>JANBXA010000734.1:27180000-27832500 GCA_030556225.1 Cricetiscus sungorus
TGGCCTTTTGTTTTTTTCCATTTTTTGGTTCGGGTGCTTGCCTTACTTACAGACTTTGTGTAGCATGCATACTGAGTGGATCAGGTAGGGTTTATTCTGATGAGCAGAAAAGCAGTGTGAGTAATGTAGAATACAGAATTAATTATGGAAGTGAGGATGAATCCAGATGTGGTAGATGATAGAGAAACTGATACAAGATATCTGTGTCAGCTTTGACAGCTGTTCTCAGTAAAGGAGGAAAAATACATGTGAAGTAGGAGAGAGCTGTGGCCAACTGGATCTGAGACACTTATACTACAATTGTAAATTTAAATTGGAATATACTCCTCTTAGTCACTAAGATGTGTTGATGACCTATAGGAGATGATGATAGCTTCACAAAGGGTGCACACACTTACCTGACCCTTAACTTACCTTTAACTCAAAGGAGAAAAACTAATGGGAATCTAGGTTTAGTTCTTGTTTCTGGTCAATGAAACAACCTGGAAGCTTGAGGGTCAAGGAGTACAGGCTGCCATAGTACTCTACCCAACCTTTGAAGTGTAAAGCTGTTGGATTTTCATGTCTGTTTTCCTTTTATTTCCTTATTTGACCATCACTGAAACTTCAGAAAAAGTAAGTTGCTCTGGCTTGTATGTTGAATGCTGCACAATGATCCACGCATTAAGGCTTTATCCTTGAAACTGGGGGAAACTGTACATGTGGCATAATGAAAGTCTCTTTCTTTCCTCTTTTGTTCTTGTTTCTGTTATGATATTTAGAAGTTTTTTTCATAAAACTGAAGCAAAATATCTAGAGCATAATAGCCATTATTTTCCAACAACTTCCTGTCTACAACTATATATATATATATATATATATATATATACACACACACACACACACACACACACATGCACACACTCATGTTAAGGAGTCTGCAGCATAGTACCACATATAATGAATATATACAATAAAAAATTAAAAAGTAGTAATACATAAAATTCACATGTATTATCTATGGAATATTTCAGATAGTTCCTATTCCTGTTAAGCTGAACCCAGAAACATGCCCCTTTCTAGGTCTCATAAGAAAACATCTCTCATTAACCTAGATCACCTTTCTCCCCAGTTCACTCCTCCTACCAATTTTGCATAAAGGAAAATGTGGGAGCAAGGAAGTCTTTCTTTGTGTGCCAGAGTGGGATGTCATTTTCTCTAGACTTCTGGTTTGTTGGTAAGGCTTTTCTTCACACTCTCTTCTGCAGTGATGTCTGGAATTTACTACATGTCTCAGATAGAGGCCAGCCTAATGTGTGTGCCTGACCATGCCTGGACTTTCAAGTTCCCAAACTATGAGCTGAATAAAACATTTTCTCTTTACAGCAAAGTAAACTAAAGCAACCAGAACAGCTATGCATGGTTGTCGTAAACAAGACAGTAGGCAAACATGTTTCAACCTAAAAAGATTCAGCTTATCTTAAAAAAACTAAAAACATACTAGCTGTCCTCCCCAAAGAAGACACAAGGTTCTCTCAGGGAAGCATTCTTAATTTGCACCTTTATGATACCATAATTGCTGCAATATTTGGTAAAAGCCTTGCTTTTATACCAATAAAGCAAGTTTTAAGGACAGGAAATAACAATCTCACTAGTGGATCCCTAAGAATAATAGTGAAAGGAACTATTCCTATATTTACTTTTGATGTTGAAACCTCTAAATCTCAGCTCTAGTAAAACACTTGTTTCATACTTAAAATGTACCCATTTCCCAGGGAAACATTTCTTTACCCTTGTGAGATGGTGTTATTCAACTTAGAATTCACATTTCAAATGGTAATTATGCAACTTCTATCAGTATAAAGAAATAAGGAAAATACTATAGCATTTCTTGGTTGAATGTTGAGATGAGTGCTGTATGATAATTCTAAGTAAGGCATTTTCAATTTCATGAATGACAATATTCACAGACGAGTTGGAGAAGGCAAATCTACACATCAGGATATATTCAAATGAGAGCAAAGTATTTTGCTTTTCCCTTAATGTAGATGATTCAATACAATCAATATAGCATGGATAGCTAGATGGACCCCTCCTTTCCTCCTAGTATGGTACCATTATGGAGGTACAGCTTTGCATTTTCTGCTTTATAGTTTGAGTAGTCACCAGTAGATATAGGCAGACAAGGTTTGGTGAACTGAGTTTTGCATGATTTCCATTCCCATTGGTGGCTCACTGTATTCCAGAGATATTGTGAAAGCAGAATATAATTGGAAGAAGTTCATAACTATAAAACTTAAACAATTTATGTGCCTTATTGTTAGGATTCTCTCTGCCGAGTCTCCTGCATTTAGGGAGGACATAAATGCCTTTCATTCTATAGTCATTTATAGAAATCTGTTCACATCTTCCCTCAGATTTTCCCAATTTTCTAATAGTCTCTAATTCCCTGATTTTCCTGACAATGTATCAGCTGGAACCATGGCTCAGTGTAGAGATAAACCTCAGACCATACCTCCTTGCAAGGAAATGAACAGTTGTGTACACTAATAGATATACTTCACAACAAAAACAGAAATGTCTGGTTTTATACAGCTTTCATGAAATCGACCTGTACTGCTGTAATGGTCCACTGTCAGATATAGCCAATGTATCTTACAAAAGCTGATGTAACATTACTTCTTGCTTGGGGATGGCAATATGAAACAGACCATAAGATCATAGACTCAACTAACTATTCCTTTTCTTATATAATTTTTTAAAATTTAAATTTGAAACAAGCTTGTTTTACACGTCAAACCCAGTTCCTGCGCCCTATCATCCTCCCCACTTCGCCCCCCCCACTAACCTCCATTACATCCTCTTTCTGCTCCACAGGAAGGTTGAGGCCTTCCATGGGGAGTCTTCAAAGTCTGTCAAATTATTTGGAGCAGGGCCCTGGCCCTCTCCCATGTGTCTAGGTTGAGGGAGTATCTGTCTATGTGGAATGGGCTCCCAAAGTCCATTCATATAATATGGATAAATACAGATCCACTACCATAGGCCCCAAAGACTGCCCAGTCCTCCTAAATAACACCACATTCAGGGAATCTGGGTTAAGTTCTATGCTGGTTTCTTAGCTATCAGTCTGGAGTCCATGAGCTCTCCCTTATTCAGGTCAGCAGTTTCTGTGTTTTTCTCAAGCGTGGTCTTATCCCATTTTCTCATCACTCTTCGCTCAGCAACTGGATTCCAGAAGTTCGACTTAGTGTTTAGCTGTGGATGTATGCTTCTGTTTTCACTTGCTACAAGATGAAGGCTATAGGATGACATATAAGGTGGTCACCAATCTCATTATCAGGGAAGGGCATATAAGGTAGCCACTCCACTGTTGCTTAGATTGTTGGTTAGGGTCATCCTTGTAGATACCTGGACATTTCCCTAGTACCAAATTTCTCTTCAAAACTACAATGGCTCCCTCTATTATGTTATCTCTTTTCTTGGTCTCCTCTATTCTTTCCTTGACTAAATCTTCCTGCTCCCTCATGCCTACCTCTCCCTTCCTGTTCCCCTTAAATTTCTCTCCCCTCCCCCTATGCTCCCAATTTGCTTGGAAGATTTTTGTCCCTATCCCCTTCTCAAGGGGACCATATATGTCTCTCTTAGGGTCCTTCTTGATTCCTAGCTTTCTGGTGGTATGGATTGTAGGCTGGTAATCCTTTGCTTTATGTCTAAAAACCATATATGAGTGAGTACATAACCTGTTTATGTGAATGGGTTACCTCACTTAGGATGTTTTCTTCTAGTTTCATCCATTTTCATGCAAATTTAAAGATACCATTGTTTTTTTCCCCCAATGAGTATTACTCCATTGTGTAAATGTACCACATCTTCTTCATCCATTTTTCAGTTGAGGGGCATTTAGGTTCTGGCTGTGGCAAATAATGCTGCTATGAACATTGTTGAAAAGATACTATTCTTATATGAATGTGCATGTGCATCTTTTAAATATATGCTAAAGAGTGGAATTACCTCTATCTTGAGGTAGACTGATTCCCATTTTCCTGAGGAACCACCATACTGACTTTGAAAGCAGCTGTACGAGTTAGCACTCCAACCAACAGTGGAGGATTGTACCCCTTTCTGCACATCCTCTCCATTATAAACTGTTTGGTGTTTTTGATTTTAGCCATCCTGACAGGAGTAAGAAGGTATCTCAGAGTTGTTTTGATTTGCATTCCCTGATGGCTAAGGATGTCGAGCACTTTCTTAAGTGTCTTTCAGCCATTTTAGATTTCTCTATTGAGAACTGTCTAGTTAGTACAGTATCCCACTTTTTAATTGGATTATTTGGTGTTTTGGTAACTAGCTTCTTGAGTTCTTTGTACATTTTTTAAGTCATCCCTCTGTCACATGTGGGGTTGGTGAATATATTTTTCCCATTCTGTGGGTTGCCTTTTGTCTTGTTGACTTGTGTCCTTTGCCTTACAGAAGCTTTTCAATTTCAGGAGGTCCCATTTATTAATTGTTGGTCTCAGTGTCTGTACTACTAGTGTTATGTTTAGGAAGCAGTGTCCTGTATAAATTTGTTCAAGGGTACCTCCCACTTTCTATTCTAAGAGGTTCAGTGTGGCTGGGTTTATGTTGAGGTCTTTGATCCATTTCAACTTAAGCTTTGTGCATGGCGATAGATATAGATCCATCTGCAGTCTCCACACCAGTATCCAGTTATACGAGCACCATTTGTTGAAGATACTTTTTTCCATTGTATAATTTTTATCTTCTTTGTCAAAAATCAGGTGTTCACAGGTGTATGGTTTAATACCACGGTTTTCAATATGATTCCATTGGTCTTCCTGTCTCTTTTTGCACCAATACCATGCTGTTTTCAGGACTATAGCTCTATACTAGAGATTAAAGTCAGAGATGGTGATGCCTCTGGGAGTTCCTTTATTACACAGGGTTGTTTTTGCTATCCTGGGCCTTTTGTTTTTCCATATAAAGTTGAATATTGTTCTTTCAAGGTCTGTGAAGAATTGTGCTAGTATTTTGATGGGGAATGCATCGAATCTGGCAGTATTGCTTTTGGCAAGATTGCCATCTTTACTATGTTACCCTGCCTCTCCAAGAGCACAGGAGATCTTTCCAGAATCTGGTATCTTCTTTAATTCCTTTCTTTAAGGACTCAAAGTTCTTATTATATAGGTCTTTCACTTGATACTATTACCCTAAGATATTTTATGTTGTTTGTAAAAGGCAATGTTTCACTGATTTCATTATCAGCCCCTATATTATTTGTATATAGTAGGGCTATAGATTATTTTGAGTTAGTTTTGCATTTTTTTTCCTGATGGTGTTTATCAACTGTAGGAATTCCCTGGTAGAGTTTTTGGGGTCACTTATACAAACTACCATACCATCTGCAAATAGTGAGTGTTTGACTTCTTCCTTTCCAATTAGTATCCCGTTGATCTCCTTTTGTTTACTTATTGCTCTAGTTAGAACTTCAAGTACAATATTGAAGACATATGGAGAGAGTGGACAGCCTTCTCTTGTTCCTGATTTTAGAGGAATCACATTGAGTTTTTCTGCATTTAGTTTGTTGTTGGATGTTAGTTGCTGTATATTGCTTTTATTATGTTTAGGTATGTTCCTGTTATCACTGATCTATCCAATACCTCAATTATGAAGGGGTGTTGGATTTTGCCAAAGGCAAAATGGTCATGTGGTGTTTCCTTTTCAATTTGTTTATATGGTGGATCACATTGATGGATTTTTGTATGTTGAACCATTCCTGCAACAGTGGGATGAAGCCTACTTGGCCATGGCAGATGATTTATCTGATGTATTCCTGTGCTTGATTTGCCAGTATATTACTGAGTATTTTTCCATCCATGTTCATGAGGGATATTGGTCTATAGTTCTCTTTCTTAGTTGTATCTTTGTGAGGCTTGTGTACCAAGGTAATTGTAGCCTCATAGAATTTGACAACAACCTTTTTGCTTCTATTGTATGGAACACTTTGAGAAGTATAGGTATTGGCTGTACTTAGAATTTCTGGTAGAATTCTTCACTGAAACCATCTGTCCCTGGGCTTCTTTTGGTTGGGTGACTATTGATCACTGCTTCTATTGCTTTAGGAGTTAAAGATCTACTTAAATTGCTTATTTCTTCCTGATTTAATTTAGGTATATGATATCCATCCAGTAAATTGTCCATTTCGTTTAAATTTTGGAATTTTGTCGAGTACAGTTTTTCAAAATATGACCTGAAGATTCTCTGGATTTCCTCAGTGTCTGTTATTTCTGATCTTGTTAATTTTCATGTTCTCTCTCTCTGCCTTTTGGTTAGTTTGGATAAAGATTTATCTATCTTGTTGTTTTTCTGAAGAACCAACTCTATGTTGCATTGATTCTTTGTATAGTTTACCTAGTTTCTACCTTATTGAATTCAGCCCTCAATTTGATTAATTCCTGCCATCTACTCCTCTGGGGTGAGTTTGCTTCTTTTTGTTCTAGAGCTTTCAGTTGTGCTGTTACATAATTCTCTAATGTAGCTATTCTCTAGTTTCTTCATGTGGGCACTTAGTGCTATAAACTTTACTCTTAGTACTGCTTTTAAAGTGTCCCATAAGTTTGGGTATGTTGTGTCTTCATTCTCATTGAAGTCTAGGAAGTCTTTAATTTCTTTATTTATTTGTTCCTAGACCCAGGAATGGCACAATTGCACATTGTTCAATTTCCATGAGTATGTATGGTTTCTGCAATTTGTGTTGTTGTTGAATTCTAACTTAAAGCATTATAATCTGATAAGACGCAGGGGGTTATTTCAATTTTTTGTACCTATTGATGTTTGTTATATTGCCGAGTTCGTGGTTGATTTTTAGAGAAGGTTCCATGTGGCACTGAGAAGGTATATTCTTTTGTGTTTGTTCGGAATGTTCTTTAAATGTCTGTTAAACCCAATTGGGTCATAACTTCTGTTGGTTCATTTGTTTCTTTGTTAAATTTATGGATGGTTAACCTGTCTAGTGTTGAGAGTAGGGTTTTGAAATCTCCCACTATAAGTGTGTGATGTTGTACGTGCAATTTGAGTTTTAGTAATGTTTCTTTTACGAATGTGGGTGCCTTTGTATTTGGGGCCTGTGTTCAGAATTGAGACTTCATCATGATGTATTTCTCCTGTAATGAATAAGAAATGACCTTCTTAATCTCTTTTGAAGTCTCGTTTGTTAGATATTAGGATAGCTACACCTCCTTGTTCCTGGGGTCCATTTAGTTGGAAAATCTTTTCCCATCCATAACTCTGAGGTAATGTCTGTCTTTGAAGTTAAGGTGTTATACTTGTATGTAGCAGTATGGATTCAGTCTTTGTGTCCATTGTGCTAGCCTGTTTCTTTGTATAGGCTAGTTATGACCATTAGGGATATTGGGGGATATTAATGACCTTTGGTTTTCAATTCTTGTTTGTTTTGGAATTTTTGTTGTTGGTGAAATTATGTGTGAATTTCCCCCTGTTTCTCTTTTGGCTGCTGGTAAAGTAGGGTTATCTATTGCCTATCTTTTTGTGGGGCTATTGGACTTCCTTGGGCTGGAGTTTTTTTTCCAGAACTTTTTATTAGGGATGGATTAGTTGATACTTATTGTTTCAACCAACCAAACAAACTCTGGTTTTGGTCATGGAATATCTTGGTTTTTCCATCTATAGTGGAAAAACCTGCTGGGTATAGTAGTCTGGGCTGGCATCAATGGTCTCTTAGTGTTGGTAGAATATCTATCTAGAACCTTTTGGCCTTCAGAGTTTCCATGGAGAAATCAGTTGTAATTCTTAGGGTTGGCTTTATATGTTACTTGACCTTTTTCCTTTGCTGCTTTTAATATTCTTTCTTCTGCATGTTGATGTTTTTATCATTATGTGGCCAGAGAACTTGGTTTTTGTGGTCCATTCTATTTGATGTTCTGTAAGCTTTCATTGGCATGTTGTTCTTTAGGTTGGGAAAGTTTCTTTTGTAGTTTTGTTGAATATATTTTCTGCAACTTTGAGTTGATTTTCTTCGTCGTATACCTATTATTCTTAGATCTGGCCTTTTCATGGTGTTCCATATTTATTAGATATTTTGTGTTAGCAATACTTTGGACTTAAGATTTTCTTTGGTCAATGAATATATGTCTCCTAGTGTATCTTCAATGCCTGAGATTCTCTCTTCCATCTTTTGTATTCTGTTGGTTATGCTTGCAATAATTATAGTTTGTGGTTGTTTATCCAGCTT
Source organism: Cricetiscus sungorus (assembly GCA_030556225.1). Taxonomy (NCBI): domain Eukaryota; kingdom Metazoa; phylum Chordata; class Mammalia; order Rodentia; family Cricetidae; genus Cricetiscus; species Cricetiscus sungorus. The sequence goes on from JANBXA010000734.1 coordinate 27,188,228, forward strand.
TTCTATTTCTAGCATTCCCTCAGTTTGTGTTTTCTTTATTGTCTCTATCTCAGTTCTCAGGTCATGAACTGTTTGAATTGGTACCTTCATATGTTTGATTGTATTTTCTTAACTTTCTTTGCTTTCTTTAAGAGATTTGTTGATTTATTGCATTTTTTTTTTTGGTTTGTTTTTTCTTCCATTTCTTTGAAGGATTTTTTTATGTCCTCTCCTAGGGTCTCTATTATCTTCATGATGTTGTTTTTAGGGTCATTCTCTTCTATTTCTTCTGTGTTAGGATATTCGAGTCTAGCTGATGTGGAGTCCCTAGATTTTGGGGTGTCATACTTATCTTTATCTTGTTGATTGTGTCCTTATACAGTAGTCATTTCTTTCAGTGGGTACCTGATGGGTCTCTCCATCTCATGGTGAGTAAGGGTCCAAGGTTCTGTTCCAGTGGGTTCAAGCAGTCCAATACTCTGATTGCTCTTTTCTTCCAGTGGGTAGAGATGGAAGTAGGGTGCTTGCAGAATCTGGATGGGCTGGTCCAGTGGTGGGATGGGTTATCCAGTTCTCAGACCCCAGTCCTCAGCAGGCTTCGAGCAGGGCAACAGAAGACAGACTCTCTTTGTGAGTGGATGCGGGACCAGACTCTGGGCAGGCCAGTCTGCCTGGATGGTCTTCCCCATGGGCATCCAGGCCCAGGCCTCAGGAGGCTTTAAGCAGCCACCTTAGGTTTTAAGGAACATAGAATGTTGCCAAACACAACTTAGAGATGATAAATCAGGTTTCACTATGAAGTTGCAGGGCCTCTTCTTTTCCTCGCAGGGCCAGTCATCCTAGAGCCTTCATTAGAAGTGTGTGTGTGTCTGTCTGTGTGTGTGTGTGTGTGTGTGTGTCTGTGTGTGTATGTGCGCACGCGCGCACTTGCGCGCATGCTCATGTGTGCAAAGGTCTAGAGAAGGAGAACTGCACCTCAGGGAACTTTGGTTTTAGTGAAAACAATGGGAACAAATAAATCATAGTACTAGAAGGATAAATGTGGTATGAAGTCAACATTTAAAAATGACATCATTTTCTCACCTTTGTCCTGAGTATGTCTTGTTTTTATTTTGGAATCAATAGTTTAGTCTACAGTTTGAGAGAGAGGAAAGCAAGAAAGCATACACGCACATGATCGATCATGTGTATGTACATGGAGATCATAGGACAGCTTGTAAGAATCTGAATTCTTTCTGTAGCATCAATAATAAAGACCAGGAGAGTGATATTGGGGTTCAAGCTTCAAATTGAAAATCAGAAAAGCAAAGCAGCCAAGCCACTAGCTCTTAATACCTCAGAGTGAAAGGGCTGATCCTGTCTCTATGAGCTCTCCATCAAGCCTAAGGCTGCTGCCTTTCCTCTCTGTGGCTCGAAGAAGAAATATTAGAATGCAGCCTGAGACACTGGGCCCTGTCTTTTATATACCTCTTTAGATCTGGGATTATAGGTGTGAGCACTAATTCTCTTTTAGACTGATTCACTCTATTGTAGCCTTGGGTAGCCTTGGACTCAGAGTGATCCATCAACCTGTCTCCTAAGTCTTAGAATGAAGGCATGTGCTCACACTGCCTAGCTTCTGTGGCTAACAAGTATTTCTCCTGGGATTAAAGGTGTGTATCACCATTTCATGACCTCTATGGTTTGTGGCTGGCTTGGCATCTTAAACCCTCGATCTTTATTAAATCATAAATAATATATTATCACATCTCTCCTTTCATTATGAGGGTTCCAGGGATGTAACTCGGGTCTTCAGGTTTTGGGAAAGTGCTTTTAGCCATAGAAACATTTGACTTCTGGTACCACTGATCTTTTCCTTCCTGAGTTTTTGCTAAAGGGTCAAGGGGAGGACAAGGCCAAAAGGATGATATACAGTTGGTCAGTCCTGACTCATGTGTAGACACTTTCATGGGACTTGAATTTGATGTCTAAAATTATTTTACTACATTGCACAACTTTATCATTAATAACATTGAAACCTTACCCCTGAAATGTGAATGTTGACCTGTGATGTCAACATGAATAAAGAACATGAATAAAGTTAATCTCTATGGCAAACTGTTACCCATGTTCTTTACTAACTTGATGCAGGTACTGTGTGGCATCTTAAAAGTTGTGACGTAAGGAATGTGGAGATTGTGAGCCAGTTATTAGTAACCATTACAAAAATGTTTCACTGATGAAGAGCCACCCTTTGAAGAAAGGTGTCTGCTAATTTTATAACATTGAGTATTACAGTTCCTCATTATGATAAGTACAAAAAAGCATACACATTTATTCATATGTCATAAAATCTTCTGAGATTTGCAGTAACAGCAGTTATTTTCCTGGGGGAGATGACATTAATTTGAACAGTATCTCTTATTTTCCAATAACCTTTTACATTACAAAAAAATCTGCAACTTCATTTTCTTTCCCTATCTGGAAACCATAGAAACCAATGTGAAATTATAGCTAAGAAGTTCGTCACTGGGCTATCTCAAGCTGATCTCCATGGAAACACTTCACATTTTCTGGAAATGAAAGAACTTCCAATCAGACAGACACCCGTAACTGATGAGTGCCTGACAAATAGAACATGGAGAAAGAGGCACTTGGTTATTTGTTCAGTAATATATGTAAGAGGGTTTTAATACTACTTTATAAATAAGAACATTTAAATGATAACTATTCCTGTTCCAGGAATGAAAGCAAAATATATTTTTGAAAAGAGCTTTGTGTTCTCATATTCATTGTTCTTGTTAGCTATTTCTGTTAAAAGAAATTTTTTTCAGTAATGTTGATCTTCAATCTGTGTCAGATCCTGACCCAGTCCTGCAACCACCTGTCTCATCTCATATTGGATTGGAACAGAGCAGAGGGAAATAATACACATTTTATAGAAGTTTCTTGGAGATTGGGTGACTTAACATAAACATAATAAGAAATTGTACACATTTTAGCTGGTTAAAATGAGGAGCAATGACAGTATTGACATGAAATCTTCAGACTGCTACTGAATGATTGTAAAAGGCTGACATTGTAAGATGCTGAGTGTAAGTACCCCATTATCTAATATCAACAACTCTGCTATGTTAATGAGGTGAGCCTTTCATATCTATCAGAAAAATCAGTATTAAGATGGTTGTTTTGAATTTAGGTTGCATGAATTGGGGTAAGGAAATGCTACATATTCACAGAGGATTATTCGTTTTAATATAACCCTCTGTTATACAACATACCAGTATAGTCATTTGCCAAGACATACGTGACACATACATTTGCATAATAGATGTGTCACACACATAGAGTGTGAGGACATACTCTTCTTGAGAGCAGAGTGAAACTGAAAGCAGAAGGCTGCTGAGCGAAGCAATGCGTGGGCTTTTTCTGCCCTGCAGACACTTTCGTGTACTTTTTGACTCTATCATCCTTCATCTATCAATCTATCCCTACTTTTATACTCAATCCTATTTAATCTATTCTGATTAAGTGAAATGTGCATATGCCATGGCACAACTATATGACCATAGAAATATTAACATTTAGTAGCTTTTAAACATTTTTCTGCTACAGTAGCAAATAGATGTATGACAAAGTTACATTGATTTTTTTTTCAGAAGTTAATTTTAAAAAAAATGATAAGAAAATTTCAGATAACTAATAGAATGGTTATTTAAATGTTTTCCTTATCTCAAGTTAAGGCAGACACAGTTAATAACTTCATTTCAGATATTCTGTTCAGCATCATACCTTCTGTCTTACTGAAATGTTCAAATGTTGGTTTATAAAAGAATCATATACCAAGATTATCCTTCACCATAAATTCCTACTTTGTGTTGCCTATCATTCATTTATGAACATGAACTTGCTACTGTCAGCATAGTATTCATGCTATTATGTGATGTGAATCATGTGATGTTAAGAAATGGTGGTGCTCAAAGAGCAGCCTGCCAGGTCTACATCATCTGCTCTCTAAATTGTGGTACCAGAAGGATTTCTGCAGTTATAGTAGCTGTAAATTGCTCAAGGGTACTAACTAAGCAGTGGATTCCAAGCCCTTTGTACTCACTGAGATTTCTTCTGACATAATGCCCATTTCTAAAACATTATTCACAAACCAATCGTTTTTAAGAAACTGCTCACATCCATATATAACTAAAACTTCAATTTGTTTGCATGTTTGCAAAGTAATTCATTTGAAATACAAATACATTTGAACTGTGCTTGTATTGTTTTTTATACTGTGACAACATGGAACAAATTTAATAATCATAAGAGTAGGAAGCATGCATGCAGAGACTATGCTAACGAGTGTTGACTCCATCTTTGGACCCATGTGATACAAAGGGAGGGTGAATGACTGGCATCTCTGTCTCCATTTTGTGTTAGTCCTTTACATTCAGTCAACTGTTTACTTCTGTAGGCCTGCATTTTCATCATTCAAGAACTATTGTATCTTCCTACAAGACTAAGAAAGAGGTAATTTATAGTCCTAAATCAGCAGTTACCATGGATTCTAAGAACAAAACTTCACAGGACAGACTTACCTTTGAGAAGAGAACAGATGTTATGAGCTTCACTGGGGAGCAGGAGTAATTCCTGAGGTATCTTCAGAATGTGAGAACAAAGATAGGTTGGACCTTACCTGGCCAGAGCTGCTGAATTTCACATAGCTCCTGCTCCTTGCCCCATTATTTTTTGTTTGTTTGTTTACAAATAAACCTCATGCCAATATCCCCCAAACAGCCTTGGAGACACCTTCTGGGCTCCTTTTCCCATTTTGACTGCATTGAGTAATTATCCTCATTCTGTTTTCTACCATAATTTATCTCTAATTGGCACACTAGGACTGGAGGACTAACCTAATTTATTAGGATGGCCAGAGCACAGGCTTTTACCTTAAAATCTCCAGTAGGAAGTTGTTCTGTCAAAAAAAATTGAGTTACATCATTTTGATGGAACAAACTACAGTAAATTTGGTCATTAAAAGAATTTAACCAATAAGGAGACAGCTTATTTCCTAAACAAGCATACATGCCTCCGTGTGTGTGTGTGTTTGTGTGTGTATATATATATATATATATATATATATATATATATGCTTGTGCACCTGTATTTGTGCATGAATATCTTCTTTCATTGTTCACAATATTTTTTTCAGTAATATTTTTTTTTCCTGAACCTGGTGCTAAGCCCAGTAAGTCTCAGGTAATGACTCTGCCTTGCCAGCATGTGGATCACAGTCATGTGCCACACCCATTTTTTTTTTTTTTTAAACATGGGTGCTGGGAAATCCAACTCAGGGCCTCATCATTGCTGGATGGTCACTTTCCCAACTGAACCCTCTTCTCAGCCACCAAAGTGCTCAACACTTAAATTATTATCAAATGAATACATTGAGGATTGCTGCTTTTGTAAAATAAAACAAAAATCTAATTAAAACACCCCACTGTGTCTGATTAGTTTAAGAAAGTTGCACTATTCCTAGTTATTTACCTAGGACTCTTATTCCAGTCTTAGGTAAATAGGAACCCCCCAAAAAAATAAATAAAAGGAAGGAGGAGAAAAAGAAAGAAAGGTTTTTTAAAACAGATATGAGGTTGTTCCTTGCACAACTATATCTTGCAGTGAACACATGGAAATTAACTAAATGAACATTAAAGGATGAGCAGGTAAAGAACATATGTACATACATACCAAAATACATTCTTCCTTTCTTAGTATCATAAATTTTGCTGATATTGCGGTTTAATAAGGGTCAGGATAAACAAATAGGCTGAATAAATGTTTATTCAGGGAGAAACAACTCACAACACAGATGAACACAGCAGTTGGAGCAGGATGCTCCTCTGAGTACCACCAGAAAGAAAGCGTTCCTCACCTCCTTCTCAGACCTAGTTCCATAGGTCACTTCCGCCCCTGGCTCCACCACTCAATGGGTGTGGTCAGTGCCAGAGAAGCAGACAAAGTGGAAATCCCACCACAGTTTTAGCTCATGCAATTACACAAGAATGTTTTTTATCAAGACAAGGTTTCTCTGTATTGCTTTGGAGCCTGTCCTAGAACTATCTCTGTAGACCAGGCTGGCCTCAAACTCACATAGAGCTACCTGCCTCTGCCTCCTGAGTGCTGAGATTAAAGGTGTGTGCTCCCAACACCCAGCTATAAGAAAAACTTTTATAGATATTATTTGGACAAGAAAAGTTATTCTCTATTTGTCGCTGAAGAATATTGTATGCATTATTGTAATGTAATATGAGAAAAATTGGTTAAATATAAGCAATAGCAATTCTCATATTGGACCATACTATAAAAACATAAAAATAATACAAATCAGAATATATGGATGAAATTATTAAATTCTAAAGTTAAATGACAAGCTAAATAAACATAAATTTACATTCAATTTATGCATGAGCAATGAAACAGCATATTGTCAGATAAGGAGACAAGGTCACATAATTTAATTTTCCCTGAGTTGATTAAAAATATTAAGGCTTTTCCAAGACAAAATTAATAATTATTTTCTTAGAGCTTGGCAAGTTAACTTTCAGATATATTTGAAGAAATAATAATCAGGACACACAAAAACACCAAATAAACAGTCCCTATCAGTTATTAAAATGTTTTCTAGAGTCTCTATTTTTAAATCAGTCTCCCATTGCACAAACACATAACAATATCAATAGAGCAGAATTTGTATGTGGACTTTATTACATGTGGAAACGTGGTCTCTGTGAGGGCAATCTTTAATGGACAAAGGTAGACTTACTTAATAAGTTCTTATTTGGTGACTGAACCATAAGTAAAATAGATTAAATTCTATGCATTTCTCACCATGTAGCCAGGATGAATTCCATTTTTTTAGACTTCTAAATTTTGTAAGATATAACTAGGCTGCATAGAAAAAATTTAAAAAAAAACATAATTTCTGAGTGTGTTATCTTTGTAGATACAGTGTTAAAATGTTACTAAATTTGACATATAAAAAACAACTTGTTTTGCAAAAGCAAAGAAAAAATTATGATTGACTAATTGGAAAATATATTTGAAAGTTTTATCAGTTAAAACAATTCTCTATAATATACTTTTTAAACTTCTGAAAATAGAGACGTAAAAGTCCAATAGGCAGAAAAGCTAAATATAGACTATCACAGAGAAATAAATGCAAAAGCTCCTATATACACAAATGTACATAAAAGTATCCACACTTTTATTGGGAACATATACTAATTAAAACTTAAGTTGACACTACTTCTCACCATTAAGGTTGGCAGAAGCTCCAGCACTAAGAAGATATGTTGATGAAGCTATGGAAATGAAAGTGTTGACATATGTTGCTGTTTGGAAATATTTATAATAAATAATCTCAGAAGTGTTTGACAGTATCCTATATTCACTTTTGACCCAGCCATTTCATTTCTGTGAATCTATCTCAAATAGTACATGACTGTAAACTGCCACATTCTCAACTTTGAAGTTATCTCTCCAGGAGTGCCTTTATATACCACTTGTTTGGGTTGCTGGTTTCAGGTAGTGCCTGCAGGAATGCTCTAGCTAAATTGGATTCCCTATTGAAAATACATGATGTTACCTTCTATTTCGTCAGTAATTCCTGCAAGTGTCTAAATAACAACACCCCACCTGATGCTGTAAATAATGTCCTTGCATGTACTAAGTACTTTTGTCTGGATGTTGATATGTTGATTACACAGTTCATTGAGAATAACAATTAATATCCATGGAAAAATAATATAGGTTCTGAATTAGTAGTGTTTAGCTGGCTAGTTAAGTACATGGAAATAGACAAAACTGACTTCATTGTCTAGCTCTATTGCCAGGTCATAATTCCACAGCATTTTGCAATTTAAACTTTTACTTAAATGAGTTAACTAGAGAAAACCGAACTACTGATATAAACAACTACCTACCTATGCCCCAGGATAGAAAAGGGAGAAGTGCAAACATTAGACAGTAGAAGCTTAAACAGAGGTTGCAGCCCTGGAACTCAGGTATCAGCAAAAAAGGAACAGCTTGGCTGTTTGGCACCTCTGATCTTGGAATCACAAGCAGACTTGGCCTGCAGACTTCCGATGAGGGGTGACCATCAGGCCTGCTCTTTCAGGTACCTGTGGTTGCATAGGGACCAATATGTGAAGAGTAGGAAACCCAAAAGTGCAGTCTACTGCTTTTAAGAGCATTTTATCACAACATTTACCAATTAGCTGAAATACAAAACAGTACTTCTATACATGAAATCTAATAAAACTTAAATGGTTAATGTGAGAGTGTTCCTTTTTATATTATTCAAGCTAATAAATGAAGACGAAAGAATCAAAATTCAGTTCTATCTAATTCAAAGAGCATATCAAAGCAATGGCAATTTTTGACTACTAATAAATATAAGAAAAAAGCATGTTTACTGAGAGAACAAAACTATATCTATGATCTCTACCCAACCCAGACTCCTTAAAACTGGTTTAAACCTTACTAACAATTTACTGGAAATGAGGAAGCATAGGAATGTGCTAGATACCAGCATCAGAAAGCCCTCAATACAAAAAAAAAAAAAAAAAAAAAACCAATATCTGTTTCTTGTACACATAAAAGGGAGATAAAACCAAGGGACTGTGCAGGCATACATTAAGTGAGAGTAACAAACTATAGTGACATATAAACTCTTTCTGAATTCAACTTTTCAACTTGCTGTGCAGAGTCCACTCCAAAATAGTCCACTGTGCAGCCTGACAACAAGAGCTTAAAACAGACATGTTCTTTCATTTTCTGTAAACGTTAAAGATGGAGTTGTACTCACAGGGCTTTGTTGATTTATTTGTTATCACATTTAGTTTTATGTGAGTGCCTTGTTTTTGGAAATTCCCATTTGTTCATGGTTGAAATGTTCAAGCAACGTAGACACTAAGAACGTAGTCTGCTACTCTATATCCTTTCAGTTGGAACCTTTTCTAATTTTCTAATTGATTTTTGAATGGTTCTTGTCATTGTACATAAAATACAGATATGTTTCAAATTAATTCATGTCAGCCACTGTCTATGGATGCTGTTGTATGATAATGAACTTCAGGTAATAATTTTCCCATTTACCCTATTACTGTTAGGGCTTATTATACTTCAAACTGCTGTCTCGTTGTGCTTCAAAATTCCTTTCTTGAAATAAATTTACTTCAGTTCCCTGCTGTTTACCCTGGTAGCTTGTTGAAGTCTCTTCATCTTGTTCTGGCCAGAAGTTTTTCTTCAGTTTTTGGCAGTATTAGATTGTTTTTTCACATTGAGAATTACAGGCAAGATTAACTTCAAAATGATGTTTGCTAACTGGCAGACTTAGTTTTAGAGAAACTAAAAACAAAATGGATTTTCTTGAGTGATGTGATTGGACCAGTTTTACATTGGACACAAATGTTAATTATTCTGGATTCCTCATAAAGAACTGTTAAGTCCCTCCATTATGTTGGGTTATATTGCAGGTATCAGTAGTAGATGAAAAGTGTGTCAGCCCCTTCACATCTGGAAGGCCAGATGCCCCTATGTCTGAAACACATTTTGTTCCAAACTTAATTTCTGTTTTTCTTCCACCCCAGTTAAAAAAAATTGCCTCCTGAGAGCTTTTATTCACTATACTACTATTATGTTTTTCCGTTTATTATCTCTTACTGGGGACTATGAGGTAAGAAAATGAAATAGGCATTTAGTATTGCACACTTTAAAATGAAGCATATTTTATGAATTTATAACAGACATAATATCTTTGAAGAAAACCTGCATTACTTAGAATAATATATATGTTATATATATATATGTATGTAAGTATGTACATCAGCATAGGTGTCATTGTTGATAACAACCTTTTCTTTTGTTATAAAGCTGTATCTTGTTTATATTAGTATAATATTGTATCCTACTTTTGTTACAAAACGTTATTCTTTTAAAAATGTTGTGAAATCTTGAAGCTGTGAAGCCTTGATGGAGAGTGAGGTAGTAGTTACTACCCTGGACATTTCACAGTGTGACCTCACTACATGTTCACTTTCTGCCTCTTGAGTGAATATGCCATGTGACCTCCAAGCTTCCTGCTCCTGTCACCAGGCCTTTCTGCCTGATATATTAGTTACTTTTCTGTTGCTGTGGTAACATTCTGTAGCCAGAACAACTACAGAAGGAAGTGTTTATTTGGGATTACAGTCCCTGAAGGGTAAAAATCCATCATGTTGGGAAGTATTGTTGCAAGCAGCAAGCATGGCAGCTGAAGCAGGAAGGAAGCCGAGACGTCATCCCTCTAAATGCAAAAATGAAGCAGAGAAAAAAATCAAGTGGACAAAGAACAAGATTGTAAATACCCAGAGCTTGCTCCCACTTACAGAATTTCTGTCCCCAGTCACAGCATTTTTCCAGAAAGGTCACACCTCCTAAACTTGGCCAAATAGCACCACCAAATAGAACCAAGGGTTCTAATATCTGAGCTTTTGTGGGACATTCCCATTCAAATTCCTGTATACCCCTCATAAGCCAAAATAACCATGTAACCCTGCTTCCCAACTTTTGTTAGGTAATTTATCACAGGGACAGATACTAAGTTACTAAGATACAACCTTAAAATTAGTCAATAGTGTAAGCCTTCCATTGCATCACTTTTCCATTCTTTATAGATAAGGTGTGTACGTGTGTGTGTGTGTGTGTGTGTGTGTGTGTGTGTGTGTGTGTGAGACTGCACATGAAACCTAGGGCATTATGAGCTAAGCAAGTACTCTGTCATTTTGCTAAACCACAGATCCCATCAAATTTTATTTTGAGAACTCATCTCCCTAGACTATTCTCAGAAGTTGTAATCTCCCCCCACAGAAGTCTGAGTAGCTGGCCTTGCATACATAACTATTTTTATCTCTTTCATGAATTACGCATTTAAATCCCTTGATGATTTCTCACAATTTTAATATTTATTTTAGAATTGTGTAACTGTTTCCCTATTAAAATATTTATACACACCAATAGTTTTAGACATTTTATAGTACATAGCTAAGTTTTATTGAGTGGTCTAATTCTTCCAGGTTGATCTATTTTAGATCATTTATGATTATTCATATTTTCAAAAAGTTCAAAGTAAAACAAGCAGAAGCATAACTCAACAGAACAAGAATCATAATAGATTTTGAGCAAGGAAAAATGGTTAGAGGGCAATTTCAAATATTACAGAGGAATACAGTATTGATCACAGCATCTGTGGAGGAACTGTCATTCCTCAAACATAGGGTGATTGAATATCAGGCAACTCTGAGCAGCAGAGGACTGCAAAATCAGTTCGTTACATCAACCCCTTTCAGCTTTTTCACCAAATAAGTAAATAAGAGATACAGAAATTCATGTTTGTTTTTCTGAGTTGTTAAAAATAACCACAAGCATGACATTTCTTCACAATGGTGCTGTCAGTATTTATCAGTCGATGTTGTCAAAATGGTCTAAAATCTTGAAAATAGAGGGAGACATGTACAAGAAATCCTTATCACATCATCACAATAGCTAAAGGTTATGACATTCATATTCAAGTCACTTACAATTGCAAAAACTGATGTCTTTTCAATAGCAGGTGGTTGCTAGTTTCTATAGCAATAAAAAGAGTCCTAGGAGACTTTAAAAATATTCTTTTTTGGTAAGAGTGATATTTTTACCAAAAGTTATAATTGAAAAAGCAATAATAGACTCACATTTAATTTTGAATGAAGCAGGCATTTGTGTGTGTGTGTGTTAACTTAGATCATGTTTTCTTAAAATATATATATATATATATATATATATATATATATATATATATATATATATTCATCAAAGAAGTAGAGCCACACAGGTAGTTCAGAGCCTTAAGGCACCAGTTGCCAACCATAACTGAGTTTAATTCCAAGGACCCATGTGATGGAAGGTGAGAATTAAGAGAAGAGATGGTCTTTGGACCTTCAAAAGCAAAAAATGGATGTGAACAGTCTCATGTAAATCAATAAATGAATGTAATTTACAATTGAAACACGAGTAAAAAGCCCTTTTATGTCCTTTTGATAAGGACATATGTCCTTTTATGCCCTTTAAGATAAGGACTTTTTCCTTATCTTAAACTTGCTTTATCATGTTTGGATGTTGTCTGTTGGAGGCCTGTTCTTTTTCTTTCATTCTTTACTGACTTTTTGGGATTTTCATATCATGCACCCCAATTCTTCTCACCTCCATATCCTCCCCTCATCCCTGCCATACCCCTCACAAAAGGGAACAAATCAAAGTCAGCAAGCAAACAACAAAAAAACAACAACAAAAACTCCAAACAAAAGAAAACTACCACAACATAAACATCTCTTTGCTGGTCCTTCTTTTGTGCCTCTCCAGCATCTCTTCATTCGTCCTGGTGGCATTGGAGGCTTCAGTGTCCCATCAGCTTGACTGACACATCTTCATTGCAATGATTCACTGGTCTGGTTCAAGGCCTTTGGTTTCTGATACACCATCACCACTGGATCCTCACTGGAACTCCTCTGGGATATCCTGTGGCTTTCTGAAATCTTGGAAATCTTTTGGTTATTGTTCCACAGGATCAGTCCCTTTTCCAGCCCTAACAGGTCCTAGATGAGGTAGATGCTAGAGTGGTTGAGTCAACCCAAGGCCTAGTTGTGGGCCTGGATTGTAGCTGAGTTGGTCAGTCTCAGCCACTAGAGCTTGTGTGAGGGGATGGAGTCAGCTCCTCTAGATGCATGCCCTCGGGGTTGGTTCACCCTGGTCTGTGATGAGAGGTGGGACTCATCCTTCAAGCATGCTGCAGTGTCCAGTAAGAGGCAAGGCCAGATTTCTTAGGACCAGTGAAGAGCATAGCTAGCTCAGTATAGCCCTCTGATTTCATCTCACATGGTTCCTAAGGCCTCCTGATGTGACACAGGCCACAGCTATCCACACAGACCCCAGTTGTAGCTGGAACACAGATCCAAATATGGCCCTTGGCATCAGCTTGGGCCTGGTCAACATCCTGGCTCTGGGTGGAGGGAGTGATTGTAGCCCTAACCTTGGGCCTCTATGTGACCTTTGGTGCAAATATAGGATGGGGACATTAGCACAGACCCCAGCCATGGTAGAACTATGGACTTCATCATGGTCTTCCACAGTAGCTGAGTCTGGATGTCACCACTTCCCCAGTGGCAATATGGCTCTGATACACCTACATAGTCCTCTATCTTGTGTGTCTGCATGGCCTTTGATAGTAACAGGGCATCAGCACAGGCCCTGGCTTCAGTGGGACCACAGACCCTGGCATGGCCCTTAGATGCAGCTCAGGATATCACCATGACACTGAGTAGCACAGGCCACTCAGATCTGGATGCATCCTGGCCCTCAACACCAACCTGGACTCAGATGACTGATCTGACCCTAGGCACCCATCATGGTGCTTAGCTTAGTAACAACAGGGGCTCTTTATGTCAATCTATTCCCTGACTGCTATAGGGCCACAGACCCAGACATGGCCCTCAGCAACAACCTGGGGCCAGATGACACCCTGGCCTTAGGTGGCAGCATACATCACCTGTATCACAGAGAGATCCACCTGCCTCTGCCTCTTAAGAGATGGGATTAAAGCATGTGCCACCACGACCTGGTGTTTATTGGTTTTTGTTTTGTTTTGTTTTTGTTTTTTCAATATCTTATCCACTCCAGTTTCTGCTACTTCTATACTCCTTATTGTAGGGTTACCCACTTAGTTTGGTCAGTCTGCTAGGATTTATACCTTTAAAGAAAACTGGCACTCCCTCCCTGCAGGGTTTGCCTAAGAATCACCCCCATAGACTTATATATTTGAGTGCTTAGTCACCATGGAGTGCAGCTATATGAAAGGATCAGAAGGATTAGGAGGTGTGGCCTTGTTGGAGGAAGTATATTACTGGAGGTGGGCTTTGAGATTTCAAAAGTCTTCACCAGTCTCTATCTCTGTCTTTCCTTACAGATCAGCATGTAGCTCTCAGCTGCTTCTTAGCACTATGTCTGCCTACTGCTGTGAAGATAATGGACAATGTAATATTATTTGCATCAAAATGGTAACTTTACAAAAGCAGTTTAACCTCATTTATTTATTTATTTATTATTTTCAGCTACTGAGAAATAGTTCTTCCCAAATAATCAAAAATTATTATTAAATTGAAAAGGAAAAATTATAAAGAACATAATAATTTTAAATACATCTCCAGTGTCTGATGTCCAACTTAGTTGCTGTTGTTATTGTTACTATTAGATATCTCGTGTATTTCTTCATAAACAAAACAATACCATATCCACTCCAGTTTCTGCTACCCCTATATTCCTCATTGTAGGGTTATCCACTTAGTTTGGTAAGTCTGCTAGGATTTACACCTTTAAAGAAATAATGTGAATTATTAATATTACAAAATATTCTTAAGCTTCAAATATGTAGTCGGGGGAAATACAACATTAATTATTTCTGTTTTAAAAAGAATTTATTTTTTAATTTATCTGTATAATTCAGCTTGATTTAGCTGTCAGGATTTCATTGAAAATATATACATAAAGTAACCATATAGAGAAGAAAACTCAAAAGTAAACCTTTTAAAATTTCAAATAAGGAACTCTATATATAGTGTGCACTACTTACAGGTTTCTAAGTGTATAAAAATATCTAGAATAATAAGGAAACTAAAAACATTTTGCTATCTATTGGAAGAATAGAAACTAAAAAACCCGTGTCTCTCTCTCTCTCGTGTGTGTGTGTGTGTGTGTGTGTGTGTGTGTGTGTGTGTGTGTGTGTGTGTAAGAAAATAGGCTATGTTCTTTGTTAAAATTTGAAAATCATTTTAAATGTTGGAAAAATATGGCCACACAAGTCTCATTCTTGAATACCTTCCTCTAAATCTACAGACCAAAACAAAATAGCACAAGAAAATAGATGCTATGCACTAATGAAAAATGACATTACATTAATTACATTATTGCAAACATTCATTGTAGTCATAAGTAAAAGGATTTGACAAGTTCATAAATTTATATTGTAATATAACTAAGCATGTCTACAACTTAAATTTTATAATCCTCTTCTAATAAAGTCCCTCTGAAGTTAATAGTGATACAATCTTTTTTCCTTTCTTAGAAATTCTTAGTGATTTAGAAATATCTCCATTCTATGCCAAGTAAGGAGAACAATATGAAATGCATTTTCATGAATCTTACAAGTCTCTACTACAAAGAATTAGCAGTGCAGTTCAGTTTGTACAGGAGCTCAGAGTCACAGGGGTTTCCTGTTATTTCATAGAAGGAAGAGAAATAGATATAAAGATAGAGATAGAGTGAATGTTATATCCTAATTTTGCTAAAAATCTTTCTCAATGCAAGAGTCTTTTCTTGACTTAGTTCAGGTCCTTGGAAGAAAACCGTGACATTTCTTTTACTAAAGGCCTAGAGCAACACTTATTGTAAGGAGAACAGTTTAGAAGAAAATCCCAGGTTCCATTTGGGACAAGATAATCTTCAGGTGATGGTGGGATATTCATTTTAATAAACTTATTTGAAAAAAACTGAGCTCTATTATAATCCAGAGTTGTCAGCTTAATAGTCCGTAGAATAAAGGCAATTTTTTAAAAAATCATCTTCACATATTTTTCTCTATTTTTCTTAGAAGAAAAATATATTTACCATTATCTCACTCTAGGCTGATGTCTTCAGCAATAAATGAAACAAATTAGAGATTAAATGGCAATACCTTATGAAAAATTCTGGTTTCCTACTGTTGTTAACTGGGCAATTTCAGTGGTCCCAGAACCTCAACATGCAACAGATTTCAAATCTGATAACAATGAAATTTTGAAATTGAAATACATTGAAAAGTATTTGTGGAGGGATGGATTGAATGAAGTAGCGAAGTGACAGCTGAAGGTCCATAAGCCTTAGTTCGTACAAATCATAGCATTTAAGATCTAGGATCAAAGACAGGTGTTGCTAGAGTTGCATTCTACTGCTGTCCTGGATGCGCCAGTCCCTTGAGGAGAGAATGTGTTATTGGCTGAGTTGTAGCTCTGTACTAGAGTGGCCATCTTCTCTGGACCTGTGAGAGCTCTCAAACATATTACACAAGCAGATATTAGAAAAGAAACTTGGATTTCTTCAGAACGGATGTGGCTCACCTCTGAAAGTCCAGCATTTGGAAGGCTGTGATATGAGGCTTGCCCTGTGTTTGGGATAAGTTCCAGGCGAGCATGAACTATAAACAGGAGATTCTGTCTTTAAACAACAACAAAACCTTTAGTTATATCAATGCTAACCCAATGAAGTCAATGGTAACAATTAAACATATCTTCATCAAAAACAAAAACACCTCCCCTTTTCTGTCATTTGAATGTAAAATGTCCCTGTAACTCTCATGTTTCAACACCTGTTTTTTATCTGGAGGACCCTTTAGGAAGTGGAGTCTTAATAGAGGAAGTAAGTCCCTAGAAGTAGGTTTCTTCTTTTTTTTTTTTTTAAGAATAGTACTTTATTGATAAGTCTTATTCACAGAAAAAATAAACTTTCATCTATAACAAATTATAGAGCAGAAAACAATTTTCATAAATTTCCATACTGAAAGGTATCAACTAAATGAAAAAAGCCATAATATTATATTCACAAATACAGTATTCTGTCTCAAATGTTGTTGCTAAATGTGAATACATAATATTTTATATATATACATGTAAGAAAAATATTTAAGTTATAAAATTAAACCAGAAGATATGTGTCTTAAATTTCATTATAGTCAATTTATGCTTTCTTCAGAAATATGCTATGCTATATGTGTATGAACATTTAATAAATATTTTTACTTTTTAATCTTCAAGGTGAAGATGATTTTTTTGTTTTTAGTTGCAGTTTGTTGATTATGAGGAATGCATAAATTGATAATACTTCTGTATAATCTTTCTTTGAGGTGGTTGAATGTTTTGGATGGACAAAATTCTTTAAACTACTGACACAAATGATTAGTTTATAATTTTCCATTTTTGCTTGTTCATATTTTCTTTTCAGTAACTTTCATTTTGGCAAACATTAATGATATTTCCTTTGCTAAGTGTATCCCATGGAGAGGGGACAATTTCCAACTCTAAATATAAATACTCTTTTATTTTCTATGAGGTCAGCTATTGCTGATTCTCTTTGATATTGCTAACGGACAAACATGGCAACAAGAATTATTTACTACATAGCTTTATTTGTTTCAGCTCTTAGTCATTGTAAAATGAGACAGATGAAGAGCAAGAGAAAGAGAGATGAGAAGAAAGGTGGGCAGGAATGGGGGCAATTGAGGAGAGAGAGGGAAGAGTTAAGGAGGAACCAGGAAGGGGAATACCTAAATAGTTGGGGGAAGAACTAGAGGGGTGTGGAATCACTTGTCATCTAAGACATTAGTTTTTTTTCTAGCTTTTTGCAGACTGTATAAAAGTTTATGTTGAAAATATGCCATTTGGTACTCCCTCTAAACACTCTTCTATTCATCTCATGACTCCAGGGTATATATTCCCTATGGAGTGATAATCTAGTGGGAGTGCCCCGGTCATGGCCCAAATGATGTGACATCCCCAAAATTCTTTTACTGCCTACTGGATTGATAATTATTCCCATCAAATCTCTTAATATAAAATAATAATAGCACCATACCTCAATATTTTAAAGGAAATATGTCAATATCTAAAAGAAAAAAAAGACATCATTATGACAATACCTACATTAGACTTGATTAATAAAACATAAATAAACTAATGGAGAGCTCCAGT
Organism: Cricetiscus sungorus; assembly: GCA_030556225.1. Taxonomy (NCBI): domain Eukaryota; kingdom Metazoa; phylum Chordata; class Mammalia; order Rodentia; family Cricetidae; genus Cricetiscus; species Cricetiscus sungorus. The sequence goes on from JANBXA010000734.1 coordinate 27,206,023, forward strand.
TGAAATGCTTGGAAGAAAGTGGTTTAGTTTAGTGGAAATCATACATCTTTTGTAATGTCCATAAAAGAATATGTTCTGGATAGTAGCTTTGTTGAATAGTAGCTGAGTCATGACAAATTTATACCGTTTTCCATGTGGATATATGCTTAGGAATATAATATTTCAGGATAATTAGTCACAATAATGAAATTAAAATTTAAAGCTTGTGAAATACATACAGGATACCACATTGCTATATTGTTAAGGCATCAGTTGGAATATGGTACACAGGAGTTCATATCAGACCTTTACAAGCCATTCAGATTTAATGAAAATCCAATTCTATTTGTTCTTCTAAAATGAGTATTGACTTTATATTCATAGCAGTTAAAATTATCATCGAACTTAGTTCTCAAGAAAAACATATGCCTTCAAGTAAAATTCATTCTCTATACCATTTAACTTGTCAAAATTTTCTTCATCACTCAAGTAACAAGAGTTGGATCATTTCTCTAATTTTATTTTTGAGATTGTAATTTAATTACAGTATTTCTTTCTTCTCCTTCTTCCCCTCAAACACTCCCATATATTCCTCCTCACTCTCCTTCAAATGTATGGTCCCTTTTTTACTAATTAGTGTTACATGTATCCATGAACACAGGTATACACATATATTCCTAATAATATTTGCTCATTATGTACACTTACTTCTATTGGTTTTCAGACTTGTTTGTTTGGCAGTAGACATCTAATTGTTATGCTCTTCCCTGTGGAAGACCACTTCTTCTACTTCTCCTAAAGTTCTTTGTATAGGGTTGATGACTAATGAATTTTCTTCCATGAACTTTGGTATGTCCATTGGTATCCTTGTTTGGCTCACATTTTGCTGTCAGGTTGCTTAGACTTTATGGGTTCAGCTTCAGATCTTACTAGGTGACACTTTCATAGAAAACTCCCTTATCTTACATCTTTACATGCTATTTTCTGCAAAGTTTTGAGCTTTTGTGTGTAGGCATGTTCCCCATGAATTGGGGAACACCTAGAGGGTAATGGGATAGCAAGGGAATACAAAGCCTGGACAGCAAGCAATAGTCTGATCAAGCTGACAATTTTTATTTTCTCAGGGGAAGCTTATATAGTACTGTGGGCAGGATGTGAGCAGGGTTTGCACATAGCCAGGTCATGGGCACTGGCACATAGGCAGAGTGAGAAGGTCAGTAGAAGGAATGCCCTAAGTTGTTTAGATAAGCTAATTGTAAATTGTAGCAGAAGAGATATCCCTGAGCTTTTTTTTTTCATTATAATTTTTATTTATTTCTCTTGTTTTACATATTGATCTCAGTTCCCTTCCACTCCTTACCACCCTCCCCTTCTCCCTCCTTCTCATGCCCCCTGACCACCCTCTCATCCCCCCCCCAACTCCACAGGGAGGGTGATGCCTTCCAGGAGGGTTCAATAAAATCTGTCAAGTCATTTGGAGTAGGGACTAAGTCCTCCCTGGTTAGTTATTCTTTAGCTGACTGTTAAACTGCAGCAGAGATAGCCCTGAGCTATTGTTTAACTGGCTGCGAAATGGCAAGCCTGTACCTTGGAATGTTCTGCTGAACATTCTGCTTATTTCTTAGGAGGCAGTAATTTTCTGTCTCAGAGACCTGAGGTTGTGAGGATGGTGATGGTCTCCAGCAGATGAAGAGTGAGGACTATACTTATCTGTGGGTATAAAGACAGTTATACATTGTTGTTAGCTATTATGCTGGTTTGTTATATTAGGCCCAATAACCATGACTTTATTAGTACTAAATCATTACTGGGTTTCTGGTACCATACATAGTGTAACTCATGTTGATTAACTCTTAAGTCCAATTAGAGAGCTATTTACCACCAAAGTATGCTTGCCATGACTTTACTCTTAGGGTTATCAAGACATACTGGTTGTTGATGTTGTTCATAGATACCACGGCTGAGTAGAATTATAGGTTGCCTGTCTCCTTTGGAACTTTGCATGACACATTCTGGCAGATCAGTTTTTGAAATTCAAGAGGACACTGTAATCCATGGGTAGTTCTGAAATGTGAAAATCATTGGATTGCAATGATACCAAGGAGGTCAGGTATGAAACAAAGCCATGCTCTGTAAGAAGAGGACTGAAAGCACATTAAACTTTCTGCAAAGACAGAACACTGGACCTTTTGGTGGAGTCTGATTTTCCCCACAGTGAAATGATAATTTCCCCATCCAAAGACATGAAAAAGAAGGTAATTGCCCCAGCACAATACAGAGACTGTAAATAAGAAGCAGTGCAATGGTTTGTGTATGCCTGAGATACAGAAACTGAAAGCTAGAGTAACTCACAAATGCTGGTACAAGTAATTTATTGTGACAGGAGGAAACAATAATTTTTTCTTACTTTGGATTCATCTTTCAATGGCTCGGTAGTGCTGATACTGCCAAGATGTTTCCAACTGAGGAATTCACTATGTATTTTTCCCAGTCAATGTTCTACAAGACAAAAGAAGAAATTTTTTTCTCTCTTTGCTTCTATCAGGATATCTAGAGATTTGACTTTCTGTTTTTTGTTTTGTTTTGTTTGCTTGTTTTCTTTTGTTTTGTTTGTTGTTTTGTGCTGTTTCTTTTAGTCACTTGATTATGTATACACCACAAGAGAAGTAGTAATATGAGTATTACTTTGGTGCAAAAGCTTATCACAAAATGAGTCTGAAAGTTTGTTACAGAAATTATGTCAAATGAACTGTAGCATGGATTGCTTCTGGAGTTCTAAACATTTTCATTTTCATATATTAAAAAGTGATAAGGATGAAAATAATTTAGTAATGGATTTTAGTTTATAAAAAATACAGAGTCCCTAAGTCCTGTTTCCGTAGGAAGTATTTGCCATGCAATATATATCTTATGCATACTGGTCAACTTGCATATTCTCAGTGGCTAAATAAATTGGACAGGTCGAAAGGTGCAAAGGGTAAGAAGAGGAGAATGGGTATTGTCTGATCTGGACAACAGATAATACTCTAGACATGCAAAAATGAATGTGACCAGGATTTGTGCTCTACTCCTGTTAACTCTGTGATATGGGGAGATACCAGCAATGTGTGTCTGCAAATGGCTAGTAGAGAATGAGGTTTAGGTACAGTGTCTGAGAGTAGGGATAAGTCTATTATTTAATAGCATATGGTTTAAGGATTTGAAAAGCTTCATTGTGACTCTTCTGAGTGGAAATGTATACATTCAGAATTTATAAACCCACGTTAAGCAACTGCAAACTCTGAGATTGTCTCCTTGTATTCCTTATATGATGAGGTCTCTATTTTTTTCCCCGTTCTTTATGTTCTAAAAATAATGTTTCAAAAAAATTTGGAGAAATCTCTTTCCTTCTCTTTTAAATTAAACATATTTTTCAAAAATTTTCTTTGTGTATGCTTTTAAAATGCTAAAGCACAGGAATGGTGTCCCCCAAGGACTTGTACATCCTGTCTTCCCAATCAATGAGGAGCTCTAAATCAGAATAATTTCACTTTAATTGATATTTTTATACTTTATTGTTTTTGAATTAAGTAACACCTGTTCCATAAGTAGTTACCTGTATCACAGTGTTTAATAAAATTACCTAAGTACAGTGGTGAATACTCAATACTGCCACTCTAAAAGCTGCCACTCATGGTTCACTGTGATAGGGCCTTACTTTTCTCTATCTTGCTTGGCTTTATTTCCACTGTGGCAAACATTGGAGAACATTGCTTGAACCTGTGGACCCAGACATTCTATTAATATTTCCCTTAAAAAGAAACTTACAAATTCCTTCTAAACCTAAGTAAATAATTTGGTTGCTTGAGAATGTATATAGATGCCATGTAATGATGTGTAATTTATACTAATGCTTTCCTAAGTTTGTGTATTATATGAAAATTTTATGAAAGGCTGAGGAAATGGTGTTGAAGGTAGATGATACAATAGTTGGCATTCTTAATTCTAATTATGTGTTAACTGAAGTTTTGGTAATTGGATATTTGTGAATAAAGACTTCAGTGCTAAACCTCAAATGAGCTAATGTTAACTAGCAGTTTCTATCATGGGTTAAGGGGGTAATTTAGTATGAATCATATGCTTATTTAGTTATTTCTTTCCTATGTTTCAACAACCATGAATCTGTATCCCTTCAGAAATCATCATGAGAGAGTTAGATACACCTTAAGGCTATAACTGGATTGATTGTATATTCAGATCAAATCAATGCTCACAGATCCTTTGTAAAATCAGAAAGTGATAGAACTAGTTAAGTGGCAATGTGATGTTAATATATGAGCTTGGGCTTTAGAATTACTTTGATACAAAGCTTTAGAATTTCTTTGATATAAGTCTTGTGTTGCATACTTGGGATATATATCTTTGAGAAAATCATTTTATCTTATTAAAGTAGGGATAAGAGTAATACTTATAGTAGCATGGTGAGGCTGTCTTTAACGAGTGAAGCATGTGACATATGTTGTTCCTTATTAAGTATGCTTTAGACCTATTATGAGATAATAAGGGCAAGGATCATGACTTACATACCTTGTATATATCTGGCATAAGTAATCAGTAGATATTAAGGTAAATTAAAGATCTTTATAATAGAATTGTAGCTTTCACTGTTGTTTTCAAAAGATAAACTCACTTTCTTTTTAAGTGAGGGTTAAATTTAGGCTTCCTAAAAGATAGATGAAGACAATGGTGCCATATGTTGTTTCCAACTCTTTTTTTATGTCTTTCCTAGATAGAAAGGCAAAAGAAAAGGCTTGGCCGTGGCAGCTTCTAGCAGGAATTCATTGGTAGTCATTGTGCAGTTGTTGTAAAATACAGCTTAGTATTTTATGGCAGCTTAATCCACTTTGCCTTTCATCTCTGCATCTGTGAAAAAATAGTGACAACAGGGAAAACATTCTAAATCAGACATATGGAGTGCTGGAGACTGCAGCCAAATCCTGTTCTTACTGAACTGTTATGGTGAAACAGTGAGATCTCAAGCCTGGTTTTGAATAGTAGATGGCTATAATACACTCAAGCAGTGACTGCCTCAGTTAAAAAAGTATTTTTAAAATACTTCCCCGAAACAGAAGCAGAGACCCGTGTCCTAACATTAGGCAGACATCCAGAGGGAGAGGGGGAGGAAGAACTATGGGAGCCAAAAGAGACAAGGACCTCACAAGGAAACCCATGGAATCAGCTAACCTAGGTTCATTGGGGCTCACTGACACTGAGCTGCCAGCCAGAGGGCTTGCATGAGACTAACGTGGGTACTCTGCACATATGTTATGCACAGTTGTGTGGCGTTGTCTTCTCGTGGGACTCCTAGCAATGGGAGCAGGGAATGTATCTGACTCTTTTACCTGCTTTTGGGACCCTTTCTTTCTACTGGGTTGGCTCTTACAAACTTAATAGGAGAGAAGGTGCTTAATTTTACTGCAACTTGACATAGTATGGCTGGTTGATATCCATGGGAGGCCTGCCCTTTTCTGAAGAGAAAGGATGAGAAGTGTATGGGGTGTGGGGAGAGGAGAAGTTGTGAAAAGACTGGGAAGAGAGGAGAGAGGGGCAACTGTGATCAGATTGTAAAAGTTAATTGATTAAAAATATTCTAAAGAAATAAAAAATGACCATATAAATTAACTTTTAAAATTTTATTGTTTTAAAAAATGCTTTTTTATAAATCCTTTCTTATGTAATCACTGCACATACAAAAACTACATATATTTGCAAGAGAACATTTGAACGGAAATGATGATTTATTGATTCCAAATGAAAGAAGTCCAATATTAAATTTTTGAAATAAATATTTTATAGCCTAAAAATTATCACAATTTTTCATTTCATTCCATACTTTGTTTGATGACCAGTCAATGAGATAAAGAATGGAGCTCACACATTATCAACACAAACAGTAGACTGTTTTGTAATGATAACAATGCCATACACGTCTGTGTAGGAGTTCAGTCACATAAATTGTGATAGAAAAGCCACACACATGTACAGCATACATGACCATAGCAACAAGTCTAAATAGGTATGGCTTCAAAATATGGTCTCTTTGCATTGCTCCATTTTCTACTAGGTATAACATGTAAAATTTCTACTAGGATAATGTCAAATATTAACTCATTGTAGTTATGGAAAAGTTACTGGGAGCAGAAAAATTCAAATATGGAAGGGGTGAAAAATATAAAAATAAGGGGGTGGGGAAGGCTTAATTAAAATAAAGAACATATGAAAAAGCTATGTACGGGCCTATGATCTAGCAACCAAAGTAAAAATATAATAATAAGGGATTGTAGAACTTAAGTGTCATGAATAGGACAAGTAATCTAGGTTATCGGTTTAAGGGAGGAAGAGGCAGAGTGATAGGTATGAGCAAATATAAACATGGTTGATAAAGCACTGTGGAAATCCACCTACTTACAAGGTAACTAAAGTCATAATATACATTAAAAAGGAATTTGGACAGAAGTACCAGCCATGGATAGACAGTGCTGCTTCCAGAAAACATGAATTATAACCAAAAAACTCAGTGTTAGGCATTGCATACATCCAGTGAGTTATTAGTTAGTGACTCATCGGACCCTTCAGAAGTATTATAAAGAATACAGACAATTGCTCTTGTTCTTGGTTGCCAGCATAACTAGATAATATTCTACTGCTGAAGAAATATTCATGTTGGGATGCAGTACATAACTCAACTCATCACGGAACTTCCTCCCTGATTGCTGACATAGTGCCAGACGTTTCAATGCAGTTTTCTCAGGGAGAAAGCACATCATTGATCATAGCAAGCTTGAAATTCTTCATGCTATAAAACCAACCCCCTCTAATAGGTTCAAGTGGTATAATGATGACATTGTGGTTATTGAAGTAATCAACCACTTTCTAATTGGATATGAAGCCTCATCCACAGTCATGGTCAAAAGTCTAAGACTGCAAAGATATTAGGCCCTAAAAAGGAACTTACTGCTTTTGTTATGTTAAATGGTTATTCAGTCAAACTGCCTTCTAAATATTTATGTTTATTTCCTGTAGATTTGTGTTGTTTTCTTTGCAATGGGTAGCTGTTAATTGGGAGAAGTGTCAAATATAAATGAGTGAGTGGTCAGCTGTTGGGCAATATAACTTTAAGATGTGTGACTTTAAGATTTTTGTTTATGCTGCATTTGTTTAAATCTGTAAAGCTGTGTTACTGTGCCTATGTAAAACACCTGATGCTCTAATAAAAAGCTGGATGACCAATATTTAGGCAGGATCAAGAATAGGTGGGGTTGGTAGGCAGAGAGAAGAAATAGGAGAAACTAGTAAGAGGAGTAACAAGAGAACAAGGGGAGGAGGACATCAGGAGGCAGCCACCCAGCAACCCACTCAGCCATGGAGTTAGAATGAAAGTTAGATATACAGAAATAAGAAAGATAAAAGCCCAGAGGGGAGTAGATGGGATAATTTAAGTAAATCTGTCAAGAAACAAGTCAAGTTTAGTCAGGGCATTCTTAACTAAGAAAAAGCCTCACATGTGATTTATTTGGGGGCTGGGTGGTGGGACCGTCAAAGAGCCAAAAGGCCAAAAGAGTAAAGAATAAAAAGCAAATTCAATAGTCAGCTATGAATGAATCATCTATATTAATCTTCCTCCATTCAAAACTCAGTTAGTGTTTAGTCTCTGCTCTCCCCACTGGCCTCCCATCGGACTTAAAATCTCAAATCTCCACATTATCTAGTTCTCCTGGTTCTCAGATGTCCCTTCATAAATAATTCCCACTAACTAATAATGTTTTAGTCTTGCTATCTGTTTTCAAAACTATTTAAATTTTTTCTTCTTCTATGGCCTTAGTGGTGGCCTTATATTATGCTGGGAATCTCCCTCCAATCTTTCCACTGACTATTGAGCATTTTTCGTTAAGTACTTCACACATATGAATAAACTCACTGAGTGTATTTATCATTTTTGTTGGTGGTATGCATGTGGTTTCAAGTCTGACCAATGTATGGACGATTAATAAGAGGGCTCAACCTTCTAATAAGAGGCTAACTGTTCATCTACCTGTCATTTTCTTGCCTATAATTCCTTCCATGTTATCATGTCCATTGATATTGGCTTGATTCTCATCTTGTTTATGCAGCCATTTCTAGAACAGACTTTTTACAGCAGACTTCCTGTTATTCTGGCTCTTACCATCTTTCTGCCCTCTCTTTAGTGATTTTCCCTAAACAATAGATGCAGAAGCTGTGATGTGGTTGTATCTGTTGGGTCTAGGCTTCCCACAATCTGCTAATCTCTGTGGTTTTCTGTGATAGTCTCCATTTGCTCTAAAGAGAGGCTTCTTTGATGAGGGCTTGTAGATATACTTATTTTTGATGGATAAAACTTTTTAATAAAAATGTATTTTTATATACATAAATCTTTTCTGATTCAGAATATAGTCAAGAACTATACTAGTCTAGAAAGGTGGCTGTAGTGAATTCTTTTCTAAGATCTATGACTTCACTAGCCTCGGGAAGCTAGCTAGACTTGCACTGCCAGACATGATTTCCCTTACACTTAGTAGGCCTTAAGTTCAATTTCACAGCTGTTGGTTGCCACTGACATGTCAGTGCCACTTATTGCAACCTTATGCAATACCCATGTTGGTAATGGAAGAATAGCTGGGAGGGCCTGGAGAGAGGAGAGGATGGAAAGTGATGTAATGATATTTCTATTTGAAATATACTAGCAAAGTATTTTTACATAAATACCACCTTCACAAATACATGCCTTTTCCTTCTAACCCAAAGTAGCAAGGCAGTTATTTATTTTTTTCACATTGATCTTTTAAATTTAATTACTTTTTTCTTCATATATTATTAACCATTGTATAGATTAGACATTAAGACATTTGAATACCAGTGGGGATGGACCCATTTGTGATAATTTGTCACCTCTAAAACAAGGACCTGAAACAGCTGGATGGATTTGAAGTCTAAAGACTAGGTTCTGGATCATAGCTTTTGTATTGGGCAGAGAAATGAGATCCTAAATTGCCTGAAAGTTCATTAATAGAAAATTATCTGAAATTTATAAAATTATTACCTAGCTGTAGGCTTTCTGGTAAAGCACACCTCATATCATTCCTACTTTCTGCAGGCATTAATCCCCACAGTAGGTGAATCATCTTGATTGGAAAAAGCCCCCAGGAAAAGATGTTAAGGATGGCATCAAGGCTGCTTTCTTTATCTTTTCCTATTTTTTAATTTTTTTCTTATTTTACATATCAATTCACTTTCCCTCTCACACTCCCATACTCCCCAACACCCCTCTGTTCCTTTCCCCATCCACTCCCCAGGGAGGGTGAGGCCTCATCAAAATCTGTCCTTAATTTGAGGTAGGACCTAGTTCATGTCTCTAGGCTAAGGGAGTATCCCTCCGTGGGGGATGTGCTCCTGAAGCCCTTGAAGTCCTTTTGTGCACCAGGGAAACATTTTGGTTCCACTGTCAGAGGTCTTATAGACTGCCCTGGCCTTCTAACAGAGACATGAAGGGGTTCTGGGTCAGTCCTATGCTGGTTTCCTAGCTTTCAATCAGTCTGAGGTCCATGAGCTCCTCATTGTTCAGGTTAGCTATCTGTGTGGATTTCTGCAGCCTGGTCTTTGATCACTTTGCTCATCACTTCTCCCACTGTGCAACTGGATTCTAGGAGTTCAGCTTAGTGTTTAGCTGTGGGTTTCTGCTTTTGTTACCAGCAGCTACTGGATAAAGGCTCTAGGATGGCATATAGGTGGCTATCAATCTCATTATCAGGAAAAGACATTTAAGGTAGTCTTTCCACTATTGCTTAGATTGTTAGTTGGGGCCATCCTTGTAGATATCTGGACATTACTTTAGTGCCAGATTTCTCTTTAAACCTATAATGGTTCCCTCTATTATGGTATCTTTTTTTTTTCTTTTTTTGCTCTCTTCTGTACCTCTCCTGACTCAATCTTCCTGCTTGCTCATGTCCTTCTCTTCCTTCCTCTTCTCCCCTTCTCCTAATTCCCTCTCCACTCACTGACACCCACTCACAATTTGCTCAGGAGATCTTGTCCCTTTCCCCTTCTGTGGGGGACTATGCATGTCTTTCTTAGAGTCCTCCTTGTTTTCTAGCTTCTCTAGTGGAGTGAATTGCAGGCTGTTGATCCTTTGCTCTGTGTCTAAATCCAAATATGAGTGAGTATATACCATGTTCCTCTTTTTGTGACCGGGTTATCTCACTCAGGATGGGTTCTCCTAGTTCCATCTATTTGCCTGTGAATTTCAAGATTCCATTTTTTTGTTTTGTTTTCTACTGAGTAGTACCACATTTTCTTTATCCATTCTTCAATTGAGGGGCATCTATGTTGCTTCCAAGTTCTAGCTATTACAAATAATACTACTATGAAAATAGTTGAACAGATGTCTTTCTTGAATGGATGTGAATCTTTTGGGTATATGCCTAAGAGTGGAATTGCTGAATCCTATTGTAGACTGATTCCCATTTTCCTGCGGAACTGCCACACTTGTCTCCAATATGGCTGTACAAGTTTGCACTCTCATCAGTAGTGGAGGAGTGTTCCCTACTCTCCACATCCTCTCAAGCTTAAACTGTCATTGGTGTTTCTTTTTTTGGCTATTCTGACTAGAGTAAGATGGAATCTCCCTGACGGCTAAGGATATTGAGTATTTTCTTAAGTGTCTCTCAGCTATTTTGGATTTGTCTATTGAGAATTCTCTATTCAGTTCTGTACCCCACTTTTTAATTAATGTTGGTGTATAGAAGACTGCAGATAGATCTATGTCTATCACTATGCTTAAAACTTAAGTCCAAATGGATCAAAGAACTCAACATAAATCTAGCCACATGGAACCTCTTAGAAAAGAAAGTGGGAGGGACCCTTGAATGAATTGGTATGGGAGACTGTTTGCTGAACATAACACTATTATCATAGACACTGAGATCTATAATTAATAAATGGGATCCCCTGAAACTGATAGGCTTATGTAAGGCAAAGGACATAGTCAACAGGACCAACCAGCAGTCCACAGAGAGGGAAAAGATCTTCACCAATCCCACATCTGGCAGAGGACTGATCTCCAAAACATACAAAGAACTCAAGAAGCTAGTCACCAAAACACCAAATAATCCAATCAAGGTTGCTTTCAATGTTTGGTGCGGTAGTTCCATTGGCCCTTGCCCACTCTCACCCCTGGGGAGTACTCAGTTTACTCTGCAATAATCTTACCTGTCTTCTACATTTGTGCTTTTGGTATCTCTAAGAATTTCTTTCACAGTGATCACAATAGTCGAGAAGCCAACAGGAGGCTAGAGCAAGCATGCACATATATTAACTACATAAATATCTCTCTTCAATCCCCTTAATAAAACATAAATTCCTTGAATAACAGTTTCATGTGTTTTTTAATTACTGCCCTATCTGTAGTGCTACAGTATTGACAACTGAATATCACATTGTAATAAATTTTATGAAATATATTATATTTAGTTATGATGTTTTGATAACTGCTATAAATTGCTTCTTAAAGCAAATGGGAAGCAATTTTTAAGCAAGCAAGATGAATAGATTGCCTCTCAATATGGAAATGAAAATCTCAGTGATGTGCCACAGTAAGAATAGCATATTTATTAAAACTCTGGAATGCATATTCTGTACTCAATTCAAATATTCACATTTATGTGCCTCCCTGTGCACCCTTCTTTAGACATATATCAAGAGTGCTTTCCAAAAGGTCTTTTTATCACAATAATTTTCTGTATTGTGCATACAGGAATAGACTTATTTGTAGTAGAATCATTTGTATTCTTGCTCAGGATCAGCAATGGACAATCAATTGAAATCTTAAGGTGGATTATTAAAAATGATATAGCATTTCTGCTTGATTTCAGATCCTGAGTTACCTTATTTAGTAAAGATTATTTATGTATTGTCTGAGGAACCTAATCTTGTCAACTTAAAAAATCCTGACAGGAGATTACCCATTGGGAATCCAGAATCCTGTTTGGAGAAGACTAATTTCATTACTACCCAGATCTCAATTTCAGCAGTGTGCATCTGACACAAATAATTCTGGTGACCTTGATGTTTAATTTCATTCACATAGGTTCATGTACTCAAGTAGAGGACTAGTAGATGAAGAAATTTTTCTGTTAAGTTTTTAATGAATTTGTAAAGATGCTTTGTTTTAATCAAAGAAATGAATACATTGATAGTCTAATGATTTTAGGAATAATTGTTAATTCCTTGTTATATACATCATTAATAGGAATTCTAAAATGCTTCAAAAGTAATGTACATTTTGCTACTGTTGTGGTTTGGATGTTTTGCCTTCCGTAAATTTACAAATTGAAACCCTAACCCCCATGGTGATGATGGCATTGACTGGCAGAACTTTGGAGTAAGTGTCAAGAATATTGATCAGATAAATAGAATCAGTGTTTCTAAAAGACAGCTCCTACGCAGCTTATTGATCCTCTCCAACATATGAAGATATTAAAAAGGAACAGTGGGCATTTTTACTTTACACAGGAGCACAATAAAGATTGGCATAATGCTAAACTTTAAGTCAAACATAAAAATTTAAAGGCATATATATATATCATATGCATGCACACACGCACACATGCACACATACATATGCAATTCTTTTAAAATTACAGTTGTTGCAGATATTTTTGTCTACTTAAGCACTGATTAGTGAAACTGTTTCCCTAAATATTTCATTCTCCACAGTGATGCTATTTGTACTGTGAACTTACAGTGGTAAAGAATCACTTTGAACAGTGCACAAGAGTCATAGCATGGGATTCTGACCATAGTCAGCACAAGTGAAATTCTCTTATCATGAAATATTTTACCTTTACCATTAATAAGACTGTTCTGGCAACATTGGGTTTTGATGAGCATCATGTAGGGACCAACAAAGAAGACCATACAGTAAGTCTTTGAACATCTCAAGCTAACAAAAATAGTGCCAGAAAAAACAGTGTTCTCCATTTTCCGTTTCAGTTATATCTTCCTTTCCTAGAGAATATGGTTATTGGGAATATAGAGAAAGCTCAGTTTACCCAGAAATTTATATAATCATGTGATTGGAAGTTAATCAAGGCCAATGTTGCTGAATAAGTAGTGATGACTACCTCCAGATTCTTCTGTCACATTGTCAAAAGAAGTTATTTCCTAATACACTGAAAGGGAATCTACTTGCATGTACAAAAATACTTCCACTGTGTGTTATTTTAAGGTTTAAATTGACATCCTTTTGAGTTACACAAGAAGATGTTTGGGGAATTGGACAGAGCCCTGAACAGGGCTCTCAAGGACACAGACTTACTCAGGTCATTGGAGTAAAACTTAAAGAAGGTTTAAGCTGTGCTTTCTTCCTGATACAATTTTATTGAAACTGGGCACATAAAAAGGTTTTGCTTCTTTGTGATTTGAAAAAAAAATCAATAAGGGCAAAAGAGGGCCGAAGTCAGGCACTCTTTGCTTTGATAGAAAAATCCCATAGACAGTCAGTGATGTGTAATCTAAAAAAGGTAGAGGCGTAATTGGAGGGGTGAGGTTCTCAAGAGCAATGATCAAAGCAAGGCAAGAGCACATGAAAAAGAGAGTACAAGAGTCTCACAAATAGATTTCCAGAAGATAAAGTTATGTAGCTGGTACACTGCCTTGCCAAGTTCATGGGGAGATAGAATTAAACATGAAAGAAAGGCAAGAGAAAAACAGTGACATTTTAACAGCTAAAATACATGACTCTTAAGATACTAGCTACATCCTTTGGGACAAAGCCTAAGAAGTAATAAAATTGTATTGCAATTGAAGAGTAATGGGAGGCGATTACATTTCTCATTCCAAAAATTAAATTTTTATAGAAATATCTGGTCAGTTGTAGCTTGAATCTCTGGCTTTTTCAACACAGAAATACACAGGCATTTTAATAATACATTTGGGATTCAAAAAGCAATCACAATAGCTTGAAATCATGAAGAAGTAATTGTGAACAATTTTAAGCATTTTTATATTATAAAAGAAAAATTACATTTGGAATGAGATGTTAAGTGCAAAGGTCAAGTAACTATAAGGTTTGTGAATTTCATTTTGTTAAACACATAAATTTTGTTTGGCAGCTTATTTCATAAGACATGTTGAGTAGATTAAGCTTCTGGGGTATTGGGGTAAAAGGAACATTTGCTGCTTATTATTTGAGTACTAACAAAAAGAAGATGAGAATAAAATCTTCTCCTTTAATATCAAGGATACTAGGTATTGGTTTTATTTCAGGAAAATAAGAAAAATTTATGCTCTTTCAATGGCCAACCTACAATGTTTTCTGTTTAATTTTGCCCATAAAGGTGTATGATGACAAACATTGTATGTGCTTTATGACAAGGATAATTCCTTCTCCATTATATTTAAAATAATTCTGCAGGTCAGAACTACATTACACTGCATCATTTTGATGAGAATTATGGTTGTACTGTTTCCTCAAATAAATGTACAACAAAACATTTTACAATGTAAGGGCAAAAAAATTCATGGGAAACATGCACAGAAGCTTGCATGTTTGGATTTATAAAATATAAAGGTTCTATACTTTAAAATGATAAACTCCTTTATTCAGGGTAATTCAGAACAAGTATGCACATATGTAGGTAGAATGTGTCAGATATGAGTATGGGAAGTCAAGAGAATATTTAAAACATGCCCTTTTATAATAGAACCTCAAAGAGCTTCAGCTTGAACTTTATTATGCATAGAAATAATTCATTACTATAAGAAACTCATGTTTGGAGGGGGAGCCAATAATCTGCATTTTTAGCAATCCCTGTTCATTCCTTTTTTGCACATGACACTCTGTGTAGCAAGTCTCTCAGTAGTGTTTGTAGTCCATAAACCCTCTGAAATTTCTGAGTGTTCTTCCATTCTGTGAACTCCAAATTCTAAGTTAGTTTATATATTGAAAAAAGTTTCTATGAGTTTGGGTACCACAGAAGAGGTGGTGTGGGGGGGTGACACATGTAGCAAAAGGTGGTTGTAATACTTCACTAAGCTAACAGAAGTAAAAACCTTCCAGGCACCATTAGAATAAAAACAGGGTTAATTGTATAAAGACATAGAAAAATCTTTAGTCACATAGGCTTCCTTTTTACTAAATAATAAATGTTTATCTGGTTATGTGTTCTGTTTATAGAATTATATTCTATAACATATTCTTACTGGGATGATATAAGTAAGTACTGTCTCCATAAATTAGAGAGATTGAAATATTGCCAACTGGACAGGCTATTGAGATGTATTCACTTTAAGCACATAGAGATTCCATACATAGAGTTAGCAAAATCAGAAAATAACCCAGTCAACCACCAGGAAGATAAACAATCAGATACTGGAGAAGGTGGAGGGGAATCACAAAAAAATAATCAGGAAAATTAGTGAAATGTGTACGTAAAAAACCTTGAAATAGAGTCTGGTAGATCCAATGGGGTGGTAACAAAGTAAGATGTGTTACCACACAACGGAATCCAGACATATTTTGAGATATATATAGCTAGTGGATTTAGTACATCACTTTCAGCTGTTAAGTGATAAAACATGGAATGTATTTGATCTACTGTTAAAAAATGACACATTAACCTGGTCTTGTCCTCTCTGCATCTGGATTCTAGTTTGACTCAGTGTTTAGTTATGGGTGTTTGCTTCTGTTTCCAACAGGTACAAGATGAGGGCTCCATGATGGTGGATAAATTAGTTGTTGATCTCACTATCAGGGAAGGGCATTTATGGTAGCCTTTCCATGGTTGCTCAAATTGTTAGTTGGAGTCAGTCTTAAAACCAATAATGGCTCCCTCTTTTATACTCTCTCTCTCTCTCTCTCTCTCTCTCTCTCTCTCTCTCTCTCTCTCTCTCTCCTCTTGCCTTTTTCTGTCTTCTATTCCTACTCTGACTCAATCTTCCTAGTCTCACATGCTATTCTCTCCTCCCCTTCTCTTTCTCCTAGTTCTCTCTCCATTCATTGCCACCCCCACTTCCCATGTGTTCTGGGGGACTTGTCTCTTCCCCCTTTTGTGAGGGACCATATATGAATCTCTTAGAATACACCTTGTATCCTAGTTCTTCTGGTGGTGAGAATTAGAGGGTGGTGATCCTTTGCTCTAGGTCTAAAATCCATATATGAGCGAGTACATACAATGTTCCTCTTTTTGTGACTGAGATTGCAGAAACACATATAGAAATAGAAGTGTCATTGCCAAACTCTTTCTACAAGGCAACAATTACCTTAGTACCCAAGCCATACATAGACACAACTAAGAAAAAAAGAATAACAGACCAATATCCCCTGAACACTGATGTGAAAGTACTCAATAAAGTACTGGCAGATTGAAACCAAGAACACATCAGAGAAATCATCCACCATGACCAAGTATGCTTTATCCCAGGGATGCAGAGATGGTTCAAAATATGAAAATCCATCAATGCAATCTACCATATAAACAAACTGAAAAAGAAAATCCCCATGTCCATTTCAATAGATGCTGAAAAAAACTTGACAAAATCCAACACCCCTTTATGTGATCAGGGATAACAGGAACATACCTAAACATATCAAAAGCAATGTACAGCAAACCAATAACCAACAACAAACTAAATGCAGAGATTCCTTTAAAATCAGGAACAAGAGAAGGCTATACACTCTCTCCATATCTCTTCAATATTATACTTAGAGCAAAAAAAAAAAAAAAAAAAAGGTGATCATTACACAAGTAACCTGAAAATCTTTACCAGGGAACTTCTATAGCTGATAAACACATTCCGCACAGTGGCAGGGTACAAGATTAACTCAAAAGAAATCAGTAGCCCTACTATATACAGATGATAAAGGGGTTGAGAAAGAAATCATAGAGATACCACATTTTACAAGAGCCACAAGCAACATAAAGTATCTTGGGGTAATGCTAAACAAACAAGTGAGATACCCAGGTAATAAGAACAACT
This sequence comes from Cricetiscus sungorus, assembly GCA_030556225.1. Classification (NCBI taxonomy): domain Eukaryota; kingdom Metazoa; phylum Chordata; class Mammalia; order Rodentia; family Cricetidae; genus Cricetiscus; species Cricetiscus sungorus. The sequence continues at coordinate 27,223,033 of JANBXA010000734.1, forward strand.
TTGAATCTCTAAGGAAAAAAATTAAAGAAGATACCAGAATATGTAAAGGTCTCCTATGATCTTAGATAGGTAGGATCAACATAGTAAAAATGGCAATCTTGCCAAAAGCAATCTACAGATTCAATGAAATCTCTATATAAAACCCAGCACAGTTCTTTACAGATCATGAAAAAACAATGCCCAACACTATAGGAAAAAACAAAAGACCCAGAATTGCTAAAACGACCATGTACTGCAAAGAAATGTCAGAAGGCATCACTATCCCTGACTTCAAGCTCTATTATAGAGATGAAAATAGGTTGGTATTGGTGCAAAACTATACAGGAAGACCAGTAGAATGGAACTGAAAGATTTGATATTTAACACACCTGTGAACACCTGATTTTTTTCAAAGAAGCTTAAACTGTACAATGGAAAAAAGAAAGCTATGCTAAAATGTGTAAATTGCTGTTTTATAAAAACATTCTATAAAGCTAATCAATTTCTCCTCTCATAAATAGTTTGCATCATGTACCTCCCTTATGTATCAGCTTGATGTCAATACCTCAAGGTTAAGTCTGGTTAAGTCTGAATTCTCATGTAGAGGGATTGGTCAAAAATCGTGCCTACGACGGCAATTTGAGGTACCCTCACTGTTCTATAAACCAATGATTTTAATGTCACTTGTAATAGTCACTTGTTTAACCTTATAGAGATTATTGATGGGAGATGTTATTCTGTATATAATTTTCTCATACTGGTTAATAAAGCTCTGTGGCCAATAAGAAACAAGATAGGGCTAGGAGACCAGGAGGAGGAAAGAGGAAGTAGTAGGGAGGAGTCCAGATGTAGCCCGGGGAGGAAGGAAGACGCCCGCCGCGGTAATGGTAATTGGCCAACAGGATTGTATCAAATACAGAGTCTCTGAGTGTTATTTGGGGCTAGCACGGCTGTGGGCCCAGACTGGCGGCAAGCAGGCGGGATGGCGCCTGCCATAACAGAAAGGAAGAAGTCAAACTCTCTCTATTGGCAGGCGGGATGGATCCGGCAGGAACAACCTGCCGTAACAGATTATCTTGTTAAAAGTGTTGTACAGTATCAGAAAATGTTTCAAGTTATTGAGTGGCTTAGCAGAGTGGATATGAGTGGCAAATAAAAGCCATAAAGCCAGAGTCCCTGTTTGTCAACAACAATAGATAGAGTGATGCAGTGCAGTTGTAGAGGCTGGTCAATCATTTCTTTGGTTATAATATTAGGAAAGAAAACCCCAAAAGGCATTGAGGGCATAGGCACAGTCTTCCAAATGTGACTTGTTTTTACCATCATATAAAACTAAAGACATATCTTTTCAGTACATTGTTTTATATGGCCCAGTAAGATAACAACTGAGTGGGCAATTTTCTGGGTAGGAGATGTTGGAGGGGAAAAGTGGTGACATGGAAGATGGGATGACTCAGGAAGATATGGTTTATGCCACTGAGTGGACTAGAAAATATTTTAAAATTCTTAGGGATCACATGTCAGCATTCTTGTTTATTTTTCCCTTAAGGAATTACAATCTTAGCCTCAAATAAATTATAAGAATAAACCAATCTGGAGCCCTTAGTTATAACTTGCCATAAAAATAAACAATCTGAGGAAAGTATAGATTCCTAATCTACAAAGTTACATAGTCTCTATTTCCTCAAGTGTGCAGAACCTAGTACTTGCTTTTGAGGACAGTGGCCTGTATGGTTCCTTCAAGATGACAAAACCAAAACCCTCATATAAGTGAAGAGAAGAACCAAGATGATTCTTTATACTCAAGAGTTTAACAAGATTTTGTCAGTATCAAGTGGTTATGATGCCTACATTTTTCCTATTTCCCATTTTGAAGGGTGAACTTTCACTGGAAATGTCTTGATCTTCTATGATATGCCAGACTATTTAAGTTAGCTATGAATACAGAAAATTTATTATTGTAATTTATATGTTTCTATGAAACCAATAGTCACACACATAGGACCTAAAGAACAAAATACTCTGTTACAAAAAGATTCTGGGCTTCATGATGGTTTCAGGGGCTGGGTAGGACTTCAGGTTATTTCTGCTTAGGAAGGATAATGAAACCACTTTAAGAGTGGAAAGCAAAACACAAGTTAATAATTGATCTGGAGGATCAATTATTAGGTATACCTAAGTAACTGGATTATAGTCAATGGAATGTTAGCATAAATGTTCTGTACAATTTACAGGTATGCTCCTAAAAATATATGCTTGAGCTTTCATAGTTCAGCTAAGGAAGTTATCATATTGAAGAAACCAGGGCTCTAAATTGTGGAAGGAATCTCTATTCTTGCATATATATGGATAGATAGAAGACTAAAGGGAACTATGGTAAAGGGCACACAGAGTTTTAGATTCATACTTGAGGCTTGAATCCCTTACTTTTCTCTGTTACTTTAGGCATATTTTTTTTTTGTACAGAAACAACTGCTCTCTTAAATGCGAAACAGGATAGAGACAATTCCCTTATTCCCTTTAAAGAGTTTGTGCATGTGAGCCAGCCTCAAATTTGTGAGTATGGAAGAACTGTCCCCATTATTCATCTGCCAGGTGGTTGGGGAGAGTTGCCCCTGTTACTACTGCCCATCAACACCAGAGGCAGGAGGGAGAGCTGTCCCTGAGGTCACAAGAGTAGGAAAGCTGCCCCTGCCTGCCACCAACTGCATCACTTTGGAGAGCAGCCCCTGTACCTTGCATGGAGAGCACAATAGATCCAACCCCATTGGCAGAGGTGTAGGAGAGCCAGCCTCAATATTGTGAGCATGGGAGAGTTGTTTCCCTTACTCATATGCCATGTGGCAGCATGGATGGGAGACAGTTGCTCCCCCCCCCGACATCAGTGGCTGAGGCAGGTGGGACAGTTGGCTGTGAGGTCATAAGAGTAGAAGATCTGGCCCTGTTCCTCATCTTCTGTGGCTCTTTGGAGAGTGGCCCCTGCACCACTCCTGGACAACACAGTAAAGCTAACCCTGTGGGTGTAGGTATGTGAGATCTGACCCTGAGGACATGAGAGGAGGAGAACTGGCCCTGCCCCTTGCTTATCACTGTAAAGGGTGAACTCACCAAGACAATGCAGGAGAGCTCACCCTGGTAGTGAGGACAAGGAAAAGCTGGCCAGCTGACCAGTCCTGTAACTACCCAGGACCAGAAACAGGGTTATGGGTTGGCATGCCACAATATCCACCTCATCTGTGATCTTCTAGAGCAAGTGAAGGGACCGGTCCTACAGACCCAAAGCCATAGGATTTCCACAACACAGGGAAACAGCAGGATAACAAAGAAGAGTTCCAGGGAGGGCCCTACATTGGTAGTATAACAGAAACCAGAAGTCTCTAACCAGACCAATGACTCTTTGTAGTGAACACTTGCTAGAAAAGATACATGGGAAAAAGAGTTTACTGTGTGTGTGTGTGTGTGTGTGTGTGTGTGTGTGTGTGTGTGTGTGTGAAACTCACTGTGTCACAATACAGCTTCCAAGGTGAGATTATTTTTCTTTTTGTTCTGTTTTCTCTTAAATTTTAAAAAGGGGTGCTTCGAAGGCAGAATACAGACATGCACTGGTGGGAAATGAATGGGGTCTAGATGCATGATGTGAAAGACACAAAGAATAAATAAGAAAATTAAAAAAAGAATTGGTGCAAGGATGTCAGCATGCCTTCTCCATGCCAGCCTGTTCCTTTTGCTTGTTAACTGAGAGATAGGTTGTTAACTGAGGTGATACGTTTGTTTTTTTGTTTGCCTATTTGTTTATTTCTTCTTTGATTTGTTTACCACTATTTACTGGATCCTGAAACAAAATTTCATACGTAATAAAGGTTTGGAAATATTTTAAAATACAGAAAGTATGTCAAACTCTATTAACATGCCAAACACACTGATTATTTCAATAACTAATGTTTGTGATCATTGATATTATTATTATTATAATGCATGCTCTCTATTTTCATGGAATAATTACTTATAATCTCCATAAAAATATTAATTTATTGTTTCTTATTTAATGAGAGAACACAAAATAGGAAATATTTTATAAGTGCATTGCTTTTCATGGTGTATCTATTGTTGAAATATACTAATAATAGCAGCTTACTTATTTAATAGATATAAACGAAAGCATTAGAAATGAGTGAGGAAATCTGTTTCTAAATTATCTATGACCAAAACTGTTCATGTATATGACATTTTTTAGACATCAATGGAATGAAATCATTAACCTAAGAAGTTTTCAACTGTGGCACTAATAACATTTATACCATACAATTCTATTCATTTCAAATGCTATTGTGTCATATGAAGCTTAACAGTACACCTGACCTCCACCAGCTGGATGCCAGTAGCATCCTTCCTCCCCAAGGTGATAATTAAAAAATGTTTCAGGAACTTCCAAATGTCTCTGGGGAACACAATCGCCTTTTCTTGAGAACCATTGATGGACAGCTTTCATATACTCACTTGGGAAACTATTAACTCAATATGTATTTATCAATTAACTAACAATTAGTAGCTGAGCAAATGTTCTGTCTGGCACTAGTCTAGTACATGGGGCCATGTAAGTCAGTAAAACAGAAACACTTCTTACTTAATAAAGTTTATCTCATATCAGGATGGTGGAAGTCATAACAAAATCATTGCAAAGTCAGATGATGAGAGGCTATAAGAAAACATTAAAGCTAAACTTAAGGATGGCACTGTATGCTGTTTTTTCTGTATTCTGATGCTTTGACATCTGGACCATTACTGAGGCTAGACCTTACTGAAGATTTTTCTTAAAAGTGCATTGCAAGTGTTAAGCAATTCATAGAGAAATAAGACCATGAGTTCTCGATTTCAGAAACTGACATCAATTCAAAACTCTTACAATAACTACCTTCTCTATTCAGCTGTTACACTGTTACATCAGATCACTATGCACATGCACTCCACAATTCAGAACGAAGTACCAGGAAACAGGGACTTTATTTGTGCTCCAACACCTGCTGCACTTCTCAAGCTAGCCAGTCTTTGGCCTGCTGTTTGTACCTTGCATATTGCATTCTGTAGAAGGCACAATGACAGCTTTTCTCCCAGGGCTTCCTCTGCCTTCTTCTTGGTATCTGACTGACACTGGTGCTTCACCACATGCTTGCCCATCCTCTATGAGCCTCTCTACCCAGCACTCCTTTTCACCAAGTTATCCCCGATTTATTGCTCTCAATGTACCTAAAAATCACCATATACTGTATTTTAGAAAAAGGACAAAAAAATGTAATCTTTATTTTAAATAGAATGGCTTCTATGATAGAATGTAAAGAAGTTAAGACAAATTAATGAACTTTTTTGTTTGTTTGTTTGGGTTTTCTTGAGACAGGATTACTCTGTGTAACAGCCCTGGTTATACTCGACTCTCTTTTTAGACCAGTTTGGCCTCTGACTCACAGACGCCACCTACCTCTGCATCCCAAGTGCTTTGATTAAAGGCATATACCATCATGCCTAGCAAATAAACAATTTTGATACCCAAGGGAAAAATATTTCTTGAAATAAATATCACAAAGGCAAGAAAATTCCCCAGGTAGGTACTTTTGCATATCTAAACGCAAATGAGGAGCCCAGAGTCACAGGAAATAGTAAGAATGGAGGGTAAAATTGCAGAGTGACTACGTGTCCAGTTATATAGTTCTGTAGTGACCATTGCCAGATTTCTAATATTTAAGGATTTTTTAGTCTTTTTTGGCTTTACAAAAATATAGTTTATATACAATTTAATATATTAGTATTCATGTGATATTTTGATACATGTGTACATTTTTAAATGACTACATAAAATTATAATCAAGTATAGGGCTTTAAAATTATATGACTTTGACAGATAATTATAATTTTTTAGATTATAATTAAATTTCCTCCTTTACCTTTTCTCTTTCAGTCTCATCCATGTATCCTCTTTAGTCTCTCAAATTCTTGACCTATTTTTCTTTAACTCTTGTTATATATATGGAAGTAAACCCATAAAATGAGAGGGAATCTTTGTGAGCTGTGTATCTGAATAGGAAAATATTCAAAATATATAAACAACTCAAAGACAGAGTCAAAGAAAAACGCTCATCAAGAAAAAACACACACAAAAAGAAATTATTCATACTCATTCAAAAACTGGGCTCTCAATCCATAAAAGAGTTATAATGCAAACAAACAAAATGAAAAATAAAAATAGTTAAGGAATTTTTCCATAAATGCTTATAATATCTAGCTAGTGGGAGAATACGAATCAAAGTTGCTTTGAGATTTCTTACATTAGTCAGAATAGCAAAGATCAACAAAACAGCTGACAAGAGATGCTGAGGAAGATACAGAGCAAAGGGAACCCTCCTTGTCTGTTGTTGGGGTTGAAAACATCCAGTTTTGAGTATGATTGGAACTACTGCAAGCCTAGTTTAACAACCAATGATTTATTTAGAAGGAACAGCTAGTCAGGAAGAAACACTTTATGGAGGAAGTCAATAAAATCAATAGGATTTGTTGAATTAGGTTCTCTGTGTAGAAACTAATTGGAGGACATATATTTGTTACTCAACATCTTAAATGTTAATGCTGAGGAAACTTTCATTTATGTGCATATATTTATACATACATGGACTGGTGCCATGAGTAATGACAGGGTTATACGATTTTAGTGTTATCAGGGTAAATACAAAAATTAACACCACTAGGATGGATAAAATAACTCTCCACCATGCATCTTGATTATAGATATGGAACAGTAAATGAAAGTGAATAATAATGTGTAGTTGTATTTAGAAAATAAAAGGCTTGAAAGAAAAGTTTCCACCTGATCAATTTATTTGTATTTTCAGCAGTGGATTTAAACATAAGTTTGCAAGAGTCCTCCATAGACTCTGTAGATAATACTTCATTGATTTCCTTATTAAAATATAGGTCAATCAAAGAGAACAACAGAAAAATGAGTGGATATATAGAGTCCTTTTTTGGAAGCCATACTAGTGTATTTGTCTATCTAGCAGCATATAATTTATTTATTTTTATCTATTGATATGGGTCATTACTTCCCTCTCTTATTCTTTCAATTTCTTCATTTTGGCAGGACATTAGATTACAGCACACTAATGATAATAATCTGTACAGCAATATCAATTTCAATTAGTCCCTGTGGATTAGCATAGTAATGGGTCGATAATGAGCACTGAAGATTTTTCTTAAAAGTGCATTGCCAGTGTAAACACTAATGAGTCATCTGGAGCCATTATCTCTTACCACAGATATTGTCACTTGGTAAACTTGGTAGGATGTTGTCTCACCAAGTCCTGGCTTAATATGAATCTAGTTTCTTGATTTGTAACTGAATCTCATTGCACAATACAAAAGATATTAAGGTTTAATACAATGTGAATATGAAGTGTATCTTACAAACTTTATATATATATATATATATATATATATATATATATATATATTTGTGACTCTAATCATGTATTTAATGCATACATAGCAGAAATGTCATATTTTGGTTTATGTTTTGAATTATCAATCATTTGAAAATCTGGGAGATGGAAAAAGAGTATCTAAAAATTCTTTGCATGTTTACAAGACTTCTCTAAACTATTAGTGATTCTGTGCTGGGTAGTGTTGAAGGGTTGAATGGCTAGAAGTATGCCTGACTTAGGTATAAACTGAAGAAAGAGAAAGTAGGGGTGGAAAACACAGGACAGTGAATTCAAGAAAATGGATTATTGAGGGAAAGAAGTAAAAGATTATATAAGGAAATAAATTGAAAATGGGAGAATAGATGTAACAAGGGAAATTTAGGACCATACTTGCTGTTGGGCACAGACATTGAAATATAAAGATAGCAAATATTCAGATAAGAATTCAAAGAACACATTACATAAACCAAACATAAACACACACCATTCTGTACCAATCATGTATAACTTTAAAACATCTGTTTAGATATTTGTGTGTTTCGTTAAGCAATGGAATGCTGAATCTTCAGCGTAGACTCTCTTGTTAAAATGTAGGACCTTGACAGATTTTCTATTTGCTGCATATGTTCCCATCAGTGGTTGTTGGTCAAGGCCCAGGCACAATAACTCAAAATGTTTAAATTTAAAAAATAAGCCAATCTCATGTAGTCAAAGTGGAAAAACACTTTCTGTTGTGGAAGGTCTCTGAAGTATGGTAGAATTGAAGGTACTCTAGTTAGTTGTTATATGGAAGACCTATTTATGAAGTAAGTATTTTCAAATCACAAAGTTTCTTCACGTTTAGTTAAGGCAAAGCCAGTATGATCAGTTATAACCAATTCATGGAAATCAGTTTGTTTCAATCCAGTACAGACACAGGTAAACCCCACTCTCACTTTCTTTTACTATGCTTCCTGTTTGACCAACCCTTGAAATGCATAATCACACCAGGGTTACTAGTATGATTTATGCACACATGCTGTTGCTACCATACTATCATCCTTCCTGTTTGTTCTTGTTATGATTAACAGTTGTTATTGCAATTATCCTGTACTGTTTGACCCATAACAATCACACAACATGGGTACAAGCAAAGGTTAAATGTATACTGGAGATAATTCAGCCTTTAAACACTGAGTTCCTGCAGACTTTTTCTGTTATAGTGTAAAAATTTCCATTGGAAGAGTATTAGCCTGAAAATATAGAAGCTGTGTCTGGTTCTCAGTAACAGGCATCAAGCTCACTTCTATGTTTTTTTTTATTTTTTAAAAGATGCTATACAAATAATTTTGGATTAGCAATTACCTTAATGACATCACTTTGCTGAATTACTTATTTAAATACTGTCTCAAAGTCTAGTTGCATTGAGCGACTAGGGTTATAATTTCAAAATATGAATTGGTAGAAAGAGCATGCTATGCACTTTCTCATAGTATGTAATCACCTAAATACAGTTTTCATAAATACATTTCTTGTGAATTTATAATACCAAAGCCATCATGAAGCCATTTGATGGCTGCAAAATGGAAGAACACAGGACTGACAATTATGCCTCTGTTGCCATAATGCTTTTATGTTTTTTGTTTCTTTGTTTATTGTCAGGTGAATTTTGTAGTAATCAAAATATGATGACAATGCAGACAAATTAATCATACAGATTTTAAATATAGTTTACACCCAAATTTCAGTTACACTTTAAAGGTTTACTATAAATTATTTGCTATGTAGAATTAAATATAAGTTATATGTCATTTCAAATTGAACCTTAACATCTCAAGCTCAGCATGTATCTAAAATGTGGCTTCTGGTCTTTTCCTCCAGTCACATATAAACAGTGGTTAATGCAATGTTTCTTTTACTTTTGGATATATTTTTCACCAAAGAAAAAGATAAGTGAAAGGATTCAGAACTATAAATCCAGGCAGGAAACAAAAACTGAAGGGCCAACTTGCAGTGAAAACTAATCTGACATTCTGTTGTGACACTAGAGATAAATGGATGCAATAATAGCTCAGTGAACAGTTAGAGCCAGCCAGTTAGGATGGCATCTCATCGATATCTTTTCTTTTGAAAGCCAAAGACTCATGTATGTACATGAAATAAATAAAAGGGTCCAGCCTCAGCTCAGGTTCAGGTCCTGAGGCACGGAAAGGCTATGGGTACAACCAATACTTCTGACCACTAAATGGATTGTATTCAAGTGGTCTCAAATAGCTCAAGCCATCCTTATTTATACTTAAACAGAGATTTTCTTCACATTGTTGAATGAACAACTCTATTGTTGGCTTCTATTTTTAACTTTAAGAAATACATAATAATTTAAGGAATACATTAATTAAGACAGAGCTAGCCTCTAAGAAACTAGTAACTGGCCAACAGCATTGTATCAAATACAGAGTCTCTGCCTGTTATTGGGGGTTGTCATGGCGGTGGGACTGACCGGCAGGGAAACCGTACTTGGTACATATGGTGCCCAACATGGCTAACCTTTAAGGGAGGTTTCCTGACTCGCATAAGCAGCAAAACAAAACAAAACAAAACAAAACAAAAAACAAAAAAACAAAAACACGCACAGCTTTTAAAGAGCTCTGCTATCAATGTATTGGTGTGTATCAGAGCTGGCAATGGCAGTGACCATATCTCCAAGCCGGCAGCATGCTTTTGGATGCAGCACAGACCAAGGCAGTGAGCACAGCTCTCAGTGCTGGCGGTAAAATAGCTGCAGCCATCTTGGATAGTCCTCGGCTAAAACAACTGTGGCTTTCATTTTAGCAATGTTGTTGTATACCAGATAAAAGACTGATGGCCAGAAAAAGATAAAGATTTACAGTTAGGACAGATTCAGATTAAGATAAACCGCTAAAGGTTTACAGCGTATTTTAAAATATACATGGGCTTGGGAGAGAAAGAGAAACAGGATACAATGGTTTAAAAAAAGAAGAATTGAAGTAGAGTAACTGGGTGTGGTGGCACTCGCCTTTAATTTTAGTACTCAGGAGAACTACGCTAGCAGATCTCTGTGATTTCAAAGTAAACCTGGTATGTAGAGTGAATTCCAGGACAGATAAAAGTTACACAGAGAAATCCTGTCTCAAAAAATGAAAAAAAAATGAAGTAAAAGAAACAGAGTAATAAAAAAGCCATGTAAAGATGGAGAGAATTTGGATACTGTACAGTATTATATTGGCTTTGTATTGTTTGACTGCTGAGGAAATAACAACTGTTAAAAGAAATGCTGCTGAATTAATTTAATTTATATATTTTAAAAATGCTTTGACTCTAAAATTTAAGTTCAAGGACAAGTTACTCTGGAAAAGGATTTCTAATTTTGTTTCCACAGAAAATAAAAAGCTGTGGATTCCTTCCAGACTAATGTGGTTTGATCAAGCAAGACCCCCTGAAGCAATGTCAATGGGACAATGCAGCCTTGCAGACCACTACAGCCAAGATTTCTGCATCTTTTTACGATCCCCATGACAGCACTGCCTACCAGCAGGAAGCAGTTTGGAACGATGCCCAAATTCCTAAATATTGTTTATAAATGTTTGTTTTCATTTAAATGGGGTTGGTTATAAATGGTTAATGATCACAACCAATATCTCTTTAAAGGTAAAAGGGGGATTTATGGAATAGATATGAATACTTTGTTTTTGAATGGATTTCCATTTATTGATACAATTTAAGGTCAATTTTGTGATATGTATATTTCTCTTGTTTAGGTATCATGTTTATATAGCTCACTTAGACATGTAATGTTGAATTAAACACAGTTAATACATAATTACCTATATATCTAGTAAATGTAAGTTTGTTAGGTTTTCTAGATATATAGAGATGTGTTTGAGATGAATAGGCATTCTTCAAATCTTTTAAAGACCTACAGAATATGACATTTAAAATGGTTTAGGGTTTTCTTGACACTGAGGCACAACTGCTCCTGGCAACACCACCTGCATCAGAAAGGAAGATGGACATAGAAGTAACACGTGATGTTTCTTCAATATGGCAAGATTAGCTATTTGGGTAAGATGCTGCTCTTGTCTGTACTGTTTGACTTTGTGCTGTATAAACTTGACATGCAGGGCCCACATGAAAGTGACTGCTGATACAAGATGAACAGTACTGCAGGGTTCCTGCTTCATGGAAGAGTCTGCCAGACAGTCTGCAGGACACAGAGAAAAGTTACTGACAAACTGCCGATACAAGAATACAGTTTAAAGTTTCCTGCCTTGCTTGTTAGACACACTATGGCCTATGGGTTGAAGAAGGAACATTATAGAAGAACTTCAGATGACTGGCCAGGCAAGTTGTCTCGGTCATTTCTAGAGTTTATATATTATCATTCTGTGGTCTTTGATGGAGTTGAAGACAGATAGTTATGGTTATAGTTTTCCTTAGTTAGGATTAAAGATAAGTTACATATAGGATTTTCGACTCACAAAGATAGCATAGATGATAGACTATTTTATTTAAGTCTTACTAAATGTTAATGAACTAAATATTGTTAACTGTGATTCTTATTTGATAACTGTTGTGTGATATATTTTGCTATGTTAAGGTTAAAACCCTTCCTTTTATTTTAGACAGAAAAGAGGAGATGATGGGAAATGTCACTGTGTAAATATGTTTCTTGTATTGGTTAATGAATAAATCACTGTTGGCCAATAGGAAAGGAAGATAAGAGGGACTAGGAGACAAGGAGGAAAGAGGAAGTAGGGAAGAGGAGTCAAGATGTAGAGGCTGGAGAGAACAGAGGTCCGGGCCCACTCTCCGGTAAGATGACACCATGTAGAAGTACTTAGATTAATAGAAATGGGTTAATAATTAAGACAGAGCTAGCCAATAAGAAACTAGTAACTGACCAACAGCATTGTGTCAAATACAGAGTCTCTGCATGTTATTGGGGGCTGGAGTGGCAGTGGGACTGACCAGCAGGGAAAACATATTTGTTACAATACATTGTGCCATTTACAAAAGTCCCTATTGACCCAGACACATCCTGCTCTTGCAGCTACTTGTTATTGCAAAGTTAAAAAGTAATAGACATGGGTAACAATGCTTTAAGGACAACAATATTCAATTGTTTCATGCCCACAAGATACACTTTTATATAATTCCCTCTTCTATGATAGGGTTCAATGTCTCAATCTCTCTGTAAAAGTCATATTTTGATAAGACACTCTTTTCCCATCCCACTATATCATATATCTTTCACTAATACAAGCTCCTGTGTATGGTAAAGATAGATCTTTCCATACCACATTTTACAGTGCATGTTTTCCTCTTGGAGCATACCAGATCCTACTGTTGATTCTATATTTTTGGTGTCTAGGAAATGTGCACTCAACAGTTGGCATTGTGTGTATTCCTGAGGCCTTTTCTCTATTTTGTATATGCATGTCTTTCCTTTTCAGAACTGGGACATATGGTTAATGTTCTAAGTACTGTTTTCTCACATGCACCTGTTTCTATTGGGTCAGAAAAGTTACCAGGATTAGTGATTATAGCTAGTAATTCTAGGTAAGAGATTTGAGAAGCATTAAACTCTTGTTGAACATAGGGGAAAATATTTGAAAAGAGCAGAATTCCTCAGCTAAATTATAGCATATGTGACTGACAAAGTAAAACTAAAAACCACCCAAAGAATCACCAATAAAACGAGAGAGAAAAGACCCTGGAGGCTGCAAGAATTTTGCAAATGCCTACATTGTCCCATGGAATACTGGTCCTTGCCAAGTGAGAGTCCATTTCCACAAGTGCCTTTCTCTGGGGAAACCAACAGGCAGGTAGACATGTACTAATTCAAGACTAGGCTCCATGGCTCCCAACACTTTAGGTGTCTCAGGGTCCATGAAACTGCTGTGTGTATCCCTTAGCTACCCACATAACTGATTCCATAGCTCAAAGAATATATGGACTAAACCACTTGTCAAAATAAATCTCACAAGGACAATAAGCTATACAACCATAACATCAATGCAGAGGAAGTAGCACAGACCACTAAAGGCTCCCTGATTGTTGCTTCTGTCTCTGTGAGTTTTTATGAGCCCTGGTTAATTAACTCTGTGGGCCATGTTCTTGTGGCATTCTGGAACCTCTAGCTTCTACAATCCTCCCTCCCCCTCTTCCACAGGGTTCTCCTTGCTCTGCCTATGTTTGTCTGTGCATCTCTGCATCTGCTCCTATCAGTGGCTGTATGATTACAATAGGCTACATCTTATTGTAACTTGTTATGATATATATGAGGAACCCACAAAAGATTATTTGATGATCTATTTACAAAGGCAATTTAATGTGACTGATGCATTCTTGAATGTTTTTGTCATAGTAAACCTAGAAAAAAAAAACAACTGAATATAAAGTTTATATACTAGCAATAGAGACATATAGGGGATTTGAAATGGTACACGAGGGGAGTTAATAAAAAGAAAGTATAATGCTATCTATGTATGCAAGCAAATGTCATAATGAAACTCATCATACACTTTTAAATTTTGCCCCCAATAAGATCTAAAAGATTAGGGTAAATGACGAAATGTAGGGTACATGACAAGAATTATGTGTTTTTGAAAGCACACCTATTTAACTACTTTCAGAGAAACTAATGTGGATCATAATGTCAAGTTCTGATTTCCATGGCAACACTTTATGCATGCTAAAGCACTTGCATGGATATGAAACTCCCTAGCTTCACATTCAGGAGTCAGAGTTTAATCAGTTCTGTCCTCTTGGGAATACACAAAGTAGGGGAAACATAAAGGGAGTCAGTAGCTACTGACAGTTGCAATCTGTCATATGTTCTTTCCTGAAGGCTAAATAATAAAGACCTTTACTGGACCAGAGATTGGGGTTTCAAGCCCAAAAAAGAAAATGTCTCTTTTGCTGGCTCCAATAAAATGCTGCCACACTCTCTAAATATAATAGGAGATAGCCCATAGAAAATGTCAAAGGAATTTTCCATTTTCCATTGAGATAAACTGTGCCAGATTCTCTTTGAAAGACTTGACAGCCTTTAGATCATTTAATAGAGTCATTTGGTAAGGTGAAGATTATACATAGTATCTACTTCACTCTAATCTCTATTTTACTAGCTAGCTTTTAATGGGTAATTATCTAAGACTGTCTGGTCTGTCAACTAAGGCAGAACATTAAAACCTAGATAAAAGTAAAGCTGAAATCCCATGGACATTCTGAAATTTTTATTTGATTTATTTGTAGGGCATTGAGGAGCATGCACATGCATGGTACAGTTGAAGGATCACTTATAGGAGTCAGTTCTCTCCTTTTAACATAGGATAAAACTCAGGTCAATGGGCTTGAATACAAGAATCTTTAACTGACAAGCCAGCTCCATGGCCCCTCATCTTGACAATTTGATATTTAATATATTATATATCATTCAATGATAGCAATGTTGTATGTAATACTCCACTTTGAATTCGTGTCTGTAGAATATTCTCAAATATGTTTTTGGAGTAAAAGGCAAAATTTGGTAGCTGTGTTGAATTCTGAGTGCAGCACCTGTAAAAATATGAGTAAAATTAGCGATCAAGTTTTTTAAATATTTCAGAGAAATCATAGACACTAATCCATGCCACTTAAATTTACAGTTTATACAAATGTACAATCTGTACAACCTGATAATTCTCATCTATGAACATTAAATTAAAATAATACATTCAGAAGCTTAGGTATTCTCAGGTTCATAGAATGGTCATGATCAAATCTAAGGAAAAAAGATCTGTATTCATTAACTTATAATACTATTAAAATTCCACTTAGGATGTAGGCAGGCAAATGACTCTTCTCACCTTCTTTTTACTTTAGTCTCAGTCACTGTTCAAGAATTTAGTAATTAGATCCCTTTCATTAATGTTCCAAGTAAGACAAGTGATTGTTTTTTATAGAAAACAAGTAAATAATATGTGAAATAATATGTGCGTGTTTAGAATACTGCCAGAGATTTAAATAAGAAGACAGGAGGTAGTAGCCTTCATTTCACAAGGCATTTACTGTTATCCCTCTCCCCAGATACAGTTCTGAGGATTACATCTCTCTGTAGGCTTAAGGACAAATATTCAGAGTATAGTTGGGGATTGTTCTGGTTAGGAAAGTGATGGATGAAGGTTTTTCTCCAAGATCTGTGAGTTCACTAGACCTGGGCACTTGACTAGGTTTTTAGTACCAGGCATTCTTTTTTCTTTGTATAGAAGGTCTTAAGTACAATTAGAGAGCTGTTGCTTACCACCAAGGTTTTTTTTTCCACTACTAAATACTTAGGGGAGTGTTTCTCAACCTGTGGATCATGACCCCTTGGGTGTCAAACAACCCTTTAGCAAGGGGCACCTAAGACCATTGGAAATCACAGATATTTACATTAAGATTCATAACAGTAGCAATATTGCACTTATGAAGTATTAACAAAAAATAACTTTATGGTTGGGTATCACCACACATGAATAACTGTATTAAAGGGTCACAGCATTAGAAAGGTTGAGAACCACTGTCTTGGGAGCTACAACTTTCATCTTTTCACTCATATACTATTCTATTAGTAGATGCCATATAGGAATCTTCTCTCTTCATAATACAGTGATGATATGAAAGGCAAAGAAACTTAAGACACAACAACTTATCATGCATGAGGGTAATGTTATAATTATTGCTTCTGAAATACTGTGGTAACAGAACTGTAAAGTGGTATTTCCAAAGAGCTGAATGGAAAGAAGTTCATAAAGACTCAGTATTGCTATTTATTTTATATGTGCTCAGTTTGATAAAAGTATATACTATTTTTTCTAGCATATGTTGACTACAAAAATGTCTTAGAACCACAGAAAGTAATTAAATAAGGTTAGAATATTGTGACTATATATGAATATAAAAATTGAATTAATATGAACTGAGATAACAATGTTGCCAGGGTATTTGCTCAATTGTGATAAAGAAAACATAAGGAAGGAAATACAAATCAATGAAGAAAACTACGTATGAGAAGCAAGAGAATTGTCTATGCTGTTTCCATGGTTTTATTTAAGGCTTTTCTAAATAACTAAAGAATTATTTGTGAATGGTTAACCTTAACTGAATATTAAGTTGAAATAGATTTAAAAGAGCCACAACATTTTAGAGAAGAAAAACCTACAACATTTTCCTTGATTTCAAGTTTGTATGTGCCACTAATTTAAGCTATTGTGGCATTGATATAATCATAAACATGACAATCAGTGAAACACAGCTATGCCAAATAGTTGACTTTTCTTTATGGTACACTTGGAATTCAGTGTATTCTGCATACTGAGCATATGACAAAAACATAGATATCAAATATTATCACAAAAACCAGTATAAAAACAAAATTTTGTACTATTATACATAGTTTTAAAGAGTCCTGCTAGCTAGCATTCTCTCTGATATGTTTAATGCCATGTTCCAACTACTCCTGTATGCCTCACTTGTTTTTCCATTAGCTGAAGATTAGTGTAGTATGAATTTATTGACATGACTGGTGATATGCTTATTTTTCAAGAAATTCTGTTTTAGATTAGAAAACATACCAGATTATTCGATTATTCTTCTGTATTTTTTTTTTTTTTGCTGTATTTCCATGCCCGTTTATCTGCTTCATAGCTTGCAAGACTAAAGGACGTTATCAACACTATCTTCAAAATACTCCTAAAGAGTTTGGCAGATTTAGTGGCAAGATGTCATTAATTTTATGCATTCAGTAAAAACATCTCTATGTTTAGTGAGATCTTAAGTATCAGGTATGGCCAAAGATAAAAATAAAAGCTGATAATTTATTTTTCTTGCTAAAACAGATTTCTTTGGGCCAATGACATAGCTCAGAGGTTGAGTGTGGTTGCAATCTCTAGGACTCATATGAAGGAAAGACAAAACCACTTCCATGATCTGTCTTCTGCCCTCTAAACATTTGATTTAGCAGGCTCCTGCCCTTATGATGGGAGATATCATTCTGTAAATATGTTTCTTGTATTGGTTAATGAATAAAGCACTGTTGGCCAATAGGAAAGCAAGATAGGAAGAAATAGGAGACAAGGAGGAGAGAGGAAGTAGTAGCAAGGAGGCAACATGTAGGACCAACAGGGTAGAACTCTGAATCCTCTCTCCGGTAAATAAGATCATGCGGAGATATTTAGATTAATAGAAATGGGTTAATATTTATGACAGGCCTAGCCAATACGTAATGTTAGTAACAGGCCAATAGAATTATATATCTTATAGCATCTCTGTGTGTTATTTGGGGCCAGTGTGGCTCTGGGACCAGGCCGGTGGGAAAACTTACTCATAACATCCTTCACAATCCCTGTTCAAATACACTGTGTGTGTGTGTGTGTGTGTGTGTGTGTGTGTGTGTGCTTGTGTGTAATAAAAATTATTTTAAAGACATTGATTGTTGGGGGAGGTGAAGATAGCTCACTGGGTAATGTGCTTGCTGCAGCACCATAAGGATCTGAGTTTGTATCTCCACCATCTATACAAGCTAGGTATAACAGTATATACCTGTAATCTCAGCGCTTGGAGGCAGAGACAAGAGATTTCCTAGGATGTGTTAGATATCCAGTCTAGACAATCAATGAGCAAAATATTTTGAGAGATCCTGTCTCAACAAATACTATAGAGAGGGTTGAAGAAGACACCTTAAGTCAATCATTATACTGCTGCATATTTGTCCAACACACAAACACAAGCACACATGCAATCAACACACACACACACACACACACACACACACACACACACACACACACACACACACTGCTGCTTAATAGTTAAATATAACAAGAATAGTATTTTTCATCTTTCATATATTAGAAATTACTCAAAGTGAGGATAAAGGCATTGGTACCACACTGTGTTTACTCTCCGGGTTCTCTTTTCTTAATGATTTTAATTTGATGGTTAAATGAACAGCACCACAATAAATAAATAACAAAAAACTTGTAGAATATATCTGTATATTTTGGTTATTTTCTTTTTTAAAAAAATTAAAATGTAAAAAAGTTTTAATTCTCCATCTTGGGTTTTAGTATTAAATCAATGTTATCAAGTCTTCTGGTAGACAAATCTCTCAAGTATAGAAGAAAAAGGGAGTTGGAATTGATATTACAAGAAAATAAATGGCAAACAGAATTGAAAAAAGAAAATAGAATTGCAGTGTTTAGTGATTTCGAGACAATCATGTGATAACAGTGTAAACTTTGGTAGCAAAAGACTAAAGTAGCCCACAAGCTAGAGAGTTGTTGCTGAGCTGTCTACAGGGAAAAATACAGCTTTCCACTCCACTCTATTTCAAGTAGAAATAAGGGGAAAGGAAAAGAAAATACTGAATTGCTAAAAACAAACAAACAAACAAACAACCTAAACATAATCATATTTGGGGATTTCTCTACATATCCATCCATTTGTCAAATAAGAGGTATTTAAATGATTTAGTTCAGAAAATTAAGGATTTAAAAGCATAAAAATTATAAAAAGATTTTTCTTATAATTCTATATTATATTTTGTATGATTTTTAATTTCTATATAATAAATATTCATCAGAGTACCATAGTAGATTCTAAAATGGTCTTGTCAATTTAGGTAAAGCAACTCTCAGTTAAGTTACCATAATTGTGAGTTCATAATGACTTCCAAGGAGGTATAACTATCCATGCTCAGCAGAGACAAGCCCACAGACATTGGTGTTAGCAGTGGATCTTGAAATTATCCCAGATTAAATTTTATCAATTATCTGGCTGGGCCTTGGTCACGCATGCCTTTAATCTCAGCACTTTGGAGGCAGAGACAGGTGGATCTCTGTGCGTGTGAGGCCAGCATGGTCTCCAGAGCGAGTCCGGAACAGGCCCAAAATTTTTTTGGTCAATTCTGTAACATGTCTGAAGCAAGGACAGTCTATTCAGTGGCTCAAGAAGAACCCTCCAAGAGTCTGAGAAAATTCAAACCTTTTTGTGTACCTTATAGCAGAGGCTTCAACTCCTGAGCATGAACCAAAGACTTGTTCTAGCATGGATTCCACTAAACAAGGTTCTACTGAATGCCCAAAGGACACATGGGCCAGACAAAAGAGAAGATTGAATAAGTCCTGTACACAGCATACCTTCAACCTTGAGAACACTGAACTCTTATGGAGCTCTGTAATCAATCCTATCAGCTTCAGAATCATGAGAAAGTACTATGTACCACAAGTAATCTGGGAAGATTAGTAGAGAGATGTTTGTTCTTTAAAATGGACAGAAACTAATGCAAGCTACGTGACCTGTGGATAATGAACCATCTGATTCAGCAAACACAATACAATCCAAAGAAATTACAAGGTACTAATGGCCAATCTAAGAGATATTGAAATTTTGAATCATGAGGGATAGAATTAAAAATTATATCAAGAAATGTTTGCTGAGAGTATTAAAATCAGTTTTATCCATGGATTAGTCTTAGGTTATATAAACCCAAATTAGGTTAGCCTTTGATGGCTGAATGGTTCATTAAAATGAACACTTACAAGTAAAGATGTATAGGCTAAATGGTATACTGTGTTACTCCGTGAGCCAAACTACAGCTTCCATGCTGAAAAATTTTTATTTGTTTTTTGTTTGTTTTGTATTAACATTTAAATTTTGGTTTTGTGGGGAGGTTGTAAGGGCAGAAGATAAGGAGGTGAGTAGGATTGGGATTCATGATATGAAATCCATGAAGAACTAATAAAAAGGAATGGGGAAATAAAGTAACTGTATTATGATCTCAAAAAGTAAAAGACATATTTTTAATTGAAAACACAAACACTATTTCCTGGTAGGTAACTTTCTTGAGTTTCATATACCTGGTTTTTTATTTATTATTTCACTTAGTAAAAGTATCATTTTATTGTCTTCTGCCTTTCATTGCTTCTGTTAAGAAGTCGGCTGTTATATCACTCAATGATCCCTTACAGGTTATGTATATTTTTCTTTCAGTTTATGTTTTTCACTCTATCTATGGCTTTTTGTAGTTTTGTGATGATGATGATGAACCTCAGTTTTGTTATATTTCTCCCTGTTGGGTTTTAAAGAATTGTTGATTTGCAGATTTTTTTTTCATCTTCCATAGTTTTGGAGGAATCACTATATGTCTATTACTTATTCCCCTAAGCATTTCTTGTTCTATTCTACTTCTGGGTTTATAATTACAACATTTTAGATTTTTTTTACTCTGTCCAATATATCCCTTAACCTTTTATGTATTTCGGTTTTTTAAATGTGTGCCTTAGTTTTGATAGTTTCTACTGATCTCTATTATCTTCTGATATGTCAAATATGTTAAATCTAATTAAGTAGGGAGGGGGTGGTGATGGTGGTGCACACCTTTAATGGCAGCACTCAGAAAGGCAGAGGCAGGAAGATCTCAGTCCCAAAACAGCCTGGTCTATAGAGCAAGGACAGCCAGATCTACACAGAGAAACCCTGTGTCAGAGAGAGAGAGAGAGAGAGAGAGAGAGAGAGAGAGAGAGAGAGAGAGAGAGAGAGAGAGAGAGAGAAAGAGAGAGAGAATAGACAATAAAAATTGAAGAGATTATGGATTTGAGAAAGAGTAAAGAGCATGTGAAGAATTAGAATTTAAGGAGTAGAGGATAGGGACAAATCAGAATAAAATCATTCTAAGCTTTGGAATTCAAGAAAAACTGATAGGCAACTAAATGAAATGTCAGTAACAAAGAATATATTAAATAAGAGTTAATAAAGTAGTAGTAGGAAACACTTAAAAAGACCAAGTAGAAATCCTGGAGCTGAAAACTATAATGGCAGAATTAAAAATTCAGTGTATATATATATATATATATATATATATTTATATATATATATATATATTTCATCAGCAGGACAAATTATTCAGAAGAAAGAACATAAAAATGAGAATTCACCACTCACAATTTGAAAATTAGTCAAACAAAACTGTAAGGGTTGAAAGGAAGCACAGAATCATTTGGGGACGTCATTGGGCTTATGGATATATAAATTATAAAAGTTGAGTAAGAATAGAAGAAATACATAAAAAAAATGTGCTTGAAGAGCTTTGGTTGAAAACACCCAAAATCTGGGGAGGGATATGAACATCCCAATTTATGGTTTTTAAGGGACCCACTTCAAATCAAAGTACTTGAAAGTTACATTAAAATCAATTGGTATGAGAGACTATCTTGAAATGAGCAGAGACGGAAAGAGAGGGAGAGAGAAGGAGAGAGAGAGATTGAGAGATTGAGAGAGAGAGAGAGAGAGAGAGAGAGAGAGAGAGAGAGAGAGAGAGAGAAGGAGACTAACCATATACAGAGGAACCTCCATAAAGATGTCATCACACTTATCAATGAAAATATTTCCAACTAAGACAGAATGGGAAAATATATACAGGACAATCCCCCCCCCAAAGCAAGGCTTACCAAAAGACAGTACAATAGGGGAGCTGTGCAAATGAATTCCCAAAAAAAAAAAAAAAAAAAAAAAAAACAAAAACAAAAAAAAAAACAATGAAATCTTGAAATTCACAGGCAAATGGATGAAACCATTCTGAGTGAGGTAACCCAGTCACAAAAGGACAAACATGGCATGTACTGACAATATATATGGATTTTAGACATGGAGCAAAGGATTACCAGTCTACAATCCACACCACCAGAAAAGCTAGGAATCAAGGAAGATCCTAAGAAAGACATATATGGTCCCCTGGAGAAGGGGAAAGGGACAAAATCTCCCAAGCAAATTGGGAACATGAGGGAAAGAGAGAGAAAGTTAGGGGGAACAGGAAGGGAGAGGTAGGCATGAGGGAGCAGGAAGATTGAGTCAGGGAAAGACTAGAGGAGACCAAGAAAAGAGTTACCATAATAGAGGGAGCCATTATAGGTTTGAAGAGAAATTTGGCACTAGGGAAATGTCCAGATATCTACAAGGATGACCCCAAATAACAATCTAAGTAACAGTGGAATGGCTACCTTATATGCCTTTCCCTGATAATGAGATTGATGACTACCTTATATGCTACCCTATACCCTTCATTTCATAGCTAATGGAAGCAGAAGCAGACACCCACAGCTAAACATTAAGTTGATCTCCTGGAATCCACTTGCAGAAAAAGGGGTGATGAGAAAAGGAGTGAAGACCAGGCTGGAGAAAAACCATAGAACCTGCTAACATGAATAAGGACTCCACTCTGATAGCTCAGGAAATCTTGTCCCTTTCCCCTTCTCTGGCGGTACATATCTCTCTTAGGGTATTCCTTGTTTCCTAGCTTTTCTGGTGGTATGAATTGTATTCTGGTAATCCTTTTCTCTGTGTCTAAAATCCAAATAAAAGTCAGCAATACTGTGTTTGTCTTTTTGTAACAATCTAAGCAATAGTAGGGAGGCTACCTTTAATGCCATTCCACAAAAATGAGATTGATGACTACCTTATATGCCATCCTAGAGCCTGCATTCATTAGCTGATGGAAGCAGAAGCAGACAGCCACAGCTAAACACTGAGCCAAATGCCTAGAATCCAGTTGCAGAGAGGGAGGAGTGATGAGCAAAGGGGTCAAGATCAGGCTGGAGAAACCCACAGAAATAGCTGACCTGAACAAGGGGAAGCTCACGGACTCTAGTCTGATAGCTGGGAAACCAGCATAGCACTGACCCAGACTCCATGAATGTGTGTGTAAATTAGGCAGACTAGGTAGTCTATGGGGCCTCGGGCAATGACTCAATATTTATCCCTGGTATACAAATGGACTTTGGAGTCCATTCTACATAAAGGGATACTCTCTCAGCCTAGACACATGGGGGAGGGCCTGGGACCTGCTTCAAATGATATGATAGACTTTGAAGCTATGAAGACTTCCCATGGAAAAGACTTCCCCTGTGTAAGGATGGAAAAATTTATCCTAACTCTCCACTGACCCCAGGAAGCTAGAAGTTTAAATTCCAGACCTTGCTCCTGGCAGTAAGTAGGCAAAAGGTCACAATCTTTTCTGTTTAGGACAGGGATGTTTATGACAACACCTGTGAATGAGTGAACACAGGAAATGAACTTTGTCACCTCACCCAGGAGTCTGTGCAAATGCAGACCTCCAGAAACTGTTGCAGATTGTGGTCACAGCAGAAAACAGAGTATGTCTTTGTTGAGCAGGACCAGTCCTTGGCCCCTGGGAGGCTCTGGCCAACATGGGGCCCTCTTTACCTTGTCACCACCCACTGGGCCCCTCTGTCCTTGAACCAAGCATGCCTCATGGAACCAGTGCTGCTACTGCTGCTCTTGCTGCTTTCCTGCTGTGGGGAGGAGAGTGTGAGGTCTGCAAACATGAAGGTCATGACTGGACTACCAGTGCAGCAGCTGCCACTGGAGCTTGCTCAGGTCCTGCCCCAGACATGCTACCAAACTGCACGATCACCCTAACTCTAGGCTCTGAGCAGCAATAAGAGATATGAAATGAATAGTACATTCTCTTGATTAAATTTCCTTCTGTGGTCTGTGCTACTGTGTGCTGCTATGGGCAAAGATGCTCCTATGGATGTGTTCTATGGATGACTACAGACTCAGAATGAGAGACATTGACAGCTTCTCTAACAACTGCCCTCTCCCTCTGCAAAAAAAAAAAAAAAAAAAAAAAAAAAGCAGTTCAGATAGGAAGCTATTGAACAGAGTCTGTTAAAATTTTGATAAAGATACCAAAGTATGGCTATTCATAGTTGATGGCTTTTGACAGGAGTGTGGGGAAAAACTCAGTTTTCTTTCAGGGGCTGGCCACTAGGAGGTTTGACCTGCTCCAATAAGTTTATGGGCAATACAAATTTGACTTGGTGAGCTTCTTATTTTATTTTCTGGGGGGAAGGCTTTTTACAAGGGTGGGAGGGTGGACCTGGAAGGGATAGGAAGCAAGTGTGATAAGAGTATATGAAATTCCCTAAATAATTAACAATAATAATATTATATTGGTAGAAAAAGAATGCAAGCATGATTAAAATAAGCACATCAGTAAATATGATAGATCTTAGCAGAATTAAAGCAAAGGAATGTTATCCATATTGAAATATTTTAAAAATTATTAGACAAAACTCAACATTCTACTGTGATAGAAGTCCTCAACAATATAGTAAGAAGAAATGTGCTTCACATTTAATGCCTCATTAAAAACTGAAAGGTTATCTCATGTTCTTTTTTTTTTCTTATTTTACGTATGGATCACAGTTCCCTCTTGCTTCATCCCTCCCTTCTTAGCCCCTCCCTTCCTCCCTCTCTCTCTCTCTACCCCCCTGACCACCCTAGTATCCCATTACCCCTTCTCTCCACAGGGAGGGTGGTACCTTCCAGGAGGGAATTAACACAATCTGTCAAGTAATTTGGAGTAGGGACTAGGCCCTCCCTCCTGCCTCTAGGCTAAGGAAGAATGACCCTCAATGATGAATGAGCTCCAAAAGTCCTTTCATGCACCAGGGATACATCCTGATTCCACTGTCAAAGGTCTGTTAGACTGCCCAGGCCTTCTAACTGAAACCCATGTTCGTTCAGGGGGTCTGAGTCAGTCCAATACTGGTTTCCCAGATATCAGTCTGGGGGCCCATTAGTTCCTCCTTGTTCAGGTCAGCTGTCTCTGTGGGTTTCTGTAGCCTCATGTTCTAATGAAAGACTAGAATCTTCACTTCCTAGATGAGGGAAAGATGAGGAATGTCCATTCACATCACTTCTAGTGGATGGCACAGTAATGGAACTCCTAAACAGGTCAAAAGATACATTAAAAATGTAAAAGTAAGCTGTGAAATGATAAATTCCCTTATCACGCACAGGAACTCTAGACTGACAACAGTAGAGTATCCAGGATTCCAAACTAGGCCCTGCATATGTGGGACACTGTTATGAAGCTTGGACTATCAGAGGGGCCCTTAGCAGTAGGACAATGATACAAACACGGTACCTGTTCTAGATTGTTGGAGTCCATTCCCTATGCTCAGCCTTAATGCACAGGGGAGGGGCTTGGCCCTGTCCCAACCTATTGTGTCAGACTTTGTTGACTCTTCTTGAGAGCCTTTACCTGTGAAGAGGAGTAGACAGGGGGTGGGCTGGAGAGGGGAAGGGAAGGAGAACTGTGGGCAGATTGTAAAATGAAATTTAAAAGAATAAATAAATTATGAAAAAGAAAACAGTCAGGGACCTCTGCTGGTCTTCTTGCTTGAGTGACACTACAAATCTTCCGTAGAAATAAACCCATTTTTTGCCTTCAAAAAGAAGGCTGAAAAAGAAATTACATACAGAAAGCCTACGGATCACCTTGGCAATGATTTCTTTTAGGCTATTATATAAAAAGCACAAACAATAAAAGCAAAAAAAAATGAGGGGCACTACATCAGACTTAGAAGCTTCTGTGCAGTGAAAAAAGCAAATCAATACAAAGGAAAAGCAATCTACAGAATTGGAGAACATGTCTGTTAAACATGTAGCCATAAGGGATTAATATTCAAGGTATATAGATAAAGACAGCTAATGATAAGTAAATGAATGACTTGTTCTAAAAGTTGTTAGAACAATTTGAGTATACAATTTTCAAAAGAAGATAAAGAAATAGCCAATAGATTCATGAAAACCTTTATCATTACTTTTGTGAGAAATGCAAATAAAAGCACAATGAGCACTTGACACCTATTATAAAATATTAAAAGAAAACAAGTATTAGCAAGGATATGAAGAAAACAGATTTTCTTTTGTCACTGTTGGTATGAGGATAAAATTGTGGAAAACAGATGATACAGTAAAACTAGGAGTAAATAACTAAAGAGTAAATCAAGTGATGATACGGTTCATTAATCCCAACAGTGAGTATGTACCCAAAGGCGTGATGTCACTGATTTAAACCAAGTAGACATAAAATGCATGTAGTTTTTGTTGACATCTTTCCTTTCAGATTTTTGAAAACATCACACAAAACCTCTGTTAGCATTGTGTTTAAAGATCAATATTCATAACATTGTTCTCATGCATGATGAATTGTTTGCATCTCCTGTTTATTTCATTATTGTCACAATAACTAAAATGGAAAGCAGCATGCATGTCCAACGTAGGATAAATACACACTACACACACATGGACACATTATTCAATTATAAAAGGAACAAAACAAAACAAAACAAAATCAAGAAAGGAGGAAAGAGAAAAGAAAGTAATCCAAGTAAGACATTTGCGATTTGTGATCACATGAAAACTCTGGAGAACATTTGCTATGTGAAACAAGCCCAGCTCAGAGCCACAGTGTTTGATTTCCCAATATGAAGGGCTTAAAGAAGGGCAATTTCTACAAACACCCAACAGAATAGCATTTGTCAGTGGCAAGAAGGTAGAGACATGAGAAGATGGTTGATTGCATGAAGTTTCAATTAATTAAATGATTTATATTTTCTTGAACTTCAGTGTGCATCCTTCTTAACTACACTTTATGCTCACTTCAAACTTGAAAGGAAAAGACACAGACAGTTAGTTCTCCACCACACATAGCACACATATATGAATGATATCACTGTGCAAAATGCTGAGTTGGAATTGGTCATTGTATACTGTATGTGTATATATACAATCATTTTGTACACCTTGAATATACTATTTTATTTCATCAGCTAAGTATATTAAAATACTTAAAGTTATAAAAGAATTTTGTGTGTTCCATATGTGCATTAGATTTATTAGTTGATAGAGACATACTTTTTTTATTAAACAGAGTGATTCACATTATATTTTCTGAGTAATATATGTATGCCCTTTTATTTGCAAATTTTAGAATAAATTTTAAAATTAAAAATAAACAAATGCATGCTTAATACATGAATATATATTCTTAGTATTTTTGAAGTCTATGGCATTCATGAGATATGTAGCTAAGACACTCTTTCCTACACAATTACGCAGGTTCGTACAGCATTTTCTTTAACCTAGCCTCTTATGGACCCTCTGAAAACATATGACTCTGACATAATGAAGATAAAAATGAAATTTTGCTTCTTTTACAGCAAAGTAATAGTTTCCACAAGCTGATTTTTGATGGTTTTTTAATCTGTAAAATGAGCACATGACAGATAAAAATGATTTAATTATTTAGTGGAACTTTTGGGCATTTTCCAAGAATAAAAATAAGGACTCTTAGTAATATAACAAAAAATCTTATATTGTTAAACACTGGACAAAAGCTATTATGTTTCAATTTCCATGTGGCAGACAAGAAAGGTAACTCTGTCAGAATTAAAAAGGATGGAAAATTGGAAAAAAATTTTATAGCATGCCGTGGGTGGCTTCCAATTATTTTTCAATAAAAGCTTTGTGTAAATTCTCCAAACTCAGACATTTCAGCAGATATAGCCCTTGCCAGAGACTGCAAAGACATTTTCTTTTGCTTTACGTTTTAAGGGATTTATGGTTTTGGCTCTCAGCAGTTCTAGTGGCTCAGGACTAAGGATGGGCTCAAGATGTAGAGGTGATTTAATGTAAAGGCCTCCTCACACATATTATTTATCTATCTATATTGATGTATAGTCCTTTATTGGGGTTTGCAACAGATTTTTTAAAATACACATAAAAATCATTTATTATGTCACAGATTAACACGTTTAGAAGGACTTTCCAGGGCAGAATAAATATCTTCATTGGCACAAAACAGAATGGTTCCAATGGGTTAGAGATGGTGACTAAGTTCTTAACTGGTGTGCCCACTCCCCAGGCTTTCATGGTTTATATGAAAATGATTTGCTGGTTGAAAAACAAAGATTATCTGAGCTCTCTTTTGAAAGGGTCTGCTTATATATAAACTGCTAATGTAGCTAATGTGCTGTTTATGTATTAACCTTGAACTAATACTAGACACTGCTGCCAATTCTGATTCTGCTTATGGCATGGGTTTGGTTAAGTGTTGTTCACTACCAAAGATACTTTGAAGAAACAGATGACATTGAATTCTCAAATCAATTACAAGAACAGATTATTGCAGATCAGTGTGAGTTATTCAATTAGGCAGTCACTGTGATGACACACCACCATGTGTGTACACTGTAAAAAGTGTATGATTGAAAAAAATCAAGATTCATGTTCTCATTGGTATCCACCTTCTCCAAGCCACAGAGGAACTGAGCTTTGTCACTGTCATGAGACTGTAATGAAAAGCTTCCCACTACAGCAGACCCCTTGATTAAAATTCTGGAAAATGGAACCCAAACAATGACATCTACCCAGCATATAGACTAGTATGCGCTTATATGTGCATGTGCACGTGTGTGCACGTGTGCACAGACATACACTCACACATATACACACATACACACATACATACACACACACATACATACACACACACACACACACACACACACACACACACACACACACACACAGAGGATCTTTAGGTAACCTGTGGCACTATCAGTTTCCCCCCACCCCTACCCCATTTGCAGAGCTGCAGATTTTGAAGAAATGACCGAGTTTGACTTAGCATAATGATTTCTTCTCCTGTAATATGGTTGAGGCAGAAATTAAGAAATGCACATGAAGGTGCTTTGGTTTGGACATAGTTCCCCATTCCAACTTCAAGGGTCCCTATGTCAGAAACTGGATGACTGGGTCTCTACTGAGGTGATGATATGTAGAAGGTGTCTATACTAGAGAGAGGACTTCAGACCTCTACAGAGGGACCTTCCAAAGGAATTAAGTTAGGTCTCAAGGAATTACCAAATTATTTCTGATGAGAGGGCAGTCATAAAAGAATGAAGCTGGACATTCCCCTGCCTCTATGACTATCTGTCTGGTAGGATAATTTTCCTTCACACTTGAGTCCTCATTGTGTGATGTCATCAATAATGCAGTCTTCATCAGAACTAAGCTGATTCAAGTAGCATGGCTGTGCAGCCTTTAGAAATTCAGGATAAATATATTTATTTTCTTTATAAAATCCACATACCTTGGGTGTTTTATTATAGTAACATAAAGTATACTAATACACTAAAAGTATATGCTTAGAATAATACAAATCAGAAAAATAAAAATATACACACATAAACACACACACAGAGAAAAACTAACAAATGAAAAAACTGGAGCCCTTTATACCCTTTATACATTCTTCAACTACAGTTTTATTTAGTTACAATTTTTTTCCCTTCTAGTGTGTTTCTTTATTAAGTTCTCATGGCTTCTTGATAAAGAACTTAAAGTTGAGTAGATAGGGAATGGGATAGGTTATGAGATGACTTGGCTGAGGGGAAGACTATGACAAAATATATTTAAATAAAAATAATCTTGGGATACAAGGTGAATTCTAAGAGATTCATATACAGTCCCTCACAGAAGGGGAAAGGGACAAGCTCTCCAGAACACATGGGGAGTGGGGGGGCAGTGAGTGGAGAGGGAACTAGGAGAAAGACAAGGGGAGGAGAGGAAAACACGTGGGACTAGAAAGATTGACTCAGGGGAGGAATAGAAGACAGAAGAGAGGGAGAGGGAAAGGAAGAGGAAGAGGGAGAGAAAGAGGGAGAGGAAGGTAGAGAGAGAGAGAGAACATAAAAGAGGGAGCCATTATGGATTAAAGAGAAAACTGAACCTAAAGAAATGTCTAGAGACCTACAAGACTGACTCCAAATAACAATTTGAACAATACTGGAAAGGCTACCATAAATGCCCTTCCCTGATAGTGAGATCAACGACTAACTTATCCACCATCATGGAGCTCCCATCTAGTACCTGTTGGAAACAGAAGCAAACACCCATAACTAAACACTGAGTCAAACTAGAATCCAGATGCAGAGAGGGAGGACAAGTCCAGGCAGCAGAAACACATAGAAACAGCTGACCCGAACAAGGAGGAGCTAACAGGCTCCCCAGACTGATATCTGGGAATCCATCTTGGGACTGACTCAAACTCCCTGAACATGGTTCTCAGTTAGAAGGTCTGAGCAGTCTAAGGGACCTCAGACAGTGTAACTAGGATGTATTCCTAGTGCACAAAAGGACCTTGTGGACACATCCCCATGGAAGAATAGTCCCTTAACCTAGAGACAGGAGAGAAGTCCTAGTACCTATTTCAAATGACTTGACAGATTTAGATGACTCCTCCTGGATGGCATCAACCTACATGAGGAGTGAGGGGGTAGGAGGGGAGGGTGGTCAGGGTGCATGAGAGTGAGGTAGAGAGAGAAAGTGAGAGGGAGAGAGGAAGGGAGGGAGAGAGAGAGAGCGAACTGGAATCGATATGTAAAATAAAAAAGAATAGTTTTTAAATAATAAAAATACAATATAATCAGTAAAGAGAAATGAAATTAAAATAAAAATTGGAAAAATGCATGTTAGAATAGTATTTCATTCTGGTAAGGGCAAAAGCAAAACCTTTTTAAAATATCTGTTCTTTTCTATGTGTTTCTTTCTTAAAACTTCTCAATATATTTTGTATTTTCCATCTTTAATTCCAACCTCTCACTAACATAAACACTATATAATTTGAAAATATACATTTATCAATTCAGTATCTGAGTTTCATTTTTTGTTCATGTTGTCTGTGGTATGGTATGTGTCCATTCTTGATCCCACTTGAGATTCCTTATGGGATATTTATTTAATATGTGATTCTTTTACCCTTAAGTATAATTTAAGAAAATGTTTGAGGTCCTTCTCAGGCTGAAGTATCTTTGTAGGAGTGTATGATACCTTTTGAAATTTTATGTTTATAAGAATCCATACCACCTAATTTTTCTTATCAGTTAGACACAGAAACTAAGGCTCAGAATAAATATGATATTCACAGGTTACTCATCAAATTATATATAAGTCATTGTATTTAAGTGAAGAGAATGGATAGTTAGGTATTATAATATACGGTTTTATTCTGATATCTTTATACAGTTTTCAGCAGGAAAATTGGCAGGAAATTACCACTATCTATTACTATAAACAGGACATCCTTTTTATAGTCTATAATTATATCACCTAGCATGTAATTTGTGTAGCTTTAAGATCTGAGACTGGAGCCTAGAGAGATAGCTCAGCAGTTAAGATCATTTAGCACCCTCATTGAGAAGCCCAGGGTTCAGGTCCTGACACCCACTTCAGGCACCTCACAATTACTTATAACTCAGGCTCTCAGGGATACAACACTCTGTCCTGATCCTACACTCATGAGCACCTAACCACACACTGACACACATATATGAAAATTTTAAATAAAAGTTTGATTCTTTGACTTAGGACACTGTGGAAAGTTACAATTTTATGAAGGAATTGTTAAGACTCTTATCTTTGAAGTCTTTTTTTTTTCTTTTTTCCCCATCCAGTTACTACATGATGAAATGGGGACATGTTGTAGGTTCTCTGACCTATGGTAATATTGGTAGGCTAACCTAAGGAAATAATCACATGAATGTCTGGTTAAAACTCATGATCACATTGGTTCTTATAGGTTGACAAGTCCTTTCCTACTGCTTCCTTGAGAAAGGACTCTGTGGCTTCTCTTAGGTACTTATGTGAGAAGGTAAATGCTCTGACTTTGCAAAAATCTGAAAATAAAGCAGGTACAAAACTGTGGTGAGAATGCTGGTGTGGACTTAAATGATTCCCTCCCCCAGCAATAGGCAGAGGAGAAAAAATTTTGCAGAAATAGCTTTGCAGAAATAGCTACCCACCATTAAATTTGAACTGAATGTGAAATACAGAAACATTAGTAATATTTTCATGTTAGTTGTTGTTTTGCCTATATTTTTCATACTGCACTGCTCATGACTCTATATGGTTTCATATTGGATATTTATCACTTAAGCATAACATATAAGACAATAAACTAAGTTGAGATTTGGCCATGTATAAATTGCCTAATGAAATGGTATTTCATGGAGTCTTATTTGAAACAGTGTGGCTCAAGGTAAGTTAAACAGTATCTTAAAGAAAATAATCTTTTTTAAAAAATTTTCATTATTATTCTTATTCTTATTCTTATTCTTATCTTATTATTATTATTATTATTATTATTATTTTACATGTCAATCCCAGTTTCCTTTCCCCTCTCCCTCCATCTCTGTCCCTCCCTCCCTCCCTCTTACCCTCTCTCATCCCTCACATGCACCCTGATCATCCTCCCCTCCTATCCCTCCCCATCATTCCACATGTAGAGCTATGCGGTCCAGGCGGGGTCATGTAAATCTGTCAAGTCATTTGAAGTAGAGACTAGGACTTCTCTCCTGTCTCTAGGTTAAGGGACTATCCCTCCATGGGGGATGTGTCCGCAAGGTCCTTTTGTGCACCAGAAATACATCCTGGTTCTACTCTCTGAGGTCCCTTAGACTGCTCAGGCCTTCTAACTGAGACCAATATTCAAGGAGTCTGAGTTAGTAACATTCTGGATTCCCAACTATCAGTTTGGGGGACCCATTAACTCCTCCTTGTTCAAGTCAGCTTTCTCTATGTGTTTCTGCAACCTGGTCTTGTTCTCTCTATCTCTGCATCTGAATTCTAGTTCGATTCAGTGTTTAGTTATGGGTGTTTGCTTCTGTTTCCAACAAGTACTAGATGAGGGCTCCATGATGGTGGATAAGTCAGTTGTTGATCTCATTATCAGGGAAGGGCATTTATGGTAGTCTTTCCACTGTTGCTCAAATTGTTAGCTGGAGTCAGTCTTGTAGGTCTCTAGACCTTTCTTTAGGTTCAGATTTCCCTTCAAACCAATAATGGCTCCCTCTTTTATGTTCTCTCTCTCTCTCTCTCTCTCTCTCTCTGTCTCTCTCTCTCTCTCTCTCTCTCTCTCTCTCTCTCTCTCTCTCTCTCTTTCTTCTGTCTTCTGTTCCTACCCTGACTCAATCTTCCTAGTCACACATGTTTTCCTCACCTCCTCTAATCTTTCTCCTAGTTCCCTCTCCACTCACTGCCCCTCCCCACTTCCCATGTGCTCTTGGGGACTTGTCCCATCCCCCTTTTGTGAGGGAACTTATATGAGTCTCTTAGAATACATCTTGTATCCAAGTTCCTTTGGTAGTGTGAATTATAGGCTGGTGATCCTTTGTTCTAGTTTCCTTTGTTCTAGGTCTAAAATCCATATATGATCGAGTTCATACCATGTTCCTTTTTTTGTGAATGGGTTACCTCACTCAGTATGGTTTCTTCAAGTTCCATGCACTTGCCTGTGAATTTCAAGATTCCATTATTTTTTCTGCAGAGTAGTATTCCATTGTGTAGGTGTGCCACATCTTCTTTATCCATTTCAGTTGAGGGGCATCTACGTTGCTTCCAGGTTCTTGCTATTACAAATAATGCTGCTATGAACATAGTTGAGCACATGGATGTGAATCATTTGGCTATATGCCTAAGAGGGGGATTGCTGGGTCCCATGGTAGACTGATTTCCATTTTCCTGAGGAACCACCATACTGATATCCAAAATGGCTGTACATGTTTGCACTCCCACCTTCAGTGGAGGAGTGTTTCCCTTTCTCCACATCCTCTCCAGCATAAGTTGTCATTGGTGTTTCTAATTTTAGCCATTCTGGCAGGACTAAGATGGTATCAAAATGTTTTTTTTTTTTTATTTGCATTTACCTGATAGCTAAGGAAGTTGAGTACATTCTTAAGTGTCTTTCAGCCTTTTTGATTTCCTCTATTAAGAATTCTTTCTTTAGTTCTATACCCCATTTTTAATAGGGTTATTTAGTATTTTGTTGACAAGTTTCTTGAGTTCTTTGTATATTTTGGAGATCAGCCCTTTGTCAGATGGAGGATTGGTGAATATCTCTTCCCAATCTGTGGGCTGCCGTTTGGTCTTGTCAACTGTGTCATTTGCCTTACAGAAGCTTCTAAGTTTGAGGAAGTCCCACTTATTAATTGTTGATCTCAGTGTCTGTGCCACTGGAGTTATTTCAGGAAGCAGTCTCCTATACCAATTTGTTCAAGGGTACCTCTACTTTATCTTCTAAGAGGTTCAGTGTGGCTGGATTCATGTTGAGGTCTTTGATCCATTTGGACTTGAGTTTTGTGTGTGGCAATAGACATGGGTCTATCTGCAGTCTTCTACACACTGTCATCCAATTGTGCCAACACCATTAGTTGAAGATGCTTTCCTCCCCCCATTGTATTCTTTTAGCTGTTTTGTTGAAAATCAGGTGTTCATAGGTGTGTGGGTTAATAGCAGGATTTTTGACTCGATTCCATTGGTCTACCTGTCTATTTTTGTGTCAATACCAGGCTGTTTTCAGAACTATAGCTCTGTAGTAGAGTTTAAGTCAGGGATGGTGTTGCCTCCTGAAGATCTTTTATTGTACAGAGTTGTTTTGGCTATCCTGGATCTTTTGTTTTTCCATATACAGTTGATTATTATCCTTTCAAGGTCAGTGAAGAATTGTGCTGGGATTTTAATGGGGATTGCATTGAATCTGTAGATTGCTTTTGGCAAGATTGCCATTATTACAATATATTTATCCTACCTATCCAAGAGCATGGGATATCTTTCCATTTTCTGGTATCTTTTTTAATTTATTTCTTTAAAGCCACAAAGTTCTTATTGTATGTAAGCATTGTATGTAGGCTATTGTAAAGGGGGATGTTTCTCTGATTTCTTTCTCAGCCCCTTTGTCATCTGAAGAAATTAAGGCTATTGATTTTTTTGAGTTTATCTTGTATTCTGCTAGTTTGTTGAAGGTATTTATCATCTGTAGGAGTTCTCTGGTTGAGTTTATTGTTAGTTTTGTTTGTTTGCTTTTTATATATCTATTATTTTTCTTATTTTACATATTGATCACATTAGCCTTTCTTTCCCTTCCTCCCATGACACTAACCCCCCTCCCATCTCATACCCCCCAACTTCAAAGGGAGGGTGA
Organism: Cricetiscus sungorus; assembly: GCA_030556225.1. Taxonomy (NCBI): domain Eukaryota; kingdom Metazoa; phylum Chordata; class Mammalia; order Rodentia; family Cricetidae; genus Cricetiscus; species Cricetiscus sungorus. Next base: position 27,258,352 of record JANBXA010000734.1, read on the forward strand.
TACCTTCCAAGAGGGATTATCAAAATCTGTCAAGTCATTTGGAGTAGGGATTAGGTCCTCCCTTCTGCCTCTAGGCTAAGGGAGTATCCCTCCATGGGTAATGTGCTCCCAAAGTCCTTTTGTGCACCAGGGATACATCCTGGTTCCAATGTCAGAGGTTCTTTAGACTGCCCAGGCCTTCTAACTGAGACCCATGTTCAGGAGTTCTGAGTTGGTCCAATGCTGGTTACCCAGCCATCAGCTTCCTATTGTTCACATCATCTAAGATTCTCTATACCCCATATCTGATATTATTAAAATAAATAATTATTCTAAGTTAAATATGAGAAGATAAAGATTTCATAAACTTTTGATTGCCCCTTTCAAAGTCTCCACCCCAGTTTGTATCTCTCTCTTAATGACTGCCATGTATCTTTTCCAGGCTACATGTATGAGTACCCTAGTTTCATGATCTCAAGAACATTTTGCACAAAAAAATATGAGAGCAACTTTACCAAAGAGCTTGTGTAACCATCACCATGATAATATATTCCTCCAGAGTTCATTTTAACTGTTTATGTGAATATGACATCTTTTAATACTTTGTGGGTTCTAATGGAAACACATTCATAATTTGTAAGTTTTATTTCCAAACAGACATATTTGTCTTTCTTCAGATACTCTCTTTATTGTAGCACTTTTAGCAACTAATCCATATGTTATAGATCATCCATGATGGCTCTTAATGACCATAGGCTTTCTCACAAATCCTCATACACTTACACACACACACACACAAAAAATCACATATATATACACACTCACACATACACACACTCACACATATATACACACATGCACATTTGTACACACACACTCACACATACACACTATCATATGCACATGTACACCCAAGAAAAGAAGAAAAGGAAGAAGGAAGGGAGAGAGGGGGAGAGGGAGAGATGGAGGGCGAGAAGAAAGGAAGGAAGAGAAGGAGAGAAGGAAGGAGAGAGGAAAAAAAGGAGACTCAGGCTTTCTCATTTATGTGCTACACACCATTAACATAACAAATGCCTGGCTGAACTCTCATTTTTCACTGATTGTTCTCTCTCAGATTCACCTGTGTGCTCTGGGTTATGGATGCAGCATACCACAACTCAATATGGGTATGAGAGACTCTTGAATGACTCTTAAAATGATACCCCAGTTTCACATTCCAGATAAGAGAACATGTACCTTCTGGTATATTCTACCAATGTCATTTTTCACTATCCCTGTCAAGATTGCTTGCCAGAGACCAGGAAGTCATTGTTCCCCAGGGCCTTTGACTACCTGGAAAGCACTGGGCATTAGCTGAGTAAACAGTAACTGCACTTCAGAGTGTGTGGGTAGCACAGTAATGAGACTCAGTGAGGTGCTACAGCTTCTCTCCATAGCAAGGATGTCCCCAATATACATGGATCCAGCAAAATAACATGAAGCTGAATTTCAGGCAATTAACCTAACACAGTATGCCTTCTTCAGTGTGAATCTTCTTGTCTTGAAAATATAGCATTATGTAAAACATGTCTACCTCCAGAATCTGCTACTTACAGACAATTAAATTGTCCAATCAAACATGTACCTAAATGATAGAGTCAAAATGAAAAGCCTTCCCAAGACACTCTTACTGCCTAAAATTGTCTTAAGACTTTACTGATAATTACAACACATGTTTACCTTCTTAACATGTAGCATTCTATGCCCTTGAAAAAAAAAACCATCAGTAGTAGTTTCATCTCCACATATGGGCATTAGATTTTTGCTTTAAGTGAAAAATTCAATGACATATGCTAATTACATCTTTTTCAACTATAGTTCAACTAATATATGCCTACAAAAAAGTTTGATTTTATCACATTTATCATATTTTAGTCTCACATAAACTGGATAAATTGAGACCAAATGCTTTCCTGGGACTCGATAACTATATTGCCCTGCAGGCAAGGGACTGCTTGCATGATTCCCATTTGAATTCACTTCACCCAAAACAGAACCCCTGTGAGATACAGCTGCTGCTTGTTGAATTTAGCTTTATTATTTCTGTTTCAGTGCCTTCATTTACACACACTGCTGAGACTTGCATGACTGATAAAATGATACCCCAGTTCCACATTCCAGATATGAGAATGTCACCTAAGATGATGTCACTATAACCTGCAATCTTGCCATTGGAGAGTAATTTACCCTGTTAAGGAGATGAATTTACCTTTTGCATTAAAATTTATACCTGATCAAACCCAAGCACTGCATTTCTTAAGGCAGAAATTGGACTAAGGATTTGATTTTATTGAACAAACTCACATAGATGATTGCTTGTTCTAGTGCATGTTCCAATTCCGACTCCAAAAGAGTAATCACATAGAATTCTTCAGAATCCTTGAACACTTTCACTCACTGCTATGATTTTCACACAGGAATGAGGACCACCTATACCACACTATTTTCTGCTACTTTGCATAAATCATGAACAAAACTTTATTATATAACTCTGATAAACATTTTCATTAGCCAGAGCTATGCACTGGATTCCATGTCAGTGTGATTAGGGTCAATTGGTTTATTATTGCATTAGCTACTTTAAGGTTGCTTCAATAACCAAATGCAACTTACAAAAGAAAGTTTATTTTGGCTTATGTTTCCAGTGGGATGAGTCCATCACATGGAGGTACATGTCATCAAAAGGCAGACATGCAACAGAAGCAAGAAGCTGAGAGATCATATCTTCAATCACACACAGAAAGCAGAATAAATGACACGAAGAAGGATGCTGCTATGGACTCTTTAATCCTGTCCCCAGTGGTGTATTTCCTTCAGCAAGGCTCCTAAAGGTTCATAAACTCCCTGTAGACAACCACCCACTTGGGACCAAGTGCTCAAGTGCCTGAGTCTTCCAGGAACATTTTTATTTTGTTTTTGTTATTTTATTATTATTACTATTAATTTTTCTTATTTCACATATCAATCTCAGTTCCTTCTCCTTCTCCCTCCCTCCCTCTTTCCCACCCTTCCATGCCCCCCAACCACCCTCCCATCCCATCCCATCCCCACACCGCCCTTCCACAGGTAGGGCTATGCTATCCAGGTGGGGCCATGTAAATCTGTCAAGTCATTTGAAGTAGAGACTAGGACTTCTCTCCTATCTCTAGATTAAGGGACTATCCCTTCATGGGGGATGTGTCCACAAGGTCCTTTTGTGCACAAGGAATATATCTTGGTTCCACTCTCTGAGGTCCCTTAGACTGCTCAGGCCTTCTAGCTGAGACCCATATTCAAGGAGTATGAGTCAATCCCATGCTGGATTTCCAGCTATTAATCTGGTGGCTCGTTAGCTCCTCCTTGTTCAGGTCAGCTGTCTCTGTGTTTCTGCAATCTGGTCTTGTCCTCTCTCTCTGCATCTAGATTCTAGTATTAGTTATGGGTGTTTAGTATTTAGTTAGTATTTAGTATTTAGACTCAGTATTTAGTTATGGGTGTTTGCTTCTGTTTCCAACAGGTACTAGATGAGGGTTCCGGGATAAGTTAGTTGTTGATCTCATTATCAGGGAAGGGCATTTATGGTAACTTTTCCGCTTTTGCTCAAATTGTTAGTTGGAGTCAGTCTTGAATTTTAGTGTGCTCAAATGTGATGAAGGACTGGGTTTCAAGCACATTATGTCTGGTATTTAAAGGATACAAAAACAACAATCAAATCAAGGAAATTCAGAGTTTATAACTCATTGCCTAAGTATCACTTATGAATACAGATCTTATGTAGTTTTAATGGTGGACATTTTGAATTCAAGGGAAATAGAACCATTTAACAAACCATTTGTGTGTGTGTGTGTGTGTGTGTGTGTGTGTGTGTGTGTTTTGAAATAATTTTTTGATAATTTTCTAATTTAAATTTGGATCAAGCTTGTTTTACATGTCAATCCCAGTTCCTACACCTTGCTGTCCTCCCCTGTCTCTGCCCCCTCAGCAACTAACCTGCATCCCAACCTCTTTCACTTCCCCAGGGTGGTTGAGCCTTCCATGGGGAGTCTTCAAAGTCTTTCATATCATTTGGAGCAGAGCCTAGGCCCTCCCCCATTTGTCTAGGCTGAGGAAGTATCCCTCTACATTGAATGGGCTCCCAAAGACCATTCTTATTCTAGGGATAAATACTGAATCATTACCAGAAGCTTCATAGATTGCCTAGTCTTCCTAACTAACACACACATTCAGGGACACTGGGCGGGTCCTATGCTGGTTTCCGAGCTATCAGACTGGAGTCCATGAGCTCCCCCCTGTTCGGGTTAGCAGTTTCTGTGAGTTTCTCCAGCCTGGTCTTGACCCCTTTGCTTATCATTCCTCCCTTTCTGCAACTGGATTCTAGGAGTTCGGCCCAATATTCAGCTGTGGGTGTCTGTTTCTGCTTCTGCTTCCATCAGGCTCTAGGATGGGATATAAGGCAGTCATCAATCTCATTATTGGGGAAGATCATTTCAGGTAGCCTCTCCACTATTGCTTAGATTGTTAGTTGGGGTCATCCTTATAGATCTCTTTACATTTCCCTAGTGCCAGATTTCTCTTAAAACCTATGACAGCTCCCTTTATTATGTTATCTCTTTTCTTGATCTCTTCTATTCTTTCCCTGACTCTATCTTCTTGCTACTTCATGCTTACCTCTCTACTCTCTTTCTCCTAACTCCCTCCTTCTCCCTCCATGCTCCCAATTTGCTTGGGAGATCTTGTCCCTTTCCCTTTATCCAGGGACCATGTATGTCTCTCTTAGGGTCCTCCATGTTTCCTAGCTTTTCAGGCAGTGTGTATTACAGGTGGGTAATACTTTGCTTTATGTCTAAAAACAATAAATGAGTGAGTACATACCTTGTTTGTCTTTTTTTACTGTGTTAACACTCTCATGATGGTTTTTACTAGTTCTATCCATTTGCCTACAAATTTCAAGATTCTATTATTTTTTGTTTTTTCCACTCAGAAGTACAACATTCTGTAATTGTGTCATATTTTCTCCACCCATCTTTCAGTTGATGGGCATTTGAGTGCTTCCAGGTTCTGGCTATTACAAACAATGCTGCTATGAACATAGATGAACAGATGTCCTTGTTGTATGAATGTGCATCTTTTGGGTATATGCCTAAGAGCAAAATCACTGTATCTTGGGTAGAGTGATTCCCATTTTCCTGAGGAACAGTCATTCTGATTTCCAAAGTGGCTGTACGGGTTTGCACTCCCACCAGCAGTAGAGGAGTGTTCCCCTTTCTCTACATCCTCTCCAGGATAAACTGTCTTTGGTCTTTTTGATTTTAGCCATTCTGGCAGGAGGACTATGATATCTCAGAGTTGTTTTGATTTGCATTACCCTGGTGGCTAAAGGTGTTGATCAATTTCTAAAGTGATTTTTCAGACATTTTAGATTCCTCTATTGAAAATTATCTGTTTAGTTCTGTACCCCACTTTATAATTTGATTATTTGGTGTTTTTGTAATTAACTTTTTGAGTTCTCTGTATATTTTGGAAATCAGCCCTCTGCCAGATGTGAGGTTGGTGAAGATCTTTTCCCATTCTGTGGGTTGCCGTTTTGTCTTGTTGACTGTGTCCTTTGCCTTCCAAAAGCTTTTGTTTCAGGAAGTCCCATTTTTAAATTGTTGCTCTCTGTGTCTGTGCTACTGATGTTAAGTTCAGAAACAGTTTCCTGACCCAGTTTGTTCAAGGATACATCCCACCCTCTATTCTAAGAGGTTCAGTATGAATGAATTCATGCATCTACTCCTCCAGGGAGAGTTTGCTTCTTTTTGTTCTAAAGCTTTCAGTTGTGCTGTTACTTCTCTCATTTTCCAGTTTCTTCAGTGGGCACGTAGTGCTTGAACTTTCCTCTTACTACTACAATTTGAGGTTTAGTAATGTTTCTTTTGGCTGTTGGTATAGTGGGTAAATTTGACTATTGCTTATGTTTTTGTGAGTATGTTTGACTTCCTTGGGTTGGAGTTTTCTTTCCAGAACTTTCTGTAGGGCTGGATAAGTTGATAATTATTGTTTAAATCTGGTTTTATCATGGAATATTTTGGTTTCTCCAACCATAATTATTGAAATCTTGGCTTGATATAGTAGTCTGTGCTGGCTTCTGTGGTCTCTTAGTGTTGGTAAAATATCTATCTAGGACCTTCTGGCCTTCAGAGTTTCCATGGAGAAATCAAGTATAAGTCTGATAGGTGTGCCTTTATATGTTTCATGGCATTTTTTCCTTTGTTGGTCTTTCTTTCTTCTGTATATTTGATGGTTTGATTATTATGTGGTGATGGAACGATTTTGTGCTCCACTCTATTTGGTGTTCTGGAAACTTATACTTTCATTGGCATATCTTTAAGTTGGGAAAAGTTTCTTTGGTGATTTTGTTGAATATATTTTCTGCAGCTTTGAGTTGGGTTTCTTCACTTTCTTCTATATCTATTATTCTTAGTTTTGGCCTTTTCATAGTGTCCCATATTTCCTGGATATTTTTAGTTAGGGATTTGTTGGATTTAAGATTTTCTTTGGTCGATAAATCTATTTCTCCTAGTGTATCTCCAGTACCTGATATTTTCTCTTCCATCTCTTGTATTCTGTTGGTTATACTTGTATCTGTAGTTCCTGATCATTTCCCCAACTTTTCTATTTCCAGCATTCCCTCATACTGTGGATTTTTGTTGTTGTTCTTGTTTTTTATTGCCTCTATTTCAGCTTTCAAATCTTTCATTGTTTGAATTGTTTCTTGCAAGTTTTGGTTTGCCTTTTCTTCCATTTCTTTTTTTTTTAATTTTACATATCCATACCAGTTTCCCCTCCCTCCCTTCTTCCCTCTCTCCCTTTCTCCCTCTCTGCCTGCCTCCCATGTCCCCCACCACCCTCCTATCCCATTCCCCCCTCACTGCACAGGGAGGGTGTTGCCTTCCAGGAGAATCTGTCAAGTGATTTGGAGTAGGGACTAGGCCTAGGTTAAGGGAGTATCCCTCCATAGGTAATGTGCTCCCAAAGTCCTTTTGTGCACCAGGGATACATTCTGGTTCCACTGTCAGATGTCCCTTTGACTGCCCAGTCCTTCTAACTGAGACCCATGTTCAGGGGATCTGGTTCGTCTAATGCTGGTTTCCCAGCTATCACTCTGGGGGTCCATTAGCTCCCCCTTGCTCTGGCCAGGTGTCTCTGTGTGTTTCTGTAGCCTGTTCTTATCCTCCCTCTCTGCATCTGGATTCCAGATCAGATCATTGTGGGTGTCTGCTTCTGATTCCATCAGCCTCTAGGTGATGGCTCTATGATGGTGGATAAGTTAGTTATCAATCTCATTATCATGAAAGGGCATTTAAGGTAACCTTTCTACTGTTGATCAGATTGTTAGTTGGGGTCATCCTTGTAGGTCTCTGAACATTTCTCTAGAGTCAGTTTTATCTTCCAGCCTATAATGGCTCCTTCTTTTATGGTATCTCACTTTTTTTTCCCTCTCTCAGCTATTCCTTCCTCGACTCAATCTTCCTAGTCCCACATGCTTTTCTCTCCTCCCCTTTTCTTTCTTCTAGCCCCCTCTCCACTCACTGTCCCCCCCAACTCCCAATATTCTCAGGCGATCTTGTTCCTCTCCTTTTCTGTGAGGGACCTTTAATGAATCTCTTAGGTTCTTCCTTGTATCTTAGTTTCTCTGGAGGTGTGAATTATAGGCTTGTGATCCTTTGCTCTAGGTCTAAAATCCATATATGAGGGAGTACATAACATGTTCCCTTTTTTGTGACTGGTTACCTCATTCAATTTTGTTTCTCCAAGTTTCATCTATTTACTTGCGAATTTCAAGATTCCATTTTATTTTCTTCACAGAGTAGTATTCCATTGTGTAAATATGCCACATCTTCTTTATGCATTCTTCAGTTGAGGGTCATCTAGGTTCCATTTCTTTAAAGATTTTTTTTTCATTTCCTCTTTCAGGGTCTCTGTCATCTTCATGAACTCGTTTTTAGGGTCATTCTTTTCTATCTCATCTGTATTGGGATGTTCAGGTCTTGCTAGTGTGGAATCCCTAGACTCTGTGGGTGTCATATTAATCTTTCTTTTGTTTACTGTGTTCTTATAAGATTGTCTACCCATTCATTCTTCTAATGCATACTGGTTGGGTCTCCCTCTACTGCATGGTTCTCTTCTGGTGGGTGCAAGCAGGTCCAATACTCAATGGCTTTCCTCTTCCAATGTGTAGAGGTGGAACTAGGGCACTGGCAGACTCTGAACGGGCTGGTCAACTGGGACGGGTTACCCTATGTGCCAGTCTCCAGTCCTCGGGGGGCTCCTAGCAGGCACCGGAAGGCAGACTCCTTTAGTGGGTGAAGGAAGGACCTGGACACTGGCAGTATCTGGACAGGCCAGTCCGCCTGAGTGACCTCCCTGAGCATGCCCATGCCCCAGGCCTCAGGACACTCCAAGCAGGGCCCTGGATTAGGGGCCGGAAACAGGCCCAATCTTACTTTCTCGCGTGTGTGGAGGTGGGAATAGGTAGGATACAGACAGACTGTTGGGATGGGCTGTCCTGAACACAGTCCCTAGTCCTCTTAACAAACCATTTAAGAATTCTAGCAATACAGATATGCCATAGGATTTATAAACTGGCAATATAGTTTGATGTATTAAAGCATGAATGGTATTGTGAAGAACCAATGTGAAGGGGTGGTTGTAGTTGAAGGTGCACTGCAAGAGTTGCAGCAGAAACTTAGAAGTCACTAGAGAGTAGGTAACCCCGTTTCCTGACATGACTGGGTTTGACTCATATGAAACAATTACATTGCTCAATGAAAAATATATCTAAACCATTTTACTTCTAAAATCAGAAAGAAATAATTCACAAAGATGTGTTAATGGAAATGGAAGTCATGCTTTTATGGTAATGTCAGTAAAGTGAAAACATTCATTCTGGCTTGCTGCAAAATTTGCAAAATTGACCATCAATTACTATGAGATTTGAATAAACCCATGATGAAAGGAATTGATTTTAAGTGCCAATAATAATTGATAATTGACATTATTTTGATGGAAACATAATTGAAATCATTAGACCAAATTTTAATACTATATCTTAGAATCTTTCACAGCATTTATGTTATTCTGATTACTGCCAATTTAGTGATCATTATTGAAATATTAGTCACATTATAATGTTTTATAAAATATTTATTTTAGTATTCTCCCTTTGCGTAAGGAAGGTAAGCCTCAACCCTCGCCTTCATTAATATCATTAAAAATGTCAAAAGTTCCTGATGAATAGTATGTTTGCATTATTAATTCACAGCTCTAAATATCAGGCTTTTTATGTTCCTGGGAGTACTGAAATTTCAAGGTGCAGTTCAGAAGTTTTACATAACAATTTTATTATTGATTGATAGCCTGTAACAAGAGGGTCTGAGTATCTTACATATCTATCATCTCTTGGTGACAGAGTTAGACACAGATGAATCCCTGGATCCTGCTGGATAGCCAGTCTACTTAAATCCAAATGAACAAAATGTCCAGGGACAGACCTTGTCTCAAATAATTAAAAGGTAGTGAGAAAATGAAGAAGATAACTAAAGTCTTCTTCTGGAATCTTCTTTGGCAATGTGTACCCATAAGAACACAGACATGCACACAAAGGGAATAATCTTGAATTTGAAACATAGGGTTTTTTTATGACTCATGCATTTTATTAGATTATTAAATTATTCTCTTTTAACTATGAAAGTGCTCCGACAGTGTGAGAAATGTGCAGACTGATGGTGGAGCAACTTCTAAATCTGGATGACTGCTGCAGAATGTCCTCTTTGCTTTGCAAATTCACCATTGTATCCTACTCCCACTCAGAACTTGAACACCAAATAAGTGTTTTCACAACCTTAAAATTCAGTTGTGTTTTCTCAGGAATGAAGCTAAAAGTTCTCATGAACAAATTGTCTATTTGTAGGAAGGACTGCTTTAAGACTCTGTGCATTTGTTTAACTGCAATGTAAGTACTTTGCAATCTTTAATTACCAATCTTTGATCTTTGTGTCAGTGAAAAGGGATATTTCAACTATCTTCTTGTAGTTATCTTACCCAGTAACTTGAAGCTAATGTCTATCAAGTGGTTTTTCACTAAAACTCAACAATTTTACGTTTGATTCTGCAGCTGTAAGATGTAATATGTAGTTTTGGGGGATTTATTTTGAATATGTTTATGTTTTTAATTAAAAAGCAATTAATTTGTCTTCCTTCCATTGTGCCATTATCCAGTATATCAGACTTTATACACTTTCTAGTTTTGACACTTGACTATAAATTTTGGCTCCTCAACAAAACTTAATAATAAGATGAATATACTTCATAGTAAATTAATATAACATTTCCATCTTTGTGGATTCAGGTTTACTTTCTATGCCACAATTTTGTTGTTCTTTATGATGTACTTTTAAAAGCTGTGTTTCCTTATCTATCTTCCAAAAAAGAAAAGGAAAAACCAACAACAATCCACTGAAACTATGGTTAAAACTGAGTTTTGAATACATAATGAAAATTTTTATTTTCCTAATTTAGTTAAAACTATTATCCTGTAAATTAAAAGATAATCTTAGTTAAATTGAAAATGATATTAAAACATGTACACAAATGCAACAATAATGAATAAATAAAAAGTGTTTAAAAGCCTACTGACTATACATGAGGTCATCAGAAAAGAGTCAAAGCTTCTAATGCCAGACTATCCTACCTTGGTCTTCCAGGGTAGGTAATGAAGGAGAACTGCAGGCCACTCTTGGTTCACACATTTACAATTTGAGTGCCTTTGTTCTCTCAGGTTAATGTCTTAAAGGGTAAACTTCACCTTGTAGCTTATTTCTTTTGTGGATTTCCATGTAGCAGAGAGATGATAACACAGTATGAGGCAAGGACAGTTGGCAGATAGCTTTGAGTATTAGAAATAAATAGGGATTTGATCTTGAAGCTCCAGGAAATTCAGGCTCAGGGGACAGCATGATTGTAGCCATGTTTTACCAACCACTGCTAAGACAGAATATTAGCACTCCATGATGAGAGAGCAATGTGTAAATAGTCACCAATAGAGAAAAATATAGCAATCTCAGAGTACAATATGTTATAAAGAAGACTTTGGGAAAAACAACAAAACACACATAGTAATATGGCTTTTATGCCTTGCCATAATGTAATAAAGACTGTGAACATGTTAGGTATATTTCAAAATGCTATAAGAAAGGATTTCAAATATATTTACTATAAAGAGTGCCAAATTTCTGAAATGGCAAATGAATCTAACCTGACTACACAATTTATATGTGTGTGGAAACCTCTATTACTTTTTAAAATACAGAGTTTTGTGTTTTATGTATCAGTTAAAATAATACACACACACACACACACACACACACACACACAATAGGGTTAGGTGACACTATGGATATTCATGCCAGATGAATTTACATGGATGCTGTGTAAGACCTTGATTTGACTCTCCCTGTGAAAGTCTCTAATATTTAATTCTCTGTTCAAAGTTGCTCTTCATTTAGTGACTTGGACAGTTTTCAGGTCATTCCTTTCTCAACAGCTTTGTGACACGCATTAGCCATGGCCACTGAAGCATGAAGAAATTAAACAGCTACAAAAGACATTAGGGAACCATAAAAACTCAAAGGCTGAAAGTGGTAAAGTTCCAATTAATCCATTTTAATTATTTTTAGGATGCCATTTAGCTAGAGTACGTAAACTTGCAAACAGTAGAACTAAGTGTGGACCCATCTCTTTAATTGAAAAAAATATGAACATGTTGCAGTGACAACAGTTTCAATTAATTTAAAATCATTCACTCTCCCAATATATTAGATATTATTATGAAATATCTACTAAAAATCTATTTTCATTTTAGAAAATTTCAAATTAACTTCCTTATACACATTCATAAAACTTTGGGAAATATGTTTTAATCTCAACTCTAAAGATAGAGGAGAAAAATGGTCCATGGTTTTCACAGACATTCATAGAGATAAAATAGGGTACAATCAACCTGATATTTTCAGTCATCTTGTTAATGTTCAACCTACAGATGAAAATAACCATGTTCTATAAAGAAAAACTAGGGATCTTATGAAAAGACAGAACCCATCCAAGAGGAACAAAGACTTTTAATAAACTACCCACAGTTAAATAGTTACTTCTGTTTTGAGAGGTAATATAGAGACCAAATTCCTAAAAGCAAATATCTTGAACTTTGTGAGACCACTCTGTTTAGCAAATGCACTGTTAAATTTAGCAGGTTCACCTTTTATGTGGCTGTTGCATGACATCAAAAATGAAGATAACCTCATGCAATAATTGTTACTCAAGAAACAATATCTCAACAATGGAATCTAATTTCACAATGACCAGAACTTATATTTTCTGAATCCATGAACTTACTCATTCAGATTCATTGATTATAAATCTACCATGTATGAGATAACACTCAATTTACTGGAGGGTTTGTTAGCAAAGTATGAAGAGGGAGTAGAAGCCCATTCATTAAGATCCAGGAAAAATAATCTTACTCATTATGAAAGGATAAAGCTTCCCACGGGGATTCAACTAAGTCTGCCATATCCTTCAGGCAGGACCAAGACCCTCCTCCCTGTATCTAGGCTCGGCAAGGTATCTCACCAACAAGAACAGGCTCCAAAGAGCCAGTTCATTCACTAGGGTTAAATTTTGCTCCCACTGCCAATGGCCCCACAGGCAGTCCAAGCCACACAACTGCCACCCACATTATGAGGGCCTACTTTTGCTTATGTAAGTCCCCCCACTGTCAGTATGGAATCATTGAGCTCCCACTAGCTCAGGTTAGTTGTTTCTCTGGGTATCCCTCAAATGGTCTTGCCTCCTTTGTTCATACTATTACTCCTTCCTCTTTTCAGCTGGACTCTGGGATTTTGGTCTAGTGCTTAGCTGTGGATCTCTACATCTGCTTCCATCGGTTGCTGGATGAAGATTCTATGACAATAATTAAGGTAGTCATCAATTTGATTACAGGCAAAGGCCAGTTTGGCACCCCTTCCACTAATGCTTTGTTGACTCCTCATGGGAAACCTTATTCTCTCTGAGGAGTGGAGGGAAGTGAGATGGAGGGATGGTCAGAAGTGCAGGAGGAGGGGAGGGAGTGGGAAATCAGATTTATGTGTAAAAGAAGAAAAGATTGTTTTAAAATTAAAACCCCATAAAAAAGAAATGAGTAATGAGTCAGTAGTCACCTGGAGACTAGAAGAACCTTCCTCTTGTTGGTTGGAGGAGGCCAGAACTGGAGTTTCTAGAGTGAAAAGGAACTTGAATTTGATTTGTCATATCTACTGGTAAACCCTCAGCAACTGGAAAAAATGAATGTACTCATTAAAATTGTTTAAACAAATTAAGTAATTATGAGAACACTTTTTGTCATTGAATAGATTTTTATTTTTATCAAAAAGGCTTTTTTATTTGTCTAGGGTCCTGTGCACATTGGAGGGCTCTTGAAGTCACAGATAAGGAACCAACTTCTTCCATTGAGTTCTTGCAAACATTTTTATCCTACTGTGTACTGTTAGCTAATTTGATTTACTGATATGTCCTCTAACCCAAGAAGCAATTTTATTTTATGGATTTCCACTAAATATTAGTTTAATTGCTGCTTGCATAACGAGTGGGACTATCACTTAAGCTCTAATAAGGTGTTAAAATGCTAGACCCTTGTCAGAAAAAGACAGGCATGCAAAATCTGAATGGTCACACATGCACAGAAAAATGGGTGCAATCAACAGTTTGTTGACAGAGGAGTGAGGATGGGGTGGTATTTGTTTAACACAAATGATGTGTGGTTTTACCATATTGGCCCTTTTAAAACACAGTTATAATATTCATAATTAATAATAGATGGCATTTAACCTAGAAAATAAGTAAAGAGATGAAATGCTAAAAATTAATTATGGAAACATTGATGTTAAAATTGCTGACACAGATTAGAATATTTTAGCAACTTCTAAAAGCCTGTGACTCCTCTCCAGTTGCAAACTTCCCACCTGCTTAGACTCATTTAAGTACATAGAATTAGTCTCTCTTCAGAGTAGTTTTAATGTAGTATTTCTGGGCTAACATCAGAAATGTTATGGAGAAATGAGTTCATCAAATAGAATGCAGTATTTTCCCATTTCTTAACTGTAGAAAATTGTAAAAGTCTTTTGTGTTCTACCTATTTCTCAGTAATCAATGCTAAAGGCCATAGGTGGTTTGACTGAAACTTAAGTTTAAGTTGATGATAGTGATTTTCTGGGAGAAAGAAAGCATGATATACTAGGATAGAAATCTTGATTTCTTAAATATTTCTCCCCAATGCATTGTACTATTGCTTATGTATTTTCCACTTGCTACTGTTGAAAAACTTACTGCAATTTGTGACATGAATTACTATCAAGGACCTTTAGAGTTTTGGCATAGCGCTTCCATTTAGCAGAAAAAAAAAAGGGATTCTGTCCAGGATAGAGACCAAATCTTTCTTAACTAGAACTAACTGCCTCCCTGTGAAGTGTTGGGGGAATGGGATGGGGATGGGAGAGTGGATGGGGGTCATGGAAGGGAGGGAATCAGGAAGGGAAGGAGGGGGAGTGAACTGGGATGGGTATGTAAAATAAGAAGAAAAAAAAAACTAGAGCTAACTGCCATCAACAGAGAGGAGGGGGATTGCATTCACCTGCCTGACAGATGATGAAAATAAGAACAATGTTTAGCTTTGCTAATACATTATTTTTTGATTGCACCTAACACAGGTCATATCCAACATAGATTGCATCTTCCATAGGAAAGATTTTTAGTATAGCATATGGTTATTAACTTAGAGTTAATCAGTTGGCAGAAAATTTAAAGGTAGCTTAGAAAAGAAAGATAAAAGGAGTCTGGGAGACTTGTGGATACTAATTAAAAAAATAAGTATAATTAAGAGAGTCTCATAGGACCACTGGAGATCAGGAAATGAATGAAAACATTGTTGTGGGAGTTAGTCTAAACTGGGTTTCAAGTTCACCTCTTTTTATAGCTGTGTGCCTTTGAGTTGCTTTGTTCTTCTAATTTTATTTATCTTCTTCATGCAATAGAGATAGCAAAACTCAAAACAAGTAAGTGGCAGGGAAAGTCTTATGAGATGATACTTGCAGATGTTCCTTATCCCTCTTCAGTTCTTCTAGAGCAATTACTCTCTGCTCTAGAAATACAGAGCAAGGCTGGGACTGGGAGGTAGCTCAGTCTGGAACTAGCTTGCTGCAAAACCATGACTAAAACTCTGGGTGTGGTGGTATATGCCTAGAATTCTAGTGCTGGGAAGGCAGAGACAGAAGAATCCCTGGGGCTTGCAGGCCTTACTGTCTAACTGAGTTGGTGAGCTCCAGGTTCAGTAAAAGACTCTGTCTCGGAGAAATGAAATAAAGAGCAATTAAGGAAAGGATCCATTTTCAACTCTCCTGTACCATATACCACAGGACAAAAAGTAGATAGACAGACAGATAGATAGGCAGACAGATAGATGGTAGGCAGCTAATACATATAGGTATACATAATAGATATACATAGATAATAGGCAATATATGATGAACAGGTGATATAGATCAATCGATAGATAGATAGACAGACAGACAGACAGACAGACAGACAGATAGATAGATACATAGATAGATACATAGATAGATACATAGATAGATAGAGAGGTCCTTGTTTGTAAATACAGCTACAAATGGACCTTTAGCCTTTATGCTAGTCTGGGCAAGGAAGGTCTGGTCTGTCCCACACCCAACAATATTAATTTTAATCCTGCCTACAGCAGATCACTTGCTTTGTAAACCAAGGTTCTGTCTTGTTTCTCAGACTCCAGTGTTGACCTTAAAATGCTTAGTATGCAGAGGCCATCCAGGTCTGATCCAGATGGGGTAGTAGAGCAGAAATGAGAAATAGACACGTGCCTCAATCTGTAAACCAGAAACTATCTCCAATATATAACCACTTGCAAATGAATTTTCAGTTTTCTTCAACATAGTTTTTTTCTGCAGAAACAAACTACTTTAAGAGCAGTACACATGCCCACAGTAGAAGACCAAAAGAAAAGGTACTCAATGGCATCTTTGGAAGTTTCTTGTCCCATAGCATCATGCCTGATGGATGTTCTTCTGTATGTATGTTTCTGTTATTGGTTGATGAATAAAACACCGTTTGGGCCAATAGAGGCTAGGAGATGAGGAGAATGCTGGGAAAGAGAGAGAGAGGTGTGGCATCTAGAGATGCCATGCTGCCCAAGGGGTAACATTCTGGACAACAGTTAAGCCATAGCTTTGCGGCAATACATAGATTAATAGAAATGGGTGAATAATTAAGGCAGAACTAGGCAATAAGCCCTAGTCATCGGCAAAATAGTTTAGTAATTAATACACCATCTGTGTGTTTATTTGGGGCTGAAGCAGCTGTGGGACCAGGCTGGAAAGAAAACTCCAGGTGCACATGCCAGAGCTTTTTAAAACACCCTACATATGGAGTGGGGGACGGGAGAGGGGGAGGATGGGGGGCATAAAGAAAAAAAATTATAAAAAAAATCCCTTAGAGGTTCTTCTAGTTTTGTGTTTTTATGGGATTCCTGGGTGAGTGAACAACTGGATCTGCAGTTCAGTATGTGTTTCTTGGGCCTCTTCTTGGACTGTTTTTCTTCTATTTGTTTGTTTTGTCCTATTCTGATATAGAGTATACCCTTTGATTTTCTTTTTCTTTTTTCTTTTTTTGCTTTAGTTCTTGTTTTTAATTGTGTTGGAGAACATAGAGCTATAAATAGTTGAACAAAGCCACCATATAGTAAAAGTTTCTTCTAAGGTCCCAAGAATTATCCTCATTTTTGTCATTTTCATGCTTGCAAATGTACACTTTGGTTTTGTTCTGAGATTGACCTTAATGTCCTTCAATAAATTTCTGTCTTATTTAGGATGGTAAAGACAATGGCTGTTATTTGCAATCCAAATGATCTTGATGAATAAATCATAGGAACTTAAGTACAAGAGAAAATGTAACATGCCTCATTCTTAACCCAGGAAAATTAGAATGTGACTACTAGTAACTGGCCAACAGTATTTTATCAATTACAGGGTCTCTGTGTGTTATTTAGGGCTGGAATGGCAGGGGGACCAGGCGGCAGGGAAACATACTCTTTAAAACACACCTTTAATATGGGTCAAACTGCACCTCAGCACCTCTGACAAGCAACTCCTTTGTTCCTGAAATAATACTAGTTCTTTCTCATGGCTGTTTTACTTTTGTAAATCATTATATGCAGTTTCTTCTCAACAGTCAACCTTATTTTCTAAAATATGTTTCCTTCATTCCTTCATCATGTACATCTGTCCATTGAGTATTCCTCACCCATCACCTTGTCAACACCATCTCTTTCTCTCTCTCTCTCTCTCTCTCTCTCTCTCTCTCTCTCTCTCTCTCTCTCTGTCTTTCTTTCCCCCTTTCTCCCTTGATTCACAGTTTTCCTCATCCACCAGCTTTTCCATCTCTTTCAACCACTCTTCTGACATATTCTCTAAGCTTTGAGTGGTGAGGGGGAGTTTATATAGAAGATTGACCTACAGCTGAGTTTTCCCTTCCCATCTTCCACTGGTTCCCCAAGTTTCAAGCTTGTTTGACTGATTTTTGTTTTCTGTTTATTTTGCTTTTTTCCATTTACATAATTTTATCAATACATTTTATGCTTTCTTTTCTCCATCTGCATTATGTATGTGTATCACATCTTCATTATCCATATTAATGTTCTCTTTGGTGATACTTATAAGTACTGTGCAGATTTTGTATTCCATATAAATAATAAAATATCTTCACATGCCAAAGTATCCTCCATTTCTTGCTTAACAAATTTCAAGAAATGGATATAGTCTAGCTATGGAATGTTTTATGATATATGAGAGTGGTCAGATCACAGCTTTTGAAATCACATATGTATGTGTTGTAGTTTTCTTATTTCAGATATCACTTTTCAAAAAGCAAACCAAACATTAAAAATGTGTTCCTTACAGATACATTTAAAAGCATCTACTGGTACTTTGGTCTCTGGATGAACCTCAGTGCGGTGTGTGTGTGTGTGATGTGCATCTGAGATAGGCATTAGATTTTTAATAATCACTAGGTATAATAAACACTGGGTTCCTGTCTGTTTCTGTAATCAATTGATCTCAACCTTTCTTTTTAAAACTTTCTATTTATTTATTCTTTGTGTATTTCACATATACATCCCAATCCTGTCCATCTCTATCCTCTCCAATCTGCCCCCTGCTTCTGTAACTACATCCCTCCCCCAATAAAACAAAATAAAATTTAGGAGAAAAAGGAAGAAAGGCTCATCATGGAACCTTCATTGTGATACAATGTGTCACACAGTAAACCAGTTTATACATATATCTTTACACGAAGGCATTCATCACAAAGACTCATTGGTCCTGTCACACCATCAATGCTGAGTCCTCACTGGGATTCTTCCAGGATATGCAATTGCTGCCCTGTGTTGTGGAGATTCTGCAGCCCTGAATCCTCGGGACCACCTCCTCATGCCCTCAAGGCTGGGTCACCCCATACTTCTGCTAAAGTATCAACTCCACTGTGCAATCCTCAGACTCCCTTTGTGAAGGAACCCCTAGGTTAGCTTTTTTCCCATTCACTATAGATATTGAAATCACTTCTGCACTTTCCCCCTCATATCTTTACACATCAGTATTTTAAGGGCAGATTTGATCAATAAATAATTCATTTACAAGAAGATTTAGATATTTATATAATTTGTTTTTAGCAATTTGCCAAATCTAAACATATAACAACATAAAGAATGAAAGAAAAAACAGTGGGTGCAGTGGACCTTTCTCAATCTAAACTATTTGACAATGTAGGCCAAGATGTACCATCATATCAATTTTTTAAAAAGGAGAAAAAGGTACATGTAGTTAACATAAAATATTTAAATACAGAACTTTTGACAACACAGGAACAACATCACCACAAACTGGATGAAAGATGTAATTTATGTAACTATAAAGGTTTAGTGCCCCCAAAGAATAGAATTTAAGATGTCTTGAGACATGAATAGAGAAGAGATTTCTCAGTTATATTTAAAACTGTATTGGTTATATTCTCCCCAATCATGCTTTTATCTAGAAGCTTTGATCTAGAAATGTTGTGTTCTCATCCCAAAAGACAAGTCTTATTTTTTGGATCATAGAACTTGATTATTGGCACATGGTGTGGTAGTTGTGGTTATATTGTTACATAATGAGGGAGTTATTTGTGCTTAATAAGTAAAGTGCTTGTCAGACAATCCAGAGTTCAGATCCTCAGAATTCACATGGAGCTCAACATATTGTTCATGTTTACAACCCTAGTTCTACTGTGGATGAGTATGCCATGGAGAGCTGGTGCCTACACAATAACACACACACACACACACACACACACACATATATACACATTGGGTTAAAAGTTCAATTATTTCCTGATTTAAAACAAGTAAAGAGATGAAATTACATTTTATTGCAATTATTTCATAGAAATTAATTCACTTCCCTGGAGTATTAAGACCAGCATGTTTCAAAGGGAATCTACACACATATGATAAATTGTCATGCACTATAAATTTCTAATTCTTTGAAAGTTTAACAAATAATATTTCTTGTTTGAATTTTAAGGAATAGCTCAGATTTCATCAGGCAAAATAAACTGAAACTATCAGAAACTTTGTTATTAGTATGTTAATTGAAATTAAGTATCAATAAAACATTATGGAATATAATATATAATAAAATATTTTAGAATTTATATCAACACATGGTAGCTCCTATATATCAAGAAACATGCAAATACTCATAGTTCTTTTATTCATTAGAATAGTGATCATAGAGTCAGAGGTATAAAACTCAATATTTTCTTAGAAAGAAGCCCTTACATTCTTTGGTATTCTTTAAGCCATGCTGTGGTAGCCATTGCCAAGTTTTTAAGACGTTTTCATATATAGATTAATGATAACTGTTTTAAATTTTATAGAAAATCCTATTATTGAATATATGTGTATTCAATATTATTGAATGTGTATATTCGCTAATAGTTTTTTAAATATAATATTTGGTCAATATATACTGCTGAATGTTGCATTTTTGCACATCTGTAATACTAAATATTGACAAAATATTCTCTAGTATATACATTCCATTGAGAATAGATATTTTAGTGTTTTCCCTACTGTTCCTACTGAGAGCACAACTTTTATGCATTATTTAATTATTTGATGGCTAAAAGAATGGAGTTCAAAGGGCCGTTGCTTAATTTCAACTACCAATTCCACAATTTTTTACATGACCTCAGACAAATTAACTAAATTTCCTCTGTTTCTTCATCTCTAAAATTAAACTGAGCAGTTATACCCACCAGACTGGTGGCTCCTTGAATTTATTATCAGGAAACATAAAGCCACTGAGATTGTTCCTATGATGTGTATCTCAGGGATGATGCTTGTCTTAATTTTCTTTTTCCATTGGGTCATGCTTATCATTAATGCTGCCATTCCTCTCTGTGTGCTTTTCTACTTCTGTAGTGTATTTGGTTGCCCCTTTTCCTTTACTCCTCTACCTTTATTTTTATAATATCATGTGCATTTGAAACACATTCAAAATGAAACATATTTTTACGTATGTAAGCAAATACCTAAAGTTTATACCATTATTATTGAAGGTGAATTGATGGTGTGCACAAGCTCAGGGCTCATGAGATCCATTGATTCTGAGCTTTGTCTTGTGTTTAGTGGATATCCTATCTCAGGCTTTCTTCTCACAGTGTTGTTAAGCTCTTGGCAGTAGTTCAGGTTTCTGAACTCTCAGCTTTAGATCTTCATATCTGTGTAGTGCAGGTGTTTGTATTTTGGTTTCCCCTTTCCTTCTGAGACAGCTGAGAAGTCCTCCAGTGGAAATGACTTCATATAACTGCTATGAATTTAATGTTGTTACTTATAATTTCTGAGTTTTGAGAATGAAACAGAATGAATCTTTCAAGAGGAAGTTCTTTATTTTTACATGTCTTTTTTTTATAATCCTTATACTTTAGTAATATAGGGAATAATGTGGATTTTCAATTAAATACCTTCATTAAAATATAGCTATGCCTCTACCAGATAGGTTTTTATCCCATTTTTATAGGGTCAATGTCTTCATTTTTAATATGACAGTAGTTATCACAGTAAGATAACAAAGGGACAGAGATGAGCAGTGAATTAATCTGTGAGACCATTTACATTGCTTTGTAAGTTTTAATATAAAACTTACAGGAAAACACAGGAGTTGGACTTTAATTTTCAATAACATATTTCCTGTTTTATGAACTTATGTGTGTGACTCCAAATCTTTCAGCCACGTTTCTTTCTTGTTTTTAGCATGAAGTGTATGTGCATACATAGAACAATTAAAGGTTATTGACTGTTCTACTAACTGTTCTAACATCATATCTCTAAGATGAACTTGAGCTGAAGCTAGTTTGTTACTTTTGAGATATGTGTGTGGATATGAGTGCATGTGTGTGTCTCATTCTGTGTATGTAGGAAAAGGTATCATTGCTAACATTTTGATGTTGGAACTAAGAATTTTTTTATTGCATCTATTTATGTTGGTGGTGCAATTGGGAAGAGTGCTAAGTGCAGAATGAGACAGCTGAACTATGTGAACAAAGACCACTTTGCATATTTTCTGTCATGTCTTCTGGCCCTAGGGAAGCCTGCTGCTGTCCATGTTAATTCAATTCCCATGTCAGGCAATTTCAAAGGCTGACCCTTTCCTTTTTTCTCTTTTGGTATTTACTCACATGTTAAGAGGCTTTTAAAGGTTAGTTTCAGAGAGAATTATAAAATTGAGAGTTATTTATATTATCAATCATTTATGGTTCCCAAGGAATTATTGTTTCTTCTTGTAATAAACAGATATTTCCCTGTTCATTTTAATAGAGATTTTTAAAAAGATATCTGCAATTTAGTGTTTTATTATGAAGGGAAAGAGCAGCACATTCATAACCAAGCACTTTGCAGTTAAGGGACATACCTGCATTTCTATTGCTTGGATATCTTTGGGTGATGGTTTTATCTTCTCTACTGAAGCACAAATAACTTCCTTATGTTATTGCAAAGCAACAAACCTCGCCACTAAGGCCTTCAAGTAATTGTGGAGTGTATTTTACATATTTTACAGCACTCTCCTGAATAATTTATACTTTTGTAGCACTAGTTTCCTTATTTTGTAATAACAAAGGGACATCTCTATTTATTTCTTGGCACTTAATGTAGCTAGAAGAGAACAGATGTATACCTGTCTCAAGGAGTTTAGAGATTATAAAAACCTGTAGGTGACGAATTAGACCCTAACATGTATATGAAACTACAGATTCCAATAAGCACAGAGGAGGGAATGTTCTGGTTATATGGAAACATAACAACCTATTTGAAGATTTACTTTGTTGCATAATCAGTGCCACAGGGACAGCATCCCTGAAGGTTGTGTTTAAAATAGGACTAGGGCAATGAGAAGGAAACAGCCAAGTGGAGACTTAGTTACATTAGAGCATTTCAGATGGGAAATGTGTTATACACAAAGAGGAAGTCTCATAATTCATCTACACATCAATTAGTTTTAATATTAAGAAAAATATTCTGACAGGTCCAGATGGGCAATTTTGGTACAATATGACAAGATCTACTGGCTGCACACTGAAATGGATGCATGTGGGACAGGAAAAAAGAATATTCCTTTTGCCTGAAAATAGAGTGTAGATTTGTTGAAAAGAGAGGTCAAGTGAAAAGAATAAGGAAAAAGATTTCAGGGTGGCATGGTACTAGTGGGCCTATTACTAGGGCAGAATGCTAGAAGATGTTCAGAAAATGACTTTAACCTACTAATGGAGACAGTAGTCCATAATTTTCTCGAGATCACTATGATTAATTTTGATTGTAAAATTATGCATTGTCTTTAAATGGAATTATACTCATACTTAAAAATGTTGTTTCATAGCTGTGGAAAATACCAGTCTTAGAGGTATTGTGGAGAAAATGAATGGAAAGAATTTATATTGATAAACCCAGTATCTGTGTTACTACTAGTGAGTGAGGCATCAGCAGGAAGGAATCTAGAAGAATTAAAGGCTCACATAATCAACAAATATTGACAATTGATTGGGAGTGGTTGTGCATACAGGGATATTTGGTAGCATCTAGAAAGTTTTGATCATCACCTACCTCTCTTCTATTTCCTTGTTCTATTATCACTATCAGTGCCTCTTTCTATGTAAAAAAAAGCTATTGGCAATTTTTCTCCAAACTTCTGGGTTTACTCTTGTTAGTGAAGCAGGACCCATTGTAAGGAGAAACAGACAAAGGCAGAAAACCCATAGTTTGTACCTGTTTTTATATTTGCTAATCTAACATCTGTTTGAAGGACTGTATCCTGAGTTTAAGTGACAGATAATAATATGGATGTATTGAAATTTTAGAGGTAAGGAAAGAGGAGAGTGTGTTTCCAGGGTTAGATTTTACACCCACCCTCGTGGATGCTTCTGTAGTCCTAACACATAGTTACAATAGAAATCTTTGTTACCTATAATTTCCAAGAGGCTACAGCAATGCTAGTTGCTTTTTTGGTTTAGGTAATTCTCTTTTCTCCATCTGAAGCTAGGAAAACAATATTCATATTAACATACATTAAAATTTACTTTGTATTCTCAGATATGTATATCTGAGAATACATACATATATATATATTTTACTTCCATACAAGAAAACCTACGATATCATCATAGTACTAGTGAAATTCTGACTGAAAATAATTTTCACTTGTTTCATCTTTTCTTTTCTCTGGGCTCGAGTGGGAAGTATACTGTTTCCACAAGCTAAAAAGCTATTTTTCAAGGTTCTAAATTTAATTCACAGTAGGAGCTGGCATGAAGTATATATTTCAGATTCTTTCTGTTGAATAAATAGTGTTGAGTTCATAACAGAGACTTTGTAGTCAGGTTGATTAAGGACAGCGTTTTCATCCTCGTGAAACAGGAATAAAGATCATTGGATGGAACAATAAAGCAACTACCTCACTCTCACTTGCCATATTGATTAGTCAATGAGTGGTGGCTATAATGTTGAAACATTGTGGCAAAGTTGAAAGTCACTGAGTCATATCTTGAGGTGTCACCTCTGTTGATCCTGTTGTATTGTGACTTACCACTTGCCCCCACATAATTATTTTCAAAACATTTTGCAATAAGATAGTTACCACAGTAGGAAAAAGAGATGGAACGATAGTAATAGAGATGGGAGGGGAGAATTACACTTTTTACTGAAAACAAAATGAACAATAAAAAGAAAAGTAATAAGTTGAAGGGAACTGCTAAATAGATTGGGTACTAAAGTTGCTGATCCATTCCCAATTCCAGTTAACCTTTGGAGGCTGAGCAACAGCAGATGAATATAACTGACCAATTAGCAAGCAAGAAACATGAGCCCAGCTTGCCAAAGGCTGTTTATCAGCTGGAGAAGATGAGGATAAATTCTACTAATTTTATGACAAGTACCAGCATGGCTCTGACTTGCATAGTTGCCTAACTTTGCAGGCATAAACCATAGGTACTCTGAGGTACTTAGTGTAGAGACTACAGAAAGAATGACCCATGCTTTATTTGACAAATTTATTTGTAAGTACAACTCAGCACAGAAAGGCAAATATTCATGTATTACTTGAGCCCATGGGATTTAGAATATGATTAATTCTTTGTCGCGGTTCTTAGCAAGAACTCAGTGTTCAGCACATGCTAGTAGAGATGCTTATTTTCTTCATTAAACTTTGCCAACTATTTGCTCTTTGCAAAAATCTACATTTTCCTGCCTTTTATATTTATTACCTAATCTTTGGTTATGGGTGAATTCTAGAGATTTCCACCAACAAAATGCTTTCTGCACAAGAGCGAGGAGCTGAATTCACATATTGACCTCCACATACGAGCTGTGTGTTGAAGCACATGCTTATAGCACGAAGGCGAAAACAACACACACACACACACACACACACACACACACAGAGAGAGAGAGAGAGAGAGAGAGAGAGAGAGAGAGAGAGAGAGAGAGAGAGAGAGAGAGAGAGAGAGAGAGAGAGAGAGAGAGAGAGAACACTGTCAGAACAAGCTGGGAGGAAATTTGTATAAAGGTCACCACACTGGCTACTAAAATTGAGTTTTGCACATCCAAATTCCTTACCATAAATACACAAATTATATTGAGACTACATTATGGCTTCAACAAAAATTATGCAGAAGAAAGTATGAATTCATTTTAAGATTGGGCCAGACGAAATGAGGTCTCAATAGGAGAAAGGGACATAGCACTTTGGTCTACCCGTGATAATAACTTGTGTAGCCCTAGGCTGATTATTTCATTTCTGAAACCCTCTACTTTTGTCACAATGATAATGATGCACACTACTTCTCAAATATGTTATGTGGATTAATAATTTAATGTTTGCCAAGTCTTTGAAGATGAAGAGTAAAGGCTCAATGTTAAGGGTCTAGCTTGGAATAGACTATAGACAGTTTTGGTGTGTTTCACAAGTAAGTGTTGGGGAAAGTAGCAGAAAATGTGAAAGAAACAAAGATAAAACAGCCACTTCTCAGTGCATCCGAATTTTTCCCTGTCCACTACTTTTTGATGAAATGTGTCTGACAGCTAAGCATAGCAGGAATGTATTAAAAATTATTTTCAGGAAATACCTTCAGGGCCAAAGCAATGTCAAGTTGATTTCTCTCATACCTATTTTTACTGCACAATGAATTCATGTTCCAATTAATAATAATATCTGCAAGACAACAAGGACTTCCTACCAAAGGAAAAACATGTGTAGCATCTTACTGAAAATAAAAGTTCTGGTTAAATGTAATTGTTTTTAGCAGAGTTTGAAAGTAAGAAACAAAACTAATAAAAGAACTTTCAAGGGGGTAGCAACCAAAAGGCTGTTCTAGCTAAATTATAAATGGGAGATCACAAGCATCAGTTTGCCTCCTCATGCTCATCATTTTCCTAAACACTGAATATTCAAAGAAATCACAGCGAGCAGCACCTCTCAGACTGAGCCATAATGATAAATATGAATAATGTCAATGTTTCATATTATTTTCCTATATATACCTAAATACATAATTATAAAATTATATACTTGAATATATACTGTAATTTTACCATTTTAATTTAATACTCATGAATTAATTTTAAGAGTCATTTAAAGTATTCTAATGTAAATACAACACATATAAATACAACAAAGTATAATTAATTCATGTATTGGGCTTTATAATCACTGAAAAACTCTCCCAAATCAATTTACATGAGGAAATAATTTAGTTTGGCTCATGATTGAGAGCCTTTTATCCAGGGTTGCTGGATAAAATGAGGATCTGTGTGAAAAGAACACAGTGAAGAAGTATTTCCTACTTCATAGTGAGAACTAATGATCTGACCCTAGCAATATATTTAATTGAGGCTATATTTTTGAAAGCCTCCTTTACCCCCTAATATTGTCATCAAGTTATGGCTCTATCAGTGTCTTATCAATGACTTAATCTACTAAACAGGTCAAAACTTGCATGATTTGCCCACTTCTCAGTGGTTGGGTCCTTAGCTGGAAGCCAACCCTTAAACATGTTAGCTTCTTTTGAAGACAGTTCATAACTGAATGACACCATTCCACCTCTTATGTCCTTCCTCTCCACAAAGCCTCATATTCATAACACAAAAGCCATTCATTCCCCCTGTAAAGGTTCCCAGTGTCTTAATCCTGTCATTGTTTTGAGTGTTTTTAGAGACTGAAGGCAAGTTCTTATCTGTTATCCTCTACACGGCAAAAAGAGAATAATTATATATTTGCTGTATAGTATTATGTCAACCTGATACAAGGTAAAATCATTTGAGAGGAGGGAACCTCGATTAAGAAAATATTTTCTTAAGATAGGTGTTGTTCTTTTGATACAGCTGCTGTGATGCAGCTGCTGTGACCTAAGAAACACAAACACGAAATTGAGTGCCCACGTAGAGTTTATTGAGAGAGGGGAGAGGAAAGAGGGGGTTAGCTGGTGGCCAACCAAAAGCGGGGAGAGAGAGGGGGGGCAGAGAGAGTAAGAGAGAGAAGCAAGAGAGAAGCAAGAGAGAGAAACAAGAGAGAGAAACAAGAGAGAGAGAAGCAAGAGAGAGAGAAACAAGAGAGAGAGAGATGAGAGAGAGGGACAAGAGAGAGAGGTGCGCTTGGCATGCTTGCTTTAAAAGGGGAGCTTGCGCAGGCATAACCCAGTCTCCGCCCAGCCAGGTAAGGCCTGACATAGTGATTATGCGTCCTGCCCATCAGAGGTGGGGCCCACAGACTGCTGAGCCTCAACAATAGGACTACAGGCAAATCTGTAGAGCATTTTTTTTTCAGTTGGCAATTGATGAAGGAGAGCCCAATCTGTCATAAGTGGGGCCACTCTGGGGTCAGTAATCCTGGGGTTTTTTTTAAGAAAAGTAGTCTAAGCAAGTCAGTGGAAACAAGCTAGGAAATAGCATCCCTCTATCGCCTTTACATCAGCTCCCCCTTCCTATCCTGATTTCCTTTGGTGATGAACAATGATAAGGAAGTGTAAGCCAAATAAACCTTTTCCTCCCCAAGAAGCTTGGGTAGTGGTGTTTCATTTCATCAGAGTAGTAACCCTAACTAGGACATTGTGCTTATGATATATGGTAGTGTGACAGTCATAGGGCAAATATTCCAATTATAAAAGGGAGGAATGGGGCCTAGAAATGAGAGATGGAAACAAAGCACGACCAAAACTCAGAAGAGCAATTATTAAATTCAAGCTAGGACCTGGAGCATCTGATGGAGCATGTCTCCTATGAGCTACTGGAGTTCAACCCCTAGAACCTGACATACAGGTTTGTTCTGCTCACTGTGTGCAGCTTTGCTCATCAAAGGGTCCATGTCATTGGTGTCTCTTATTTCCTACAGTCTCTACTGCATCTCTGATTTGGCTCGCCAAATGAAGATACATCATCTGGTACTAGGACCACAGCATTTTTACAACCCCTTCATATTTCTGAACTGTGAAAATTCTAGATAGTGAAGTAATCTGATTGCCTGAAGTAATGTAAATTGTTTCTCTCGACTCTTTTTCTCTTCTCATTGTTGATCTCCAGTAATGACTGACAGGAAAGATGCTTATAGATCACTTGACATTCTTTATCTCATCACTACCTGGTTGCCTCTAATAGTGGTCAATCACCATTCAAAGAAAAAAGAAAGGAAGGAAGAAAGAAATAAACTTTCAATCATCTCATTACCAGTCTTCCTCTGAAACCTGAAAAAAGAGCCCTCACTCTGCCATGTGTGTCCAAGTCTTCCTTATCAGCCCTACTATGTTGTTGCCTGGGTGTCAGTCTACAGCATTAATAATGATTTTAATAAATCTCCTACTCCAAGTGATAATCCCTTAGAACTCCACATCTAAAACCTTACATCTTACTGTCAAGCTTCTTGTAAGGAATTGGACCCACTATATCCTGGCCTCCCTGTTTCTCTTCTGAAATCTGGTGTAATCCTCTAGGATCTCACAACTCTATGCCTGGAAAAATCAATATCACATAGATGGTGACAAAGTATACTGCCTTTTAAAGTAGTGTCTAGGCCACCTTAAAACACAGCATTTGAGTGTCTGGGTAATTGAACATGCACAAACAATCCCTAGGGTCGCAAGCTCCTAATTGCCGAAGTGTAAGCAGGTTACCCAGGTAGCATTATCATCTCACGAGAAGCCTTTTTAGTGAGTCAAAATTTTATAGGCAGTGACCCAGGGAAGGTGGGGTTTAGCCAATACCTGAAATACTCCCCAAAAGAACTTGATTTCTTGCTGATGCTGCTTAACTACCACACACACCTTGTTCACAAGTTTCTCTCCATCTCTTTGATTCAAACTCTAAAACATTCTTTTGTATTCTTCTTGTTAATTGATTACCTCTACAAACATGGCTTAAAATGTTATCAAAGGTTTTTTACAGCCAAAATGATGAACTGTCATGAACCTGCCCTTACCTTATTACTTAGAATGTCACCATCACATTCATAACATGGATAATATAAACAATTTCATTGCAAAAGTTGATGGAGTATTGTGATACGAATAGCTAGGTCAAGTACCAATAAAGTCCTTATTCTAAATGAAACCTTGTGTGTACACTTTTGGCTATCTGATCAATGGATCGGCTTTATCCAACACTGCTGCATTTCTAAAGGCTTCCAATAACCAAGTTAGCAATCCACCCGATTAGTATACTAGTTAGGAAAAAGTGTTCATAGTTCAACCCTTCTGTTTCTACTTAACTTGGTGGCTGTTCCAGTGCTCTGCTGCCCACAATGAGCCATGCTCTTTTAGTTTTCAGGTTGATCAGGTCTCATATGGAAATTCAGGCTACATGTTAGATGCCATTTGTATCTGTAATTTTCTTGGGGCAACCAAGAATCTCCCAAATAGACAGAGATTTACTATTAATTATGAATGTTTGGCCTTAGCTTAGCCTTGTCACATTAGCTCTTTTAGCTTAATTTAATCTGTTCCTATTCATCTACAGTTTGCATCATGACTTTTTACCTTTCTTTCCTCCTTCTGCTGTGTCTGGCTGGCCAATCCCTGGTGACAACATGGCATCTTTTTTCCTTTCTTCTCCAGGCTCAAATTACTCTTCCTACTTACTCTCTCTACCAGAAAGTCCTACCTATACCTCCTTCCCACTATTGGCCACTCAGATTTTCATTAGGAAGGCAAGATAAAACAGTAGCATAACTTTACATATGTAAACAAATGCAACATATCTGTACATAGTTAAACAATATTCCACAACATAAATAATTCCAATACATCTTTATATAAACAAATGACACATGCAACATATCTTTGCACATTTAAACAAATGCATCACATCTTTGCATCATTAAACAAATATTTCACAGCACTCTTGCTGTGTGGTCCAGCTTGGCCCTGAAATTGCTATTCTCCTTCCTCAATTCCTGAGTACTGAGCTGTCATATCATGTATACATTACCATAACAAGCTTCTATTTCTTTTTAACCAAGTCATATTATTTATAGCCCAGTTTTAGCATATGAGAATTTTCATATTTATTTCTGGCATGTGAGTGAGTGGCTTTTTTGAAAATCATTGAGGATAAGACTACTAGAGATTTTTGCATCTTTTGATGAAGTGGGATATTCTTGAGTGCTGACCAGCTGAAAATGTCTCTGTCTCTTTGTGTTCAGTTCTTTTGCTTTTTAAAACCAATATTCCACTGGTATTGTCACTTCATATTTGTAAGTTTTGTTCATATTAATTAGGTATTATCATGAAAGGAAATAGGGAGGAATCTAACAAAACATTTAATATGTTTTAAACAGTGGCTCTTTGAATTTTTGTTCCATCTTCTTTAATTATCAATATGCAAGGAATCATAGACACAGTTATACAATACAAAGTGCATTTCTACTGTTATAATAAT
Organism: Cricetiscus sungorus; assembly: GCA_030556225.1. Lineage (NCBI taxonomy): Eukaryota > Metazoa > Chordata > Mammalia > Rodentia > Cricetidae > Cricetiscus > Cricetiscus sungorus. The sequence continues at coordinate 27,288,974 of JANBXA010000734.1, forward strand.
TAAATGAATCCTTCTACTTCAGTTGTTTTATTTAACCAAGTTCCTTGATTGCCATTTACTCTTAATGACAGTCATTTGGATTTAATATTCTCCACATTGCAATGATAGCAGAACTCACAGTTACTCATGTAATAAAAAAAAGAATGCTCATGATGAGAACAATAATTCAATAATTTTAATGGAGTTTCCCAAGTGCTTACTTGGCTCCAGTTCCATAACACACATATGAAAAGGTTTATTACTGATCATATTTTGTGGTAAAATAAATGAATTTCTAGTTTGAGATTTCACAGAACTGGACTCAACCATATGTTTCTAAAACCACATGGCAATTATTCAAATAATTTTTCAAACTTAAAATGTTCACACTTCACATGTTCTTCTCTGTTTCCCGATTGAACTACAGACAGTCTATGGTGTATTGTCTGGGCTGTGAATCATCTTTTATGTGTCTGATCCTTCTTCCAAATAAGACCTCTGGCTCTGTAAAGGGAGTGGTGCTTCATCTGTCTTTGAATCTTCAGCATTCCTAAGTTTGTATTAATAATACTAACAAAGAGGACTGCAGACATTTGAAGGAAATCCTGTGGCTGAACTGAAGACCTGCTTTCTGAACCAGATAGCATAATTCCACATAGGTACAGATGAATTAATCTTAACTGAAGTGGTAACCACTGCAATATCATACAACAGATTTAGTGAAGGGTAATTTTATGTGGTCAACTTGAATTGACCATGGGGTGAGAATACATTTTGTTAATATTTATTCTGGATATGTCTTGACAGGTATATGTTTGATTGGAACAGATTAACAGTGGAATCAGTAGCCTGAAAAAAGACATCTTACCTGCTCATGAGGATATTATGAGCAAAATTGAGGACAGAGACCTATGTGTAAAGTATAAATAGCAGTGTATACTGAATGTCCAATAGGAAGTACTATTGGAATGTTGAATGGATGATGCTTGCACCATAGGTAGTGTGACAGGGACAGTTGGATATGCCTGCTGTCTTGACTCTCTTTTGTTTATGACACCGTTTCCCTCTCAGCACTGTTCCAGTTAGACAGTAAAATATAAGGTTACCTGTTACGGGCAGGTTTTTCCCGCCGGCTCGCCATCCCGCCTACCGCCAGTCTGGGCCCACAGCTGCACCAGCCCCAAATAACATTCAGAGACTCTGTATTTGATACAATCCTGTTGGCCAATGACTATCATTGTTAATGGGCTAGCTCTGTCTTAATTATTAACCCATTTCTACTTATCTAAGTATTTCCACGTGGTTGTCTTATCTGGGAGCCTCCGGCATCTTCTTTCTCCCAGGTCTCCATCTTGACTCCTCCTTACCACTTCTTCTTTCCTCCTTGTCTCCTAGCCCTGCCTATCTTGCTATCTCTTTGGCCAAATGGTGCTTTATTAATTAACCAGTATGAGAAACATATTTACAGAATAACATCTCCCATCAGTTACCTTACTCACAGATGAGAGTGAAGGAAAGTTTTCTTCCTAAGGTGAGTTGTAGACTAAGCCTTAAAAGAAGTAGCAGATATGAATTACAGATATGGCATTTAGAAGTGTGTCTTTTTATCATTTCCTTACATTTGAAGCCATGAGTTTCTTCAGTCCTGATGTCTGCCTTTATTCTATTCAATTCTGGGAGGAAATAAGACATATTTTACAAAGAGGATACAGTATATCTTGTTGCTATGATGCCTCAGCTTCCCTTCTCCCAAGAATAGCTTTCTAAGTTCAGCATCACTGGGCGAGCATGTGTGTGGTAAGAAGGCACATGTTGTCATAAGCCCCTTTATTGTTATAGTTTCTAAAGTAATTACTAGTGAGGAATTAATATTAACCCTTATAATTTGATAAGGAGTCATATACTTCAATTCACTCACTGTGATTACTGCTAAATTAACATAGACTTAGATTTGAAAAGATGATATAAAAATGTCTTTATTGTACCTGCTTAAATGCTTATCAACACAGATGGGAAGAGGAAGCATTGAGGAAATGCTAATATAACATTTAAGTATGCTTTGCATGAAAACCATATTCAACTTTGCAAATAATGAAAAGAGGGAACCCCAGGCAACTGATACCACACCCACTGGTAGAACTAGCTTCTCAACTAGGTTCCATATGATCAGAATTTTTAAATTAAAAAAGAATCAGGGAAATAGATGTTTTTTTTTTTGTTTTTGTTTTTGTTTTTTGTTTTTTGCTTCTTCATGAAGGACAAGAAGTACATTGTACTACTTCTGAGTAAATTTTTATAAACAAAATAATGTTGTAAAATTTTGTAAAGGGCTGTCTAGATTTGTAGAACGCTTGCTGAACATGCCCAAGGCTTTAGGTTTGACCCTTAACACCATGCAAACCAGACAGATCTATAATCTCGGCATTTTAGAGGTAGAGAAGAGAGGACCATAAGTTTAAGGTCATGCTAGGATATGTGAAACTCTGTCTCACAAAAGTAAAAAAGGTTTATGTTTCATTATTCCACAGGAAAGGGCAAATCCTCTCTCCACTAAATGGTAATTAGGTATGAAAACTTTGAGAACAACCACCTTGCTATATTCATCTTGATAACACTCATGGGGAATAATTTAATAATACTTCCTGTATAGTATATTTATTATTTTATTACTTTTTGACATTAGTATATATGTAATTGATGGTGGTTCATGCCTTTAATCCCAGCATTTGGCACACAAAGGCAGGTGAATCTTAGAGTTTAAGGCCAGCTTGATATACAGAATGAGATCCAAGATGGTAGGGCTACACAGAGAAACCCTGTCTTAAAAAATCATAAATAAATAAATAAATAAATAAATAAATAAATAAATAATTCATGCCATCTTGTTCCTCCCTCAGATTCCTTCCCTTCCTTGCACCCCTTCCGTCCACCTTTTATTTCTTTAATTGTTGTTACACGTTACCTCCTAAATATGTGCATAGATTTTTTTAAAAGATTTATTTTGGTTTTTCAACAATTATTTATATATGTTCCTATACATCAGTGAGTGCAGATGCCTATACAGTTTAAAGATGGGCTTTGGAATTTCTGGGGTTGGACATCACTGGAAATTGTGATTTTTCCCGACCTGGATATTAGGAACTAAACTACAGTCCTTTGGATAAATAGCAAGCATATATAACCATGGAGCCATCTCTTATCCTCTTTCTAGTAGACATTTAAAACAGTTTTTTAAATTAACTTTATTAAACTATGTACAGAAGGAAGTTACAGGTGACAACTGACTTTCTTGTCTATACCTTTTTGACTTTTAGACATGTGAGCTATACTTTTGTGACCACCAGGTGCTAGTTATGGCACATTTAGGTGAATTACTTAAGTGAGTTATGGAGAAGCATTAGTATTTTAGTTGTCTCCTCCCCACTCAGGTCCTTCCTTGGGCAATCCAGATATTAAGTATTTCTGTGATACCTATTCAAGTAACACAGCTCCTAGCTCCAAGAATTCTCCCTGTCTTTCTATACTCAAATAAATCAAACTGTGCAGGCTTTTCATCTACATTTGGAAAAGTAATACAGCATGCTTTGTGGACAGTGAGGAAGAAGTCTTAGGTTAGCTGCTTGCTGAGAGTATGCTTTTAAGCAAATTGCTTAGCCTCTGTGACCCTCATTCTGCAGCATGAATAACAAAACCACAGAGACAGATATTGGGGTTCAAGCTGAAGATCAGAAAAGCAAAGCAGCCAAGCCACTAAAGAGTTCATACCTCTATCAAGGCTCAGACCAAAGTGGGGCTATCCTGTCCTCAGAGTGACTGCAAACTGTGATTTTACCAAACTTCAGACTGTCCCGAGACTGTACTAAGCTCCTTCTAGCCTTATGTTCCTCTTTAGTGCTGGGATTAAAGGCATGGGATCCCAAGTGCTGAGATCAAAGGTAGTGTGAATTCTGTTTCTTTTTTAAACTGATTCACTCTCATGTACCCCAGGTTGGACTTGACCTCATAGTAATCCTTCTGCCTTTGTCTCCCAAATGCTGGGATTAAAGGTGTGGTCACCACTGCCTGGATAACTAGTGGCTTTGTTTGTTTGTGTGTGTGTGTGTGTGTGTGTGTGTGTGTTGTGTGTGTATAACTAATGGCTTAGCTCTGCATTCAGATCTTCTTCTTGTATCATGTAACCTTTGCCAGATCTAAAGAGTCTTAGAAACATGGCAAAGGTTACATGATACAATAATTTCAGAAAGCTAGATGCTGAGAGGGAAATGGATAAGCTTACATTATATTTGGAATCCTTTAGGAAAGCAAAGATGCAGAAAATAAATCAGAGCAGGCAGCTCACTTTAAATCCTTCAAAAAAATGGAATATAATTTTATATAAATAGATTAACAATTTCCTAGTTTAAAACATTTATTTACTGAATCTTCAGGATTATATAAACTATATTCATCAATATAAATATATGTTCAGCCAAAAACAATGTGTGTTAGATGAAGGGTGTTGAGCCTAAAACTGCTAGGGTGGTTTACTTTTCAATAATACTATCAGCAATAAAATGGCAATAACAGGTTCCATGTGCAAATCTTTTGCTAGGATGAGTGTTTCAGCTTGAACTATTTCATTTGTCAATGTGTCATGAATAAATCTAGCTGTGAATTGTCAACATCCACATAACTTCATACTGTCATGCCACTTTATGCAACACTCATTCGTCACCTGTTTTATTTTTTTAAAGAATATCAAATCTCTTAAAACTCTCAAGGTACTTACCAGTGCAATTTCTAGCTGTTGCAAAATAATACCATATACCAAACAAAACTCCTCAAAACAGAAGTTTGACCCATACAATACTGAAGCAATTAGTTCTTACATTTCCTTGAAGACACTGGACCCCCTGTGTTAGTGCTTCAGGCTAGAAATGGACTATGAATCTCCTTCATGTTCTCTTTCTCTTCAGGTGCCAGAATGAAAGGTCTGCCCATAGTTGGATGTTATAATCTGAATGTTTGCATCACTAATAATTTACATTTTGAAACTGTGTCCAATGCCATGAGAAACCTTTGCTGAGTAGTTAGATTGTGAAGGTGCAACCATAAGGAATGGAATTAATGTCAAATCTCCAGAAAGCGTCTGTACTATGTAAAGACTGAGAAGACCAACATATTTGCAGTAGAAAGTGAACTTCACAATGTCCATTGTCTGTTAATGGTTTGGTCATGGGCTTCTGAGTCAAATTCTGGCTCCTTATAAGATACCTACTTACAATAGTCTGTCAGACAAGCTTGAGTGGAATGAGACACTGGGGCATAATTTACTTGTAGAAGAATATGAGAACTTGAGAATGCCTGAGCTAGATCATAGAATGAAACTTAAAATCCCAGTTTGAATATGACTATCATAATAATCATTCTCATATTGCATTTTCCAATGCAATTCAAATGGTCAAACCCAACCCCAATAAGGATAATATTTTCAGTCAATCAACCATCTATGTATCCACCATATATTTATTTATATCTGTATATTATTATTCATAGGAGAATCTCATGATTTTGAACAGGTATTATGATAACTATTACAAGTAATAGAGAAGTTTCAAATACAGTAAATGGTCATCCAATGTACTATCATTTTTCATAGGAAAATAACACAACAAGCCTTAATTTAAACTTCCCAGAGGTTCCAAGTGACATTTTATGTCTTCTAGGAAAAGAGGAAAAATCCAAGGCACTGTTTTTATTTTTCTGGAATAGCTTAACATGTTTGATAAGTGATCTTGAAAAAAGTCACTTCAGGTGGCCATGTCCAAGAAAAAGTCTTTTCTACTTCAACTTTCTTACTTACCGGATTGACAAAAAGATTGTGAGCATGTCAGTGAGATTGGTTTTCCTAGCAAGAATTTAGATGGGGGAAAGACTGATAAATGGGTAACTTTAAAAATTCTCCAGCAAGAATGATATTTAAATTTAACTTTAGAAAAGGAATTCTGAGCATTTTGTCCACATTGCTTTTGGAGTAAATTTACTACCACTATCTGTTAACACTTAAATTAACTTCTTTTTTTAAAAACTAGCTTCAAAAACTTCCAAGATTTTATTTCTACCCTTCTGTACTTCCTAAAGAAAGGAGTTTTGTGATTTTGAGAACTGTATTCTTTTTTGTTGTTATTTTTCTCTAGTTTTGGTATCAAGGTTATACTGTCATCACATACAGAGTTTATAAGATTTCTTTCTCTTTCCATTTTACAGAAAAAATCAAATATTACTGGCATTACTTGATTAAAAGTCTGGTAGAATTCTGCAGTGAACCATGTGGTTCAATTTGTTGTTGAGAAAGTACTTATTATTGTTACAATTTCATGGCCAGTTGTGGCTTTGTTCAGATTATTTCTTTCATATTTGCTTACATTTAATAGGTCATATTTTTGTAGAAATTTATCTATTTTGCTTATATTTTCTAATTTCATAGAATGAGTCTTTGGAATGTTGCTAAGGCAAGCCTCTAAAACAATGGGACAGACAAATGCTTAACACATGCTTTCCTTGTTCTGAAATAGCTAACTGGGAAGAAGGCCTCAGGAAGGGGATATAGAATGAGAGGAAATGGTAGGTATGGTGCAGTTATTAAAGAGCATATTATCTATCTGTATCACTCATTATTTTAAATGGGATCTTAAAGTATTTGAATAAATATACACAGAGATACCTGCACACTCATGTTTATTGTAACTTTATTCATCATAACAAAGATATGGAGCCAAAATGCATCCCTATTAATAGATGAGTAGATAAAAAATATGTGGCATGTTTACATAACAGAGTTTTACTTGGTTATAGAATAAGGATGTTGCATAATTTCTAGAGAGCTAGATAAACTGGAGAAGCGTTTGTCAAGCAAGTAGGCCAGCCTCAGAAAGATAAATAAGAGTTTCTTTCATATGTGGAATCTACACTGAAATATATATTAATAAAAATAATACAAAACTGAAGTGGAACTGTTTGTGGGTGGTAAGGGACAAGGAGGGGATGGACACTGAGCAATAAAGGGCAGAAAGAGGTGAATAGAATGATTTTCAAGAACAGAAGCATTACTTAGATAACAAAGATAGTACTTTATTATATAGAGGAAAATTGAAAGACACAATTTAACACATTGAATTGAAGACTTGTGTTTTTATTTCTCTATTTCTAGGTGACACAAGGGAAATGAAAGGTTTGACTGTAGCCCTTACCATTCATCAAGGAAACTTCCTTTTGTAATATAATGAAAAAAATTACAGAAAATTAAAAGGCAAATTTGTGGAGCACAAAAGTTGATACATGTACAATACAGCTCCTATACCCAAGGTTCTGGAAACACTGCAGAAGAGGAGGCAGAAACATTGAAAGATCCATAGGATCTGGTAGTTTACTATGAGGTTTGTCTCCTAGGAATGCAAAAAGCTATGCCCATAAAGTCTCATCAACATGACAGCCTAAACATGAACTGAATGAGGACAACAATAGTGATGGTAAAGTGGAAGGTGAGAAGCCATCAAGGAGGCCTCAACTCAAAATAAAGAACTAAAGGCAACTAAGCAGCATTGAGAGTTGGGGAAGCAGTCTTCAGGGAAGAACACTCCAATTGGTTATCCAAATGTCAGTCCTGAAAAAAAAGTACAAGTAACATTATATAGGCTGAGAATGTTTCAATTATATATCTAGGATTATATATGTATGTGTATACACATATGCACATGTGTATGTAACAATAACTAATGGAAAAAAGAGGCCATGAATTTGAAAGAGAGCTGAGGGGGGTAATAGTAGGGTTTGGAGAGAGGAAAGGGAAGGGAGAAACAATTCACTTGTATTATAGTCTCAAAAAAATGACAGAAGTAAAATACATATCTTTAGAAAAACACTGGATATTGTACACAAACATGAATTGTTGGCTTGGTTTCTTTTGGAATGTAGAATGTTCTCTCCATTAAAGTATATCAGGAGATATGATGAGACTGAATGAGAGCTGCTGGAGGTGTTATATAGTTGTTTCTGGTACAGCATACTTTAATTCTTTTATCTAATAGATGAGTAATTTTCTACTCTCCCATAAAAACCTGCAAAAATGGCTGTTTACTTAATGTTTTTAAGTATTGAAATAGTACCATCAACATTTTGTGAAAACTCAGTTTGGGGTGATGTGCTTGTTGTTGGATTGTCAATTCTTGGGTTATAGTGAGAATACAATAAAATATATGCAATTAAATTGAATTGATTGCATATATTGGTTGGTGTTAACCCAACCTGAGATCAGTTGTCCACACCTTATTTAAGATTTTATTCTGTGAAACAAGGTTTAACATTCTATTTTCTGTAGGAGCCTAGGGCTAGACGAAAGAATCCAAGCTCTGGGTCTCTTCTTAAATACGCTTAGTGTTCTAACTTATGATTAATTCATGCCAGGTTAGGACATTTACTGAACCTTGTTTGTTCCAATCTTAAAGGTGTTCTGCCTAGTCCTGACAGATTGGTTTGTTTTCTTCATTTCTAACACAATATCTGGGTGTCTTCCAAGTCTCCAGATTCTCATGAATTTTGACTTTTACAAAGCATGATGGATGCCAATTCACTTGTGGCTCAAACCTTTGTAAACTTTCAACAGAAAGATAATAACTATTTGTTGCAAACATTTCAAATGATAACTTTGACAAAAATCCCTTGTAGAAAATAATTACATAAGTGTGCCAAGTAGATGAGGTGCTATTGAACTGACAAACAAGTTATAATGGAGATGAATCCATACTTAGGGGAAGAATCGGGCAAGTAAGTGAAAAGTACAGCCCATCCACAACTTTCAGTAAAAATAGTAATTTCAATTAAGCACAGGTTTCCCCCCTAAATCTTAAGATATTATTCACAGTTTTGGAAATTATGCTATACAGAAAAATGTGTACTAGATGGCAGTCTAAGTACCCTTTTCATTATATCTCAGTATGCTGTTTGATATTCATTCCAAGAATACGGGAAAAAAATACTATTCAGTATTTTGCTAAATAAATGTTTTTTGTTATTGCATAATGGCACAGTGCATTGTTTAATGAATTAAATTTAAGTTTAGGATAAAATAGTGACGTCTTTACTGATACATCATTCTGTACTATAATTGCATATAGATGCAAAAAAAAAAAAAACACTGTGTGCCTTGCCACAATTAGAAATATGCTTGTTACATCCTTCGTAATGTGTCCTTTAAAGACTTTGTCATTGTTTTTCCATTTTTAACATTATATATTTTAGAGAGTTAGGAAAGAAAATTGAGTCATTTCCAAAGTTATACAGGGCCCAAAGGAAGCCTACATGAATATCTTTTACTTTTTTAATTTTTTTCTTATTTTAGATATCAATCACAGTTCCCTCTCCCTCCCATGCCCCCCCACAGAAACCCCCTCATGTCTCTGTGGGGGACATGGGTGAGGCCTAGGACCTCCCCCAAGTCTCTAGGCTAAGGGAGTATCCCTTCATGGGGAATGGGCTCCTGAAGTCCATCCCTGCACTAGGGATATATACTGGTTCCATCAACATTATATTTTAAATAAAACAGTAATCAGCTAAAAGTAGAAGAAAAGTACATGGCTAATTTGCAAGTTTCCATAAACATCAGGATCAGCTCAATAAAGTTGTCTTAGTTATCTAATTGTTGATTTCCCACTGTCCTGACAGCTAGAAAACCTTGTGTCTTTTCTAATTATTTTCCAATTGGTACAGATTTTCTTTCATTCTCATTATCATGGTATATTTGGCTTTCTTCCTAAGGTTTATCTTTTGACCCATTTGATAGGACTTAAATTAAAAACCAAATTTATGATTGAGATTACTTAGATATTACTGAGTTCAATCATAGCTTTGTTGTTTATTTTTGTTGCAAAAGGTACAGGGTTATTTCCTCATGTGTAATCTAATTTACCAATGGTAAGTTTTTGAGGCCTAGATAGTATATTTGTATTTGCTAAGCCTATCCAAAGTTTCTGATCATAAAACTCTATCATAATACAAATTACAGGATGCAAAGCACCACAAGTTTCAAGGTGGAGATAATACTTGAAATTAGTTCAAGTAGCCAACTATAGTCCATCCTTAGAGCTGAAAGATTTGTGTGGATCAAAGATTCATAGCCTATATCCTAGAGATTACAAATAATACAAATTAGATAAAGTAATTGATCACAAAGATGAGAACATTTTATTGGATATGTGCATGTTTTTCAGGGACTAATAAAGCATGTGTAGTGTATAAGTAACACCTAGTGATACTGATTCAACAATCAATAACAACTAGAAGATCTACATATTAGCTGATTTACAAGTTTTCATTCAGTTTGCACTATCAAAGAGAAAATAATTCCAATTTTCTGTCTGAAGTACTAGGGTCACCATCACATATCATGCTCCATATACCCTGCTTCTCATTCACAGAGCAACCACCCATAATTCTTAATTTTTACTATTTATTTCTCTGCAGTTGTCTTTAAGTCATAATTTTGATAGAATCAACAATTAATGTTTACATTATTTTAACTATGGTTATTATATGTATTATGCCAGATTACTTTCTATTCCTGGATAATTTTTCCTTTCAGCTTGAACTGGCTTCTTTTGTGTGTCAACTTGACATAAGCTAGGGTCATCAAAGAGGAAGCAGCCTCAGCTGAGGAAACGCATCTATGAGATCCAACTGTAAAGTTTTTTCTTAATTAGTGATTGATAGGGGTGGATCCTGCCTGTTGTGGGTGGAGCCTCCTCTGGCTTTTAGTCCTGCATTCTATAAGAAAGCAGGTAAAGCAAGCCATTTGAAGCAAGTCAGTAAGCAGTACCCCTCCATGGCTACTACATCAGCTCCTGCCTCCTGAATCCTGTCCTGCTTGAGTCTTGATTTCCTTTGGTGATAAAAAACAATGTGGAAATAAAAGCTAAATAAACCCTTTCCTCTCCTAGGGCCTTATGTTTCCAAACATTCCCTATTTGTGTGTTCTACTTATCCCCCATTTCATAATTTCCTCATGCCACAGCATGTAAGAAGATTGCTTTTGGGGTTCAGTGCTCTCCCTCTACCATGTGGATTCACAGATGGAACTCAGTTTTCTGGCTTGGTGACAAGTGCTTTTACCCAAGGATCCATCTCTCCAATCCTTCCCTTTACTCTTATTTATTTAAAAATAATTTGTGGATTTTTTTTTCTTCCTTATTTATTTTTTTTTTTATTTTACGTATTGATCCCAGTTCCTTCTCCCTCCCTCCATCCCTCTTTCCCTCTCTCCCATGCTCTCATGCCCCCTGAACACCCTCCCCCTCTCATCCCCCATTCCACATGTAGGGGGATGCCTTCCAGGAGGAGCCATCTAAATTTGTCAAGTCATTTGGAGTAGGGACTAGGCCTTCTCTCCTGCCTCTAGGTTAAGGGAGTATCCCTCCATGGGGGATGTGCTCCCAAAGTCCTTTTGTGCACCAGGGATACATCCTGGTTCCACTGTCCTGTCTGAGGTCCCTTAGACTGCTCAGCCCTTCTAGCTGAGACCCATGTTCAGGGAGTCTGAGTTGGTCCAATGCTGGATTCCCAGCTATCAGTTTGGGGGCCCAGCTCCTCCTTGTTCAGGTAAGCTGTCTCTATGTGTTTTGGTAGCCTGGTCTTGTCCTCCCTCTTTGCATCTGGATTCCAGTTCAGCACAATGTTTAGTTGTGGGTGTCTGCTTCTGTTTCCATAAGCTACTATATGAGGGCTCTATGATGGTGGATAAGTTAGTTGTCGATCTCATTATCAGGGAAGGGCATTTATGGTAGCCTTTCCACTGTTGCTCAAATTGTTAGTTGGGGGTCAGTCTTGTAGGTCTCTGGACATTTCTCTAGGTTCAGTTTTCTCTTCCCTGGGAGGTAATTTTGCAGGACTGCTCACTAGGGAAACAAATCTTCACTGACATTGCTTCCAATCATTCCCTGCAAGTCGTTCCATACTCTGTGAAGCATTCTTCCTCATAGTGGAAAACAGTTCTAGGGTCACAACATGATGCACTCAGCATCTAAATTTCTTCCTCAATCTTTAGACTTTTAATATAAGAATTTAGATTTCTTACCAGAGAAATCCTTTGCAATTTATTTATTTATTTGTAAATATGTTGATGGTTTCATTCATGTATATAATTCATCCTGGTTGCTCTCTTCCCCAGCCTTCCTTAGCTCCTTCCCATTCTGATCAACCATGCTCCTTGATGCCTGTCCCTTTTCCAATTTGTTTGGTTTTGTTGTGTAATCCTTTTGTATGGATTACAAGGCCATATGTAGCACTATCCATTGGAGCATGTTAGGATTACTCTGGGTTATATATTTGAAGGCAATGACATCTCCCTTCCTTAAATCTAATGGATTCATCATTAAGAGAGAACATATGGTATTGTTCTTCCTTGGGTGTTGGTCTTGGTTACCTAGCTGTGTGTGAGTTTCCCAGTTTCATTCATTTACCTTCAAATTTCATTTTCTTTATAGTTGAATAAATCTATATTGTGTAGATATACTGCCACAATTTCACTATTTATTTATCAGCTGATGGCTATTTAGGCTAATTCAATTCCCTGGCTATTGTGAGTAAAGTAGCAATAAACATGGTTGAGAAAGTATCTCAGTAGTATGACATAATATTCTTTGGGTATATGTCAGGGTGAAATAAATTACTAGATCACATAGAAGTTCTATGCCTATTTTTGAGGACTCTTCACATAGATTTCCATGGTGACGATGTCAATTGTCACTCCCACTAGTGGTTCCCCTTTCTCCACATTTTTTTTTGAGTTTCTCTTTATTTGATTGTGTGACAATAGTCATCTCAACAAAGGTAAACTGCAAATGCAAAGTGTTTTTCATGTCTTTATCCTGATAGCCAATGATATTGAACACTATTTTATAGCAAATTTATTCTTCATTTTAGAATTCTTTGCAATGATCTACAGTCCATTTATTATAGTAATTTCCTTTCCCGTATGTATGGTTTTATTTGTTTGTTTGGTTGGTTTTTTTCTATTTTTCTTTCTTTTTTTTTTTTTTTTTTTGCATTCTTTTGTAATCCAAATAATGATCCTTTCTTGGACATAGAGTTGCTGAAGATTTTCTCCCATTCTATAAGCTACCTCTTTTGTTTAATTGTTTCTTTTAATATTCCTGGGGATCTGTGCTCTACTATTAATGAAGTACAGTCATCTGCTTCACTGAGTGTGCAAGTGTGTGTGTGTGTGTGTGTGTGTGTGTGTGTGTGTGTGTGTGTGTGTGTGTGTGTGTGTGTGTGTGTGAACGTGCGCACACATAGGAGGTGTTTAGCAAGTGAGGTATCTCATTCTGAGCTGCGGAAGGAAAAAAACGTCTGGAATTGAAATAGGCTTTCATATTGATTTCCATATTTTACACCATCTTTGTTTCGATTTTGATCTTGTCTGAAATTGCCAGCTCCTGAGTCATTTGTTCCATTGTGCATTAGGTCAATTTGGAGAACCTGTGTTCTTTTCTTTGCACATTAAGATTCAGCAATTTTGGATGTACTAAATCAATTGTCATTTTTTTCCTTTTTAGCTTCTAGAATGTTTCTTTCTTTGTATTTATTTGTCTTTTAAAATGGCATTTTTTATTGAGATTTCATGAAGAAATGAAGGCTTCTGCTTTATCCTGCTATCTTTAACCACTCACATGGTTCTATTTTCTTAAATGGACTATATATAAATGTCAGCCTACTATAAACCATGCAAAACTTTTTATCGTTCCCTTTGAATATTTGACTAGAGTTATGCTTTCTACTTTTTGTTAAAATTAAAGTATTATTATAAGACTTTATTTTCTCTGTGTACTATATCACACACACACACATATACATACATGTATATATATGATTATATACAGCATTTTCTTTAAAACATATCAGAATACATATCTCCAGAAGTGTTCCTTCTCTTCATGCCTGTTGTAAATGCTTTCTACAATAACTTGTCTACTGTCATCATGGTTAATGTGAAGCCTAGCTTGGAAACATCTATGTCTGTATTTATTGGTTATTTCCTCTGTTGTTCTCGTATCACATTGACTGGCCTTTGTTGTTGATTTTGCTGTTGTAATTTATTTTTATAGTGTTTTAAGCATAGAAGGGGCATGCTATTTTCTCTCTCTCTTCAATTTGAAAATCATTTTGATGGGGACTTTTGTGCCATCATCTAGTTAGTGAATGGATTTTCTGTAATCATTTCTTGGAAAATATGAATATCCAAATGGAGGCATAAACCTTGAACCTTAATATTTAAAAAGTGGAGTGTGTGTTTCACATATTAGCTACAAATATGTTAAATCAAATTTCCTGTTGAAAGCTGGTGATAATCTGAAGCCTTTTGAAATTTTGCGTGGCTACGATAAAATACAAAAACATGAGGACAGCAAACGGAAAGAATTTTTACAACAATGTGAAAGATTTGTCTTACATTGGAAAGGTAGATTGTAAACAGTTTGACAGAGAATATTTGGCATCATAAACTGGTAGTTTGATGCCTCTGTTTATAAGAGGTCATGTTTATGAAGCTTTGTATCAGGTTTGCAAATTAGAAATAGCAGTTGGAAATCAAATGAGTCAAAGAGAAATTATTATTGATTTGAATCATATAGAGGAAATTTCAAAAGATTAAAAACCTGTGTATCAATGTTTATTTTGAAAAAGTAGAGCTTTTGATATTGAAAAAATATGTGTCAGATGGAAATTACAGCACTTATGAATCACATGTATATCATTTTTTATCACAACCCACATAATGGGCTTCTTGGATCTTTTCAGATGCAGCAGTGTTATATGTGAATTTAGAATTAAAATAAGAGATTGTCACATAATTACATACTTCAGCTAGTTCAGTGAGCAGAAATTGTTGGCACCATATTGCCAGATTTTTCCAACTGAAGCTGCCATGTTTTGTCTTATGAGCATTCAGCAGCTTTGTGCATCTGTCCCTCCCCTCCAATTTAATTAGACTGTCTGTTGCAGACAAATCCGACATTTTTCCCCAGCCAACTGCTATAAATGCCAAGTCAAAATATGAATAAGAGGAAAACAAGATGTTCTGCAAACACATGCCACTTTATTGGGCAAAAGACTATGATAGGTGGATATGCTCTCTGTCTTCATCAGCAAGGAGAGAAGTGAGGCCTGGGCAATGAGATTATGCTGTTGTCAGATTGATGCTGTTGTCTTTGTTGGCTCCAATACAGCAGGGACTTGATGCTTTCCCTGGTGTAATCTTGATGTGACACTGCAGCCAATACAGACACAGATATATCATTACACATTCTCTCAACACAAAGAGTAATAATCATAGCAAAGGAAACTAAAGAGACAAGTGAACTGTGGACTGTTGTAGTCATTGACAGCCATATATGCTTTAGATTTCTGTGGGCAGTTTGTACCATAATCATATTGGTTTGCAGTAGGGTCACATTTTAGTCATTTTAATACTCTGTAATAATGTTGAATAATAATTGTTTATTTTTATATTTTTATTTTGTCTTTTTATTTTGTTCTTACTTTACATGTGATTCCATTTCCCTCCCCCTCCATCCTTCCCTCCCTTCTTCCCTCCCTCCCTCCCATGGCCAGGATATATCCGTGGTGCACAAAAGGACTTTGGAAGCATATTTCCCATGGAGGGGTACACCCTTAACCTAGAGGCAGGAAGGAAGGCCTAGTCCCTACCCCAAATGACTTGACAGATTTTGTTAAATAATAATTGATTTTACAGTATTAGAATATGATCTACAGGCAGATTAGCCACAGTGCATAGAGGTAATAGCTGGTTTAATGTAATGTTTTTTTTTTCTCTATACTATTGCTGTAGTCAAAAACACTGACTTCCAGAACAAAGTGGGTCATGAAGTTCATGTGTGTCAGAAGGGTAATCCAAAATCATGAAGTAGTGAAGCTCTAGACAGGTAAGTCAGAAGTGATGAGAAGGAGCCTGAGAGTCTAGACCAAGGTAAATATGTCTGTCTTATGGGACATAAAGCCCTGTTGGCCAATGGGAAAGCAAGATAGGAGGGACTAGGAAACAAGGAGGATTCTGGGAGATGTAGGAAAAGATTCAAGATGTAGAGACTTCTCTTTCCAGTAAGATAAGACCACGTGGAAACACTAAGATTAATAGAAATGGGTTAAAATTTAAGACAGAGCTAGCAAATAAGAAATGCTAGTAGCAGGTCAACAGCTTTATATCTAATACAATGTCTCTGTGTGTTACTTTAGGCTGGTGTGGTTGTGGGACCTGCTTGGTGGGAAAACTATTCATAATAAAATGTCATCTGCACCGTGGGTACTAAGAACTTCCACTTAAACAACACAAGCTTAAAAAGGGATTTTAGACACTAAATAACAGAGACAAGTAAGGCTGCTTGGTAGCAGCACTTTTTCTTGGTTGTGCTGTTTTGATAAAGACAAGCAGAGACTCCCATGGCTCCTTAAAGGGAAGTTTTCTGACTCCCTTTGCATAAACAGCAAACCCTGCTAACAAGTTAATGGTGTATACAAGAGCTGGCAGTGGCAGTGGCCACATCTCCAAGCAGGCAACATGCTACTGGGTGGAAGCATAGATCAAGGCAGTGAGCATAGCTCTCAGTGCTGGTGGTAAATGTGCCTCAACCATCTTGGAGAGACCAAGGCTAAAACAGCTTTTAATTTTAACAATGTTGTTTAGCAGATAAAAGACTCCTGGCTAGAAAAAGATAAAAATTTACAGTAAAGACAAATTCAGATTAAGAAAAACATCTAAAGGTTTACAGTGTGTTTTAAGTTATACATAGGCATGGGAGGAAAAATAAAGAAATAGGATGAAGTTGTTTGAAAAAATATAGAAAGGAGAGTAGCTGGGTGTGGTGGCATACACCTTTAATTCTAGCACTGGGAGGCAGAGGCAAATAAATCTCTGTGATTTCAAAGTGAGCCTGGTATACAGAGTGAATTCCAGGGCAGCTAAAGTTACACCGAGAAACCCAATCTCAATAAATAAAAATATAGAAGTAAAAGAAATAGAGTAATAAAAAAGCCACATAAAAATGGAAAATACACAGTCTGAACACTGTACGATATTGTGTTGCCTTTGAGTTACTCAATTGCTAAGAAAGGAAAAACAACTGCTAAAATACAATTGATTATCAATGCTGCTGAATTAATCCAATTTATATATTTTAAAACAACTTTGAATTCAAAATTTAAGTCTAAAGACAGGTTACTAGAGGAAAAGAATTTCTATTTTTGTTTCCAAAAAAAAAAAAAAAAGAAAGAAAGAAAAGATATGGTTTCCTTCCAGACTAAAATGGTTTGATCTAGCAAGACCTCCAAAAGCAGTGTCCCAGGTATTCCAATGTTGAAAACAGCTGGGACAAGGAAATCTTGCAGACCAAATTAGCCAGGATTTCTGCATCTTCTTAGGATCGCCCAAGACAATGCCTCCTACTAGCAGGAAGCAGTTTGGAAAGAACAATTCCCAAATTCCCAAATATTGTTTATAAATGTTTGTTTTCATTTAAATGGGGTTGGTTTAAATTGTTAATGATCACACCCAACCTCTTTTTAAAGGTAAAACGGGGATTATGGCATAGAAATGAATACTTTGTTTTGGAATGGATTGATACAAATTTAAGGTCAATTTTGTGATATGTATATTTCTCCTCTTGTTTAGGTATTGTGTTTATATACCTCATTTAGAAATGTAATGTGTAGACTCTGAGTTCCTGCAGGATGAATCCTTGACCCCCATTGCAGGGCTTCTGCTAAAGAGTCCTTACTCAGCTAGTGAGTGCCAGCTAGTTCCGCCTATCAGTGTGGAAACATACTGAGTATCAGCCCAGCCTTTGTCCCCCATCACCAGGCCTTGGCTAGAGGTGAGTCTGGGTCTAATTACACTGGGGTGGATTCTCCCCTACACCCTTCCCCAAAAAATCCCTGGGTGGGGCTTGGATCTTGCTGCCCCTTCATCCTGTCCCCACTGAGAGTGCTCTTGGAGCTCCAATATACCCCCACCCATTCCCAACGGGAGCCTGCCCTCCCACTACCCTCTGCCCTACCCTAACCAATGTCCCAACACTCTGGCAGAGCACTGAGCCAGAGGGTGGAGCCAACAATCCAGCCAACTTCAGGGGAAATTTCTGGAGATGATCTGAGCACAATAGACCTACCCACACGGGACCACCCATAATTTCCATCTGCCTGGTCTCTGATCCCTACCACCAGTCTTCTACTGGAGTTCTGGGCCCCTCCAAGAGATCTGCTATCTCTGCAGGACCACTCTGAGTTCATGTGGGCTGGATCCTTGACCTCTGCTAAAGAGGCCTCAGCTGGAGAGTGCCAGATCGCAGTTAGATCTGCCTATTGGTGAGGCAATATCCTACAGGCTAGACTCAGCTAAAGAGGCCTTTCTCAGCTAGAGAGTGCCACCTATACCTGCCTATCCATGCAGAAGCATTCTGAGAATCAGCCCAGCCTTTGTCCCCCATCACCAGAACTTGGCTAGAGGCCTTGGATAGAGCTAGACCCGACTATCCCCAAGGAAACATCCTGCAGCCTAAACTCTGCCAAAGAGGCCTCAGGTGTCCTCGGTTGGATCCTGATCTTTGATCCCCATTGCAGGGCCCCTGCCTAGAGAGAGACCTCCTAGAGAGTTTGGAACACCCAGAATTACAGACAGCAAACCTCTGACCAAGCTAAACCCATAGAGAGAGGGAAAGACCCCACCAACACCTACTGGAAGAAGATATGGGAAGACAGCAATACAAGGAAACACATAACATAAGAACAACAAGCAGAAAACCACAAGAATCTAGGGAATCTACACCAACTAGGTGGAAACACAACAAAGCAAATGAATCAGAAGAAAACAATCTAAAAATTATCATCATAAAAATAATAGAGGCCCTTAAAGAAGGAGTGAGAAAATCCCTTAAAGAAATGGACGATAAAACAAACAAAAAATTGGAAGAAATGAATAAATTTATTAAAGAAAGTACAGAAAGCCAAGAAAAAACAATTAAACAGGTGAAGAAAACTGTTCAAGATTTGAAAACAGAAATGGAGACAATAAAGAAAACAAAAACCGAAGGAATGCTGGAAATAGAAAAACTGGGCAAATGATCAGGAACTGCAGATGCAAGCATAACCAACAGAATTCAAGAGACAGAAGAGAGAATCTCAGGTGCTGAAGATAAACTAGAGGAAATAGATTCATTGACCAATCCCTAACACAAAACATCCAGGAAATGTGGGACACTGTGAAAAGGCCAAACCTAAGAATAATAGGCTTAGAGGAAGGTGAGGAAGCCCAGCTAAAAGGGGCCGAAAGCATATTCAACAAAATCATCGAGGAAAACTTTCCCAATCTGAAGAAGGACATACCCATGAAAGTACAAGAAACTTACCGAACACCAAATAGACTAGGCAAAAGGAAAAAGACCCCTTGGTATATAATAATCAAAACACCTAACATACAGAATAAAGAAAGAATATTAAGAGCAGTGAAGGAAAAGGGTAACATACAAAGGCAGACCTATCAAAATGACCCCTGACCATTTCCATGATAACCCTCAGGACCAGAACGTCCTGGGTAGAGTTCTACAAGTACTAAGAGTCCACAGATGCCAGCCCAGGCTACTATACCCAGCAAAACTCTCAATCACTATAGATGGAGAAAACAAGGTATTTATGACAAGGCCAGATTTTCGCAATACATATCTACAAATTCAGCCCTACAGAAAGCTTTAGAAGGAAAACTCCAACCCAAGGAAGTTAATTATGCTCACAAAGATGTAGGCAACAGATAATGCCACTTCACCAGAAACCAGGGGTAAAGGACAAATAAATTCACAATACCACTGCCAAAAGCAAATCTAAAACAAACAAACATTAACAATCAATGGTCCTTATTCTCCTTCAACATTAATGGTCTAAACTTGCCTATAAAATGACACAGGATAACAGAAAGGATATGAAGACAGAATCCATCCTTCTGCTGCATACAAGAAGCACATCTAAGCTTCAAAGATAGACATTACCTCAGGGTGAAGGGCTGGGAAAAGTTCTTCCAATCAAATGGACCCAAGAAGCAAGCAGGTGTGTCTATCCTAATATCTAACAAGTTAGACTTCAAACCAAAACTAATCAAAAGAGATGAAGATGGTCATTTCATATTCATTGCAGGAGAAATCCATCAACACACGTCTTGATTTTGAACATCTACATCCCAAATACAAAGGCACCAACATTTGTAAAAGAAACACTACTAAAACCCAAAGCTCAAATAAAATTTCACACACTTATAGTGGGAGACTTCAACACACTACTCTCACCACTAGACAGGACCACCAATCAGAAACTCAATAAAGAAACTAAAGAACAAACAGAAGTTATATCTCAACTGGGCTTAACAGATATCTATAGAACACTCCATCCAAATGCAAAAGAATATACTTTCTTCTATGCTCTGCATGGAATCTTCTATAAAATCGACCACATACTAGGTGG
The DNA here is from genome assembly GCA_030556225.1 of Cricetiscus sungorus. Taxonomy (NCBI): domain Eukaryota; kingdom Metazoa; phylum Chordata; class Mammalia; order Rodentia; family Cricetidae; genus Cricetiscus; species Cricetiscus sungorus. Next base: position 27,309,500 of record JANBXA010000734.1, read on the forward strand.
CATAACAAACCTCAACAGATACAAAAGAATTGGAATACACCCCTGTAATTTATCCAACCACCATGCTTTAAAATTGGAATTCAACAACAACATAAATCACAGAAACCCTACAAACTCATGGAAACTGAACAATGTGCAATTGTACAACACCTGGGTCAAAGAAGATATAAAGAAAGAAATTAAGAACTTCCTAAAAATTCAACGAGAATGAGAACACGACATATCCGAACTTATGGGACACCTTGAAAGTAGTGTTACAAGGGAAGTTCATTGCACTGAGTGCCCATATGAAGAAAACAGAGGATAGTCACATTAGAGAATTAACAGTTCAACTGAAAGCCTTAGAACAAAAAGAAGCAAACTCACCCTGGAGTAGATACCAGGAAATAATCTATTTGAGGGCTGAAATCAATAAAATAGAAACCAGGAAAACAATACAAAAAAAATCAATGCAACAAAGAGTAGGTTTTTCGAGAAAATCAACAAAATAGACAAACATTTATACAAACTAAAGAAAAATTAGAGAGAGATCATGTAAATTAACAAAATCAGAAACGAAAAGTGGGACATAACAACAGACATAGAGGAAATCCATACAACATTCAGGTCATACTTTGAAAACCTGTACTCCATGAAATTTGAAATTCAAAGGAAATGGATAAATTTCTGGATAACTATTACTTACCAAAATTAAATCAAGAACAGACAAACAAAGAGACCTATAATCCTCAATGACATAGACATTGAAAGCCTTCCAACCAAATAAAGCCCAGGATCATATGAATTCAGTGCAGAATTCTACCAGAATTTCAAGGAAGTGCTAATTCTAATACTCCTCAAATTGTTCCACATAATAGAGACAGAAGGCACATTACCAAAGTCTTTCTCCAAGGCCACAATCACTTTGGTACCCAAGCCTCACAAAGACACAATGAACAAAAAAAAAAAAAAAAAAAAAAAACCACAGACCAATATCTCTGATGAACATCAAAGCAAAAATACACAATGAAATACTGGCAAACAGAATCTACATATACATCAGAGAAATCATCCACCATTACTAAGTAAGCTTCATCCGTGGGTTGCATGGATGGTTTAACATACTAAAATCTATTAACGTGATCCACCATATAAACGAACTGAAAAAGAAAACCCAAATGATCATCTCCCTAGATGCTGAAAAAGCCTTCGACAAAATTCAGCATCCTTTCATGATAAAGGTTTTGGAGAGATCAGGGATAACAGGTACATACCTAAACATAATAAGAGCAATATACAGTAAACTAACAACCAACATCAAACTGAATGGAGAGAAGCTTAAGGTGATTCCTCTAAAATCAGGAACAAGACAAGGCTGCCCTCTCTCTCCATATCTCTTCAATATTGTACTTGAAGTTCTGGCTAATGTTATAAGAAATGAAAAGGAGATCAAGGGAATCCAAATTGGAAAGGAAGAAGTCAAACTCTCTCTATTGGCAGATGATATGTTAGTTTACATAAGAGACCCAATAAACTCTACCAGGGAACTCCTACAGGTAATAAACACCTTTAGCAAATTAGCAGGATAGAAGATAAACTAAAAAAAATTAGTAGCCCTACTTTATTCAGACAACAAAGAGAAAGATCACCCTTCACAATAGCAACAAACAACATAAAGAGCCCTGGGGTAACACTTACCAAACATGCAAAGACTTATACAATAAGAACTTTGTGTCTTTAAAGAAAGAAATTAAAGAAGATACCAGAAAATGAAAAGATCTCCCATGCTCTTGCATAGGAAGGATGAACATATATATATATATATATATATATATATATATATATATATATATTAAAATGGCAATCTTGCCAAAAGCAATCTACAGATTCAATGCAATCCCCATTAAAATATCAGCACAATTCTTTGCTGACCTTAAAAGAATAATAATAAAGTTTGTATGGAAAAACAAAAAACCCAGGATAGCCAAAACAACCCTGTACAATAGAAGAACTTCAGGAGGCATCACCATCCCTGACTTTAAGCTCTAGCTCTACTACAGAGTTATAGTTTGAAAACAGCCTGGTATTGGCACAAAAATAGACAGGTAGACCAATTGAATCGAATTGAAAATCCCGATATTAACCCACACACCTATGAACACCTGATTTTCGACAAAACAGCTAAAACATACAAGGGGGGGTGAGGAAAGCATCTTCAACAAATGGTGCTGGCACAATTGAATGATGGTGTGTAGAAGACTGCAGATAGACCCATGTCTACCGCCATGCACAAAACTCAACTCCAAATGGATCAGAGACCTCAACATAAATCCAGCCACACTGAACCTCTTAGAAGAGAAATTACATTGAACAAATTGGTATAGGTGACTGCTTCCTGAACATGACTCTGGTACCACAGATACTGAGATCAACAACAACTAAGTTTGAGGGACCTCCTCAAACTTAGAAGCTTCTGTAAGGCAAAGGACACAGTTGAAAAGACCAAATGGCAGCCCACAGACTGGGAAAAAATTTACCAATTCTCCATCTGACAAAGGGCTGATCTCCAAAGTATACAAAGAACTCAAGAAACTAGTCAACAAAACACCAAATAGCCCTATTAAAAAATGGGGTACCAAATTGAAGAAAGAAGTCTCATTAGAGGAAATCAAAGAGGCTAAAAGACACTTTAGAACATGTTCTATATTTAGCTATCAGGGAAATGCAAATCAAAACAACTTTGAGATACTATCTTACTCCTGCCAGAATGGCTAAAATTACAAACACCAATGACAACTTATGCTGGAGAGGATGTGGAGAAAGGGGAAAACTCCTTCACTGCTGTTGGGAGTGCAAACTCGTACAGCCACTTTGGAGAGCAGTATGGCAGTTCCTCAAGAAAATGGGAATCAGTTTACCACAGGACCCAGCAGTTCTGCTCTTAGGTGTATGCCCAAATGACCCACAGCCATGCAACAAAGACATATGCTCAACTATGTTCGTAGCAGCATTATTTGTAATATCAAGAACCTGTAAGCAACTTAGATGCCCCTCAACTGAAGAATGGATAAAGAAGATGTGGTACATCTACACAATGGAATACTACTCTGCAGAAAACAATAATGGAATATTGAAATTTGCAGGCAAGTGGAAAGAATTTGAAAAAAACATCCTGAGTGAGGTAACCCAGTCACAAAAAGAGGAATAGGGTATGTACTTGTTCATATATCATTTTTAGACTTAGAGCAAAAGATCACCAGCCTATAATTCACACCAGCAAATGAACTGGGATACTAGGTGTATTCTAAGAGATTCATATATGGTCCCTTACCAAAGGGGGAAGGGACAAGTCCCCTAGAGCACATGGGAAATGGGGGCGGGTAGTGAATGGAGAGAGATCTAGGAGAAAGAGAAGGGGAGGTATGGAAAACATGTGCAACTAGGTAGTTTGAGTCAGGGTAGGAATAGAAGACAGAAGAGAGAGAGAGAGACAGAGACAGAGAAAGAGAGACAGAGAGAGGGGGGAGAGAGAACATAAAAGAGGGAGCCATTATTGGTTTGAAGAGAAAACTGTACCTAAAGAAATGTCTGGACACCTACAAGACTGACTCCAACTAACACTTCAAGCAACAGTGAAAAGGCTACCATAAATGCCTTTCCTTCATAGTGAGATCAACATCTAAACTATGCACCATCATGGAGCCCTCATCTAGTACCTGTGGGAAACAGAAGCAAACACCTACAACTAAACACTGAGTCGAACTAGTATTCAGATGCAGAGAGAGGGGACAAGACAAGGTTGCAGAAACACACAAAGACAGCTGACCTGAACAAGGAGGAGCTAATGTGCCCCCCAGACTGATAGCTGGTAATCCAGCATGGGAGTGACTCAGATCCCCTGAATAATGGCCTCAGCTAGAAGGACTGAGCAGTATGGGGAACCTCAGACATTAGAAACAGGATCTATTCCTGGTGCACAAAAGGTCCTTGGGGACTCATCTCCCATGGAGGGATACCCCATTAACCTAGAGACAGGAGAGAAGTCTCATCCCTACTTCAAATGACTTGACAGATTTACATGTCCCATCCTGGATAGCATAGCCCTACAAGTGGAATGGGAGTTGGGAGATGGGAGGGGAGGGTGGCCAGGGTACATGTCACATGGGAAAGAGGGTAAGATGGAGGGAGGGAGGGAAAGTAGGAAGGGAGGGAGGGAAATGAGGGAGGGAGGTTGTGAGGAAGGGAGAGGAAACTGGGATCAGCATGTAAAATTTTTAAATTATATTATTAATTTAAAAAGCTGTAAAGAGAAAAAAGGAAGAAGAAATGTAATGTATAATTTATTACAGATTATAAATCATTACTTATAATAGTCACCACTTATAGTTAAATTAGTTAGGTTTTCTAGGTATACAGTGATGTATTTGAGATGGACAAATATCCTTCAAACCTTTAAAAGACCTACAAAATATGTCATTTAAAATTGTTTAGGGTTTTTCTTAACAGTGATGCACAACTGCTCCTGGCAACACCACCTGCGTCAGAAAGAAAGGTGGACATTGAAGAAACTCCTTATGGAGTATGCCCCGAATATGGCAAGACTAGCCAATTGGACAAGATACTGCTCTTGTCTGGATAGTTTGACTTTATGCTGTATAAACTAGACATTCAGGTCCTACAGAAAAGTGACTGCAAAAACAAGATGGACATTGCTGTAGGGTTCCTGCTGCATGGAAGAGTCTGCCAGACATTCTATAGGACATAGAGAAAAGTGATTGATAAATTGCCATTGCACAGTTTAAAGTTTATTGCGTTGCTGAGGAATCTGCCAGGAACATTATGGCCTATAGGCTGAAGATGGGACATTACAGAAGAACTTCAAATGACTGACCAGGGAGCAAGTTGTCTCTGTAATTTTTAGAGCTTATATACTGTCCTTCTGTGGTCTTTGAGAGAGTTGAAGACAGTTATGGTTAAAGTTTTCCTTAGTTAGGATTAAAGATAACTTACATATAAGACTTTAGATTCACAAGGATGGTATAGATGATGGAATATTTTCTTTGAATCTTGCTAAATGTTAATGGACGACTAAATATTGTTAAATATAGTTCTTATCTGATAACTGTTTTGTTATATTTTTACTATGTTAAAGTTAAAACCCTTCTTTTTATTTCGATAGAAAAGAGTAGATGATGTTAGATGTCATTCTATAAATATGTTTCTCTTATTGGTTAATGAATAGAGCCTGGTTGGCCAATAGGAAAGCAAGATATGAGGGACTAGGAGACAAGGAGAATTCTGGGATATGTAGGAGGAGATTCAAGATATGGAGACTTGAGGGAAAACATCTAAACCCTCTCTCCTGTAAGATAAGACCACATAGAAACACTTGAATTAATAGAATTGGGTTAATATTTAAGACAGAGCTAGCCAATAAGTAATGCTAGTAACTTGCCAACAGCTTTATAAATTACATAATGTCTCTGTGTTTTATTTGGGGCTGACATGGCTGTTGGACCAGACTGCTGGGAAAACTGTTCGTAACACAACCTAGTTGAATACAAACAAAGTCAAGATGTAGGATGAACTGTAAAAGTAGAGGACCATTTCTGGAGGATGTCACAAGACAATTTTTTTAAGAACACATAACTACAGAAAGATTTTCATCTCATTGTGTTTAGGAATCCTTGCACAACTTTGTCCTCCTTTCTGTGTACTTGGCTCACAGAATCATCCCCCTGCTCCCTTGAAGCTGTTTTTCTATTTGTTGTTGTAGACTGCAAGAAATTATCTGAACTTTCCTCATCCATTTCCCACTACCTTACTATAGAAATGAAAAAAAAATGAAATTAAGTGTATAATTTCAATGCATAGTAAAATCTGTGATAATTTTTGGAGATGTTGTATATTATCTTTTTTTTCCTTTTTTATATTTAAATTATAAACAATCTTATTTTATATATCTGTTCCCTCTCTCTCCCATCCTCTCATCCTCCCCCTCCACTGACCCCCAACCCATTCCTTTTCTGTTCCATAGAACAGGTGAGGATTTCAATGGGGGATCATGAAAGTCTGTCACATCATTTGGAGCAGGGCCTAGGCCTTTCCTATGTGTGTCTAGGCTGAGAGAGTATCCATCTATGGGGTATGAGCTCCCAAAGTTGATTTGTACATTAAGGCTAAATGCTGTTCCACTGCTAGAGGCCCTATAGACTGCCTAGGTTTCATAACTTACACACACACATTCAAGGAGCTTGGTTCCATCCTATGCTGAATTTTGAGCTGTCAGTCTGGGGTCCATGGGCTCCCCCTTGTTCAGGTCTGCTCTTTCTGTGGGTTTCCCCATCCTAGTCTCGTCTACTTTGCCCATCACTCCTTCCTGTCTGCAATTGGATTCCAGTTTTTCTGCTTCTGCTTCCTTCAGTTACTGGATGAAGGCTCTAGGATGGCATATAAGGTAGCAATTAATATCATTATAGGGGAAGGGCATTTGAGGTAGCCTCTCCACTTGCTTAGATTTTTAGTTATGGTCATCCTTGTATATCCCTGGACATTTCCTTAGTGCCAGTTTTCTCTTTAACCTATAATGGTTCCCTCTATTAAGGTATCTCTTGTCTTGCTCTTCTCTGTTCTTCCCCTGACTCAATCTTCCTGGTCTCTCATAACTTCCTTGCCTCTCCTCTTCTTGACATCTCTTTATCCTTACTACATTAACCCTTAACCCGTGCTACCAATTCGCTCAGGGGATCTTGTACCTTTCTCCTTTTCTGGGGTACAATGTATGTGTCTCTTAGGTTTTATTTATTTATTTTATACTTGAGTGCTCCACATCTGCATGTACAGCTTCATGCCAGAAGAAGGCATTAGATCCCACTAAAGATGGATGTGAGCCACCAGGTGGTTGCTGGAAATTGAACTCAGGACCTCTGGAAGAGCAGATATTTCCATTAACTGCTGAACCATTTCTCTAGCCATTATGGACATACTTTTTATTATATACATTATTATTATCAGGGAATTATTTTCCAGTGATTTAATAGATGTTATGCCAGCACCAATCCATGTGAATAAAAGACAAATATGAATGATGACTCATATATAGATTAAAATTTTATCATCCAGATTCAATAAAAGACCATTTTTTCTTCTACTTTATGCAGACAATGTTACTGTGGAGAGAAATTATCTTGCATGTCAACTTGCTGTACTTTTTCTCCACCAAGTATAATAATTCTTATTGGCTCTTATTTTTTCTTTTTCTTTCTTTCTTCCTTTCTTTCTTTCTTCCTTTCTTTCTTTCTTTCTTTCTTTCTTTCTTTCTTTCTTTCTTTCTTTCTTTTTTTCTCTTGTCTATTTATCCCCTGACTCAATCTACCTAGTCCCACATGTTCTCCTCTCCTCCCCTTCCTAACTCCCTATCCACTCAAGGACCCCCCACCTGCTCCCAATATGCTGAAGAGATCTTCAGCCTTTCTGCTTCTGTAAGGGACCTTGTATGAATCTCTTAGGTTCCTCCTTGTATGCTAGTTTTGGCAGTGTGAATTAGAGGTGACTGATCCTTTGCTTTATGTCTAAAATCCATATATGAGTGAGTACATACCATGTTCTTCTATTTGTGACTGGGTTATCTCACTCAGGATGGTTTCTTCAAGTTCCATCCATAAGCCTGTGAATTTCAAGATTCCATTGTTTTTTTCCGCTGTGTAAATGTGCCACATCTTCATTATCCATTTTTCAGTTGAGGGGCATCTAGGTTGCTTCCAGGTTCTTGCTGTTACAAATAATGGTGCTATAAACATAGTTTAACAGATATCTTGGTTGCATGGATGTGGATCATTTGGGGCTAAGAATGGGATTGCTGGGTCCTGTGGTAGACTGATTCCCATTTTCATGAGGAAGTGACATACTGTTCTCCAAAATGGCTGTACATGTTTACATGCCCAGCAGGGGAGAAGTGTTCCCATTTCTCAACATCCTCTCCAGCATAAGCTGTCGTTGCTGTTTCTAATTTTTAGCCATTGTTACATGAGTAAGATAGTATCTCAGAGTTGTTTTGATTGCATTTTCCTGATGGCTAAGAATATTGAACACATTCTTAAGTGTCTTTTAGCCACTTTGGATTCCTCTATTGAGAATTCTCTATTCAGTTCTGTGCCGCAGTTTTTGATAGCATTATTTGATGTGTTAGTGAGTAGTTTCTTGATTTCATTGTATATTTTGGAGATCAGCCCTCTGTCAGATGTAGGGTTGGTGAAGATCTTTTCCCAGTCTGTGAGCGGACATTTGTTCTTGTCGACTGTGGCCTTTGCCTTACAGAAGCTTCTCAGTTTGAGGAGATCCCATTTATTAATTGTTGATCTCAGTGTCTGTTCTACTAGTGTTATGTTCAGGAAGTGGTCTCTTGTACCAATTTGATTAAGGGTACCTCCCAAATCCTTTTCTAAGAGGTTCAGTGTAGCTGGATTTATGTTGGGGTCTTGGATCCATTTGGACTTAAATTTCGTGCATGGTGATAGACATGGGTCTATCTGCAGTCTTCTGACACCATCATCCAATTGTGCCAGCACCATTTGGTGAAGATGCTTTCCTTCTTCCATTGTGTAATTTTAAGTGTTTTGTAAAAAATCAAGTGTCTGTAGATGTGTGGGTTAATATCAGGATTTTCAATTCAATTTCATTGGTCTATCTGTCTATTTTTGTGCCAATACCAAACAGTTTTAAGGACTATATCTCTGTAGTAGAGCTTGAAATCTGGGATGGTGATGCCTCCTGAAGTAACTTTATTGTACAGAGTTGTTTTGGCTATCCAGGGTCTTTCATTTTTCCATATAAAGTTGAGTATTATCCTTTCAAGGTCAGTGAAGAATTGTGCTAGGATTTTAATGGGAATTGCATTGAATCTGTAGATTGCTGTTGAAAAGATTGCCATTTTTACTATGTTGATTTTACCAATCCAAGAGCATGGGAGAGCTTTCCATTTTCTGGTATCTTCTTTAATTTTTTTCCTTAAAGACACAATGTTCTTGCTATATATATATATATATATATATATATATATATATATATATATATATATATTTCACTTTCATTACCGCAAGATACTTCATGTTGTTTGTGGATATTGTAAAGGGCAATGTTTCTCTGACTTCTTTCTCAGACCCTTTATTGTCTGTATATATTAGGACTACTGAATTTTTTAATATTAATCTTGTATTCTGGTAATTTGCTGAAGGTATTTATCAACCCTGGAAGAATGTTTTGGGTTGCTTATGTAAACTATCATATTGTCTGCATACAGTAACAGTTTGACATCTTTTCCAATTTGTTTCTCCTTGATCTTCTTTTCATGTCTTATTGCTCTAGCTAGAACTTCAAGTAGAATATTGAAGAGATATGGAGAGAGTTGGCAGCCTTGTCTTGTTCCCAATTTTAGAGGAATCACCTTAAGCTTCTCTCCATTCAGTTTGATGTTGGATGTTGGTTTAGTGTATATTACTTTTACTTTGTTTAAGTATGTTTCTGTTGTCCCTGATTGCTCCAAAACCTTTATCATAAAAGGGTGTTGAATTTTGTCAAAGGCTTTTTCAGCATGTAGTGAGACGATCATGTGGTTTTTTCTTTTTCAGTTTGTTTATATGGTGGGGCACATTGATAGATTTTTCGTATGTTGAACCATTCTTGCATCCCTGGGATGGAGCCTACTTGGTCATGGTGGATGATTTCTCTGCTGTGTTGTTGGATTTGATTTGCTAGTATTTTATTGAGTGTTTTTGCATCAATTTTCATGAGGGTTATTGGTCTGTAGTTATCTTTCTTTATTATGTCTTTGTGTGGCTTCGGTATCAAGATAATTTTTGCCTCATAGAAAGAGTTTGGTAATGAACCATCTGTTTTTATTGTGTGGAACAAGTTTAGGAGTATTGGTATTAGCACTTGACTTTCTGGTAGAATTCTGCATTGAAGCCATCTGGTCCTGGGCTTCTTTTGATTGGGAGGCTTTTGGTGACTGCTTCTATTTTATTAGGGGTTATAGGTCTCTTTAAGTTGTTTGTCTGTTCTTGATTTAATTTTAATAAGTGATAGCTACACAGAAATTTGTCCATTTCCTTTGAACTTTTGAATTTCGTGGAGTACAGGTTTTCAAAGTATGACCTGAAAATTTTCTGGATTTCCTCAGTATCTGTTGTTATGTCCCCCTTTTCATTTCTGATTTTGGTGATTTGCCTGTTCTCTCTCTGCTTTTTGGTGGGTTTGGATAAATATTTGTCTATCTTTGTGATTTTCTCAAAAAAGAAACCCAAACATCTCTTTGTTACATTGATTATTTGTATTGTTTACCTAGTTTCTACTTTATTGATTCCAGCCCTTAAGTTGGTTATTTTGTGGAGTCTACTTCTCTGGGGTGAGTTTGCTTCTTTTTGTTCTAAGGCTTTCAGTTGTGCTGTTAATTCACTAATGTGAATATCTATCCTCCTTTTTCTTTATATGGACACTTAGTGAAATGAACTTTTTTTGTAACACTGCATTCACAGTGTCCCATAAATATGGGTATGTTGTGTCTTCATTCTCTTTGAATTCTAAGAATTCTTTAATTTCTTTCTTTATTTCTTCCTTAACCCAGGTGTGGTGCAATTGTGCATTGTACAGTTTCCATGACTTTGTAGGATTTCTGCAATTTGAGTTGTTGTTAAACTCCAACTTTGAAGCATGATGGTCTGATAAGATACAGGGGACTATTCAATTTTTTGTATCTTTTGTGATTTATTATGTTGCCTAGTATGTGGTTGATTTTAGAGGGGGTTCCATGTGGAGCCAAGAAGAAGGTGTATTCTTTTGTGTTTGGATGGAAAATTTTATAGCTGTCTGTTAAATCCAATTTGGACATAACTTCTGTTAATTTTCTTGCTTCTTTGTTAATTTTATGTGTGGTGGTCCTGTCTAGTAGTTAGAGTAGGGTGTTGAAGTTTCCCACTATGAGTGTGTGAGGTTTTATGTGAGCCTTATGGTTTAGTAGCATTTCTTTTATGAATGTGGGAGCCTTTGTATTTGTGGCATAGATGTTCAGAATTGAGACTTCATCTTGATGGACTTCCCCTGTGGTTAATATGAAATGACCTTCTTTGTCTCTTTTGATTGATTTTGGTTTGAAGTCTAACTTGTTAGATATTAGGATAGCTACACCTGCTTAATTCATTGGTCATTTTGATTGGAAGATCTTTTCCCAATCCTTTAGCCTGAAGTAATGCTCTTCTTTGAATCTAAGATGTGTTTCTTACATGCAGCAGATGGATGGTTTCTGTCTTTTTATCCATTCTGTTAACCTGTGTCTTTTTATAGGCGAGCTAAGACCATTAATGTTGAGGGAACTTTTGATTTGATTGTTAATTTCTGTTTGTGTTCAATTTGTTGTTGGCAGTGTTATTGTAAGTATATATGTCCTGCTTTTTCTTTTGGGTTCTGGTAAAGTGGGATTATCCATTGCCTATGTCTTTGTGAGATTAATTAATTTCCTTGGGTTGGAGTTTTCTTTCCAGAACTTTCTGTAGGGAAGGATTTGTGGACATGTATTGTGAAAATCTGGCTTTGTCATTGAATATATTGTTTTCTCTGGCTATAGTAATTGAGAGTTTTGCTTGGTATAGTAGCCTGGGCTGGCATCCTTGGACTTTTAGTATTTGTAGAACATCTATCCAGGACCTTCTGGCCTGGAGAATTTCCATGGAGAAGTAAGGTGTAATTTTGATAGGTCTGCCTTCATATGTTACCTAGCCCTTTTCCTTAGCTGCTCTTAATATTCTTTCTTTATTCTGTATTTTAGTATTTTGTTATTATGTGGCTAGGGGAATTTTTTTGGGGGGGTCCAGTCTATTTAGTGTAATGTACTCTCATACGTCAGATTGGGAATGTTTACTTCAATGATTTTGTTGAATACGTATTCTGCACCCATGAGCTTGGCTTCTTCAACTTTTTCTATGTCTATTATTCTTAGGTTTGGCCTTTTCCCGGTGTGCCAAATTTCCTGCATCTTTTGTGTTAAGGATTTGTTGGATTTAAGATTTTCTTTTGTCAATGTATCTGTTTCTTCTAGTTTATCTTCATCGCTTGAGATTCTCTCTTTCATCTCTTGTATTCTGTTGGTTATGCTTGCATCTGTAGTTCCTGATCATTTACCTAGTTTTTCTATTTCCAGCCTACTTCCAGTTTGTGTTTTCTTTAATATCTCTATTTCAGTGTCAGGACTTGAACCTTTTGAATTGTTTCCTTTGTCCATTTGATTGGTTTTTCTTGCCTTTCTTTATTTTCTTTAAGAGATTTTTTTCATTTCTTGCATTTTTTGCTTGGTCATTTCCTCTATTCCTCCATTTTTTTATTTGGGTTTTTCTTCCATTTTTTTTTAAAATGGATATTCTCATACCATCTTTGAGAACCTCTGTCATTTTTTTAAAGTTATTTTTTAAATCGTTCTCTTCTGCTTCCTCTGCTTTGGAGTTTCAGGTCTAGTTGGTGTACAGTACCTAGATTCTGGTGGTGTCATACTGGTCTTTCTATTGTTGGATGTTTTCTTGTATTGCTGTCTTCCTATCACTTCTTCTAGTGGGTGCTCCTCTCTCTCTCTCTCTCTCTCTCTCTCTCTCTCTCTCTCTCTCTCTCTCTCTTTACCCTGTTCTCCTGATGGGTGTAGGTGGGTCAGGAATTGGATGTTGGCAACTCTGGAAGATCCAAGCTCTGTTGGAGTTCTCCCCTCTGGCAGAAGGCAGGTGATGGGATCCAAAGATCAGGCAAACGTGGTCTCACAGTTGTTCTCTGACAGAGCACTGGAGGTGATGGCATTCAAAGATGAGGCATACTCAGGAAGTTCCATGGAGGTGGAGGGGTTGTTGGACCTGCACTCTGGCCCAATGCTCATCCAGAAAAGAGGGCCAGCAGGACATGAGGTGGGGGTAAGGCAGGCTTTGGGTGGTGTATGGATCAGAGTACCAGGACTATACTATCCATGGCCAGGATACGGGGGTGGGGAGTGATATGCTGATCTAACCTTGGGAGTTCTCAGGGAAGGATTGTGTGGGGGGGGGAGAAGAGGGAGATTCAGCTGGAAGTGGTCCCAGACTCACCTCTAGCAGAGTGCCAGATGTGACAGCATCCAAAATTGAGGAACTTGTGGTCTCAAGGTGGTCCTACATGGATGGGTGTGTCCAGTGAAATTCCACAGAGGTGGAGGGGTTGTTGGACCCATACTCAGGCTCAATTCTCACTTGGAGTGGCAGGGCAGCAGGACAAAAGCAAGGAGCAATTTCTTTTGAAGCACTTTGAATTAATAATTGTATGCATTTTATTTGTGTCTTTTAGGCAATTTTCAAATTATTTGGGTCAAAACACAGGAATGAGCACCAACTCTACACTCTTAGGGCAATGAAGCATCTTAGAAATTCTACTTCTGAAGCAGTCTATCTGTAGGTGTGTGTTTGTGTGTGTGTGTGTGTGTGTGTGAGAGAGAGAGAGAGAGAGAGAGAGAGAGAGAGAGAGAGAGAGAGAGAGAGAGAGAGAGAGAGAGAGAGAGAGAGAGGAGAGAGAGAGATTCACCAAATTTCCAGACTGACAAAAGCAAAGAAATCCAATCAGGATTTATCAGACCTGCCCTGCAGTCTAAGACTTTGGACTGTGAATGCAATACATATTTAGAAAATCTTTGTAGAAGGGAGAACTTGAGAAACTTGGAACACAATAAATAGGGAAGCTTAATGCATAATATCCTTCTCATGAAGGAAAGTAGTTGGTTATAGTGTTGTCAGTTTTCAGGTAAAGTGTTTCATTAAGGTACAAGATTGTTCATGTAAGACCAATTAAAAGAAGAATCATGGAACACATTTTGTTATCATTAGATTATTATAAAAATAAAGTCAATCTTGTTTTTCTAAACTGTTCTTCCCCTTTCTTTGTCACCAAAAAATACCACCAAAACCCAAAAACTGAACAAAAAGCTTGAATATTAATATCTCTATTTATTGAGATAAAGAGTTTAGATATGCTAGATCTATGGCTTGCTCATTAAAATCATGTGCTGAGCTATATGAGATAATTATATAATCAGAAGTCTGGCACTTGATCCTGAAAATACAACAGCAAAACCAAGGCACATATGATAGGCAAGGTACTAAAACCCAAAGTTTCATGTTCAGTTAAAAGTGCATAGTTATCACATAGCATATATTCCATACAGTACTCTATAGAACCATCAATGGATAGTTTTCTGAACCTGTCAAAGAACCCTTTAAGTCTCAGCTCTTAAGAAATTATTTCTTACATGTCAGAGTTTTCTGCTGAATTGCAACCAATGATAAAATTATGACTATCTCAATAGTATTGTTACTATGGGATATGTGTGATGTGATTTAAAAATCCTGATAAACACTGATACACAGGATAAATAACATGCTAGTTTTGGAATAATTAAAAACCATTGAGGATGCTGAAGGTTTAGTCATTTTTTAGAAAATATGCAAAAGGAATGCAATAAAAGTAATATTAAGTAATTAATCATGTGTTTACCTTTAAAGATGAAATGTCTTATTCACTTATTTAGTTTTGAGACAGGGTTTCATGAATCCTAGCCTGGCCCCAAATTAACATGTTTGCTTCTTTTTAGTGATGAGAAACTGGTTTCCATGCTGATATTTGATTATCTCATTGTTATATTCCTCAGGATAACTTTCCTCAGTGTTTATGTGAAATTAATTAAATTATGTTCTTTTTAAGAGAAGAATTTTAAACATTTTTCTATCTTTCCTGGTCCTGGACTTATTGAAATGGTTTTACTTTAAACACATTTTTTCTTTCACCAGCCTTCACATTTTACATTTTACTCCTCTCTATTGCGTCTGGTGATTTTTTTTTAATTTTTGTTCTTCTTCCTGGATGGTCTATTATTCTCCAGTTTGTCATTTCTTCCCTTGTATGCTGCTGAAATTTAACTGTGTGGGCATTTAAAATCTGAGTCCAGTTTTCTGTAATGGATCAACTAGCTTAAATGCATCTTTATTCATGACTAATTATAGGAAACTTTGATGCTCAACTCCTTTACCCACCCTTCCAATAATCATTTCATCAAAGTTACTCAGTGTCTCACATTGTCAGATCTGAGATAAACCTATACATAAAAACAAAACACAGCCATATAGAAGTCAAAATTAAGTAATTTAACAGTTTTATTTTATATCTATTACTGCAAACATCATGTTCTACAAATGGAACATATGCTTTGTGTACTATTATTTGAAGTCTTTTATGTTTTGCAGAACTTCTCTTATACATTTGTTTGCTTTCTTTTAGTTTCAAGAATACCCCTAATATCCATTTGGGCTTGAGTTTTGTGCATGGTGATAGACGTGGGTCTATCTGCAATCTTCTACATACCATCATTCAGTTGTGCCAGCACCATTTGGTGAAGTTGCTTTCCTCCTCCCATTGTATACTTTTAGCTGTCAAAAATCAGGTGTTTGTAGGTGTATGGGTTAATATCAGGATTTTCAATTCAATTCCATTGGTGTACTTGTCTATTTTTGTGCCAATATCAGGCTGTTTTCAGAACTATAGCTCTGTAGTAGAGCTTAAATTCGAGGATGGTGATGCCTCCTGAAGTTTCTTTATTGTACAGGGTTGTTTTTGCTATCCTGGATCTTTTGTTTTTCCATATAAAGTTGAGTATTATCCTTTCAAGGTCAGTGAAGAATTGTGCTAGGATATTAATGGGGATTGCATTAAATCTGTAGATTGCTGTTGGCAAGATTGCCATTTTTACTATGTTGATTTTACCAATCCAAGAACACGGGAGAGCTTTCCATTTTCTGGTATCTTCTTTAATTTCTTTCCTTAAAGACGCAACTATATATATTTTTTACATGTTTCGTAAGCATTACCCCAAAATACTTTATGTTGTTTGTGGCTATTGTAAATGGTGATGTTTCTCTAATTTCTGTCTCAGCCCTTTGTCAATTGAATAAAGTAGGGCTTCTGATGTGTTTGAGTTTATCTTGTATCCTGCTAGTTCGCTGAAGGTGTTTATCAGCTATAGGAGTTCCCTGGTATAGTTTTTTTGTTGTTGTTGTTCACTTATGTAAACTATCATATCATCTGCAAATAGTGAAAAGTTTGACTTATTCCTTTCCAATTTGTGTCCCCTTGACCTCCTTTTGTTTTCTATTCACATACACCTAAAGATAATTTATAATTTGATGGTACTTTGATCAAATACAAACAGATGTGGTAGCAGGGAAGTAGCTCCAGGAAAAGTGGTACACATGAACAATAAAAAAAAACATATTATTCTCTTTGTTCCGAATTCAACAATCAGATCTCTCTTCAAAGTTTTTAACAAATGCTACTGAAAAAAAATTAAGAAAGACGTGAAAACTAGTAGCTAATAGCAACTTAGCACTTCATCTGTACAGGCATTACTTTAATCACTTTATGTGGCATATATGATATAATCTTCACATATTTATAAAGTGGAGATGATCAATGTGTACATGCTAGGGGTGAGAGAGAAAATCCTCAGTGCTGGAGAAAGTCCCCTGTGCCATACAGCAACAAAGTGATGAAGGGAGGGTTTGAACAGAGGTAGAATGGAGCTTGCAATTCTCTGAAGAGAAAAAAATTGAGTGAGGCAATGATGCAGGAGATGAGATAGTTCCAGGAAATTTCTCCCAAGGATATCAAGAATGGCAAAACGATACCGTGACCTATGCTCTGGTAGACACCAAAGTTTAACAAATTGATACTTTGGCTCTCCTTGGTCACAGAAAGTGAGAATACATGGAAATTTCCCTTTTCAGAACACCATTCAGATAATATAAACATTCCTATGTTATAAATGTTCTTATATATAAACAATATTCATTTCTATTTCCTAAATCCCAAAACAGATGGAAAACTATGCATTAGTTCACTTCAACCCAAATCTGCTCAGCAAACAAGGCACACATTTAATTTTTGTTCAGTATATTACCTAATATTTGTCCAGCCACATAATTTTGTGTATTAGAAATTCTACACTGAGATCAATTACAATAGGTATGATAAGATACAGATGTGAAAATGCTAATATTAAGTGCAAATTTGATTTTATTATGACAGCTGGAGATAATTAAAAGGCTAAATATGGTACATACTTTTATCCCTCAATAGTTAAGTTCTCTTAATATTTAATGACAAGTTGATGAAACAAGACATTATATGCATTCTCTGTGACTTTTTCCATCTAGTCCTAGCTGACATGATTCTGTATGACTGAACTTATATTCTGCCAACAACCACACCTTACTTGATTTTTTTATGGAAAAACAAATTCTTTTAAGGGTCTGAAATGTTGCATGAATTAAGTCACATATATAGCTATTAGTTCACTCTTTTAAAATTTTAAATAATTAATGAAAATCTAATATTATTATCTTTCAAATAAAGGTTAGAAGTGAAACATCATTTCTAAATTCTGTTATTTGAGAAAAAATGTTTCAAAACCAGTATTTAATGATGACAAAGACCAGACAAGAAGAGACTTTTGAGTGGAGTAATTCTGATGTTTCACATTTCAGTCTTGGCAGGATGCCATTCAGTCCTTCCCGGGTGTTCTGAATCCATGGCATGCAAATTTCAACTCAAGTTGGAGAATTCTCTCAGCAATAAGTTAATTTGGGACTCTCCAATCACATTTGGGATTAGGTAATCCATTTACACATTGGTCCCCTGTCCAAGAGTTGCACATGGCCCACAGGCAAAGTGTAGAAGAGTGCAAAGGTGGCAGTCAGCAGTCAGGCTCACACTGTTTTGTAAGTCTGCATTTTCAGCCCGACACCATAGTAATTTCGGTGCCATTGCTGAGAATTCAGTTACCTAGCAAAGTGTCTCAATCCTACTCTTCTGTTAACTGATCTGCTACACCCCAAATTCATAAGGTGGCAATAGAGTTAGTGGTCTTCTGGCTATTTCTAATGATTTGCTCTCCTACTGTTATTTTCTTGGTTCTCTCTAATGACACTTGGAGCATCTGGTCTAGCAGTGCCTGGCAACAAAAATTTAAAGCTAAATTCTCTCCAGGTCTCAGAGGCATGTGTATTCTCAACCCAGCAACTTAAAGTAGCAGGTGGCAGACAGATAAAGTGGGAGTTTTAAGTTGAATTGGAAAGACCCTTGTGATGAAGACTTTGAAGCTACACCTGCAGCAGATGCATCGTCATCATATATCTGAATCCTGAAGCTCAAAAGGCTGTGTTTAGATCTATGCCTCTAGTGAAATGGACATTTTCTTTTGGACAAAATGCCATAACTTGGTATCATCTATCATACTAAATGTACCATAGATGGAGACTAAAGTACTCAGCTCAGTAGCTGTAGAACCTAAGACCTATGAAGGTGGAAAACTGGCATCTAGAAATTGTAAATGTGGAACATCAACAGCCAAGCCACACATTATTTCCAGACAAAATGATTCTCACTATATATACCTTTAAATACCAATTGCATTCTTCTGTTATATTTTTATTATTTCTGGTTTATATAATTAATGTTTTTGTTTGGTAAAGTTATAAAAAATAATTATTCCACATCTCGCTGACTAAAATTTTTGGAAAATGTTAATGGTGACAACTCCCACTATAATCCCTGGGTAAAAGTTACAATACTGTCATAGACCAGGCTGCCAGTAGAGCTGTGAGCTAGTTAGCATGGAGTGCTTGGGGATTCAAATCTCAGAAACATTCACTCTCTGTCATGAGAAATATAAAGGAGAGAGGACAGAGGAAAATGTGTGCTCTTTGAGGATGAACGAATGAGCAAAGGAGAAAAACAAGGGAACCATATTTGAAAGTATCCTTTTTAAGATTTCCAATCTACTTTCTAGAGTAGAATGAATGAAAGGCTGAGAAAGAAAAGGATGAGTTTAGGGAGAAAAAGAAATTCCCTTATTTTAGAAGCTTAGGTCACTAAGTCATTGTCCCTGTTAATAGAGTTTAATTAATAACTGCAATTAATAGTCATTTGACTATTATCATTATTATTGGCACTTAAACTTTCAGCTTGAGGTTGTAATTTTGTTACTTGGTAAGTAAAACATTCAGCATAGGTGTATTTGTACTAACTCATTAAAAAGGGATTTGGAACTGTTTTATGTAATGTGTAGGGCACTGTCAGGGTTCCTTAAGGCGGGAGTGTGTGTTTGGTCTTTTAGGTCTGGAATTCTTTCTATTATATAGTAAACTAACAAACAATGCAACCGCTTTTGCAGCTGTTATTTTGTATGCCCATCGTGAAGCTTAAGAATAGACCGATATCTGAAATGTGAATTAAGTTTACTGATATTAATTGAGTTTCTTGTTTGCTTTAGGAATAACAACAAATGTAGCTATGTTACTCTCAGGTAGACATTATTGATTACATATTATCAATATATCCATTTTATGTAAACTATACTAGAGAGACTAAAGGTTCAAACACATTAGCCATTGTACTAAAATTCATATAAGAAAATGTGCTGTCTGGCTTTAAGGCACAGACTCATTTCTTAGTGGTGCAGTCTTTGTTTGATGACCTGTCTCCATCTTATAGCTTAATTGGATTTAGTAAATGTTATTATGATACTCTATTTCAAATGTAAATCTCTGCATTATTATTATATAATTATATTATTATAATTCATGAAATGCCTTAGTTGGGCTATTTAACTTTTTTATCATTGTGGGCCCTGAGGCCACTCATAAATTCACAATTTAAAGACAACATTTTACATTCAATTATTTTCCCATGTTTTACTCATTTCATAGATTCTTTAATATTAACTCATTTTGTTTGACAGTGAGACTGTGGTTAAGGATGCCACCAAGCCTTGTGAACTTAGTTTGTTCCCTATGACCCAATGATGGAAGGCGAGGACTGACTCGTGCAAGTTGTGCTTGACCTCTATAAGAAAACTGTGACAAAAGCATGTGACATCCCACTATATAACTGCCTACTCATTTACCTGTGTATCAACATGACTAGCTAGCTAGGTGTAGTTAAAAAGGAACACTTTAAACAATTCAATCTCTTTTAGCGATGTATTGGAACTCCTTAAACAGCTGACATTATTTGAAATTGTAGCTTTCCTTAGCCAAAGGTTATTTTAAGGATCAACAAACCTAAATATTTCAAAGAAATATTATTCTAAATTTTAAAAAAATAGAACATGTTCTCCAATATTCTAATGATAATACTGAAGATGTTGAAAAATATGTTTATATACATTCTGTTATTCTTTTTTATAAGCAGTGAAAATTGAAAGTGAAAGTTGCTCTTGGGAATATATGGCATTCTTAAGGCTCAATTTTAATCAGTCAATTTCTGGACTAGTATTAATTTCATAGCACAGCCTGTCTTTACATTGACCCACACAGATGATTGAAATATGAGGTCTGATTAATGTCCATCACAGCTAACACGTGCTATGTCCACTCAAAACACTTCTGTGGAACTTGAGATTTGGTTCTGTAGTTACGAAGTACACGCTTATCTTCTAGAGGGTCTGATGTCAGTACCCAGCACCCATGTCAGGTGGCTCACAATCACCTGTTACTCTACCTACAGAATAGCCTTTGCCCTCCTCTGGCATCCATTGCCACCTTCACACACTTGGCACCCACTCCCACATTTCTTAAGCCTCTTGGGTTAAAAGAAAATACTAGCAAAAGTTGTTTCTACATTTCCATAAATGCTCCCACATGTCTCTCTCTCTCTCTCTCTCTCTCTCTCTCTCTCTCTCTCTCTCTCTCTCTCTCACACACACACACACACACACACACACACACACACAATTTCTTCTGGATTCACCAAAATAACCATGTATTGTCTTACTTTCCACAACTTTCATGTTACTTCACTTACATTATTCAGAAACTTATGTGTGCAATTTGTTCCTCCTTTTGAGGAACAAATTATTGTGGGGTGTTCTTTGTATAGTACTGTTTTATAAGAGGACTCCCATGATAGTATAATTACAGACATGTGTTGTAAATTATAACTATGTAAATTGAGATGGGGTGCTGCTTAGGGATATAATTTTTGAGAATTTCCTTAGCACCAGGGTTCTCCCTAACCCCATAGTGGCTCTCTCTATTAAGGTAGCTCTTTCATTGCGTTTTCACTCTGCCCTTGCCTCCCTTGACCATGCCATTCCCGCATATTCTCATTCTCCTCTCCTCCTCTTTACTGTCCCCCATCCCCAGTTTACCGAGAATATCTCATCTAATTTCCCTCCCTAGGGCAATCCATGTATTCCTCTTAAGGTCCCCCTTGTTACCTAGTTTGCTTCCCAGGAACTGTGGATTGTAGTCTGATTATTCTTTGCTTTACAGTGAATATGTACTGTATTTTTTCTTTTGTGAGTCTGGGTTACCTCACTCAGGATGTTTTTTTCTAGTTCCATCCATTTGCCTGCAAATTTCATGATGTCATTTTTTTCTTACAACTGAGTGATACACCATTATGTAAATGTACCACATCGGTGCTAGGGTAATTCCCAAGAATATACAAGGATGACCCCAGCTAAGACTCCTAGCAATAGTGGAGATGACTGAACTGCCCTACCCCTGTAATCAGATTGGTGAATACTCCAACTATCATACCAGAGCCTTCATCCAGTAATTGAGGGAACAAGATGCAGAGATTCATGGCAAAGCATCAGGCCAAGCTCTAGGAATCTAGTTAAAGAGATGGAGGAGGGAATACTGGAGCAAAGGAGGTCAAGATCATGACAGAGAAATCTGTTGAGAGACAACTCAGTTATGTCCATGGAAACTCGGGAACTCTAGACAGACAGATGTGGAGACCCCATGGGACCAAACTAGACCCTCCATATGTGGGAGACAGTTGTGAAGCTTGGGCTATCTGAGGGGCTACTGGCAATAAGACCATGCTCTAACCCTGGTACATGAGCTAGCTTGTTGGAGCCCATTTCCTGTGATGGGATGCCATGTTCATCCTTAATGCATGGAAGAGAGGCTTGGTCTAGCCCCAACTTAATGAGCCAGAGTTGGTTAATGCTCATAGAAGTACTTAACTATGGGGAGGAGTGGAGAGGGGGGTGGACTGGAGGGAAGACAAAAAGAGTGGGAAGGAGAACTAGGGTTGGAATATAAAATGAAACAAATAAGCAAGTTATAAAAAAAAGAGTATAATATTGGTCTAGCATATGCAACACCCTACGTTTGATACCTTCTCACCCTTGAAAAGGAGAAATACTAAAATAGTTTGGTTAATATGATTGAAGACTCGTTTGCATATTTGTTATTAATGACAACATTTTTGACTCCTTATTTTCAGATTTTCTTACAGAAATTGAATAAAATACTAGAATTAAATTACCTTTACATCATAAAGTTTCTACACTTTGAGAGTATTTCCTTTGGGGCCTTTAGAGAGTAGAATCTTGAGTTCAGTTGTACTCAGAGGTCAGAAAATTATGGCATAGCACTGTGGTTTGTTCCCGGTTTACTGATTTATGGGGTAGAATTTGTAGTAGATATGCAATATACTCATACGCCTGGTTGTGATTGAACAGTGGAGGGCCACTGCTCTTGGTTGGCATCTATAATTCAGTCCTCTGGACCATATAGAATCTAATTTATCTCATGGTTTTGGTCTGCCTTTTTATTTCTGCCACACACATAGCAGAAGTACAATAATGACCTTCCATGCTTATTTCAGAAAAATATAATAGAAATTCATTATGTCAATGGCCCTTGAGTAAAATGAAAGGATGATATGCTTTGTCAATTATTCATAGCAAATGGAGACTCTTTGATGTAGCCTATCTGGATTTGGTACACAAGTATACCAGAAGAGGTGGAAATGGGAGGTTTGTGTTCCTTGGAGACAAAGGATGCCCTCCTGAAAGGAACTCAATTTTGTACTATTGTGCTTCTTTGAGCATCTTTAATGTTTGGATTCAGAATTTTTCAATTTTACACATGTGATGATACTTTGTTGGAATGTAATCATTAGTTTGTTCCTTATAGAAAAGTTCTACAGAATGGATGTTTCTTCCAACTTCCATGTAGTCCAGAAGGAAGCTGTTCTTCTTACTTCCCTTTTTGTAACTTCAAGTCACACTCAGTAATGAAGGGGAATTAGTTGTAGCAATATGAACAATACTCTGTCATAAGCTTACCCCTTATTCTCCTTAAGGTATCTTTTCTCACTTCTCTTAATGAATGAAACAATGGATAAATATGAGTCTGTAGAAGCAGGTGGTGTGCATAAAGGGTTGGGGAAAATGGCAGGGAGATCTGGAATGCCTAGGAATTAGAAAAATAGAACATCTGTACATAGCAAAATTTTAGATGAGCTAAATTATGGAAAAGGGTTGAGAAATCACAAAATCAGGGCAATACTAACACACACTCTCTCTCTCTCTCTCTCTCTCTCTCTCTATATATATATATATATATATATATATATATATATATGTTATTGATTTTGACAAATACCTCACCATTTAGCCTTGTTCTGCTGAACACAGAAAGGTAGGAAAGGGCTCATCATTTTCTGCTCAGTGTGGGCTTGCTTCACTCAGCTTCACTCAGCTTCACTCAGCTGATCTTTCTCCATCCTCTCAGGAGACAGGTTATATACCTGACCTGAATTAGAAAAGTTAGCAAGTAAAATGAGATTTCCCCTAAGTCCATAACTGTGTTTGTTGGAATATATTTGAAAGCTTACCCTTTAATATAGTAATACTCCTTTCTTTGCACTTTCATTACTTTGCAATTGAATTCAATCCCCATAGTCTTCACAGAAGCACATAGCACAACAACATCAGATTTCCTTATGAAGAAATCTGTTGTTGACAAGATAAATGTATACTGGCACCCACAAATATGAACCATAAATGCATGCACACTCATACACACACACACACACACACACACACACACACACAGACATTCATACCCACAATACATATACAACATACACATGCTTTTTGTACATAATCAACGATTTCTGTTGGATAGATGAATGAAGGCTCATATCCAGGCATAAATTTTGATGAGATGGAATATCAAGTGCATACATCCCCCTATTGTCAGTGAAGGAGTGCTGGCATTTGTGGACATTATCCACCTGTTCCCTCTTTACTGTCCCATTGCACTCCCTCTCATTCTTCAGAGTCTATCATGTTTCATATAACCCACAGAATGTTTCTAGAGCAACACAGGGAAACACAAACTTTTCTACTCAAAACCATGTCATTTCTAGTTAGAATTGTTTGTGTGCAAATGCATTGGGTACTATTGAAATACCTGCAGATCCCCCTTTGAAGTACTCTTCTATTTCACTTAAATGTGCATAATTTGGAGCTTATTTTGATCTTACTATGTACATTTATCTTACATTAGGAACCTCAGTTAAAAACCAGGTGTCACATTATGAGTAACAGCATCTGAAAGACATTTCCTTAAGATCTATGTCATGACAAATTTTGTAGTTCTCACCTAGGCAAGAAAAATGGGGGAAAAACATTAATAATACAAGAGAACTAAGACAAAGCATAACAGCATGCTCTAGGCAAAACCCAAACTGCATGCAAAGGTAGTACCCAGCAGGGCAGAGTACTGAAATGAAAATGTATGAAGGGAACAAAATCAATAATAGGTCCCAGAGAGAGTGATGTTGAGAACCTTGTGGAACAAACACCATGTGTCTGCATTAATAGGGAGGAGGCCTAGGCAGAATAGGTCTCTGTTCTCAAGCATTATGCAGATATGGGAATAGACACCCAAAACATTGAATTTTAGTAGAACTTTTAGTTTTCATGTGGAATCTCTGGAGATACTGTTTGCTATCTTGTAAGCTACTAACCTTTCTTCTGTCTTGTTTTCAAGCTGTTTTAAAAAATGAATTGTTTTGTTCTTAATTTGGTATATTCCCAGAAAACCCTAGCTTACAGAGTAGGTGTTTCCTAAAGGAACTAATCTCAGGTCTGAGCTCTAAGTACTTGCAAGTTGTAGCCCCAAAGATTTCAATCTTATTTATCTACAACTAATGGAAAACCCCTAAGGCAATCAAATACATTCACTGTATCTCCTGTAGAGCATTCCATGAATATGTGCTGTTAAATTTGTCCTTATTCCACATGTCTGCTATTTAAATGCTATGACCATACGAACATCCCTAACTGATACAACTCCTTCTAATTGGTGAAGCATCATTAAAACTCAATAACACTAAGACTGACAAAATATCTCAGTAGATAACAGCATTTGCTACCAAGCTAAAGAACCTAATATCAATATCCATAAACCATATGGTAGAAGAAAAGAACTTAGAAATTTGTCTTCTGACCTCCACAAGATCATTGTGGCACATGTCACCTCTCTCAACACAAAATGAAGCAATAAATGTTAATTAAGAAGTAAAACAGCTTAAAGAAAAACTATCACCTCGTGTACCTTGAGCATTGAAAGTCGAGTGGGTACAATTGATAATATGGTTTTTAAAAATCTTTTAAAAAGAAAAACATTATACCACATTCTGAGCTATATGTGGAGTTGCCTTTGAAAATATTTGTATTTCTCATTTAGATAAGCTGCATGGCATGCAGAGAAAGATGAAAAACAATCTCTGTGTGAAGTCACATATAAAGGGTTAGTTCTAAATTTACCAGCCACTAATTCCTTTGACTCATTATATTTGTTTTTTGATTAGACATAACCTTACTGATTTCAAAGCAAAAGAGCAGGAGGAGATGAAAATACTAGAATCAAAGGATAGCCTTAGGTGGTGCCTTTGGCACCAAAAAGCTCATATTCTATTTCCAAATCTCAAAATATAAGAGATGTCCCTAGACTCTGAGCACATATGATGCAGTGACAATAGCTTCTGGAAAGCCAGAGTTCAGTGTCATAAGATGACAATATGCAGTGGGTGTTGTAGGGCCATGATGTCCAGATAAGGAGCATGAAAACAAGAAGTAAAAAAGAACTTCCTGATTCATTGTGTCTTGTGAAAGATATTGGGATGTTTCATAGGAAATACATGGTGGCAATGCCTCTGAACTGTGGGAAAGTTCTTTGTCGGAGAAGATTATTTTTAAGAGTCTTAATTCTTCTTGAAGAAATAAAAAGCAGTAATAGAACAGAATAAGCTATATTGGACAGAGTCTATCTGATAAAACCAAAACATGGAGAATTCTCAAACAAAAATAAAGTCTCTTAGGAAATTAGTGTAAGTACTTAGTCTTATATGAAGTTATCCAATTTAATATGTAAACTCACATCATCTACTATATAAGTGATTTTTGCTCTTCATTTACTGTACATTTATTGATGTATAGGTAAAAGGTTTTGTTGACTATTCACATTATTACTGTTTGTAAAGCTCATAACAGCCTTGTAATTATGCATAATTATAAACTTCAATTAAAATGTGTCTTAGAGAAGTTAGTCACCAGATTACATAACCAATGATTTCCAGACTTGGGCTACAAGTTTGTTCTGACTAACCTCAAATTTCGTATTTGTAATTAATTACTAACTTGAAAGAATCCTGGAGGAAATAGGCAGATGTTTTATTGTGCATAGCAGTAGTCTAGCACAGAACTAGGAACTAAAAAGGGAATTTAGATGAACAATGTGTTCTTTGACAATGTAGTACTAAGACTTCCATCAGGAACCAAGAATTGATATTTAGCCCCCCTCTATTAACTGTAGGTATTAATTGCTCCTTTCTATTAAGTGTAATTATGTATAGCATGTTTTAATTAGATATTCGTGATTCTACTGTTTCTCAATTTAGTTAATTTTACTAAAAAGATTTTTTTTTCAATTTTCTTCAGTTGAAATAGACTTGCTAGATGGTATTAGATTTGCTCATTTAGGACAGATGACGAAGACAGAATTGAGTTAACAAGAACCTGTATAAAATTACCCCAGGAGTACTGTAAGCCATGCTTGCAAATGTAAGTACATGCCAATAGCATTATCAAAAAGGCTACTATTTTCAGATATTAGAAGTTCATTTAAAATATAATTTATCTTTTTCCCCTTCCACCTGGAGGATATAAATGTGCTAAACTTAGGGCTGATAAACCACTCCATAAAAGTGTATTGACTCTTTGAAATTGTATCAAAAGTTTCCAGCCTTCTTGCCAACCTTTTGTTGAACACGTTGCCCTCATACATTAATTCATCTATTCTGTCACTTTGTAAGAATATTTGAAATAGATATTGAATAGCATACAGGTTTTTTCATGCCAAAGAAAAAGTGATGTACAAATCAACTACTTGTATTAGCAAATACAAGAATAATAATGCTTTAAAAAGGTAATAAGAGCAATGAGAGAGAAGAACTGGGAGGTGTGTCCTCTGCTGATGTGGTGACACTATGAATAAAACAAGGGTGCCAGGGGAAACAATCTCGGGGTTGGAATATCCTAGGCTATGCAAAAATATTAGTGCACTTTGAAATGGAAGACTGCTAAGTATATTTTACATTCAGTGAGAAATACTGAATGAAGTCAGGATAATAACCATAAACTCACATAAAGACATCCAAACTTTCTACATTTATAGTAAGAAGATGTCACAGAGAATTTCAGTGGTCCATAGCAATATCTGATTTCTGTAAAAAGCAAATTTGTACTTTGCAGCACAGCTGGTTTGCTTGGTAGATCAGACATCTGGAACTCTAAAGAAAAGTTTACTGGACAGATAGCTGTCATTTAGGACAGTGATAGTGTCATTTTTCTTCAGAAGTATTTGGTAATCATCAGTTGGTTTATTATTTGTTTTCATTGCAAATTAATTGAGTGTCGTATGAAAAAGGGTGTGTAAAAATTATTTTATTTGTGACTTTCTTAATAACACACCTTCTGTCCTCCCTGATGTACCAACTTGACTTTCAACACTACATACGAGATATATGTAGATGTTTCCTTTTTATGAGTACACCGATCTTATTGATAACTGAGGCTCCAATGTGATCTCATTCATCCTTAACAAATCACAGTTGCAGTAACCTTATTATTAAATAATGTTACATTCTGTAGTACTAAGGATCTGCCTTAAAAATATGAACTTCACAAAAATCTACAGTTCACCCAATAATATATGGTATGAAATTTGGTATTGTCTTTCTGAAGTACTTCCATTAACATTTATTATAGTTACACCTGTTGCTGATAAATAATCTCACCTATAATTTACCTTAAAATATTTCTGCTTTGAAATGTTCTTTTATATATTCATTTATTTATTGTGTGTGCAGGCACATATACTCCATGGATTATATGCATATTTAAAAGACAAAGTGTTTCGTTTCCCTTCTACCATCCTAGGGGATCTAGGTTTAGAACTCAGGTCATCAGTCCTGTGCCTAGCATTTCCATCTACTGAGAAGTCTCACCATTCTTGAAAATATTCCTATTTAACTCTTTTGTAATGTGTGCAGTTTTAGTTGATGGCTTTTTTATTCTATCAGCAATTACAAAATTTATTTCTTTCATTTTACACAATTATAATCAAGTCAGCCATTTCTTTAATACTATAATATTGGATATAATATATATGTTTCTTTCTCTTCTAGTTACATTTTATATACTTTACTAATGTTTTAATGTTTTACACTGATACAGAATATTTACCTATGCAAAAACATGTTGCATTTGTTTAACTATGTAAAGATGTGTTGAATTTATTCACATAGCAGAATATTTTTCTAACTATGTAAGGACATGTTGTGTAGCGAGATATTCACCTTGTCTGCATCTGTGGCTTAGGCCACGCCTATTGGGGGTGGAGACAAGGCTGGATGTGAGCTGGGGGAAAAGGCTGGGAAAGGGTCTGGCCACTCTCTTGGGTGGTGGACGCTGGAAGGCTTAGGATCCAGTGGAACCCGCCGTGTTTATCTGCCTATGTTGTGAGTTATTTCTCCCTTAATAAACATCTATTCGGCCTAATTGTTTATCCTGATCCTTATTAAATCGCAATATCTGGTGTCAGAAGTGGGATTTGGATTTTCACTGGACCTGGCTTTTGACGAGGTGGTAGAGGTGGGAGAGGCAGCAAAAGTCAAGCCGCTCCCTTCCCACACCATCCCTTGGAATTCTCCTGTATTTTTATCAAAAAGAAATCTTGTAATTGGAGAATGCTTACAGACCTGAGAGCCATCAATAAAGTTACTCAGCCAATGGATTGCCCTTGCCTTCTTTGATACCTAAGGAATGGCCTATTATAGTTATTGATTTAAAGGATTGCTTCTTCACTATATCTTTACAGGAACAAGATAAAGAAAAATTTGCCTTCACGGTACCTAATTACAATAATTCTCAACAGATGAAGAGATATGAATGGAAGGTTTTGCCACAGGGAATGCTAAATAGCCCCACTCTATGCCAATATTTTGTACAAAAACCACTGGAAATAACTCCTAAACAGTTTCCACAATCCACAATTTACCATTACATGGATGATATATTGTTAGCTGATTCTAAAATAAAAACATTATAAAAAATGTTTGAGAAAGTAAAGGAAGTTTTACCTTGTTGGGGATTACAAATTGCCCCTGAAAAAAAAATATAAAAAGGAGATTCTATCAACTACTTAGGATATAAAATGGGTCTACAGAAAATTAGACCACAAAAAGTACAAATGAGGAGAGATCACTACCAGACTCTTAATGATCTTCAAAAAATTACTAGGAGAGATCTCTCAACTACAAACCATTATTGGAGTAGAAGGGTATGATTTAAAAAACTAAAAAATGACCCTAAAAGTGGACAAAGACTGGAATAGTCCACAAATACTATCAGCTGAGGCTAAAAATAGATTAAAATGGTTAGAAAGAGAATATTAGATTCACATGTGGACCATGTGTATCCAAAACTACCTGTATTCTGGTTATATTACCATCTAGAGAATATCCTTCAGGAATTTTGATGCAGAGGGAAGATATCATATTAGAATGGTATTTCTACCACATAAACAGAATAAAACACTAAAAACATATATAGAAAAAAATCTCTGACCTGATTATAAAAGGTAAATTAAGACTTCATCAACTGACAGGAAGGGACCCAGCAGAAATCATAGTATCTTTGACTAATGAGGAAATTTCCTCCTCATGGAAAGATAATGAATATTGGTCGAGAGCATGCAGTAACATTTTGGGAATGATTAGCAACAATTATCCCAAAAGTGAAAGAATCAAATTCATAAAGAAAACAATTTGGATCCTTCCACATATTGTAAGAAAAACACCTATCTCTGGAGTTCCTACATTCTACACTGATGCAAACAAATCAGGTAAGGCAAGATATAAATCAGGTAAAATAAGTAAAGTGGTTCAAAGCTCTTACAATTCTGTACAAAAGGCAGAATTGTATTCCATTCTCATGGTACTTATGGATTTTACAGAACCTCTCAATATAGTTAATGACTCTCAAATATGCAGTTGTTGTACACATTAATACTAAAGAATTTATTCCTGATGGTACAGACTTAACATCATTGTTTATACAATTACAAGATACTATCCAAAAGAGGATTCATCAATATATATATATATATATATATATATATATATATATATATCACATATTAGATCCCATACGTGTCTTCCAAGTCCTCTAACACATGGCAATGATGAAATTGATCGGTTATTGATACGAAGTGTGCTAGAAGCATCAGAGTTTCATAAGAAATCCCATGTGAACAGCAAAGGTTTAAAAAAATGATTTTTCTAACACTTGGCAACAAGCCAAGAAAATAATAAGGAAATGTCCTAATTGCTCATTCTATAACCAAACTCCTTTACCAGCAGGCAGTAACCCTAGAGGTATAAAAAGAAATGAAATATAGCAAATGGATGTGTTTCACTTTGTAGAATTTGAAAAATTAAAGTATGTGCACCATACTATAGATACACTTTCAGTGTTTCAATGGGCTACTGCTCTGAGCTCTGAAAAGGCTGATTCTGTTATCACACACCTATTAGAGATAATGGCCATTATGGGCATACCTGCACAAATAAAAAGAGACAATGCTCCGAAATATGTTTCCAACAAATTGAAACAGTTTTTTGAGTATTATAACATAAAACATATAACGGGTATACCACACAATCCTATAGGGCAAGCAGTAATTGAGAGATCCAATCGTACCTTAAAGGAAATGCTCCATAAACAGGCAGGAGTAACCAAGACACCCAAACACAGATTACATAATGCTTTATTAACATTAAACTTTCTTAATGCAAATGAAAAAGGACAAACAGCTGCTGTAAGGCACTGAACAATAGAAAAAACTGCTGAACTAAATCAGCCGGTGTACTTCAAGGAAGTATTGACCTCAGAATGGAAATCAGGATATGTGTTATGTTGGGGTAGGGGTTTCGCATTTGAATCTACAGGAGAAGAAAAGCTATGGATACCATCTAAGTTGATCAAGATCCGAGTTGAACAAGAGAAACATCTTAATGAAGAGGAATGACAAGTCATCAAACAAATTGGATCCCACGAAATGTGCAGAGACCTCTCAAAGGTAGGGGGAGTGTTCTGTTCTTGTCCTTACAGGAAAACAGAGAACACCTATTTTCAAACAACGAAGAGAAAAGGAACATGTCGGTACCTACAGAAGACAGCTCTCCAAAAAGAATCATTTAATGAAGAGTAATCTGATTTTTGGTAAAAAAATATTTAAGTCTAATAAACTGTTTCTATACTGAAATCTATTTCTCTTTACTATTTATTATTCCTGTAGTCCTGATTCATGTAAACCATACTGGCTTTGGAGTTGGATTTGGCTTTCCTTCTCTAAATTTAAACATGTTGTTAAGATTAAATTCATAGTTTCTGCTTTATATCAAGAAGCCAATTGGTGTAAGGCAGAAGAAAATAAAATCTAGGGACTCATTTGCTTATACAACTCTTCTCTCTGAAATCCTCATTTTCTCATATACATGTTAATGCTTATTGTTGCCTTTACCCTAATGCATACCATAAATTTTAAAATTTTACTTTGATATTGATATTTAAGTTTTCCACAAGGATTAATAACAGTTCCTAACAGCAATCCTTGAACACCCCGGAAAAAAGATGGGGACCCAAATGGACATTTCCATTCCACTCAACCTGATGCATCTGAGCTATAAACTTCATCCTATAACCAGTTTGGGACTGCTTTGCTCAAGACAACTCATGACTAGGTGGCTGTAATGGTGCAACTTCTTATTAAAACCTGGCCAGAATTTCAAATATATCTCCAGTCAAGCATTTTCTGCCACACAATGAATACCTACATATGTCACAGCCAGTTCTGTTGAGAAATTTGGTTGCTAAACATTTTCTTCCTACAGAATCCCATGGTACAATCATCGTCCCATTTCAGCAGGAAGTAATCTTAAGATAACAATGCCCCCTCTCCTCACTCTTGGAATTTAGGGATAATATTCATCTTCATAGGGTTGGTTTTAGATACTTGGGGTTGGGTTTGAAAGGTGATATTTAGACTCGTTTATCTCTTTTTTTGAAAGAAATAGGGTATGGTTGGGAAAGGTATGGTTCAGAATGGATATAGATAGATAAGCCTTTCTTCTTGTGAATCATTTAGTAAAAATGAGATATTAGTATTACAGCTTACATTGTTATATATTCTTATCTGTGGTAACCTATGTACTGGAAGAATTGTATATTATATTTTGTCATATTGTGTGAAATCTTTCCATCTATATTTTATGCACATTATTCTCACTATATTCTATGTATGTATATTTTGTTTGTGTTCAAGACATTTTGTATATTGATACAATTTGGGATATTTATCTTGCTGCCCTTTAGAGCTACCTCTTGCCTAGACATTTCTACTCTACCTTTACTTTAGGAATTTATTTGCACATTGTTATATTGTTTAGGTGTGTATCCTTGATTTACTCAAGGAAGTTTTATTCAGGATTTTTAGCTAAGTTCCTGAGTATTACAGATTATCCTCACCTGTGTTTCTTTTACCTATGAGATGAGCCAGACATAGATGCTTAATCTTCAATCACTTCATAGACCTGTGGAACATGGTATTTAAATGTTTTAATATTATTACTCAGTTGACATGAGACACTGTAGCTCCTGACAGCACCATGCACTTTTCCGGAAGTATGTTGGACACTGTTGTTGCTCCTTCTGGAATTCATCCTCACTTCGGCCATGGCCTCTTGGGCAAGGAACTGCCCCTACCTTGAACACTGATCTGGACATGCAGTCCCATATGCTCACAGGAGACAAACAGAAGACTGCTGAACCTTGCCAAGTCAGGGTAAGACAGCCTTTCTTCCTGCCTGCTTTTGTTGTGGTCTGTCAGGTACTCTTGGCCTTAGCCAAAACTGGCTGTACCAACATTGCTCTGCGACCTTGGGTGACTGTCCAGGTAGCTTGCTGTTTCTGTCTTCGCGGCATCTTTTGGAAGTTGCCCATACGCACTTCCTGTCTACCCTAGTATCGCTAATTTCCTTCTCAGGTCTTGATGAGGTTGTAGATTAAACTATCAAACTACTATTCTCTCTTCCTAGTTAGATATATTATGTACTAGACTTAAGCTTTCTAGTTTAGGATAACTCTATTGTAAACACAGTTATGCCTTCACCCTAGGACTAGATATGTAGGTCGTTTTGTTATTAATTTTTCTTTTCTTAGAGCACACTTGTTATTCACTGTTTTGTATATAGTTTTGTATCAAGCCCAAATCATTTCTTTAGACTAAAAGGGGAATTGTAGTGAGATATTCACCTTGTCTGCACCTGTGGCTTAGGCCACACCCATTGGGTCGGAGACAGGGCTGGACCTGAGCTGGGGGAAAAGGCTGGGAAAGGGTCGGGCTGCTCTCATGGGTGGTAGACACTGGAAGGTTTAGGATCCGGTGGTACCTGCCTGTTATGGCAGGTTGTTCCTTCCCGCCGGCTACATCCCGCTTGCTGCCAGTCTGGGCCCATAGCCGCGCCAGCCTCAAATAACACTCAGAGACTCTGTATTTGATACAATCCTGTTTGCCAGTTATCATTATTGTTTATGGGCTGGCTCTGCCTTAATTATTAACCCATTTCTACTTATCTAAGAATTTCCACGTGGTCGTTTTATGGGGAGCCACTGCGGGCGTCTTCCTTCCTCCCTGGTCTCCATCTTGACTCCTCCCAACTACTTCCTCGAAGTTTTTCTGTAATGTTCCATCTTCAGCCCATAGGCCATAGTGTGTGTCCAGACTCCTCAACAAGGCAGGAAACTTTAAACTGTCCACCTGTAATGGCAGTTTGTCAGTCAATTTTCTCTGTGTCCTGTAGATTGTCTGGCTGTCTGGCAGCCTCTTCCATGAAGCAGGAACCCTGTAGCAATGTCCATCTTGCATCAGCAGTCATCATTTTGTGGGTCCCGCATATCCAGTTTCTACAACATAAAGTCAAACAGTCCAGAAGAGAAGTACCTTGCCCAAAGGCTCTGTGTTTCTTCGATGTCCATCTTCCTTTCTTCTGTAGGTGGTGTTACCAGGAGCAGTTGTGCCTCATTGTCAAGAAAAACCCTAAACCATTTTAAATGCCACATTCTGTAGGTCTTTGAAAGGTTTGAAGAATGCCTATCCATCTCAAATACATCTCTATATATCTATAAAACCTAACTAACTCCAAGCTTGACTATCATAGGTAACTCTCTAATCTGTAGTAAATTATACATTACATTTTCCAATGTTCTATATAAACACAATACCTAAACAAGAGGAGAAATATACAAATCACAAAATTGACCTTAAATTGTATCAATAAATGAAAATCCATTCCAAAGCAAAGTATTCATGTCTATACCATAATTCCCTTTTTAGCTTTAAAAAGATTGCTTGTGGTTATAGCCATTTATAACCAAGTCCATTTAAATGAAAACAAACATTTATAAACAATATTTGGGAATTTGGGTGTCGATCTTTCCAAACTACTTCCTGATGGTAGAGGGTGCTGTCATGGGGGACCAAAGAAGATGCAGAAATCTTGGCTGTAGTCTGCAAGGCTTTGTCTCAACTGCTTTGAATGTTGGATCATCTGGGGCATTGTTTCAGGGGGTCTGGCTTGATCAAACCACATAAGTCTGGAAAGAATCCATAGCTTTTTATTTTCTGTGGAAACAAAAATAGAAACCTTTTCCCCAGTACCGTGTCCTTAGGCTTATATTTTTGAGTCAAAGCATTTTTAAAATATATAAATTGAATTAATCTAGCAGCATTTCTTTTATCAGTAGTTATTTTCTCTGCAATCGAATAATTTAAAGACAACAGAAGCGCGTATAGTATCCAAAATTTCTCTGTGTTCTCCATCTTTACATGGCATTTTTATTACTCTATTTCTTCTACTTATATTTTTACATATTTTGAGACAGGGTTTCTCTGTGTAACTTTTATCTGTCCTGGAATTCATTGCATACCAGGTTTACTTTGAAATCACAGAGATTTGTTTGCCTCTGTTTCCCCAGTGCTGGGATCAATGGGGTGCACCATTACACCCATACATTCTATTTCCTTTTTTATTTTTTAAACCATTGTATCCTGTTTCTTTTTCTATCCCAAGCCAAGCGTATTTTTTAAAACACAGTGTAAACCTACATTGTAGCTCTCATACACACCAATGAATTGTTAGCAGAGCTCTTTAAAAGCAAGGCGGCTTTTTTGCTGCTTATGCTAATTTTGGAAACCTTCCTTAAAGGAGCTGTGCAAATCTCTGTCTACAGCAAAACAAATCCAACCAAGAAAATGCTGCTACCAAGAAGTCTTGCAAGTCTGTTCCTTTGTTTCTAAAAACTCTTTTTTAAGCTTTTGTTAAGTTTTAAGTGAAAGTTCTCAGTTCCACTTCTGACACCATTTTGTTATGGCAGGTTGTTCCTTCTCGCCGGCGCCATCCTGCTTGCTGCCAGTCTGGGCCCATAGCCGCGCCAGCCCCAAATAACACTCAGAGACTCTGTATTTGATACAATCCTGTTGGCCAGTTACCATTATTGTTTATGGGCTGGCTCTGCCTTAGTTATTAACCCATTTCTACTTATCGAAGTATCTCCACGTGGTCGTCTTCTCGGGATGCCGTGGCAGGAGTCTTCCTTCCTCCCTGGGCTACATCTCGACTCCTCCCTACTACTTCCTCTTTCCTCCTCCTGGTCTCCTAGCCCCGCCTATCTTGTTTCCTATTGGCCACAGGGCTTTATTAACCGGTATGAGAAACATATATACAGAATAACATCTCCCATCACCTGCCACGTTCATCTGCCTTTGTTGTGAGTTATTTCTCCCTTAATAAACATCTATTCAGTCTAATTGCTTATCCTGATCCTTATTAAATTGCAATAATGTTGCATATATTTAACTATGTAAAAATGTGTTGCTGTTTTACCTAAGGTACCTAGATTGGTCTAATAAAAAGATGAATGGTCAATATTGAGGGAGGATGTATAGGAAGAACTTCCAAGCAGAGAGAGTAAGTAGGAGGAATTTAGGCTCAGGGGGAAAAAGAAGAAGAGACTCCAGGGAGACACCAGGGGTCAGCCCAGCCAAACACAGTGGATGAAGGAAAGTAGGACACTCAGGATTTTTTTTAAAAAATGGAGGGGGAAGCCCTGAGGAAAATGTAGATAAATAGAAACAGGCTAAATTAAGTTAAAAGAGCAAGTGGGACAAGCCTAAGCTAAGAGAGAGCATTCATAATTAATCTCAAGTCTCCATGTTTTTATTTGGAGGCTGGTTAGCAGCCCAAAGAAAAGTCAACTACATTGCATTTTAGCAGAAAGTTGTTGGCCTTTAACATTTATTTTGTATAGTGTTTCCCAAACCCCTCAGGTTGTATATTTTTATCAGTTTAATATTTCACTTTTTTCTCTTCTTTATTACTTTCTTCCTTTTCTCTGATTTCCCAATGGACATGACTATGAAGAATTTCAGAAGAAATTGCAAAATCACAAGATATAACCGAATAAAATCATATATATTCCTTCTGCTTGTAAAAGTAAAAAAGCAACAAATACTAAATGAATACCCTGACATTACTGACTTATCTACTGAATATCATTCATTGTTCTAGTTTTTAGAATTTTGCCATGACTAAGAGAAAGACAAATAACAAATAACCTTAATCAATATAAAAAAAAGATTCTTAATGTAGCTGAAGATTGAACTAAATGACTCCAAAAATACCATCTGAGATTAAAATTATGTAATAATAGTCTTAACTTGCCACTTTGAAAGAACTAGAAAATCATTTTGAAATACCTTCTGAATGCAATTTTAATAAAATTTTGTGCAATATCAATGCAAAAACTAATTTTACAGCTTTTGAGTAGGTACATAAGTACTCTATCAAGTGCTATGACTTTTCTCATTTAGCTGCCTAGTTTTCTTTTTTTAAATGTGTATAATTACTGTTGCTATAAATAGAACATCTTTTGAGACTAAATTATGTTTAATCTAATTGTGGGTCTCTGACATCAATAATCAGTTTTTGTCTGATGAAAGTTACATAGTCTAGGAATAATTTGTACTACTTTTGAAGTACATATCTAGTTTTTATTAAGGGAAACGACTAGTACAATCATTGGTTATTACAGTGAAATATTTATTGTTGGACTAATAGATATTGCTCTTCTGGTGATAATGTCAACACAGAGAGTGGTAGGTTTGGGAAGGCCTATTGAACACATCCTGTTGGGTACATAAACAACCCCAGTACTAAAGGCCTAACTATATTTTCCAAATAAAACTTGCATGATTTTTTTATTCAGACTACCTGAAATTCATCTATTATGGAAAATAGAATGACAAACTAGAACATAATAGTGGAAGAGAAGAATAGACTTAATCAAATAGATAATGAACACTTCTACCTAGCACATGCAAAGCAACATGATAGATTTTATATAACATGCAAAGAAATGTTAGAATGCATTCTGCATGGTCTCATAGAGCCAGTACAATCTGGAAAACAATACAATGTACTTGATTGTTAAATGAATGTGAAAATATTCTGCATTGATTTTTTAAATTTGTGAGTCAAATAGCCACTAACAAGTGCTAAACAAATTTTGCAAGCATTGTCTATTAAAATCTTAAATGTACTATAGTTACATAGGTTTAAAACACCATACACATACCTTCTCACTAAGTTAAAATTACATTTACAGGGCTATATTCGTTTTCTGAAAGCTCTAGGAAAAAACCTATTACCTCGTGCTCTGAATTTCTAAAGGCTGGGGACATCCCTTTATCAGATCCCCTTACATCTTTAAGGTCAGCAATGTTATATCTCCCTCTGACCTTTCTTTTGTCATGCATCTTTATCTGACATCCCCAGCAAATGATTCTCCACTTTCAAGCCCTGTGATAACACTGGACTTTTGGAAACCCCAAGATAATCAATGTTCATACCACTAATCATACATTTTGAGATATACATCATGTATAAGAACTAGGGTGTAAACATATTTGGAGGGCTTTTTTTACATACTGTGAATCCTAAAGGTTAGTATAAAATTCGAGGAAGGAAAACATAGAAATAACTGTGATCATGGTTCCAAGGAAAGATTTTCCATGTAGAAGTAGCTGAGGGATACTTCTGTCCATCTGAAAATTTGACTGTTTTCTATTTAATTTCGAGACAATATACATACCAGAAAAAAATCTTATGAAGGCTGTCTAATGTATTATGGTGGACTATTACATTATTGAAATTAGTTTAGTTTAATATTTAGAAACACTACCAGAGAACTATGATTATTATCCCTGAATATAGATCAAGAAAAAGAAACCAGATCCCCCCATTTACACATTTGGTATAAATTGAAAACAGAAAAATTTAACTAGTAGGTTGTAATTTAAGTAGCATCTATGTCCCCAAACAAAACACATACTTTTTTTCTATTCTTCAACATTTCCTTTACAAGTCTCAGTTACTCCTGAAACTTACAAGATCCATAGTGCCTTCCCAAAGCAGTAATTATTTCTGGGGAAGAGCCATTTTGAACTAACTGCTCATAACTTGAGCTGGAAGTTGTGCTCCTAGGAAAAGGTAGCATATTTTATTAATCTCCCTTTAGGATAGGCCTTTTGGTGATGCATACTGCTGTTAATAACTGCCACCCATGCTTGCAAATGTAATCCCTCATCCCTTGTCCTCCATAGTACTCCCTTAAATTTACTCAATCACTAAGCTAGTCTTGAGTAGAACTATTTCTTAGGTCTGTTGTGGATCACCTACCTTGGATGAATAGATAATGTTCTTGTATTTCCAGGAAAAGTCACATAACAATAATGTATTAAGTGCCAGATTTGGAGTATCAGAATTTCTATAATTCTCTTCTCCTGAAGAGACTCACAATAGGGGTTTGAGAAGTTTATTGAACCCTTTGAAACTCTACAGAGAAATAATAAGTTTGATATGATGCAGCTGTAGACATCATTATGATAATTTATATACACCATATATAATGTTTACAAATTAAATGACTGCTACTATTATAGCATTTTAGTAAAAGAACTATTGGAAAGAAATGTTAGAAAATAAAATTTTATAAGTAAAAACCAGTACCTTTCTTGATTTTAGAAATTATTTATGAAGGTAATATTTATATAAGGAAGAAGAAAGTGATGGAGTATTCTACCACTCTGCAAATAAAAGGGATATGTAAGTTTAGAAAAACCTAGCACTTACTACACATCTCTAATTTTCTATTACTTTTTAGTTAATTTAGTGCCTATATTGTAGTATTTGCACCATAGCTATAAACAGTAACTGCAGAGTCATTTTAGCACTGTTTTGTAAATGTTAAGATGGTTTTAATTAAAAAAAGCCATACTTCAATTAATAGAATAATTGCATTAATAAACACTAGTATATTAAAGAAGTGGAAAATATCATCTGTCTTCATTTTGTTAATGTTAGTAATATGCATAATTAGCCCTAGAATATAGGCCAAATGGAAATTTCTTGTAGGCTAGATAGCTACAATGTCTATATATCTAAAAAATACAGTTATTTTAGTGAAATACCTATGAAGCAAAAATGTTACCCTACTTAATAATACAAGGAAACCTTACTTGTATTGAATTCCTTTTCCCTCTCAAGTAGTTGACAGATTTATTCTTTGGGGAGCAGATTGGACTACTTCTTTACAGAGTGCTATGGATATTGAGTGAGCTATAGACTTAGACATATCTATAGTAATGGCTCACATCAATTTTAGCAGACACAAGCAAGATAAATATTAAGCTTTACTAAACTAACTCAACTAAAAATAAAAAGGTTGTGAAATGCAAATCAGTAGAGGGGAAAGGTATAATCAAACAGTGTGAAAGTAGAAGAGTTTGCTCAGTAAGAAAGGACTTATGTATAGAACTAATGCTTTCCTCACCACCCTACCTGTGGAGTGGGGGGGGAGGGATGGGAGGGGAGAGTGGTGGGGGACATGGGAGGGAGAGAGGGAGGAAAGAAGAGAGTAAGAGAAGGAAAGTAACTGGGATCAATATGTAAATTAAGAAAAAATATAGTAAAATAAATAAATAAATAAAACTAATGCTTTCCTGTGTTTCTTCTTTTCCCTTCTCCTAATGTTGGAGTAGGGACAGTATGTTCTGTGTAATTGATCATCTGTTATATTTCTCAATGTATAATGTTCTTTAGTTACTAGATTTGATCTAAGTAAATATATTCCATAATAGATTTTATATATTAACATCATTAGAAACAATACCATCAATGCCATCAATGCACTATTGCATGCAACTCATTTAAAATCTGGCACTGGTGGGCTTCTGACCAGCCAGGATGAGAAACCAGAGACTAGATTTATTCTCCAACTGGAAGGCACTAACACATAGGCCAAATATAGAAGTGATAATTTCTACAATTGTATGTTAAGCAATAAAGGACAATGATTCTTGAGAGAATTGAGTCTCCAATTGGCCAAATTTCATGCTGAGGGAGTTTCAGTGATACTGTAGAAGAGAACCCCAATTTAGATGAAAGAGCTCCCAGAACTGGAAATATGTGGGATGATGCACATCAGTAGTTTTACAGGAAATAACTGGAGTCCACAAAAGAAGGTTCTGTAAAGAAGGAATGCACAAAGAGTACTAGGGACCTACATCAAAGGTGCTGAACACTGGTGTAAAGTGATTTGTTATTTATGATTTATTAAAGCTTGCTTGAGGATTCAGAAAGCAAAGTTAGCCATAAGCCATAGAAGCCAGGAACACACCTTTAATCCCAGTGGTCAGAAGCTAGAACATGATGGTATATACCTTTAATCCTAGGACTCAGGCTTAAGAGGTAGACAGATCTCTCTGAGTTCAAGGCCACCCAGGGATACATGAACTTGAATAATTGTGAAACAGTAACAGACCACATACCTTTAATCCCAGCACTGGAGGGGTATATAAGACAGGACCAAGTATGAGACATTCATTCTTCAGTCACACTGAGGAGAAGTTACAGTCTGAGACTTGGTGAAAACTCATAGACACAGGATCAGGATTTTCAGCCTGAGGTAGAGGTAAGGATCTAGTGGCTGCCTGCTTTGCTTTTCTGATATCCAACTTGAAGTTTGAACCCCAATATCATTCTTTGGGTCATTTATATTTTTCTTGTTACACTGGCATCTCTAGCTGAACACTGACACAAACATGTAGGTGACACAACAGCTGAAGACTTGGGACAAAGAAACACACACACCACAAGAGAGGGAAATGGTGAGAACTTACACAGGACTGGAGGACAGCATGTTTTACCTAGCCACAGTGAAATCTTAAGTCACAGGACAATGCATCATAGAATTAAATAATTTTTCCTAAGTATTGAGGAAAATCAACTATAGACTAAATACTACTCTAGTTCTACAAAATAAAGGATAACAGGAAAAACTGAAGAGATCAAAGTGTTTGAAGTAATATAAATATTATATACAACAAATTTTAATAATATTATAAATAATTCCATAAACATATCCATACTCTACTATATATATTCATACACATATATGCATATATATGTACACATATGTTTATATTA
This sequence comes from Cricetiscus sungorus, assembly GCA_030556225.1. Classification (NCBI taxonomy): domain Eukaryota; kingdom Metazoa; phylum Chordata; class Mammalia; order Rodentia; family Cricetidae; genus Cricetiscus; species Cricetiscus sungorus. Next base: position 27,351,563 of record JANBXA010000734.1, read on the forward strand.
TAAATAGTAAACATACCTATACATATGTAGTTATAGACACACATAGAATTGTGTGTTGCAGGTGTTGATGAATAGCATATTTTCAAGAAGATATTCACATTATAGATTACTGTTTCATTGGAAGTGTGTACCCATACATGATCTGTTGGTTCAGTTGGAAATTCCTTAACATATAATACAATAAGCCCCCCAAATTTCTAAGTTAATTGATATTGTGGTACTTTATTTCTTATATTAATAATATAATTTAAAAATTTTACATATCGATCCCTAACCTTCCCTCTATCCCTCTCTCTCTTCTTAACCTCATTCCCCTGTGACATGCACTCTGGCCACCCTCCCCTCCCATCCCCCGCATCCATTCCACACATAGGGCTATGTTTTCCAGGTTGTATTATGTAAATCTGTCAAGTCATTTGAAGTAGGGACTAGGACTTCTCTTCTGTCTCTAGGTTAAGGAGGTATACCTCCATGGGGGATGTGTCCACTAGGTCATTGTGTGCACCAAAAAAAGATGCTGTTTCTACAGTCTGAGGTCTACCAGACTGCTCAGTCCTTCTAGCTGAGACCCATATTCAAGGGGTCTGAGTCAGTCCCATGCTGAATTCCAAGCTATCAGTTTGGAGGGGGGACATTAGCACCTCCTTGTTCAGGTCAGTTGTCTTTGTGTGCTTCTGCAACCTTGTCTTGTCCCCTGTCTCTGCATCAGGATTATAATTGGACTCAGGGTTTAGTATGGGTGTTTGCTTCTGTTTCCAACAGGTAGTAGATGAGGGCTCCATGATGGTGGATAATTTAGTTGATGATCTCACTATCAAGGAAGGGCATTTATGGTAGCCTTTTCATGGTTGCTCAAATTGTTAGTTGGAGTCAGTCTTGTTAGTCTCCAGACTTTTCTTTAGGTGCAGTTTTCTCTTCAAACCAATAATGGCTCCCTCTTTTATGCTCTCTCTCTCTCCCTCCTCCCCTCCCTCCCTCTCTCTCTCTCTCTCTCTCTCTCTCTCTCTCTCTCTCTCTCTCTCTGTCTGTCTCTGTCTCTCTCTTGTCTTCTGTTCCTACCATGACTCAATCTACCTAGTCGAAAGTGCTTTCCTCTCCTCCCCTTCTCTCCATTCACTGCCTCCCACCATTTCCCATGTGCTCTGGGGGACTTGTCCCTTCCCCCTTTTGTGAGGGACCTTATATGAATCTCGTAGAATACACCTTGTATCCCAGTTCCTATGGTGGTGTAAATTATACACTGGTGATCCTTTGCTCTACATCTAAAAATCCATATATGAGCAAGTACATACCCTGTATCTCTTTTTGTGATTGGGTTATCTTATTCAGGATGGTTTTATCAAGTTCAATCTACTTGCCTGCAAATTACAAGATTCCATTATTTTTTTTCAGCAGAGTAGTATTCCATTGTGTAGATGTGCCACATCTACTTTATCCATACTTCAGTTGAGTGGCAACTAGGTTGCTTCCAGGTTCTGGCTATTACAAATAATGCTACTATGACCATATTTGAGAACATATCTTTGTTGCATTGATGTGGGTCATTTGGGTATATACCTAAGAGCAGAATTGCTGGGTCCTGTGGTAAACTACTTCCCATTTTCCTGAGGAACTGCCATACTGCTCTCCAAAATGTCTGTAAAAGTTTGCACTCCCACCAACAGTGGAGGAGTGTTTCCCTTTCTCCACATCCTCTCCAGCATTAAGTTGTCATTGGTTTTTCTAATTTTAGCCATTCTGACAGGAGTATGATGGTATCACAATGCTGTTTTGATTTGCATTTCCCTGATAGCTAAGGATGTTGAGCACTTTCTTAAGTGTCTTTCAGCCTCTTTGATTTCCTCTACTGTGAATTTGTTCTTCAATTCTGTACCCCATTTTTAATAGGGTTATTTGTTGTTTTGCTGACTAGTTTCTTGAGTTCTTTGTATATTTTGGAGATCAGTGCTTTGTCAATATAGTTTTGTTAATAATTTTTTCTCAGTCTGTGGGCTACCATTTGGTCTTGTTCACTGTGTCCTTTGCCTTACAGAAGCTTCTAAGTTTGAGGAAGTCCCACTTATTAATTGTTAATCCCAGTATCTGTGCTACTGGATTTATGTTCAGGAAGCAGTCTCCTATACCAATTTGTTCAAGGGTACCTCCTACTTTTTGTTCTAAGAGGTTCATTATGGCTGGATTTATGTTGAGGTCTTTGATCAGTTTGGACTTAAGTTTTGTGCCTGACAATAGGCATGGGTCTATCTGCAGTCTTCTACACACCATCATTCAATTGAGCCAGCACCATTTGTTGAAGATGCTTTCCTCCCCACTTAGTATTCTTTTAGCTGTTTTGTCGAAAAATCTGTTGTTCATAGGTGTGTGGGTGAATATCAGGATTTTTGATTCGATTCCATTGGTCTACCTGTCTATTTTTGTGCCAATACCAGGCTGTTTTCAGAACTATAGCTCTGTAGTAGAGCTTAAAGTCAGGGATGGTGATGCCTCCTGAAGTTATTTTATTGTACAGGGTTGTTTTGGCTATCCTGGGTGTTTTGTTTTTCCATACAAAGTTGATTATTATCCTTTCAAAGTCAGTGAAAAATTGTGCTGATATTTTAATGGAGATTGCATTGAATCTGTAGATTGCTTTTGGCAAGATTGCTATTTTTACTATATTTATTCTTCCTATGCAAGAGCATGGGAGATCTTTTCATTTTTTGGTATCTTCTTAAATTTCTTTCTTTAAAGACACAAAGTTCTTATTGTATAGGTCTTTCACATGTTTAGTAAGCATTGCCCCAAGATATTTTGTATTGCTTGTGGCTATTGTAAAGGGTGATCTTTCTCTGAATTCTTTCTCATATTCTCTGATGTCTGAGTAAAGTAGGGCTACTGATTTTTTTTGAGTTTATCGTGTATCCTGCTAGTTTGTTGAAGGTGTTTATCAGCTGTAGGAGTTCCCTGGTATAGTTATTTGGGTTGCTTATATTAAGTATCATATCATCTGCAAATAGAGACAGTTTGAATTTTTCCTTTCCAAGTTTGATTCCCTTAATCTCCAATTGTTGTCTTATAGCTTTATCTAGAACTTCAAGTACAATATTGAAGAGATATGGAGAGAGAGGACAGCCTTGTCTTGTTCCTGATTTTAGAGGAATCACCTTAAGCTTCTCTCTATTCAGTTTGATGTTGGCTGTTGGTTTACTGTACATTGCTCTTATTATGTGCAAGTATGTTCCTGTTATCCCTGATTTCTCCAAGACCTTTATCATGAAAGGGTGTTGAATTTTGTCAAAGGCTTTTTCAGCATCTAGGGAGATGATCATATGGTTTTCCTTTTTAGTTTATTTATATGGTGTATCATGTTGATAGATTTTTGTATGTTAAACCATCCATGCAACCCAGGGATGAAGCCTACTTAGTCATGGTGGATGATTTCTCTGATGTATACATAGATTCTGTTTGCCAGTATTTTATTGAGAATTTTGGCATCAATGTTCATCAGGGATATTGGTATGTAGTTTTCTTTCTTAGTTGTATCTTTGTGAGGCTTGGGTATGAAGGTGATTGTGGCCTCGTAGAAAGATTTGGTAATGTGCCTTCTGTTTCTAATGTGTGAAACAATTTGAGGAGTATTGGAATTAGCTCTTCCTTGAATTTCTGGTAGAATTCTGCACTGAAGCCATATGGCCCTGGCTTTGTTTTGTTGGAAGGTTTTCAATGACTGCTTCTATTTCAATGAGGGTTATAGTTCTATTTAAGTTGTTTGTCTGTTCTTGATTTAATTTTTGTAAGTGATAGTTATCTAGAAATTTGTCCATTTCCTTTGAATTTTCAAATTTTGTGGAGTACAACTTTTCAAAGTATGACCTGAAAGTTGTCTGGATTTCCTCTGTGTCCATTGTTATGCCCCCCTATTCAATTCTGATTTTGTTAATTTCATGTTCTCTCTCTGCTTTTTTGTTAGTTTGGATAAATGTCTATCTTGTTGATTTTCTCAAAGAACCAACTCTTTGTTGCAGTGATTTTTTTTGGTTTGTTTTCCTGGTTTCTATTTTTTGATTTCAGCCCTCAATTCATTATTTCCTGGCATCTACTCCTCTGGCGGTGAGTTTGCTTCTTTTTGGTTCTAAGGCTTTCAGTTGCACTGTTAATTCTCTAATGTGAGTATTCTCTGTTTTCTTCATATGGACACTCAGTGCAATGAACTTCCCTCGTAATACTGCTTTCAATGTGTCCCATAAGTTCAGATATATCATGTCCTCATTCTCGTTGAATTTTTAGGAAGTTCTTAATTTCTTTCTTTATTTCTTCTTTGAACCAGGTGTGGTGCAATTGCACATTGTTCAGTATCCATGAGTTTGTAGGGTTTCTGCAATTTGTGTTGTTGTTGAATTCCAATTTTAAAGCATGTTGGTCTGACAGGGGACTATTCCAATTCGTTTGTATCTGTTGAGGTATAACAAACATGCCACCTAGTATGTGGTCGATTTGTAGAATGTTTTATGTGGAACAGAGAAGATAGTATATTCTTTTGCATTTGAATGGAATGTTCTATAGATGTCTGTTAAACCCAGTTGAGATATAACTTCTGTTAGTTCTTTTGTTTCTTTGTTGAGATTTTGTTTGGTGGTCCTGTCTAGGGGTGAGAGTAGTGTGTTGAAGTCTCCCACTATAAGTGTGTGAGGTTTAATGTCAGCTTTGAGTTTTAGTAGCCTTTCTCTTGCTAATGTGGGTGCCTTTGTATTTGGGGAATAGATGTTCATAATTGAGAGTTTGGGCTGATGGATTTCTCCTGTGATGATACGAAATGTCTATCTTCATCTCTTTTGATTAAATTTGGTTTGGAGTCTAACTTGTTAGATATTAGGATAGCCACACCTGCTTGCTTCTTGGGTCCATATTATTGGAAGAACTTTCCCAGCCCTTTTCCCTGAGTCAATGTCTATCATTGAAGCTTAGATGTGTTTCTTGTATGCAGCAGAAGGATGAATTCTGTCTTCCATTCGTATCCATTCTGTTAGCCTGTGTCTTTTTATAGGTGAGTTAAGACCATTAATGTTGAGGGAGAGTAAGGACCATTGATTGTTAATGCTTGTTTGTTTTAGATTGTTTTTGGCAGTGGTATTGTGAATATATTTGTCCTTCTTTACCCTTGGATTCTGGTGAAGTGGGATTATTGGTTGCCTATGTCTTTGTGAGTGTAGTTAACTTCCTTAGGTAGGAGTTTCCTTCCAAATCTTTTTGTAAGGCTGGATTTGTAGATACATATTGTGAAAATCTGGCTGTGTCATTAAATATCTTGTTTTCTCCATAAATAGTGATTGAGAGTTTTGCTGGGTATAGTCGCCTGTGGTGGCATCCGTGGAGTCTTAGTACTTGTAGAACATCTGTCCAGGACCTTCTGGCCTTGAGGGTTTCCATGGAAAAGTCAGGCATAATTTTGGTAGGTCTGCCTTTATGTGTTACCTGTCCTTTTTCTGTCTCTGCTTTTAATATTCTTTTTTTATTCTGTATGTTAGGTGTTTTGATTATTATATGTAGAGGGGTCTTTTTTTTCTTTGGTCCAGTCTATTTGGTGTTCTGTATGGTTCTTGTACTTTCGTGGGCATGTCATTCTTCAGATTGGGAAAGTTTTTCTTGATTATTTTGTTGAATATGTTTTCGGTCCCTTTGAGCTGGGCTTCTTCACCTTCCTCTATGCCTATTATTCTTAGGTTTGGCCTTTTCACAGTTTCCCACATTTCCTGGATGTTTTGTGTTAAGGATTTGTTGGATATACAATTTTCTTTGGTTGATGAATCTATTTCCTCTAGTTTATCTTCAGCACCTGAGAATGTCTCTTCCATCTCTTGAATTCTGTTGGTTATGCTTGTGTCTGCAGTTCCTGATCATTTGCCCAGTTATTCTATTTCCTGCATTCCTTAGTTTTGTGTTTTCTTTATTGTCTTCCTTTCAGTTATCAAGTCTTGAACCCTTTCCTTCACCTGTTTAAATGTTTTATCTTGGCTTTCTGTACTTTCTTTAAGAAATTTATTCATTTCTTCCAATTTTTTTTTGTTTGTTATTTTCCCAACCTTTAAGTGATTTTCTCACATCTTCTTTGAGGGCCTATATCATTTTTATGACAATAAGTTTTAAGTCGTTCTCTTCTGATTCATTTGCTTTGTTGTGTTCCAGTCTGGTTGTTGTAGAGTCCCTAGATTCTGGTGGTGTTATGCTTGTCTTTCTGATGTTAGGTGTTTTCTTGTATTGCCAACTTCCTATAGCTTCTTCCAGTAGGTGTTGGTGGGTTATCTCCCTCTCTCTTTGAGTTTAGGTTGGTCAGAGGTTCGTTGTCTGTACCTCTGTGTGGTCCAAGCTCTCTAGGAGGTCTCTCTGTAGGCAGGAGCCCATCGATGGGGGACAAAGAATACTCAGGATATTTCTGCACAGATAGGCAGGTCTACCTGGCACTCTCCAGCTAAGTAAGGCCTCTTTTGCAGAGGTCCTGCTATGGGAGTCAAGGATCCAGCCCAGAGGAACTCAGAGTAGTCCATCAGAGATAGGTGAATCTCTGGGAGGGGCCCAGAACTTCAGTAGAAGACCAGTGGTGGGGGTCAGAGACCAGGCAGGTAGAAATTAAGGGTGGTCCCAAGTGGATAGGCAGGTCTGTTGTGCTCAGATCAGCTCCAAGGATATTGTGGTACCTTCATATAATAAAAATCTCATACTTCCTGTTGAATTGTTTTATATGAAAAACATAAAACCATTAATAAACTCATCACCTACATTGCTATTGTATAACTCTAAAATGGAGAATGTGTCTAAGTTCACTAGAAGGAAAACTGTGGGTTCCACAGAATTTCTCCTGTAAAATTAACATGGTGAACTCTGATGATAGTATTGTAGAGTTATCCACTTCAGTGAGTGTTCCTTTGCTTCTGTGGACCAGAAGAGATTGTCATTCCAAAGAATATTTTAAATGCCAATTCTTCATGTTATCTCTTCTTGCACCATTTTCTTTTAGTATATAATTCAAACTTTTAGACTTTTTACTCATTATTATAAGACAAAATTTAGACATCGGAGAAGACAGCTTCAGTCCCTAGTTTCGATATGTCAATGTGGCAGCAGTAGTCACCAAATATCTTATGCTGTGGCTGAATTTCTTAGTTTCTGTAAATGTTCAGTGTCCCTATGTTTATTCTTATGTTATCTCATTTGTTTCCATAAAAGATTTGAAGTAGAAGATTTCAAATCAAAAGAGTATTTATTTTCCTTGGAGCACACCAAGAATATGAAGAGCTTGAGAAAGGACAATCGTGTGAGGAGGCAAGTGTGAAATAACCAAAAGCCTAAGAGGAAATATGTATGGTGTGAGCTTCTAGAAAGAACAAGAAGTCTGGGTCCCTGCTGAGACAGGGCAAGAGACAAGCAGGAAAACAGACTGAAGCAATGGGGAACTTACAGGCTGAAATCCTAGTGAAGGGCTGCACTGGTCCAACCAAAGCCTGCAATGACTACAAAAGCTGCAGGAAGACTGGGTCCACAACAAGGATGCAAAACAGGACTCTTCAAAAAGACCATTGCAGCATTATGGCTTCTTTGCTCTGTCCTTACAGTAGTTTTATTGGCATTTCTCTTCTTTATGCTTTCTCCTCCAGCCCCAATTTTATACTGTGGTTATTTTTAAAGTTATTTTTGTTTCCTGCATTTTATTTCACACTTAGAAAAAAAATTAGCAAAGCCCCTGAACAGCAGTACACCCCTACATGCTGTAATGTGTTCCCCCCCCCAAAAAAAAACCAAAAAATGAACAAAAAACAAACATATCTCATTCATATTCAAGGATGTTTAACATAGAAAATCTCTTAGTACTTACTGTAGCTTTGTAGAAATTCTACAGTAGAATTTCAGAAATTCTACTGAAGATTTGAGCTCAAACCCTTAATGAGTAAATCTATGAGGTCAGTACATTATTATAAGATGAATACCTTACTGATATTGCTTGCATGGGATATTACCTTTTGGAGAAACTTTGCTGATATTGTGAATTTTCTAAATCTAAACACAAGTTCCTATTCAGTCTCCAAGCTTCCAAAATATCTGTTCACTTTGATTCATCCAAAGTTGAGTAAGTCATTTCCATTCTCATTATCTCCTGCTCTCTTTTTAAAAGTCTGAGATTATTCTGTAAGTCATAAATGTTCTCCACAGACACATCTGTGATTCTGCCATCACCTTCTCCAGGACATTGCTCAAAAAGGCACTCTCCCAGTGAAACTTCTTCCACACATTTGTTTAAAATTGTGATGCATCTCATGCCAAGTGCAGCATCACCTACTTGTACTACCTGCACTCAGGGTGCTAAGTCTGGAGAATCTTGACTTTGTTTTTAAACCAAAAATCAAAAGACCAAAAAGATAACTGGTACCTCTTTTTATTCTGTTTCCCATTGTTTTTTCCCTCATAATTCTTATAGCTTTCAAGTGTGCTACATGTCCTTGCTAATTTATTAAGTATTTTGTTTATTGATTGTGCCTTCTAGAATATAAGCTGCATCATGATGACAGAGCTTTTTGTAAATGTGCCTAATCTTGTATCTTCAGTACTGTGAGCAATATCTGGCATAATGTAGACAATAATAAAAAAAAACCTTTTTATGCATTGAGTTTAATATCTGAAAGTATCTCTTTTTGATACAAATTACTGTTGTTTTGTGACAGTACTTTGGCTTAAAAATGAACACATAGCTATAAATAGAGATGAAACAACTTTTTACATCTGATCATTTAACTAGTAATTGTCACACAATCTGATTACATCAAGCTTGGGAACAGTTCCTTACATGGGAAGAAACAAATGTGGATATACAATCCTGGATATTCCTTTTACCCAAGAATACAGATCCAACCTTTACTGACATTTTATATCACTATTTAGTGATCCTGTCATAGGACAAGGATTATATTTCTTTTGCTTATTGATTTTTTTAAGAATATATGATTCTACAGCCCTCCAAATTCTAACTTTTTTTCTTTAACAGGTGAAAATATCTATATAGAAAGCAACATTTCTGTAGATTTTTCTCATTAATATGATTCTTCAACATGAAGAATAACTGAGCTGGTTTAAATAAAGTTCTCAGCCTCTTCATTTCTTTTAGTATTTGATTTAGTTTACTATACTCAATAGATATTAATATAACACTCCTTCTTTAAATATTCCCCTGTGTCTATGTGGGGATTGTGTGTATATGAGTACAGGTACTGGAGTTAAGTTTTACGTTAAAATCAATGTCAAGCATATTTAAGTCTGACCTTTAAAGAAATTACAGAAATGAAATAATTAGCACGATCTAATTGGGGAATTCTTGGTGTGATGGCTAATCTTAATTTTCAACAGGATGAGATATAGAATCAACTGGGAGATGATCTCTGGATATTTCTTTGGGTGACTATTTTAGGTTAATTAATGTAGAATGAGGATGATCTACTCAATTTGTATGGTACCATTCCCTGGGTTGGAATCCATGGGTGTATAAAAAGGAGAAAGTGAAGTGAGAACAAGCATTCATTGATATCTGCTTCCTGACCATGTACACCATTGGACAGGCGCTTCAAGCTCCTGCTGCCTGAATCCTTACACTCATTCTGCGTCCATCTTGCAGATAATATGCAAGTATTCAACTACTACCCTAGTACCATGGCTGCCTGCCATGGACTAACCATGTGAAAATGTTAGCAAGCTCCCAATTAAATGTTTCTTTTGTAAATTGCCTTGACCATGGTATTTCTACATAACAATATAACAGTACTAAGACAGATATACTCAGGTTGTCTTTTTTTTAGTGGGTATTGGATGAACTGAGGAAGACAATAGTGCATACTCTTATTTTTATCAATGGTCAATTACCAACAATAGCATTATATAAGAAACCATTAAAAAACTCAATTCACAAAGACAATAAGCATCCACTTGCATGCTCCCAGTAATAATGATAAATTCAGTTTGACCAAGCTAAATTCTACAATGGACAAATCCATTCCAGATTGTGGCTCATCTGAGTTTTATGCTAGTTTATAGATAGGAGCTTAACCTATTTCATTACGGTTTAATCTACAGAAGTAAATGATGTTATCAGTTACTTGAAGTATTCTATGACAGATTCCTGGAGCATAAGTGACAAGCCAAATGGAAAACATTTAAGGCATCTGCCCCTCTTTATCTGCCTCTGCCACAAATCTCTGTACCCCATTTACCAAAGCGAATAACTTGCTTACATTGTGAGGTACAACACAGGCGTATGGGGAGGAGAAGACATTCAGTTCATGGACAAAGCTCCATATATTAGGTATGAATCTTAAAAAGGAGAACATCACCAATTTTGAAAACTATCCTTTAATTTATCTGCTGCATTGAAGACTAGAGGGAACACAGTCTGTTTTGCTGGTGAGGAATTGTTGCAATTTATCTTTGAGTACATAAGTCCCTGGAATCTATCACTGTGGGCAGGAAACAATTGATGTGCAAGCAACTGTGGTTTATGGGTCATGTTTCTAAAAATAGTAATTCAGGTAATTCCCTTCTCCAAATATTACACACATCTGCACACTTTTGATAATAGACACCTATCTTATTTCCAGGGGCTCTCAACAATAACTGGTGGCTACAGCAAGAGTTGAAGACTAGCTGGAGTTTTTGTACTGGGGATTTTTGTGTTGAATGCCTAACCTCCAGTATACCTCAGTGCAGCTTTATTCAGAAACAGGACATTTAAAGAGGTGATCTCAGTTAAATGGGGTTATCCATGTGGATTCTAATTCAATATGACTGCTGTCCTTTTAGGTATAAGAAGAGATGCCAAAGATGCACATGGACAGAAAAGGCCACATGAAGACATGGCAGGAGGTGGCCATATGCAACCTACAGAGAGAAAATCCTAGACAAATCAGATCTACTATAGTCTTGGTTTTTAAGGAGGCATAAATGTGGGAACATAAACTCTCTTGTTTAAGCCACTCAAACAATCATACAATGTCACAGCATCCCTAAATACCAGAATATACACATTGCAGGGGTGGGAGTTGCTGTAACAAATACCTAAAGTATGCTGACTATTAGGAATAAGAACCCAGATTGTCCCATTATTTTCAAACTGTAACAAAAATTTCTTAAATCTAATTCTTATACAATTCTCTTTACTACATAAAACTTCAGCTTCACTTTCCTCATATCTATGTTCATTCTCATCTTCTGAGCTTCTACTAGAATTGTCCTTTCACCTTAGCGAGAATAATAATTATTGCTAGAATAATTTTAAAATTCCTCTAGCATGCTACTCTAACTCTTTCCTAAGCCACTGCAAAACAGTTTCAAATGCTCTTCCACCCTATCAAAGAACAACACTATGTAACATGAAAAAATAAAAAAAAACACAGAGACAGATATTGGGGTTTAAGCTTTAAGATCAGAGAAGCAAAACAGACCAGCCAGTACATCTTATCTCGACCCAGATGAAATGACAATCCTTTCTCCATGAATCCTCATAAGCAAAGGCTTTTAATTCCTATCTCTGCCTCCTACTTATATTCTTTTCTTTACCAAGTCATACCCTCCTATCTCCAAAAGCCTAGTGCTGGGATTAAAAGCATGTGATCCCTAGTGCTGGGATCAAAGGCACGAACTCTGTTACTTTACACTTTTGTGTAATTCTGGGTGGCCTTGAACTCAGAGAGACCTATCTGCTTGTCTTCTTAGTCCTGGAATTAAAGGTGCATGCCATGACTGCCTATCTTCTGTATCTAACTAGGCTTTGCTTTCTGATACATCAGGCAAGCTTTATTAAATCATAAATAATATATCACCACAACAATACCTGTCTCTCTTCTTAGTACCAATTTTATAAATATTAGTTTTTATTAATATAATAATAACTATCAACTTATAAAAAAACAAGTTTCATGCTCAGTCACAGTTGGGAAGTGCTAGTCCTTATCAGTAGGTTCCATGATCTTTGTAGCTGCAGACAGGGAATACTTCATGGCTGGTCAGTAGCAGAACAAAGCTATTCACCTCATGACCTGTCCTCTTCTCAGGCATCATCTCAGAGACCTGATACCTCCTACATGGTTCTACTTGTTAAAGATCCCACCTCTTAGTAATAGCACCTTCCATTGTGGACAATAATTTTAATACATGCACCATTAGAGGTAATTTCATGGCCATAATTTTGAAGAAACAATGGTTTATTTGGAATCTCTGGAGTGTGTGGTCAAAATAAACGAAACTGACAAACTGTTCTAAGTAAAGAGTGGCTAAGGATTAAGAGCAAATGAGTTTAGAAGAAATTAGTCATACCTAGCAGATTTGGGTTGAAGGAAAGGAAACAGATTTGTCTTCTATAAATTGTTTTACAAAGTATGTTTGGCAAGAATATCAAACAAAAAAAGATAATATGGGACAGGAGAAGGGATATTCATGGTGCATATAGTTAGTACGGTGAGACAGCTTAGAACTGAATGCTGTTTCCCTTGAAGATAGGTTTATACAAAGCATAAGAAATAAGCCCTTGTGTCTACAAAGGTTTGAATGTGAATCTTACACACCACTAGGATGCAGTGTAAGACATCTAAGACACAATATTTAAGGTGGAACTAACTCTCCAGTTTATGCAGTTTCAGGACCAGAGCTTGCACATAGCTAGAGTGCTTGCTTAAACGTGTGTTGGGTGCCTCTCACCCTTACTTTAGTTATTAGTCTGAAATTTTTGATACTTCATATATATTTATCATCCCATTTTCACATTATACATTCAAGTTTGAAAATACTAAATCTAAATAAGAGTAATGAAAAAATAAAAACAAATTTCACAATACCTAATATCTTGTAGGTTAATGACAGAAGAATTTATAGCTACAATCATATTTTTCCTCTAGGAGTCAATATTTATTTTACATTTACAGATTTTTAATTGTACCCTTCAAGTAATACATAATTTCACTTTATTTAATTTTCTGTTTTATTGAAATATTTTGTTACAAGTTATTTATTGTTCTCAAATTCAATACAAAGTCATTAAATTATTTATACGTAGATGAATAAAACTCTGAAACTATTAATAATTGTAAATAAGCAACAGTAACATAACATTAGCCTCTAAATCTATTTGCAACTTTCTGAAATTTGCTAATAAAGCTTTAGAAAACACTGCAAAGAAATTTTAAAGAAAAATAGCAAAGAAAAGTAAGCTGATCAAAGGTGTTAAAATCCACTGATCCTTAGAAGAAATCTCCTCTGTCAAGGTATGTGTGAGACAAATCACATCAGATGCCCCTTCAAAGGGTGGCTGGAGAGAATCCAGCTTGTTCTTGCTTACCTTAGAGTCCAGGAAGTTTAATGATCAGTTAAGTAGTGTATTTTCAGAGTCCACACATCCTACATCTACTCCTCAAGACAGATTTTCCCTTATTATACATGTAAAAGGATATCAAATACAATGTGTGTGCATATGTGTGTGTGTGTGTGTGTGTGTGTGTGTATGTGTGTGAGAGAGAGAGAGAGAGAGAGAGAGAGAGAGAGAGAGAGAGAGAGAGAGAGATGATGGGAGATGTTATTCTGTAACATTCTCGTTTCTCATACTGGTTAATTAATAAAGCCCTGTTAGCCAATAGAAAACTAGATAGGCGGGGCTAGGAGACTAGGAGGAGGAAAGAGGAAGTAGTTGGGAGAGTCAAGATGTAGACCAGGGAGGAAGGAAGACGCCAGCTGCGGCTCACGGATAAGATGAGCCAGGTGGAAATACTTAGATAAGTAGAAATAGGTTAATCATTAAGACAGAGCTAGCCCATAAACAATAATGGTAACTGGCCAACAGGATTCTATCAAATACAGAGTCTTTGAGTGTTATTTGGGGCTCACGTGGTAGCAGGACCATGGCGGCAGGACCAGCAGCAGCCAGCGGGAAAAACCAGCCCATAACATAATGGTGTCAGAAGTGGGATTGAGAACTTTCACTTAAAACTTAACAAAAGCTTAAAAAATAGTTTTTAGAAACAAGGGAACAGAAACTAGCAAGTCTTCTTGGTAGCAGCATTTTCTCGGTTGGATTTGTTTTGCTGTAGACAGAGATTTGCACAGCTCCTTTAAGGGAGGTTTCCAAAATTAGCATAAGCGGCAAAAAACCACATTGCTTTTAAAGAGCTCTGCTAACAATTCATTGGTTTGTAGGAGAGCTGCAATGAAGGTTTACACTGTGTTTTTAAAAAGTATGCTGGCTTGGGAGAGAAAAAGAAACAGAATACAATGGTTTATAAAAGAAAAAAGGAAGTAGAATGGATGGGTGTGGTGCGGCACGCCATTAATCCCAGTACTTGGGAGACAGAGGCAAGCAGATCTCTGTGATTTCAAAGTAAACCTTGTATGCAGTGAATTCCAGGACAGATAAAAGTTACACAGAGTAACCCTGTCTCAAAATATGTAAAAATGGAAATAGAAGAAATAGAGTAATAAAAAAGCCACGTAAAGATGGAAAGCACAGAGAAATGTTGGATACTATACGCAATTCTGTTGTCTTTAAATTGTTTGACTGCTGAGTAAATAACAACTGATAAAAGAAATGCTACTGGATTAATTCAATTTATATATTTTAAAAATGCTTTGACTCCAAAATTTAAGCCTAAGGACTTAACTGGGGAAAAGGATTTCTATTTTTGTTTCCACAGAGAATGAAAAGCTGTGGATTCTTTCCACACTTATGTGGTTTGATCAAGCCAGACCCCCTGAAACAATGCCCCATATGATCCAATATTCAAAGCAGTTGAGACAAAGCCTTGCAGACTACAGCCAAGATTTCTACGTCTTCTTAGGATCCCCATGATAGCACCCTCTACCAGCAGGAAGTAGTTTGGAAAGAACAACACCCAAATTCCCAAATATTGTTTATAAATGTTAGTTTTCATTTAAATGGGGTTGGTTATAACTGGTTAATGACACAAGCAATCTTTTTAAAGGTAAAAAGGGAATTATGGTATAGATATGAATACTTTGCTTTGGAATGGATTTTCTTTTATTGATACAATTTAAGGTCAATTTTGTGATATGTATATATCTCCTCTTTGTTTAGGTATTGTGTTTATATAGCTCATTTAGAATGTAATGTATACTTTAACACAGATTATAGATAATTACCTATGATA
Organism: Cricetiscus sungorus; assembly: GCA_030556225.1. NCBI lineage: Eukaryota > Metazoa > Chordata > Mammalia > Rodentia > Cricetidae > Cricetiscus > Cricetiscus sungorus. The sequence continues at coordinate 27,366,724 of JANBXA010000734.1, forward strand.
ATGAGAACTTATAGTTAGTTAGGATGTCTAGATATGCAGAGATGTATTTGAGATGAATATGCATTCTTCAAACCTTTCAAAGACCTACAGAATATGGCACTTAAAATGGTTTAGGGTTTTTCTGGACAATGAGGCACAACTGCTCCTGGTAACACCACCTACATCAGAAAGGAAGATGGATATTGAAGAAACATGTTATGGAGTTTGCTTCTAATATGGTAAGACTAGCCATTTGGGCAAGGTATTGCTCTTCTGGACTGTTTGACTTTATTTTGTAGAAACTGGACATGCAGGACCCATTAAAAGGTGACTGCTAATGTAAGATGGACATTGCTATAGGATTCCTGCTTCATTGAAGAGGCTGCCAGACAGCCAGACAGTCTACAGGACACAGAGAAAATTGACTGACAAACTGCCAATTCAGGTGGACAGTTTCAAGTTTCCTGCTATGGCCTATGCGCTGAAGATGGAACATTACAGAAGAACTTCGGGTGGCTGCCCAGGCAGTGAGTTATCTCTGTCATTTTTAGAGTTTATATATTATCCTTCTGTGGTCTTTGAAGGAGTTGAAGACAGATAAAGGAGCCATTGACATAAATGATGGATTCTGGAGAAGAAGACACTGTCTTTAATTATGTACTTACTGACGAGCTTACCAGGCACTGAACTGTCTTTCCAAACACTTGCACATCTATGTTCCATGAGTTAATTGGATGCATCTATGGCACACTACTGAAACTGGTTATTCAAGACTTAGTCACAGAGAACAATGAATGCAAGAAAAGTCTTAATAGCATTGATATCTAGAAATAGAAAGATCTTATGAGTAAGATAGGAGTCTCCATATATTAATAATTCAGGAAGCTTTTAGAGTGTACTCATTCAATTTCTTGTAGTGAAAAGGACGGGAAGTGGAGGAGAATGGACATGAGTTAATATTTTTTAGTGACTAGTAGTATCAGGTAAATAAACAGGCTGTATGAGTTTCAGTGTTAAAGCATTTGTCTGTATGTTCATACCTCCAAGCTCCTGAGAGATACAAATACATTTGTTCCTTCAGAAATTGTACAAATAAAGCTTTATCTAGTGATACAGAAATTATGCTTATGCTATCTTCAAGCTCTTAAATCCATCATGAAGCATTTGCTATTTTTATTTTGCATCTTTATTTCTTTCTCTGTAAACTATAGAAAAGTCATCTTGTTTTCTGCTGTACAATGAATGAAAATATTTTCCTTAAACATCCCAAGTCTCATGTGTCCTGGTGCTTATTCTTGGATATATTTAAATGCTTTGTGTAAAAATATATAGAGTCTAAATATGTTATATTAAAACTGCTCCTTTAATAAGTTTAGTTAATATGAAAGTATATGTTAACTATGAATTTGAAATAGCAGGACTCATAGACTAATTATTATGCACCATTTATTTAAGATAATGTCTGTATTTTTACATCTTTATTATTATTTTTTATTAATATTATTATTATTATTATTATTTATATTACATGTAGATCCCAGTCCTTCTCCCTCCCTCCGTGCTTCCCTCCCTCCCTGTTACACTTCTTCCCCCTCACATGCACCCTGACCACCCTCCCCTCCAATACCCCCCCACGATTCCACATGTAGGGCTATGTTATCCAGGTGGGGTCATGTAAATCTGTCAAGCCATGAAGAAGGGACAAGGACTTATCTCCTGTCTCTAGGGTAAGGGAGTTTCCCTCCATGGGGGATGTGTCAGCAAGGTCCTTTTAGGCACTAGTTATACATCCTGGTTCCACTGTCTGAGCTCCCCCAGACTGCTCAGTCCTTCTAGCTGAGACCCATATTCAGGGGGTCTGAGTCAGTCCCATGCTGGATTCCAAGCTATCAGTCTGGGGGGCATTAGCTCCTCCTTGTTCAGGTCATTTGTCTTTATGTTTCTGGTCTTGTTCTCTCTCTCTCTCTCTGTATCTGGATTCTAGTTCAACTCAGTGTTTATTTATGGGTGTTTGCTTATGTTTCCAACAGGTACTAGATGAGGGCTCCATGATGGTGGATAAGTTAATTGTTGATCTCATTATCAGGGAAGGGCATTTATGGTAGCTTTTACATGGTTGCTCAAATTGTTAGTTGGAGTCAGTCTTGTAGGTCACTAGACCTTTTGTAGGTTCAGTTTTCTCTTCAAAACAATAATGACTCCTGCTCTATATACCCAAATGATTCACATCCATGAAACAAAGACATGAACTCAACTATGTTCATAGCTGCATTATTTGTGATATCAAGAACCCAGAAGCAACCTAGATTCCCCTCAACTAAAGAATGGTTAAAGAAGATGTGGCAATCTACACAATGGAATACTACTCTATAGAAAAAAAATAATGGAATCTTGAAATTTGCAGGCAAGTTGATGGAACATGAAGAAACCATCCTGAATGAGGTAACCCAGTCACAAAATGAAGAACAGTGTACTCACTCATATATGGATTTTATACATAGAACAAAGGATCACCATCCTTTAATCACACCACCAGAAGAACTAGGATACAAGGTGTATTCTAAGAGATTCATATAAAGTCCCTCACAAAAGAGTGAAGGGACAAGTCCCCCAGAGCACATGGGAAGTGTGGCGGGGGGGGGGGAGGAGCAGTGAATGGAGAGAGAACTAGGAGAAAGAGAAGGGGAGGAGAGGAAAGAGGAAAGCACATGCAACTAGGAAGATTGAGTCAGGGTAAGGAATAGAGACAGGGAAGGAGAGAGAGAGAGAGAGAGAGAGAGAGAGAGAGAGAGAGAGAGAGAGAGAGAGAGAGAGAGAGATAACATAATGTCTGTATTTTTAACAAGTTATTTCCATGTGTGTTTTTGGTTACTTGACCTAACAGTGTATGAAAAATCACTATATCCAATACATTTTAAAGCCTTACCATGTGACAAGGAGAGTATTTTCTTCTTCCATCTTTACAGTAGCTGTGATGAGATGTGTTATTTCCTTTTTTTTGAATAAATGTATGTGTTCAAGCTTAAATGCCAGAACCAGAAATCAAATTCAGATATATTTGATTCCAACATCCATATCTTAAAATACCACCACACAAATATTTTCTTTCAGCTAAAGGCAACTTCATGTAAAAACAAATAATAACCAAGAATATACTTAAATGCAAAGAAAAGACAAATGAAATGCCCCTGGCCTAAATAATAATGATTCACAAGTAAAGAATATTGTAAGACAACCATTAGAGTTTAACCTTACCATAGAAGAACTTTAATTCTAGCCAACAGAATAGAATCAACCATTAATAATGCAAGGTGACATGCAGAAGAAGAATCAGCCTATAAAAGTGATTCACCCAACTTCATTTTGGAAGCAATGCTCCACTGGGGCAAATTAATGCTGTGAGCTGGAACAGAAGACACTATCTCCAACAACCAAGAGGTGCTCTTTTCTTCTTTGACCATGACTCTAAAAAGTACTTGGCATGTGTGGCAGCATGTTCTATACAAGATGACAAATGTTAATAATTGGGGAAAATTGGGTGCTCTGCACAAATGGGCTTTTTGGAGGGTCTTTGACATTATTTTTCTTTGTATTCCCATTTGTAAGTTTTAATTCCAGGTTAGCACTAAAGCAATTTTATGGGATAAAAGTGTTGTTTTTAAATTCTAACCATACATATCTCATACAATGTTAAAATATAATATTGAAAATTTATATATATGGAAAATGTATATATAAAACCCCACAACCTAAAACATAGAGCATGACACTAATGCATATATCTATTAGAAGTAAGGTTTTTCCTTGCTGTCTGGTCTGGACCCATGTGGTGCCAGCCCCAAATAGCACACAGAGAGTCTGTATTTGAAAGAATTCTGTTGACTAGTTACTAGTTTCTTATCGACTAACTCTGTCTTAAATATAACCCATTTCTATTAATCTCAATACTTCCATGTGGTCTTATCTTACTGGATAGGGGCTGATGTTCTGCTCTCTCCAGTCTCTCCATGTTGACTCCTCCTTACTACTTCCTCTTTCCTCCTGGTCTCCTAGTCCTTCCTATCTTCCTTTCCTATTGGCCAACAGTGCTTTATTCATTAACCAATAAGAGAAACATATTTATAGAATGACATCTCCCATCATATTTCATTTGCATAAACAAGGATTCCTTTACACACAATTAGGAATCAAAATTTGTTAAATTTTGAACTACTAGGAAAAGATGATGTATCTAAACATTTGTCATACATTCTAGTTGTCTCACAGGAGTTACCAATCAATTAAACATATAAATAAAGGAACCTGTGTCTGTGGCCACGTGCATGAACATGTATGCAGACGTATCTCTATATGGGTTCTGTTGGAGAAGTTATGAAACTATTCACAGAAGGTTATATATGGACATATAAGTATTATATAAACAGTAGCATATGAATAATTGATTCAAAAATACTCTAAATATTTACATGCTTGTTTTTAGGTGTTACAGTGGTGGAACATGGGCTTTAGAGGTAAACACACCTGGATTTGAACCCTGTGTTTACAACATTTACACTCTCCCTTTAGAATACAACCTAGATGTCCCTCAACCAAGGAATTAATAAAGAAAATATGATACTTTTACACAATGGAGTATTAATTAGTTGTTAAGAACAAGGACACCAGGAAATTTGAAGGCAAAAGATGGAACTAGAAAAAAATCATCAGGAGAGACAAGCATGGTATTGCTCTCTTGTAAGTGGGTATTATCTGTAAAATGAAGGATAACTATGATAAAATCCACAGACCCAGAGAGACTAGGTAACAAGGAAGGTTCATTGAGTGACACCTGGATCTCCCTGGTAAGGGGAAATAGATGCTATTTCATGAATAGACTGAAGGATAGGGTGGGTGAGGATGGGATCATGAGTGATCAGCTTAAGGGATCGATTGGGGGACATTACTGAAAGAGACTACTGCAAAGATGTAGTACAAAAGAATCCCCCAGAAATCTACAAGGATGACTTCAGCTAAGACTCCTGGTAATAGTGAATATGTAGCCTGAATTGGCTATCTGTGATCAGTTGGTGCCAATTGTCATCAGAGAGGCTTCATCCAGCAACAGATGAAAAGACCCACAGCCAAATATGAAGATGAAGGGGAGAAAGAATTGTAGAAGTGAGAGGGGGGTCAAGGACACCACAAGAAAACTTAAATATCGACTAACCGGGCTCATAGGGGATCACAGAGACTGGTCCAACAAATAGAGAGCCTGCAAGGGTTTGACTAGTCACTCTACATAAATGTTATTCTTGTGTAGCTTGGTTCTCTTGTGGGATTCCTAATTATAGGAAAGGGGACTGTCTCCATCTCTTTTACTTGTTTTGGGAACCCTACTCCTCATACTGGGTTGCCTTGCTCAGTCTTAATCAATGGGCAGGTGCTTAGTCTTACTGTAACTTCATATGCCATGTTTTGTTGATATCCATGTGAGACCTGCCCTTTACTGAACAGAAACAGAAGAGGAGTGGATTAGGGACTGAGAGGAGAGGAGAGTGGAGAAACTATGACCAGGATGTAAAATAAACTAAAACAAAACAAAAAACTTCTCTATTAAATTTGCACTTTAATATCATTTCACAACAATGCTTAGTTTTTGAGATTGTTACAGCATATTAACTTAGTTCACATGATTAAAGAAAATAAATCAATAGGAATTTATTTCTTAAACAGTTTATATTTTCACTTTTTTATTTAAATTTGAAACAAGGTTGTTTTACATGTAAATCCCAGTTCCCTTACCCTCCCATCCTCCCCTATTGCCCCTACCAAGCCCCAGCCCATCCCCTTTCTGCTTCCCAGTGAGGGTGAGGCCTTCCATGAGGAGTCTTCAAAGTCTGTCATATCATTTGGGGAAAGGGCCTAGTCCCTCCCCCGCCCCCATGTGTCTAGGCTGAGAAAGTATCCCTCTATGTGAGATGGGCTCCCAAAGTCCATTCATATACTAGGGATAAATACAGATCCATTACTAGAGGCCCCATAGACTGCCCAGTCCTCCTAACACCCACATTCAGGGAGTCAGGGTCAGTCCTATGATGGTTTCTTAGTAATCATATTGGGGTGCATGAGCACCCCCTTATTCAGGTCAGCTGATTCTGTGGGTTTCTCCATTCTGATCTTGACCTTTCTGCTTATCACTCCTCTCTCTCTGTAACTATATTCTAGGAGTTCAGCTAGTGTTTAGCTCTGGGTGTCTGCTTCTGCTTCCATCAGCTACTAGATGAAGGCTCTAGAATGGCATATAAAATAGGGATTTATTATTTTTTTCTTTAAGCACAAAAGGAAACATTTCAATTCAGAACTAGTACATCTAAGTTTATTAACCAAATAAAATATTAGTTTATTTTATCCACTTCCATAAATCCCTCAATATTTCCTAATACTTCTGTGATACTACAATGCTATTAATATTCTATGAACATTGTGTCTTCAGTTTGTATACTGGAGACCACACATGACATTCCGGTCACCTGTAAATAGATATTCTATTATACATCATAATAAACTCTCCACTATTTTTTATTTTCTGTCTCAAAACTTACTACAGCTTACGGTGTTCAAAAGAGAGTAAAATATTCTGCAGAGCTGGGTTGAAAAGATTTTAAGATGAGAATTCTGTTATTTGTTTGTTTTTCTAGCAAGGCTATTATTGAAGGAGGACAATTTGTAGAGTAAATTCTCTTTTCTGTTTTCCTACCTTTATTTTGATTCTGAGGATTGAACTCAGGTCACCAGGCTTACATGACAATTGCCTTTAACTAGTGAGTCAGTTATGTTGCCAGCTTTAAAAAGCTGTTGTCTAAAGACAGAACCTGTTTTGAAATTCTTTAGCATCCCTCAAGCCCTAGAAGTCTTCGAAAATATGTGGGCCAAAATAGATAAGTAAAAAATAACTCAAAATATTCAATAGACAGATCACATTACATACAAAGGTTGAGAATCTTATATTGTGTGTGTCAGATTTACTCAAATACAGAATATATTTTCATTTTGTGTAATCTCTCCATCATGCCTGAACTTCTTGTAAGTTTCTAACTCTAACTTATCCAGCTTCTCTATCAATAATGTAAGGATATGGGCATTATGCTTGCCTGCCCCTGTGACTTGGCAGAATGCACTCAGGCAGTACCCTGGTCAACCCAGGGTTCCATGGTTGCATAGTCTGTACACAAGTGCAAATGACCCCTTTAAAAGAGAGACACTTGCCCACTTACACTCTCTCTTTGTTTTTCTGGGGCAGACATCACTTTTCCTGTCTCTGTCTCTGTCTCTGTCTCTGTCTCTGTGTTTCTGTGCCTCTTTACCTCTTTTCTCTTTCCCCCTCTCCCATTTCTAATGAAACTTCTCACTTAAGCTCTGTCTGCATGGCGTGTTTGTTCCCCTTTTGGTCACCTTCCCCTGACATGGAAACTGCCAAAGTCCCCCACATGCTTTATGATATTACATATGCTCTTCATCTTCTGATAACCATAGTTCTACTCTTCTTTATTTTCAAGGAAGACATGTTTAACTCCTCCTATAATGACACAAACAAAATGCGAAGCAGATAAAATTTTATAAAAAGAAAAGACAAGGAGGGTCATGAGATCAATGTAACTAAAATAATGCCCTCACTTGAGACTTTGTAGCATACAGTATCACTTTATATGTCTTAGATGTTTATTGTTTGTGTGAGCATACCCAACTCATGAGCTTAGTTCTCTGCTCTGCAAATAACCTAGTAAGTTTGGGCTTTTAATAGCCATGTCCTTGAGTTGTCTTGCTGCTTTTTGTATTGTTTTCATTTTAGAGTCTGTGATTCTGGGAAGGACTTCAAATTAAATGGATTTGGAGAGAGAGCAAATGTATAATTAATTGGAGAAGAATGTCTTTAGAGATAATCTAATCATCTCATATAATCATACACAGGAACATGCCTTTGTAACAAGTAAATGTGGTTTGTGTATTAGAAACAATGTAATAGAGAAGCCAACTAACCATTGAAATGACTTTCAATAAACAATAAGAATTTTCTTCATTCATCTTTTATTGTGATTAAAAACACCTTTGTAAGAGGCATAGTTCTCATAATACTTAATCATTTCCACACATACAGTTTACATAATATTTCCAAGTCCAGACTGCACTTTCTGACTTATGAACTGTATTATAAAAATCATGAAAAAGTATATACCATGCTTGAAAATTAAAAAAAAAAGGGGGGGAGTATCAATAAGCTGGAATCTGAAGTGTATTTCCTTTCCCATAAGGGAAAGGGAGTTTATACTCATGACTGTCTTCAGAGACAAACAGTACAGGCAGCATATAGCTGCTGTTCACTCAGTACAATGTTGTCTCCAGAGCTGGTGGTGTATAGTTGACAGTGCTGGCAGAAGTACATAAGTTTGGGAAGAAGGCAGATGTCACATGGTTTTACCACAGTAAATGAAATATTAAATAATGTAGGGAGTGGTGGGAACTCTGAATAAAAATGTTACTGCTTTATGTAACTTAGAGAAAACTCAAATTCTTAAAAAGATGAGATGCTCTGTGCTTCACACAGTTAATAGTAATATGAGATTGTACTGTCATAGGTGCATTTATGTTTGTCAGAGAGACACGTGGGTTAGGCTTATGTGCTGGGAAAGATGCTAATATTGTGGTAAACACAATATAATATAATATATTATAAAATAGGAAATGATGCTAATATAAAACCCAGTAGGTGTTCCTACTACAGATGTTTATTAAGTGGGTGGGCATAGAATGTCTGAGACTGGTCCTCTCTTAGTTTTGAAGGAGATGCCACATAAAACAATAGTACATTTTTGTTTGTATTTCTTTAAGAATCCCCATATATTTTCTTTCCACATAACTTCTTTCAGCTTTTTTTTCCCACCTAAAGTAAGAGCAATTTATGTTTGCTCACTAGGAGAGTCCATGAATGTGGTTATTACATGGTTATTTTACCTCTGTGAGTTATGGATTTTGCCTCATTGGCATTTTCTATTTAAGAATATGTTTAGATATGGAAATTAACAAAAGCTAAACATATCAGCTTAAGCACCAGTGCTTTCGGTAGAGCATTCTTCTTGCTATGATCACAGCACGAGGATCTTGCCCTTTGATGTCACTATTGGCTTTAATAATCATCACATTTCCTTATATCCTCTATCTTGCTCTCTTGAGAACACTGCTTCTGCTACAGTCTCCTTAAATTGGGAATTTAAATTAACCCATTATCTAGCTAATTCTCAGGTTCATCCTTGTGAAATCCCTTTCTGTACCCATAACTATATGGTTTCTTTAGTGCTTGCTTAACATGTGGAATCTGTTTTATTCATTTAGTGCTTTAGCGCTCCTCCATTCCCATCACATTTCAATGTGATTAGTAATGCTAGGTAGGAAGAATAGTATTGAAAGGAGACTTCTGAAACCAACTGCTTTCTAGATACCACTTGGGGTCTATAAATATCAGGTTGTTACAAATGGCATGATAATTCATAGCCAGTGTCACTGTTTCTCATATAGACAGTGGCTGCCTCCCAAGACAAGGACAGAGAAATATCCACTGACACAATTAGTGCTGCCAATGGCAAACTGCCCCTTTTCAAATGGATTGTCAAGTGGATGATAATGGCCCACTTTGATGTAGGCAGCAAGGACATATTACCTTCAGCTGGTAAGACCTTCTACAGTAGGAAGAAAATTCTTTTAAAATGTCAACATGACCAACCTAAAATCAGAAGCTGAAAACCAAGTAAATACTCAACAGCTACTTCTGAGGACAAGGTAAGAAAATGTGAGCCCATTATTGTGGAAAACCAAAGCAGCTACTCAAGCAGGAATCTAAATACAAGTTCTGAAGTAGAAACCATGGAGGGACATTACTTACTTGCTTTCTCTCCATGGCTTAGCCAGCTTTCATATACAACCCAAGAACACCTACCCAATAGCAACACAACCCTTTACAGGCTGGGCCCTCTCACATAAATAATTATTCAAGAAGACCCACTGATATGTCAATCTGGTGGTGACATTTTTCTCATTTGGGTTTACCTCTTCCCAGATGACTCTAGCTTGTGTCAAGTTGACAAAGAATTAACCAAGAAAATTGATTCCTGGCCAACTTGACATTACTAATGAACCATAATGTTTCTTTTGCTTTTTCTCATGATTTTATATTAACACCAGTATCACAATATAAAACATATATAAGTTTAAAACTCTCACTGTCTTTACTAAAAATTTGTTATCTTTAAAATATCCAAAATCTCTCTAAAAATGTGATGTCTCCCCAAAACCACCAAATTAATTAACTTTAACTATAGTCTCCTGTAAAATATAAAATAATTACATACTTCTGACTTCAGAAAGGAAGAACCAGGGCACAGTTACAATCAGACCAAATCAAAACTAAAGTCTAGCAGTGTAAATAAATCCTAAAGCTCAGTATCCCAGATTAGGCTCTAAAGGACTTGGGTACCAGCCTTTCCATTGCTGACATTCACAGCACAGGCAGCTGTTTCTGTACACACAGGCCAGCTTCATCTCAAAAGTTCTAGTACTTCCAATGCATCTGGCTTCACCTTCACCAGTAGCCTGTCTTGAGATCTCTGTTTTGGTGGAAGCTTCACCCCATTACCTGGTATCCATATACCCAAAGAGTCTGGGATGTTATGTTGGAAGTTCCACCCAAGCCCCCCTCCCCTATCTCCCTCCAAACCCTGGTGCATTTCACAGCCAAATGATGACCCCTCTCCCAGAGATGTTCAGACCACTCCCACTCTCCCCAAGAAAACAAACTTGTGGGTTTGTCTCTCTTTCCCCTCTCCTGTTTGTGGGGTTGAGTGGGTCTGGGAGGCCAGCAGAAGCTCTATATCCATTAAACATGGGCTTTTTCTAATCCTGTTTGATTGGTTTGATTTGAATTGCTTTGTCAGTGGATAGGCTTATCTGGGTGCAGAAACTTGTCAGTCTCCACTGAAATGACTGTTGCACTTTCACTAATGTCCTCTCCAGGTCTTTCATGTTGTGAAGCCTCACTTACTCTTTGTGACCTTTTTAAGCTTTCAGAACCTTCACCATTCAGGAGGCTCATATGCACTTTCAAGTTTGGCTGTCAGTATGAGATTCAGTCTTGGCTATCTCTGTACCCCAGTTGATGTCTGGTGACCCTGAGGAAATGGAGATTTCATCTCAAGGACAGTGGTCTATTCTTAAGCACCACTAATTTCTCAACCTCAGATGATCAAACTTAATTGTCCTAGTAAAGAATAGGGTTTATTTTAGTGGTACTGGTTTCTTCTTAATTGCAGATGTTTCTTCAGCTCCAGCTGACCAGACACCATTGATTCTTAATTCAAATATATCACATGAATGGTCTTTTAGGGACTCTCAAATTTCCCTCTGACACTTCACAAGCCAGGCTTCTGTCATCTGTACATTCTAAGGATTATCTTCCAAGTTCCCACAACTGCTCATTAAGCTCTGAACTTTCCATGGCTTTTCCTGCTCTAAGTTCCAAAATCCTCCATAATCCTCCCATGACAACACCATCAGCTCTGTCACAACAGTAATCCTTTCTCTGTTACCCATTTCTATCTTCGCTATATTTTCATTCGCTATGATAGCATTAACAAAGCAACTTGGGTAGGGATTTTTTTTTAATTTGGTTTATACTTCCTGACCAACAGTCAATCTCTGAGAAAATCTAAGGTAGGACCTCAAACAAGGCAGGATTTTGGAGGCAGAAGCTAAAGCAGAAACCATGGAAGCATGCTGCTTAATTGGTTTGCTTTCCATGGTAGGCTCAGTGGGTTTTCTTTCACAACCCAGGACCACCTACCAGGGACTGCCTAACTTACAATAGACTGTGCCCTCCCACATCAATAAGTAATCTGAAAAATACTCCACATGCTTGCCAATCTGTAGGGACATTTTCTCAACTGAGGTATTTTCTTCCATGATGAGTCTAACATATGTCAAGTTGACAAACAAACATACTAAAAAGGACAATCTCCAACAATGTTCTGAATTCCCAGATTGTTTATCCGATTATTTTCCCTTTTATTTTTTTCAGTGTAATTGGTAGTCTCATTAATCTCCAAGTTCCTATCACTGATCTAGTCATTACTGTTGTGGCTAACATCATCCATTTGTTACTTCCTGACTTCACTTCCTTCTGCCTTCACCTTGAAATCCATGTTCCATCCAGTCAAACTCATCCTTGTCTGAAATTGTTCTCATGATGACGGGTTCAGCTATTCTCTTCATTTTTGTACTCAAATGTAGGTATAGACAGGGACATCAATTTTCTGCATGTGTTCCCCCAAACAAATGATATTTTTATGATATGTCCCTGTTTTAGTGGAGAAGTAGCTGATTGTCCCACTTGCCACCTTTCCATCTTCAGGTTTTTCCATTCTGTTCTGTACATAGGGTCTTCCATCAAAACACACCCAGAGGGTTTTAGAAGATTTTTCTTTTCCTCAAAATTTAAAATTACTTGGAAGTCCTTCAACATTTAGCTCCTAACAGAAACATTTTCCCAGAGCTGAAGAATGTCCATTGTTTCTATTTTTATCTATTTCCTGATTCTTTAGTGAAGCCCTCATTTTTGTAAGACTTCTGCCTCATGGGATCTAGAGAACTGTAGTTAATGACATTACTTTTATACTTGCATTGTCCCTTGCTTTTCAATGTAACACCCTGTATTCTTTGTACATTTTGTTACTACTCATCCCTATTTCCTCACTCATTTTTTTGAAGTTTTTTAAATATTATCACCCATGAGTATATTTTTGCTTTCTGGTCTTTTTATACTCTCAACAATAGATCCATTTTCCAAGACACAAGCAAACAATTCTAAACCAAATATTTTCTCACTTAGAGATCTACTAGAGTTTTCTTCACAGTTACAAACTCATACAATTATATAAGAACATTTATGCTGTAATTTTTGTGTGATTTCCAAATTGGCATGTCTCACACAGACCTTGTAACACAATCTGTGTTGCCCTTTATAGTCTTTTAGCATTTTTGAACAGATACCCACATCACATTTATAGGATTCCTTCTTAGCAATGTACATCAAATAACTGCTTTCCAGTTCTTTTATTTCCTAGAAAAATCTCAAATTTTCCTCATCATTTTTTTGATCATCTCTCTTTTGGGATAGTGTCTTACCTACACATTGTCCAGTGATAGGTGTGTCACTAAGTACTTGATTCCTAGCATTATAGAAATAGTTTAAGGGATGAATGAATTGTTCTAATCTTCATTGCTGAAACAATTGCTCCTTATTTAGAAGCTGGCATCTGACCTGGACTCTGTGGACAGGCTTACAATCTCAGCTACCAAGAAAGTTGAGTTCAAGTTCAAGACGTTCCTGTGTTGCAAAGTTCAAGGCCAGTAAGGAAACTCATTGAGGACTTTCCTCAAAGCAAAAAGGGAAAAGGAGATTGAGTATATAGTTCATGATGGCATAATATCTTCATGGTCCTAGCAGAAACAAACCAACTCCTATCTGAAAAAAATAAATGTGCAAGTAACCTTATATGGACTGATTGGTTGTATTGCACACAATTAAGAACACATAGACACACACACACAGAGACACATATACACACACATATTTTGAAACCTTGCATGATTAAACCTTCTTGCTGATAATATATGATTATGCAGATACTTTTGCATTAATTGATGATGTGCCATTTTTATAATTTTGTATGCTGTGAGATTCAGATATTGGAATACATCATGCCATAATAAGGACAGGAAGGGATTGCCAAGATTTGCTAACTACTTTAACTTTTAGGAAAACAAGGCTAGAACCATGAGAGTTTTGTAACCCATATGTATGAAAAATTGTAGAAATTATCCAAAAAATATACTGCTATCATTTCACATAAATCCCAGCTATAGGATTTATGTTTAGGTTTCTTTCTTTTTTTTTTTTGAAGAATTTGTCTCTAATCCTTTTCCAAAGATGTACTAATTTTTTCCACTAGGACATGAATCCAAAGACTTGGATTCTGGGTATCTGAACAGCATTGGAATATAGAAAACCCTTCTCCTTCTAAAGCAAGTTCCTACACTTTTGCCCATCTTTAATGAGATCATGGTATCTGGGAATAAAGATGTAGCTTTATATAGTCATCCTTGCCTGTCATCCCTGACACCCATATTGATGTTTGGATCCTTATAATAGACACACCTCTAAGCTGTAGTGAAATAGGTTTTTTGCTCCCAAAACTGATTATAAGTTCTTCTTCATGACTTGAAACATGCCCAGATCTCTGTTCTGGTCCTCCTGAAATTAATTTAGTTCATCTCATGATGGAGACTGGATTCCAAGGTTACAGTATCCATGTCATTTTGTGTTTGCTTATTTTATGAAAACATAGTACAGAAAGTCATACTGTTTAAACTTTGAAATATTTACATAGTTATCACACTGAAGCCTTACATTACAATTATATGCATTTTCATAATTATCAGAGCATTAACATGGGAATGAGGTGAAAATATCAAAATCTTGGATGTTTGGAATTTAAATAAAAAATTCTGAAAACATAATATATATTGAATAAACAATATGGTATGTCAATTGTTTCCTTATGAACTAAATGAGATGAATGTGGAAATAATTAGCTGAGGAGAAAGTGATTCACTTGTTAAAGATTTGACAGTTTATAGATTATAAAACTTTATTTTCCATATTTAAATTGATCCAAATGTTTTAAACTGCATTTTTCTTCTTTTGGGGATCAATATAATAAATACATTAGAATTAATGTATTCTTGAATACTTGAACTAATGTAGCATCAAATTTAAAACTCATATAGGACATTACATTTTAAATTAAAAGTATATAATCCAACATATATTATAAAGGATATATTCAAGTACTACATTACTATACATATTTAGCCAACTAGTTGGCATTATTATTTAACAAACAAGAATATTTTAACTGAATTAAAAGGTGGTATTTTAAAAAAGGATTCATGTTAAATAGTTACACAGGGCTGGAGAGCAGCACATTAGAGGTTAGCATTTATTCATTCAAAGGCTATTGATCTTTCCCAATGCTCTCATGGCATATGGTGGTTTGCAAGTTAATTCTCTGCAGTTTATTATAAAATAGAGAGCTTTTCTTTTCATGTAGATACAATCCAAGGGGATATCTCTGAGTTATGAAGAACAATTTCCCAGTGTTTATAAGTGTCATCTCCATTGTGTTTTCCCTTCAATTTTCAGTTCACTCAGTATGTGTACTGAAACACTTTGCCACTGAAGCTCTTCTCTATAGGGTTTGCCCAATATTTCACACAAATACCATTGACTTTCTTACTTAACACATGAGAAGAACCAAGCAGTTTGTGAACTGATACAATCAGAGCTCTTAATTTACTGGGCTTTTAATCATGCCTATTCCTTATGGTATCAGCTGCCTTTACTAATAGTTTATCAATTCTCCAACTCCAAAAGTTTTAGTTCTGGCTATTTGACACTTACAGATAGAAAAGAGTTAGGCCTTTACAGAAATTTAGAGAATTAAATTTCCAAGCTGATAACATTCAGTATGACCCAGAATAGAAGAAAAGCTAAACATTAGGTTCTGGTTTAGTGGGTCCAAAGAGAAAAATTACTATCTTCATGATACAACTTTATATTAATAGTTTTAAAATGTAGTTTGACTTCTTATTATCCCAATAGTTTAATTTGCTTTGTCTTGTTTCTACTCACTGAAAAAATAGTATCAATTACATGTACTGTCTTTGGGAGCAGTCTAGTGGTGGGGAGAAAACAGCAACCCTATGGTCTTCCTTAAGAATACCAAATCAGCTTTATTTGAATTCATTATCATTCCTGGAACATCCTATTTCTTTAAGGCATAGAGTAAAGCATAAAAATGGGGCCATGCTTTCATTTCAATGGAATTTTAATAGCTTGAATTTGCTACTGATCTGTATATTTTACTCTCCTTGGAGTGAAGAACTAATAGCAAGGAATAATCTGTAACTTGATTTTATTAATCCTGCAGTTCTACAGCCCAGGGGATGAGCTTGCCATTGACCTACTAGCCTGTTTGCCTTTGTGTGGTTCTCTATAGATTCTTTATGAGACAAGAATAGAGATATGTGCCAGCACAGGGATGGGTTTAGACTTCCTTTTTACTGAGGACTTTATTCTATACTTTACAAAGTTTCAAAATTGCCTTTCAAAATGCTGACCAGGATTTATAGTGTGCTCAGCAAACTCTTAATTGATGTCTGATAGAATATTAAAGAGTCTGAGTACATAACCTTGCACATTTGCTTTATTTTAATGATAAGATTTACTTTCAAGTCAAAGAAACAGTCTCTTTAAAGTGAACTCTATGTAAATTTCACCATATATATATATATATATTTAATTTTTTCTTATTTTACATATTGATCCCAGTTTCCTCTCCCTCCCATGCCCCCAGCCCCCTCCTATCCCACCCACCCCCCCAGTCCATCAGGAGGGATCATCAAAATATGTCAAATCATTTGGAGTAGGAACTAGGGCCCCTCTCCTGCCTCTAGGCTAAGGGAGTATCCCTCCAAAGTCCTTTTGTGCACGAGGGATACATCCTGGTTCCACTGTCAGAGGTTCCTTAGACTGTCCAGGCCTTCTAAATGAGACCCATGTTCAGGAGGTCTGAGTTGGTCCAATGCTGGTTTTCCAGCTATTAGTCTGGGAGTCCATGAGCTCCCCCTTGTTCAGGTCAGCTGTCTCTGTGGGTTTCTGCATCCTAAAAACAGACACCCACAGCTAAACACTGAGATGAACTCCTGGAATCCAATTGCAGAGAGGGAGGAGTGAATTTCACCTTTATCCAGCAATTGAGTATAGGGAATGCCTTTCTTCTACCTATATTTATGGGGTGCCCAACAAGATACTTGCTTAGTGAGAATGGCATATAATTTATATCCAAAATAGAGACATTTTAAAGAGGAAAATGTGAGGTTGTTAATAATTGAATGAGGCACAAATAAGAATGTGAATTTCTAAGAAAATTAAGCTTCAGGGAGATATTAGAAACAAGATGTAGGATAAACATGTTGTATATTTTGAAGTTTGAGTTTCTTCATAATTCCCAGGCTCTTTCAAGTGGTATTTTCTTCCTTTTTCACATTTTCTATCTGCCTTTTCATTCTTGCCCCTTCCATTTCTCAACATGCATATGCACAGATACATGTATGTATTAGATATTCTCATATGAATTCCTATATTTACTCATATCTTCTCTGCTGTTTTAAATACATTTATTTATTTATTTATTTATTTATTTATTCATTCATTTTATATCCTGATCACAGTCCCCTCCTCTTCTAGTTCCTCTCCCCAACCACCTCTGTTCCCACCACCAGATCCAATTCTTCTCCTTTTCTTTTTAGGAAAGGGCAGATCTCTCTTGAATATCAATAAAACATGGCATACCAAGTTTCAGTAAGACTAAGTATCTCTTCTGAATTAAGACTGAAAAAGACAACCCAGTATGAGTACTGTAGTCCCAAAAGCCAATAAAAAGGTAGAAGAGATCTTCTGTTCCTGATGCTAGGAACCATAAAGAGGACCAAGCTAGACAACTGTAGCATATATGCGGAGCGCTTGTGTCAACCCCAGGCAGGCTCACTGGTTGTTGGTTCAGTCTCTGTGGGCCCCTATGAGCCAAGGTTAATTGATTTTGTGAATCTTCTCTGATGTCTTGATGCCTCTGGCTCATATAACCCTTTACCCACTCTTCTGCAGAGTTCTGTGAGCTCTGCCTAATGTTTGGCTGTGGGTCTCTTCATCTGTTTCTATAAGTTTCTGGATGAAGTCTCTTGATGGCAATTGAACTAGGCACCAATATATGAGTATAGCAGAATATTTTTAGGTATCAGTACATTGACTTTTCCCCTCTCTAGTTGTGTTTGGTTCTATCCTATGTCTCTTGGTCATCCAGCCTGTGGGTCCTAGTGCTCTAGGTAGTGTCAGAGGTAGACTTACTATCCTTTCATATGTTTTAAGTGAGACTGGCTTGACAAATGAATAATTAGTTCAAAAGTTTTCAAGAAATTTAATATACCACAAACATCAATGTTTCTTACCTATTTCATAGACTTTTGAGTTTTGTTTTGGATTGTGGTTAAGCAGTTAGTCCAGGACTAATTTTATACTCTTTGCTTATTATAACTGAAGGTATGTCTGTCTCTATGCCCTTGTGATACTTCTTTTTTAATTTAATTGACATATAAGTGTATAATTTGAATTCCTGTCTATAATAATTAAGGTTCTTCGGAGAAGATCTGATAGACTGAATACATTTTTAAGAAGGGGAATTTGTTTTAAGATCAGCTTACATTACATTGGCCTGGGAGGTCAGCAATAGTGTCTTCCTAATACAGAGCCTGAGAAGCCAACAACTTCTCTGTCCAAAGGCTGGAGGCCTAAGCAATTCTAACTTGGATGGAGAACCTGGGCTATTCTTGAAGGGACATCCATCTTCAGTCCATATCAGAAGCCTGGGGAAGCTCAGTTCTGATGACATTAAATGAAAGTAGGCAAAGTGGTGTCAGTGGCAAGAGTATTGATGAATTCACCAGAAAGACTCAAAGAGGAAAGAGGCAAAAAACAAAGGTTTTTCCCTTGGGCCTCTTTTATCTTCAATGACACAAGAAGATGCCATTGACATTTAGGTTGAGTCTTAGAACCTAAGAACATTCCTCACAGGTGTGCCCATGATTCCAGTTCCTGACACCTTTGCAATATTAGCTATCACATCTGTCTGTCTAGACAAGGGTATCAGCAATTTCCAGCCAATTATGTTGTTATTATTATGAATTATGAGTTAAAATGTAAGAAAAAATAATAGAATAAATCTTACTTTACTTCTGACTTATCATATCTTCAGCTGAATAGTACACTTACCTAGCCAAAATAATTAAAAAGAAAACATATTTTTGTTCATTGTATCATGATTTTCTCTTTTTTTCTCTGAGAGGTCACATTGATTTTTTTTCTGAATTTTATCTTTTGAATGAATTTACCTTGCTTGTGATATGCCTTATGTATTTATGTATATCATATTAATTGTGTTGATGGGCTATGAAAAAATTAAAATTAGTATTCTAAGAGATAAATAAATTAAAAGTGATATTTAGATACTCTCTTGAAGTGATCTACTTTCAAAAAAATGAAAATGATAAGATGTGTGAAATAGGTGATTTAATTATGCTATAAATATCAAAAATCATAGCTAATTTATTTTGTGCCAAGATATAAAATTTTAATTACCATTTTCTCCTTTTTTCTATCTGCTTATTATTATTTCTCTGAAATTAATTTTATGTCATAGAAATAATACTGTTGATTTTAGAATATACAGAGAATGCCCAAAGCATACAGAAAAATAAAGAAATAAAATTTGTTGAAATGCCATCATTTAGTAAGCCTTGATTTTTGTGAATTTTGATTGCCATACATTATGATTGTATACATTGTTCACATAATATGTATGATATATATATAATGCTATATAAAACACTGTATAATGTATATACTATATAACATATTATTAATTAATAATTATATAATGAATATTCTACACTATAACACATATAATATATAGACCTTACATATATTATACATTACTAAATAAAAACTTTTCTGTAAAGCAAGTTAAAGAAATCATTTTGTATGCATAATTTATAGTCAACATTACAGTCAATGTTAATTTTGTAAATCAAAAATTAGGTATTATTGGGAATCTATTTTTTGTCATATGGTTTCTGAAATGATTTAAAAGGGTATTTTAGGTGAAAGAGCACATATACTTTAAGGCTAGGCATCCTGGATTATTTTCCTGAGGAGCTGCACTATTCATAAGGGCGATGCATAAGGACACTTTGGTTACAGTGGCTGACAAGCTTCATGTGATGTCAAACTGTAAAATAAATATTAAAAGACAAAGACAACCCCTGCTTGTTTGTGCTCACATCTCTGTCAGTGTGAAAATTCTCTGAAATGCTCACTGGCCTTTCCCATGTCTTTTCCTGTGTTCTGGCTGCTCATGCCCTCTGCCTTTTACTGTTTATGTTGCTGTGCACTGTCTTCTTAAAACTTATTGGGGCATGATTTGCATAAATATTTAGTACCAATTCTGTTACCCTGTTCATTATTAGAAACTTATCAAGATCTGCATGAGCCAGCTTCCCTGGGAATTAGTAGAAAATGTGATTGTTTTATATGCATGTATTTTCAGTTTGAAAGAAGATACCCAAATTATAGGTTTGAAGAGAAACTGACTCTAGAGAAATGTCCTGAGACCTACAAGAATGACCCCAACTAACAATCCTAGCAACAGTAGAAAGGCTACCTTAAATGCCCTTTCCTGATAATGAGATTGATAACTAACTTATATATTATCATAGAGCCCTCATCTTATAGCTGATGGAAACAGAAGCAGACACCATAGAAAGCATCACCCTCCCTGTGGAGTGGGGAGGATCGGCCAGGAAGGCAGGTCAGGGGAATAAGAAGGAGGGAGGGAGAGGGAACTGGACTAGACATATAAAATAAGAAAAATATACATATATATGCATATCTATTTATATATGTATCCAAATATAAAACAAGATTTTCCCCCAAATTTACCTTCAATATTTGAATGACATTTGAAAAACAACTGTTTTATTTGTGAGAACTATGCCTTTAAAATTGATAATGGTATGCACTCTTAATCCTAAATTGCTTTTAAATAACTAGGTTTTTTTTCTCTCTTTGGATTAAGAGCATAAAATATATGTCACTAACATGGAATAGCATAAGGACAAGATGTTGTTGTCTAGACCCCCTGAAATGAGGAAGAGAATAATGTACAAGAGGAAGAATTGTAAGCATGTGATGTGGGAAAGGCTCTGTGTTCTATCCACCTCTCACCACCCAGATGAAGCATGGTTGAACTCTAAATAATATTTAAGAATTTGAGACTACAGGGACTGCATTTCCCTTTAAATAATGGTGTAGCTCGAGGGTAATAAGATGCCTTAGTGAAAGCTTTAGGCAAGAAATGACATTACCAGCAGAGTACACATGACTGTCTGACGCACTGGGACGAATGGCTTGGAGACATTTCAAATTTTTTGAAATAACAACATAAATGTCCTGTGTCCTGGGAAAGTGATAATGCATTAGTGTGGAAGTAGGAAGATTGAAAGTGTATTCTAGTTAACCTGTATTGACTACTGCAGCTACTCTTGTCTAGACCCCTAACATGTTTAACCAGTTCTTATCTATCTATACTTAGGTTATAGCACTTCTAACTCTCTCTCTCTCTCTCTCTCTCTCTCTCTCTCTCTCTCTCTCTCTCTCTCTCTCTCTCTCTCTCTCTCTCTCTCGTGTGTGTGTGTGTGTGTGTGTGCTAAGATCATTAAAACCAGAAGTGAGTTCTGTTCATTTAGGTACATCCTCCCATGACTTAATTGATATCTTAAACACAGTAGGTTATTGAAATGAACAATCTGTTAACACACACAATACCCAATGTAGTTTCCATACAGATTTCCCTGGGGAAGGAACCAATTGGTGGGCTGCATCTATCTCATCTTCTAAATATTCAGACTGACTTCAATAAGGTAAAACATTGTACCTAATCTTCTCTGTCCCACAAGCCAGCTCCCAAATATCACAGAGATTTCTTATGAATTATGAAAGCTTGGCCTTAGCTTAGCCTTATTTCTAAGTAGTCCTTATAACTTAAATTAACCCATTTCTATTAGTCTGTGTGCTGTCGTGCTGTCGTGTGGCTTTTACCTCTCCTCCTCCCTGTTCTGTTTCCTATTCATCTGGCTGGTGACTGCCCCCCCAACTTCCTCTCCAGAATTTTCTCTGTCCAGAAGTCCCACCTATACCTCCTACCTAGATATCGATCATTTAGATTTTTATTAAACCGATCAGTAACATATTTTTACATGACATAATCAAATATCTTACAACAAAGAATCATAAAACAAAAGGTAAATGCTTGTTTGTGTTATGATCTTAGCTACTATTAATATAGTTCCATGGACATCTTAAAAGAAGCTAGCACATTATTAATGATACTTCTAAAGAGGAAATAGAAAGCAGTATGTAGATGCAGGTTAGTACACAGAGCTTCAGAAGCGTGTATTGTGTATTGTTATTTTTAATTGATAACTTATAGAGATTATAGGATCTTGTCATTTCATGAGGAATCAGACTGTGCCAAAGCAAAGTCAGCATGATCTGATCATAAACAGCATATTTTCCTCAATAAGGTAAAGAATAGAAAATGAATGGATCTTGTTTGAATCTTTCAGCTCTAAGTCCAGCTAAGCAAGACTGGAGGATGGCAGACTCCCTTACTATTTTTTATTATGTACCTTGGAATATTCCTTTACATTGTGTGAATTGAATATGTGCCCCTGAGATTTGTTTAATAAAGAAGTTGACTGGCCAATAGCTGAACAGAATAGGATTAGGCAGGAGAGCCAGACTAGGATAATGCTGGGAGAAAGAAGAGCAGAGTTTGAGGTCACCAGGAAGACACAGAGGGTGCAGGCGATGAATGTGCCATGTTAATAAAGGTATGCAAAGCATAATTAAGGTATATGAGTTAAAAAAATGTAAGAACTAGTTAGTAATAAGCCTGAGCTATTGGCTGAGATTTTATAATAAATACAAGCCTCAATGTGTCTTCTTGAGAGTGGTTGCAGGACAGAAACTTCTGCCAACAGGTGTGAGCTGTTTCATCACATAACCAAAGAATGTATCTGTGTATGTCTTGCTGTGAAAATGGCTGAGAAGCATTGCATCACTCTGCATTTCCAATATGTTTGAAAGGTAAGTATCAGGGTAGAGCAGAGCAACTATTTACTATAGAAATGTATTAATAGATTAGGAGAAGAGAAGAGGGCGTTTGGAAGAGAAACAAGAATGGGTGTGTATTTGAGAAATGTTTCGATGGAATTCCTGGTAAGACCAAATAGGAACTGAGTTAGAAGAAAGTTGTAAGCTATCTAGATAGCCTCAGAATGAAGAGGGAATGGGGAGTGAGATATAAACCTTTGCTTAGGGATCAGACATCATCATTACCACTAATAACAAATGCTCAAGTTTCAGAACAAAATTTTAGCCAATCATGTGACTAATATCAGCATCTCTCTTTTTAATGTGTAACTCTCTCTTCTAATTGATAAACATCCTTATTAGTGTGCTGTTAACAGTTCTCTTTGAAATTTTCCTATGATGTTAATTTTAATGTCACACATTTCAAGTGATGATGTCTACTCAGATGAAATGTTAGTGATCTAATTCATCAAAAGCTATTGTTCTTGTGGGTTTTCCACATTCCCATTATGCCTCCAGTATATATGCAGGGACAGAGTTACAGACCACTTGGAGGTTTTATGGGTCCCATGAATCCTGTTATTCTCTGATCATAGCCTGGCTGTAACCATAGGTTTTATTTAGAGAATAGATGTTTTCATTAAGATGATAATGTGAATTTGGATCAACTGGACTCCTATCAATTGTACTATTCTGGTTTTAATGTAACTCTGCTCTTTTGAGAGCCATTCTGAATAGTGGTCAAGAATCTTGGCTATAAAACTAAACAGCTTACATTGGATTCTGGCCAAATAACCTAAGTTAATTACTTAATCCTTCTGTGTTTCAGTGTATCATCTAAAAATAGTAGTTGTATTTCCATTGCCACTCTGTAGTGTTGATATAAGGATTAAATGTAGCTATACATTCAACATATTGAGAATTACACTTGATCTATAGTAAATCTTCAATAAACATTAGCTTTTATTAGGTTTGTCTTACAGGAAACTGCTAGAGTTCTCACCTGCCATGGATGGTTTAATGATGTGTATTAAATTTCCCTTATAATTTTCATGATATGAACTACTAGTAATTAATTTATATTGTTCAATGCACTTGGCACAATTGGCATCTTCTATCATTTTTGTTGTCGTGGTTTTGTTGTTGCATAGTTTCCACTAATCAGAAATTCATCTACAGTGGTGCCTTACAACTACCTCATAACTATATCTTATCCAAATAAAATGCTAAACTAGAAAGGCCACACAGCATTTCCTAAAACTTGGTAAGTTCCTGAGTATTGGTGACACCATTGTAATGTACTTACTAAACGTATTTCACTCTAAATTCTATCTGATTAGATAATATGTGGCCAATTACAGGTCTTTATCTCATAAAAACCTCTTGGTCCAAGGTTATTCAGGGAGTTTTTAGTTGTTGTTGGTTGGTTGATTGGTTGTATTTTTTTTGGTTTTCTTTTTGTTTTGTTTTGTTTTTTGTCTTTTTTGTATTTGAAACAAGGTTGTTTTTCTGTCAATCCCAGTTTA
Source organism: Cricetiscus sungorus (assembly GCA_030556225.1). Lineage (NCBI taxonomy): Eukaryota > Metazoa > Chordata > Mammalia > Rodentia > Cricetidae > Cricetiscus > Cricetiscus sungorus. The sequence continues at coordinate 27,391,138 of JANBXA010000734.1, forward strand.
TTCACCGTCCCATCCTCCTGTATCACCCCCACCAAACCCCAGCCCATCCCCTTTCTGCTCCCCAGGGAAGGTGAGGCCTTCCATGGGGCAATCTGTCAAATCCTTTGGGGTAGGGCCAAGTCCCTTCCCCCTGTGTCTAGGCAGAGAAAGCATCCCCCTATGTGGGCTCCCAAAGTTCATTCATATACTACAGATAAATACAGATTCATTACTAGAGGCCCCATAGACTGCCCAGTCCTCCTAACTAATATCCACATATAGGAGGTCTGGGTGAGTCCTATGCTAGTTTCTCAAATATCTTACTGGGGTACATGAGCTTGCTTGCTCAAGTCAGCTGATTCTGTTGGTTTCTTTAGCCTGGTCTCGACTCCTTTGCTCATATCTCCTCCCTCTCTGTAACTGTATTCCAGGAGTTCAGCTAGTGTTTAACTGTGGGTGTCTGCACTGCTTCCATAAGCTACTAGATGAAGGCTTTAGGATGGCATATAAGGTAGTTGTCAATCTCATTGTGGAAGGGCATTAGAGATAACCTCACCACTATTGCTTCGATTGTTAGTTGGGTTCATCCTTGTAGATCTCTGGGCATTTCCCTAGTGCCAAAAATCTATAATAGCTCCCTCTATTATGGCATTTCTTTTTTTGCTCTCCTCTTGTTTTTTTTTTTTTGTTTTTGTTTTGTTTTGTTTTTATGCTATAGAAATAGCATTTTCTTTGCAGCGTTTCTGTAACATGTGTGGCTTTTAATGTTACACATTTTTTAGTAATTCATTACTGTTGTGGTTTTCTTGAGAAGTTATGAATTTCATTGTCCAAGATTGTTGTTTATTGGATGAAGCAAAGGTATTTCAACTATATTTCTCATTTCTAAATTCATTCAAGTGACATAAATACATAAACTTCAGAAACCTTTTTTTCACATAGTTAGTCTTTACTTGCATCATCACAGAAAATTTATTTGCTATGAAGACACAAAGAAGTATGATCACATCAGGTGGTCTTAGGCCATCCTGGGAATACAGAAAGTATGGCAGGACTTATTCTCCTTTAAATAAAATAGGAATAGACACTTTCTATGGTAACCATGTTTAGTATCAACCTAGATATCTAGTAATAGAAAAGCAGATAAAGAACAGTGTGTGTGTGTGTGTGTGTGTGTGTGTGTCAGTGTGTGTGTGTGCATGCGTGTGTGGTGTGTGTGTGTGTCAGTGTGTGTGTGCATGTGTGTGTGGTGTGTGTGTGTGTGTGTGTGTGTGAGTGTGTGTGTGTGTGTGTGTGTGTGTGTGTGTGTGTGTGTGTGTGTGTGTGTGTGTGTTCTCACTTTATTCAGCCATAAGGGAAAACTAGGTGATACCTACTAGTACTTTATGAAATTTATGACCAAGGAATATGAGTGTGTCCCAGTAAAGATGGGAAGAAAGATGGACTGGAGGAGTACTTGGAAGGAACAGGCTCAATGTATAATGGGGGGTAACCCCTATACTCTGCTGGAACTATTGGTATCATCTGGTTCTTACCATTATTCTTTCCAAACAAGAATATTTGTTATTGTCCTACTATGAGCTGTCATGTTATTTTAGATAGAGGGTGTGCATATAGTTTTTGCATTTAGGTAATGCACTGTAATGAGCAGTCATATCCTGACCTGATGTAGGTACAGAAGATCATAAGAACAGAGTCTATGATGTTATATGTTATAAGTTCAGTTGTAACCTTTGGAGAGGAAGTGAATATATTTTACTAATGAGAGGGAGAAAGTTAAATATTTGTAATAAAACCAACTATTCCAGACCCTGATAATTATCAGAGTATTAGCTCTTTATTCTTATGAAAGTATTGCACTTCTTGCCTCTCTTGAGAATAGGCCTAGTCACAGGATTTGCTGTTCCTATACATTGAAGAAAATATCCTTGCTTCTGATATTAGGATTCATCCACAGGTATTTGCACTAATTTTGAGAAAAAGTTAAGTTTGTATCAGTTAAGTTTTTTAAATTATAATATTTCCTTCTCGTTTTCTTCCTTCCAGCTCTTCCCATGTATACCCATCCCCATTGCTGCCTCTCAAATTCATGGTGTCTTGTAAATGGAGGTTTGTCTCCTGCCAGCCAGTTCCTGAATAAACACTCAGAGGCTTGATATTAATTATAATTGTTTGGTCAATGGCCCAGGCATATTACTGAATAGCTCTCACAATTAAATTAACCTACTTCTATTAGTTTGTATTTTACCATAAACTTTGTGTTGCTTCCCTGGTTGCTACATGACATCTCTCTGATTCTGCCCTCTTTCTCTCAATATCTTTGTTTGTATTTCCCACCTGGCTCTATTCTGCCTGGCCATTGGCCAAATCATCTTTATTAATCAACCAACAAAACAACACATTTTTTTCACCATACAAAAGGACATTCCACATCATCTCCCCTTTTCTACCTAATTAAAAAGGAAGGTTGTAACTTTAACATTATAAAATTAAAAATAACAAAGCAGTTATTAAACAAGAATTACAGTTATAATGCTTAGTCTATTTGTATTCAGGAAAATTAAAGAAAATATTATCTATCCTATCTTTGTCAGTATAAAGTTTATCATAACTAAAGAAAACTATAATAAAAAACTAGATAATATAGAAACTATCTAGTCTCCAACTCCATAAGAAACCCTAGAAGGATATAACATTATGTAAGTAAACCAGAAGTGCATTGGAAGCAACTTCCAAAACCTTAGAAATGACAGAGACATCTGACTTCTTGAACAGTTACCGAAAGCTTTTCTGTGATATTGAAGCATCCATCTCCAGTTACAATCCCCTCGTATATGGCAGACTATTAAGTGAAGCAAGAGATTTCAATATCTACCCTTTGTCTCAGTGCTCAACCAGAGCGGTGGGGTTGGACGGTGAGCAGGGTAGGACACAGGGTAGGAAGAGGGCAGGCTCTCAGTGGGAGTAGGTGGGGGTGTATCAAAGCTCCCTACCATTATTTTTTTTACTTTGGTCTAGTTCTATGAACTATAAGCAAATGTTAGAAATTTGATCAAATTTTCTTTGCCCCTTGTTTTTTCTTCTTCTTCTAAAATTAACTAGATAAATTGATTATGTTATGATCACAATCCACTTTAGAGAAGAGGCTAGTGAGTATATTGAGTTGGGTCTATGTTAAGTTTCATAACTAATAATATATGAGTGAAATCTAGCAATTAATCTAGTAGGGGGAAATCCTTCAGACAGTAATATCTAGAAGAATATGATCATTCTTCTTGGAATTGCTGTTTGCATTGAGCAGGATTGGAGAACAGATTGCAAAATCTGGAATTACTCAGTATGTGTATGCACAGCCATGAGAATAAAGCATGGTGAGTATAATTACCTAAGATTCAAGATTCATTTATAGCTGGAAGTCTGAGCAAAGATGAATGAATTTTCATTTCTGGAATGAAAACAAAGTCTCTACTCAGATGTCACTCCTACCATCTAAAAACAAAAGTATAGCAATTAAAACACCATTTCTTGTTAATTTTGATTGGTGCAACATCTATTAAAATGCAAATAAAACCTCTAAGGCAATAGTTTACAACCTGTGGGTTTTAAACTCTTTGGGTTGATCAAAGAAAGGGCTCTTTTGCATGGGTCACTAAAGACCATCAAACAACAGATATTTACATTATAATTCATAACAGTAGCAAAAATACAGTTACGAAGTAGCAACGAAAATAATTTTATGGTTGGAGGTCACCATAACATGAGGGATTGTATTAAAGGATCACAGCATTAGGGAAGTTGAGAACCACTACTATAAGGGATAAATAAATTAGTGGGGAAAGCCCTTCAATCCATTTACTGTTTCTTCTACAGAAGACAAAATCCATCTAGTCTTTGGGAACTTGCAAACCAGTCTTCTATGGTCCATAGTAAACAAGTAATCTTTACATGTGTGTGATTAGTGACAGGGAATTGTCAAACTTTCAGCAAACATCTTTAGATGTGAGTCTCAGTTTTACAACCTTCGGTGTCTTTGCACGGTTCTTTTATCCTAAGAACTAACTGTATGACTTAATATTAGGATGAGATAATTCAGGAAATATTTGTAAAGATGGGACTTCCAGCTGTCTTATGAAATAGTGATGGGCATGCATCTTGTGAATGGAAGCTTTGAAGACGTGGTGGATATACTAATGATGATGATGTTTCCAATGGCAGATGGAACAGAGAAAGGTTTAGAGATAGACATGGAAAATAGCATGTGGATATGAATGAAACAGATTACTTTTTTTGAGAAATGTTCTTTACACACTTTTCACTAAGGTTTTGTGGTTTTTCTACAGAGCACGATAGAAACCAAAAATGTCATACTTAAGAAAATAATCATCATGTTTTACTAGGATATTTCATTGATGAGAACATCAAAGAAGTCTAGGAAAAGCAGAGTTGATCTGAATTATTTATACATTATTTACACACATATGCTCAGAAATAATCATTGCAATTTCCTTAGCACTTTCAGTTCTCCTTTTAGACTATGACTTCCTTGAAAACATAAACATGGCTATAATGAAAACAACTAACCAGAGATCTAAGAAAAAGCATGTATGAAGATAAGATCCTATGAGTATTAAATCCTCCTAAGAAGAATTTCAATACACAGTAAGTGTTAAATATAACGAATATTGCATAAGAAAAAAAGGGGGAATCCTTTCAGCTAAAGAAAATAAATTATTCACAACGCTTGAGATGGAAATTTTTCAGGCATCTTTAGAACTGTGCAGAATCCACAGTGATAATTTTTCAGTAGGAGAGTCAGAAAATAACTTATAGTAGAACAAGCAAACATTCAGTTTTATAGTCAAGGATTGGGGTTGGGCATTGGTGTGTGGAAAATTAGAAAGTGAACATGAAGTATAATGGAAGATTAACCAATCTAGCAGGATTCTTGCTGAAGCAAAGTCAGGTGAATCAGTTATTATCTGAGGTAGTGGAGAAAGAGACATGTGTTCAGATAGTAAGAGCAACAATTGGTCTGAGGGTACAGTACTCCTGGAAATCCCATAATTCCAGCATAGAAAGGGAGGACTCTTCAGATGGGAAGTTAAGGATTTCTTTGTTATATGGCTAGCTCCAGGTCAGCCTCAGAAATATAAGACTCTGTCTCCAAACAAAACAAAACCCAAAGCAGAACATAGCAAAACAAAAATAGTACAAAGGTGTGCACAAAAGTGGAAGAAATGGTCTTCAATGGGAAAGAGTACATATATACCAAAAGGCTGTATTTATGTATGTTATACATACATACATACATACATACATACATACATACATGCCACAGCAGTTGTTGAAAAAGAGACCATAAATTAAAAAAATAAAGCAAGGAAAGGCATATAAGAGGGCTTGAAGGGAGTATAGAAGAAGGAAATAATGTGATCATAGTATCTTCTAAATATTAAAATTTTAAAAAGTGACAAAAAATACAAATGATGGAACACAGCATACAGGAGAGACTAGCTAATCCACTTCAAATTTTGGCTAAGAATGCATTTTAGTTTTAGTCGAAATGGATCTCAGGCAAGGAGAATTTCTTGAATACGTGCTAGAGGATCACAAATGGATGAGGCATATTCTGTTTGGAAAACACTTGGCTGTGGCACAAATAAGGAATCTTGGTACCATTTAGACTTTTAAAACTAACCCTGAAAATGAGTTGAAGTCCCACACTGATCTGGGAATTTCTCCTGAAAATGTAACATATGCAGCTTCACAGCAACATATAGCAGCACTGAAAATGAAAATCGGATTTAACCAGAGCAACAAACACCAGCATGTAGGGAAGACAAAAAAAAAAAAAAAAAGAAAGAAAGAAAAAAAAAAAACTGAGAACAAGCTTTATAAATGATAAAAGCTCACTATCTTGGCAACATTTGTGTTGGGTTATTTTTAAAAAATGGACGATATTGTGCTGTTTCCAATGTATTCAGTTATTTGTGAAATAATAGTAACATTGTGAGGAAATTCACTGTGTGTCATCTCCATATCATCAACACCTCTCATACATAGCTCAGGACTGTTTACTTTTTCTTATTTAGGCACTTGTTTGTTTGTTGGTTGGTTGATTGGTTGGTTGGTAGGGAGACTATAATCCTTAAAGTAATATTTTAATTGATTGTTCTGTTCCATGTTGCTTTACTATCTTGTCTAATCTTTGATATTTTTACTTTTAGAAAAATATCTAATGTTCACTGGTTCTATTAAAGGAAAAATGAGAAAATTAAATTTTCCCAGTGACTTTCATGAATTGAATTTATTAGTCTAGATGTATCTAAGTTATTAATCTAGATATATTTGTTTGGCACAAGGCCATGTTGAACAAGAAACTATGTAAGAAAACTTAAGTTGCACAAATTTTAAACATTTGCTTAGCCAGACAACATGCAGTGTTGACTTTGCATACATTTAAACCCCAAAAGGCCTGACCCATATGTGGTTTTTAAGCCCAAAACAAATAATAACACATTACATTTTTCAAAGACCATTTTTATCTACCTGAAGTAGAAAATTTAAAATTTGTATATGTGACTCAAAGCTAGCTGGCCTCCTGGGCAAAGATTCTGAAGAAGCACTTAGCCTTTGGTGGGTGTCTTAGTTAAAGTTTCTATTGCTGTGAAGAGACACCATGGCCATGACAACTTTTAGGGAAAAAAACACATTTAATTGAGGTGGGGCTTACAGTTTAGAAGTTCAGTCCATTGTCATCATGACAGGAAGCTTGGTAGATTGCAGGAACACCTAGTGCTGACTGTATCTTGATCAGAATGCAACAGAAGTAAACTGTGTGTAACACTGAGGGAAGCTTGAGTAAAAGATATCTCAAAGCCCATCCCCACAGTGACATATTTCTCCAAAAAGGCTGCACCTACTTCAACAAGGCCACACCTTTTAATAGTGTCGCTCCTTTTGGGGATCATTTTCTTTCAAATCACCACAGTGGGTTTGTGCTTATTTGTTTATTTAATTATTTTTGAACAGGATCTCACATAACCAAGGAAAACCTAGAGTTTTCAATGTAACAAAAGTTGGTACTGAGCCCCATGAAGGCTGGATTACAGGTGAACCCCACCATGATGGGTTTCTTCTGTTGAATTCATACATTCCTACTGTCCCTCCTCCACCCAGGCTCTGAACCTTACCTATACAAAGCAACCAAAGAAGAGGTGGGACTTTTGAGAGGAGCATGGGTCTCTGTTCTTGAAGATGGAGTTATTGTATCTAAAAATCTTTCTTAAAATTTGTGAAAATTCAACTAGCTATTCTTGTATGAGGCTGCACTGTATTCTACTTTCTATCATCTAGATTCTTTTCTGTCTATAATTATCACACATATACTATAAATTCATGAATCTAAACAGGCATTATAGTTCTTTTTCACATGTTATTCAGTTTGTTACAGAATTTGTTTTCTCAATTAATTTTATCACATTCAAATGCTTAGTACAATAACTAGGTACTAAATTGACAAATGAGTAAATAGTATTTTATTTTTCTGCTATTGTAAAGAACATTCATCACATTGATTTGAACTCAGCTATTTTCCCTCAACAGTACCCCATACACACTACAGCTGCTAAGTTTGTTCATTAATTTCCATCCTCTCTATTGACCAGAAGCTCCAAAGACATTCCCTTATGTCTCTTTTTCTCTTCTTCTGTTTCTCTTGTGACAGGAGGTAGGGGTACATGTAGGAGTGGCTTTTATTGTTTGTTTGCTGTATAGTATACTTGCTTGTGAAATGTTTTAGAGCAAAATGATATCCAGTCTCTAGAGACATTTGGAAAGCACTCAATTTCAAACACATTAATTTTTTAAAACTTTAGTGTTGCTTTTCCTCTTTCTGAGAATTTATATTTTTAAAATGCGATCTTTACTAAAATCTATTAGAACATTTGAGTGACTGCATGTTCAGCACTCCTCTCTCTCTCTCTCTCTCTCTCTCTCTCTCTCTCTCTCTCTCTCTCTCTCTCTCTCTCTCTCTCTGACACACACACACACAATCTCAATGTACTTAATTCTGACTCTAATTTTAGTAGCACACACATAATCTTACAGTATTTCACTCTGTAACTTTAGTACACACACACAACACACACACAAACACACACGACCATTATCATTTATTTACATATTAAAAGAGAGCAGTGTGAGTATGTATGTCCAGTCAGAAGTTAGCTGGTGATTATTAAACCCTTTAACTTCTTAAGATGCAGATTTCCCTTGTGCCTCCATATCTTTCTGTTTTTCCTCATGCTTCCTTCTTATATTTGAAAAATGTAAACTATTAGCCATAGAATAACTGCAGCCCTGGCCATTCTAGGAAGAACACATTACAGAGTTCCATGATATTCTTGTTGACCCTTTGTTCTCTTGGACTTCAAAATGATTCATTCATGCGGGAGCTGCATGAAGGTGTGGGGAGGTATAATGTGGGGATCTTGATTGACACCAGGCGATGCTTAATCATATGCATGCTGTTTCCTAATATCTCCCATATCCTCTTTGTTTATTTTCACCTTCTGTTCTCTTATTTTCACTGCTCTAATGTCATTTTATATCCATCTCCTCTCCAAAGCAAGTCAAACATTGCCAGTTGCCTACATTTGGATATCCTCAGCTTTCCTAGAACACACTGTAGAGATTTTAAAATATTCTCCATCTTTGGCTGGTCTGCTATTGGCAGAGATATATTTCCTATATAAGGTGCATGGGCTTATTAACCTGTGTTGGCATCTCTCTTTAAAAATCATCTTTATTTGCTTTTTCTCAGATTGACCACTTTATTTTCTTTGTGAAGGTCTGCAGAGCACACATGAAAAAGGAAAGATCACGTGAAAAGGCCTGTCTCAATGTCTTCATCACATTAATTTATTTCTTCCTAACCTACTGGGACCAGCATGTGGATCACTTTGACATCCAAATTCCACACTTATTCAGTCCCTTATCTGGAAAACATTATTTTGGTTCTAAATTCAAAGGGAGAAATTTACTTATGTCTAGTCATCAAGCTGTATTTTTGAATAAACTCATTAATAATTCTCCTATCTCTCCTTTTAGGCCTGTTTCAGATCTTTTCTGAAATTCACAATTAGCTATTTTTGGCTCTTGGGTGTATCATTTGCCCTGGGTGTCACGCCTCTGCTAAGCTTGCCAAAACCTTTTCAGCGAGATGCCTATGGGGGTCTTGTGATCTCTATCTAGTGAAGCCCATGGTCTCCAGGCTCTCATGCCTTTTCTCTTGATCTTTACTGTATAATTATTACATATATTTTTCTTGGGCTGACCTTTCCACCTTTTCTGCATGATTCTTTTATGCAAAGGTTTTGTTTGATTTCTTTTTCAAAGGGATAAAAAAAACAGCAAAAAAAATAATAGAATATTAAAGCTAATTTCAATTTTAATATGTTTGTTCAATTTATGAGCTGCCTTCTACAAAGAAATTCGTAGCTTCTTGATTAATTCCTTCCAATTAGCATGTTACTTCTGTTTACATGACACCATTTTCTAAAAGAGACATTCTCTGCTTTCAAATTATGCTCTCTCCTCTATTTTAGTTGTCTATTTTAAAAATCTTAGGTCCATATCCAACCTTCTCTTCCACTCTACCCATTTTCAGTTATTATTGTTGTCTTGTGATTTCCTGTATGCCTTTCCCTGATAAGGACTTTGATTTTTGATGTTCTAGGTTCAATCACCTCCCTCTTTGTTTTTCTACTGCTATTCTCACCACAAAATGTTCCTGTGGCCTTATGGAATATTGACTTCCCTCTTGAAAGTCCTGCTTTTACTCCAATCTTTTTTAAATAATCTCTCTCTCTCTCTCTCTCTCTCTCTCTCTCTCTCTCTCTCTCTCTCTCTCTCTCTCTCTCTCCTCTTGTTTTAGGTTTCTCAGCCACCTTCTGACATCTTGAACAGACATCTGAGAAACTCTTCCTAAACCTCAGTAGGTTTCTTCTGATCTAATATCTCTCCCTGTTTAGCACTATGACTTGATTCCTTTATTTAAAGCTGTATAAGATTCTTCATAAATTTTTATTTTCAAATAAAACCTTCTAAACTAGGACTGGAAGGAGAGAGAGACAGAGAGACAGAGAGAGAGAGAGAGAGAGAGAGAGAGAGAGAGAGAGAGAGAGAGAGAGAGAGAGAGAGAGAGAGAGAGAGAGAGAGATTCCCCAGAAGCTAACAGATTGGGTCAGGAATTTTTGGTTTGTCTCCCTGGCAACCTGGAAGCTTTCTGCCTAGAAAACTAATATCTCAATCAAAATGCATGCACTTTTGCCACTGGTTGCTTTGGAAGTCAGGTCACACACAGAAAGCCCTGTAAGAAGATTTTAGGGAGTGTCTGTGCTCCCACATCCTAGGATAATGAATAATTTTCCTTCAGTTCCCAGGATTACTGTCCTCATCTCTTGTCGAGTCAGTGAACTTGGTTTTGTTCTTATACAGAATAGTATTAAAACATTTCATATTAAGACAGGATGTTTCTTCTTTTTAGGAGAGTGTGAGTCCTAGCCTAACAGCTAATTAACTCGACATGACACTTCAGCTCTCAGCTTGGAGATTTGTCCTCGCTGATATTCTAAGTTGCATATGCCTCATTTATGCCCCACAACATTGAACACTCTCCCCACTATGGCTTTCTCCACATTACTTCATGACTATATGGTTCTTTGTATCAGAGTCAAGTTTTTGGCAGCTTGAGACTATCCAGGAGACATCTCTAGCAATATGGCTAAAGGCCTAGACCTGAGTCACACCAAATGAGATGCTTAGTAGAATATAGAGTAGGAGAGTGGCCCACTTTTTGTACAATACATTGTCAGTAATTCAGCATTACTAGTAGTGTCTGATGAATAATATTTTTATTTGTGAGAGGCAAATGCAGAAAAAATTCTATATCATAGTTAATGCTCTGTAATGTTATCAACTTTACCCTAATCATTAGAATAATAATAATACTTATTATTTGTTAGAGGCACATTTCCAGAAAAATCTAACATGTGGTCTGTCATACACTCATTCTCAAACAATGTTTATTTAATAGATTAACTAATAATAAATGTGTGATACTGAAAACGAGGAACATATAAAGCAATCTAATAATATAGTACAAGATTTGTAAACTATCAGTTACAAGAATGGAAACATCTCATACACTAAACTGCTTTTTCCCTTCTGGCCAACAGAAAAATCTAGAAAGGATCAGCCCTTTCAGAGGAAAATAACTAAAAATAGCTGGGCACTAATAATTAGAGTGTGCTTAAAAGGTATCTTTTGATATCTCTGGAAACTTCCTGTCTGGCCTTTCCCCACATTATACTTGCCCAAACTCCTCAGCTTTTGAAAACAATTTCTGCCTTTTCTAAGGCTTTGTAAGAAATAAGAATCATCTTTCACAATCTACATGCAGACTGACTTCTCATGCACAAATCCTATCAGTTGTGCTGTGTGCCTCCCTTTGTACTGAATTTGTTGTTGAGTGTTAGCTTGGGTATATGGATAAACAGCTTGGATCTCTCTGTGCTTTCAGATCAGTTCCAGACATTTTCTCATACAGATCACTTTTAGTTGCTGGTCATCGTAATTATTTAGAGGTAGCAAAATATGTTTGCACATTCCTATTTACTTCTCCTATAATTTACATCCATGTGTGTAACTACACACCACATTTCCCATGAGATGACTGTATTCAACATGACATTGCGTGTAAACTTTCATAGTTGGTATCAAATAGCTGAGGCAAAAGGGCTGTTAAATAAGTATACAGTGCAGTCTTTTGTTGTGTTAAACTGTATTTGCAGTTTTGTGCATAATAACAATATTTCAAGTTGGAAAAGTAGCACTTCTAGCTTCCAGATATGTCCACACATTTTACATAATGCATTTAATTTTCACATTATGCCCATGTAAGCACTGTTATAATCTCAACTTTCCATGTGTGAAAACTGCAATGGGGCTGAAACAACATCAAAACCAGTTAATATTAAACACACTGGGAATGAGTAAATAGGATCAAGTAATTTTCAAAAATTAAAAAGAAGCCAACGTTTATAAATCCAACAAGATAATTTTATCTGATTTTAATATAGCACTTTACAAATGTATCATGTGTGAAGGGGAATATTATGATATGCAATTACCAGATATAAGTTTTGAAATCAGTATTTTTGTGCCCTGAAGTATAAGTTTCAAAACAGGTATTTGGATAAAAAATAACCAACATTAACTATTGTAGACTTCACTTAACTGCCAATAATATTCTTTCATTGTTATTTGTTGTAAGCCTAATATTCTTATATGGTCTTATTATCTATATTTTATATGTGAAAATTAAGGCTTGGAGTTGACAATGCATTGCTAAGAAATGGACACACATAAACACACACACACACACACACACACACACACACACGAACATACACACTCAAATGTGATAAAGGAATAATTGAACCAGTCCTTGGATTACAGAGATACAGAGCTTTGGGTAACAACTGCCTGAAAAGCTTTCTTTTTCTTTGCTTTGCTTTGTTCCCATCTACATTTTTTAAGAAACAGTAATTTAACTTATTGGGATGCATGCTCAAGAAATAAAAGAATAGACATACATAAAAGCATGAAGTAGAAAAGGAATAGGATGATCTTAACAGCCAGAAAATTGAGCAAGCACAAGTAATAAGTTGATATCAGGTGCCTCTTCAAATTTTACATTTGTCCTCAATATGTAAAAATACCATAACATGTTAAATTTGACTTTAAAACCAACTATGAGAGTTGTGTTTGTATTTTTTCTTGACATTCCTGGACACTTCCATGTATCTGGGCAGTAAGACAAGAGGGAGAGGGGATTTCTGAGGGACTGGAATCAGTAGGTCACCTTCAAGTAGTCCTAACTGAGAACAGAATGCTGTGCCACTGGCATCAGTAATGACAAATTGAGACTCAAATTAATGCGCCAAGGTCTCTTAAGAGCCTTCTATGTTTTTCATTCTATAGTATTGAGTTTAAAGTGGTTAAAATTTCTAATTGGTCTTCTTGATATTGACCTAAATTTTTTAAAAAAAATCATTCTTGCTACCAAAATCACACTGTTTTTGGCCACTCATGGTTTCTTAACAAATCCTTTGTTTCCTTATACACTATTGGCAGTATCTGAGTCCACTGGTTTTCCTTTCTGATTTTAGGTATATCTAGTTTTAAAACCTCTGTGTATTATACGTCATTCTTTTTAATGATATAACAAATTAATGTACAAATAATGACTTATAAAAGATCAAATTTATTTTTTGCAATTCTGAAGTTTGAGGTCTGACATTTATTGGACCAGGTAAGTTCAAGTTGTCATCAGTTCTGTGTTCCTTCTGGAAGCGAAATGGCTTTTTGTCTTCAAGGTCCCAGGAGCTCCTGGGAGTTCTGTTTTCCATGTCCTGTTCTTTAACTTCCAGACCTTTCTCTTACTTGTCATTGTTGAGAAAAATCTCACTCTGTGCCACATGCTTGTCTAGGTTACTATGTAACCTATGCTCACCTCAACTTTATAGCAGTCATGTTGCTTAAGTCTACAGTTGATGCATGAGATGTTATGCCCAGGTGTTACCTTTCTCTTTGCACCTGCATGACTCTTAGAAGTACCAGAGTAAATTCATTAAATCTATCCAGAAGACTCCATCTTAAATCTATAATTTATTCACATATGCAAATTCCCTTCACTAGTCATGTAAATGTCAGATTTGAAAATTCTGTAGATAAAGAAATCGACAACTTTTGGAGTCACGAGTCTGCTTGCTATAAATCATAAAAATAAAACAAAGAAGAAAAACATTTGGAAGTATGAGTCTGTTTAAGGAAACAGAAGAATACTGTATACATAAGAGCAAATGAAACCAAATAATAAAGACCAGAGTTAAGGACAAAGAAAATTCAAAATTTACATACACTTGAAAAACATACATTAAATAAATTAATAATCAAAAGAAACAAAATAATTGATAAATCAGATGGAGTACAGAGGAGCAGATGACATTCTTGCTTACAACCAGTAAAATATGACTGAATAACAAAATACAATACTGAGCAAGTCATGAGAAAACTATTAATATTTTTTCAAACTATCAATTTTTTAAAAGGAAATCCAAAGTCTAATAAAAAACCATGAAAATAAGACTAGAACAATGACATATATATATATATATATATATATGTATATATATATATATATACTCAAAAAGACTTAATGATAATAAAATATTTATAGAATACATACAACCAGTAATAATCTTAAATAACACAAACCGTATGCTGCATTGCTTGGAAAATTATACCAATGAGCCTTAAAATAATGAATTATCTCAAACTCTAAATTTCTAGAAGTTGTTATACACAAATGCAAATGCCATTATTTCCACTAGAATATATATTAACTAAAATTAGAAAGAAATTCATCTGAAAAGTTGGTCAAATGATTGGTGGTATGTATTATATGAGACTTTTATACAATGAAAAGAAGTAGTGCTTTAAAAAATGATTTTGTAGATGCTATATCTGTGGCCAGAAGTAGATAAAACCTCTGGCCACACACATGATAAGCATGTATCTACACTGAGCTACATTTCCAGCTATTGGTGGTAATTTAGAATAGGGTATAGGAGTGGCCTTTTTATGTGTAATCAAGAAATCTAAAGATTAATCTTTGGAAAAATCTTTAGAGAAATATAAATCATTTCTTATTCGCGCAAATATATTATGGAATCAACAGGGTCCCATAGCAAATTATGATTCTGTACATAGTCTGTCTTCAGTAGCACCTGCATAAGCTCACCTAAGACTTGATGGTCACAACTCCTCTTCAGTGTACCCAGTAACTATATTTAAGCCCATACAAGTCTGAGAAACTGCATAATCATGGCAGAGAATAAATGTTAGCAAACATCCGAATTTTCTAAAGCTTATGTTTATTGTACACTCCACATTTTCCATTCGCATCATATAAATATACATATGTATACAGATATTTGCAGCTATGTCTTCATCTTGTATGTCTAAACTAATGATCAACTTGATATAGCCTTGGGCAATTCTGATCTACCTAACCTATCTACTAATAAAGTTTTAAAAATAACTAATTTGTTATAGTATATCAAAAATCATAGTATTTTTTGATATGTGAATATTCTATAAAAATTGAATCTGTATAATTTCTATAAAGTTTTATTGAATAAGTGGTGAGATTCACACACACACACACACACACTTACTTACATTTGATTCAGTGTAGAAAAGTCTGTATAGAGATCATATCACTCATAAAGAATAAAGTACTTATGCTTTAACTGCATTTGCCAAACCTTGATTTAAATAACCAGAAAAATGCACATATTATTTTTTTGTAACTTTGGGATTAAATATGCTTTTGTTATTGTTATTTGTTTTTGCTAGTTTCTAAAATTTTCACAGTAATTAATTTTAGAGTTATCTTTGGGAAATTAAGGTAACCCTTATGTGGATTCCTAAGAATATTATAGCATTCATTTTGGATAGCTACCCCCTGTTTGAAGGAATCAACATATGGCAAAAGGCAGGGCTGTTATTGCAGTTTAGCCCTGGTGTCTTTCCCAGGGTATCTCCATACTCTGTGGCTTTTTACCATGGTTCCCTGTCCCTCAGTCCTGTGAGATAACTGAACTCAGTCTGTCATCACAGACTGTTCACTTGCTGTTTCCTAGAGAGACCTTTCTCCAGATTTTCACATGACTGACAACTTTGTCATTTAGATGTTATAATGAACACCATCTCATGAGAGATCTCTCCTGACTCTGATGCATAGTGTCACAAGCTCCATGGTCAGCTTCCAACATAGTTGTCAAGTTTATTTTTTTTTGTATATATCCATCATTTGCTGTTTTATATTGTGGTTTAATAAGTGTCAGGATAAACAAATAGGCCGAGTAGATGTTTATTAAGGGAGAAACAACTCACAACACAGACAGATGAATGCAGCAGTTGGAACTGGATGCTCCTCTCTCCATGTCCCGCCAGGAAGAGAGTGTTTCTGGCCTTCTTCAGAGGCCTCGTTCCACAGGTCACTTCCGCCCCTGGTTCCACCCCTCAATGGGTGTGATCAGTGCCACAGAAGCAGACACAGTGACTATCCCACTAAAATTCCCCTTTAGACTAAAGAAAAGATTTAAGCTTGATACAAAACTATATACAAAACAGTGAATAAAAAGTATGTTCTAAGAAAAGAAAAATCGAGAACAAAACCACAAACATATCTAGTCCTAGGGTGAAGGCATAACAATAGAGTTGTCCTAAGCTGGAAAACTTAAGTATAGTACCTAATATATCTACTAGGAAGAGAGAATAATACTTGTGATAGTTTAATCTACAACCTCATCAAGACCTGAGAAGGAAAATAATGATACTAGGGCAGACAGGAAGTGCAAATGGGCAACTTCCAAAAGGTGAAGTGAGAACAGAAACAGCAAGCTACCTGGACAGTCACCCAAGGTCTCACAGCAACGTTGGTACAGCCAGTTTTGGCTAAGGCCAGGAGTATTTGACAGACTACAACAAAAGCAGGGAGGTAGAAAGGCTATCTTACCCTGACTTGGCAAGATTCAGCAGTCTTCTATGTTTGTCTTCTGCAAGCACATAGGACCGCATGTCCAAAGCAGTGGTCAAGGTTGAGGCAGTTCCTTGCCCAAGAGGCCATTAGCCAAAGCGAGGATGAAATCCAGAAGGAGCAAAAACAGTGTCCAACATATTATCGGGAAAGTGCACAGCGCTGTCAGGAGCAACAGTGTCTCATGTCAACAGAGAACTAACATAAAAACATTTTAATGCCATGTTCTGCAGGTCTATGAAGTGATTGAAGATTAAGCATCTATGTCTGACTAATCTCATAGGCAAAGGAAACATGGGTGAGGATAATCAGTAATACTCAGGAACTTAGCTAAAAAACCTGAATAAAACTTCCTTGAGTAAAGCAAGGATAAATACCTAAACAATATAACTATGTACACACACACACACACACACACACACACACACATATATATATATATATATATGTGTAAATACATATATACATGTAAATACATATATATTTACATGTCAATCCCTAAAGTAGAGGTAGAGTAGAAATGTCTAAACAAGAGGTAGAGCTCTAAAGGGCAGTAAGACAAATATTCCAAATTGTATCAATATACAAAATGTCTTAAACACAAGCAAAAGTATACATATATAGAATATGGCAAGAACAATGTGCAGAAAACATCATAAATGGAAAGATTTCACACAATATAACAAAATATAATATACAATTCTTCCAGGAAGGGAATAAACTTAATTTGCATAGGTTACCACAGATAAGAATGTATAACAATGTAAGCTGTAATACTAATGTCTCACTCTTACTAAATAATTCACAAGAATATAGGCTAATCTACCTATATCCATTCTGAACAATACCTTTCACAACCATACCCTATTCCTGTATAAAAGAGATAACCAAGTCTAAGTATCACCTTCCATACCCAACCCCAAGTAACGAAGACCAAACCTATGAAGATGAATATTATCCCTAAATTCCAAGAGTGTAGAAAGGGGGCGTCGTTATCTTAAGATTGCTTCCTGCTGAAATAGGATGATTTCTTCATGGGAATCTGTAGGAAAAAAATTTTTAGCAACCAAATTTCTGAACAGAACTGGCTGTAACATATGTAGGTAGTCATTGTGTGACAGAAAATGCTTGACTGAATTCTACTCTGGCCAGGTTTTAATAAGAAGTTGTACCATTACAGCTAGCTAGTCATGAGTTGTCTTGAGCAAAGCAGTCTCAAACTGGTTTTAGGGTGAAGTTTGTAGTCCAGATGAATCAGGTTGAGTCAAATGGAAATGTCCAATTGGGGCCCCATCTTCTTTCCAGAGTGTTCAAAGATTGCTGTTGGGAACTGTTATATTCCTTGTGGAAAACTTAAATATCAATATCAAAGTAAAATATTTATTTTTATGGTATGCATTAGGGAAAGGCAACAATAAGCATTAAAATGTATATGAGAAAATTAGGATTTCAAAGAGAAAATTGCGAATAAGTGAATGAGTCCTTAGATGTTTTCTTCTGGCTTACACCAATTGGCTTCTTGATGTAAAGCAGAAACTGTGAATTTAATCTTAACAACATGCTTGAATTTAGAGAAGGAAAGCCAAATCCAACTCCAAAGCCAGCATTGGTTTACATGAATTGAGACTACAGAAATAATAGATAGTAAAGAGAAATATATTTCACTATAGAAACAGTTTACTAGACTTAAATATTTTTACCATAAATTAGTTTCATCTTCATTAAATGATTCTTTCTGGAGAGCTGTCTTCTCTTCTGTACCTACTTGTTCATTGTCTCTGGCTGTTTGAAGATAGGTGTTCTCTGTTTTCCTGTAAGGACAAGAACAAAAAACTTCCCCTAATTTTGAGAAGTCTCCGCACATCTCATGGGACCTAATTTACTGGATGACTTGTCATTTCTTTTCATTAAGATGTTTCTCTTATTCAACTCGGATCTTGATTAACTTAGATGGTATCATAGCTTTTCTTCTCCTGTAGATACAAATGCAAAACCCCTACCCCAACGTAACACATATCCTGGTTTCCATTCTGAGGTCAATACTTCCTTGAAGTACACCAGCTGATTTAGTTCAGCAGTTTTTTCTATTGTCCAGTGCCTTTCAGCAGCTGTTTTTCCTTTTTCATCAGCATTAAGAAAGTTTAATGTTAATAAAGCATTATGTAATCTGTGTTTGGGTGTCTTGGTTCCTTCTGCCTGTTTATGGAGCATTTCCTTTAAAGTACTATTAGATCTCTCAACTACTGCTTGTCCTGTAGGATTGTGTGGTATACCAGTTATGTGTTTTATGTTATAATACTCAAAAAAATTGTTTCAATTTGCTGGAAACATATGCCAGAGCATTGTCAGTTATTATTTGTGGCATAATGACCATTACCTCTAAAAGGTGTGCGATAACAGAATCAGCCTTTTCAGAGCTTAGAGCAGTAGCCCATTGAAACCCTGAAAATGTATCTATAGTGTGATTACATATTTTAATTTTCCAAATTCTGCAAAATGAAACACATCCACTTGCCATATTTCATTTCTATTTCTACCTTTAGGGTTACTGCCTGGTGTTAAAGGAGTTCAGTTATAGTTTCCTACTATTTCCTTGGCTTGTTGCAAAGTGATAGAAAAATCCTTTTTCAAATCTTTGCTGTTCACATGGTGTTTCTATGAAACTCTTAGGCTTCTAGCATACTTCCTATCAATAACCGATCAATTTCATCATTGCCTTGTGCTAGAGGACCTGGCACCCCTGTATGGGATCTGATATGTGTTATATATATGTGTGTGTATATATATATATATATATATATATATATATATATATATATATATATAATGAATCCTCTTTTGGATAGTATCTTGTAATTGTATAAACAATGAGGTTAAGTCTGTATCATCAGGAATAAATTCTGTAGACTCGATGTGAACAATGACTCTGCATATTGATAGTCAGTAACTATATTGAAGTTTCTGTAAAATCCATAAGTACCATGAGAATGGCATACAATTCTGCCTTTTGTACAGAATTGTAAGGGCTTTGAATTACTTCAATCATTTCTCCTGATTTATATCCTGCTTTATCAGATTTGTTTGCCTCAATGTAGAATGTAGGAACTCCAGATATAAGTGTTTTTCTTACAATGCATGTGAGGATCCAAACCATCTTCTTTATGAATTTGATTCTTTCACTTTTGAGATAATTGTTGCTAATTATTACCAAAAAAAGTACTGCATGCTCTCTCCCAATATTCATTATTTTTCCATAAGGAGGAAATTTCCTCATTAGTTAAAGGTACTATAATTTCTGCTGGATCCCTTCCTGTTATTTGACGAAGTCTTAATTTACCTTTTATAATCAACTCAGAGATCTTTTCTATATGTTTTTAGTTTTTTATTATGTTTATGTGGTAAGAGTATCCATGCTCATATGAAGTCTTCTCTCTGCATCAAATCCCTGAAGGATATTCTCTAGATGGTAATATAACCAGAATATAGTCTAGATTTGGATCCACATGGTCCACATATGCTTCTAATATTCTCTTTTCTACCCATTCTAATTCCTTTTCCACTTCTGCTGATAGTATTCATGGACTATTCAAATCCTTGTCCCCTTTTAGGGCCATTTTCAAGTTTTACAAATCATGCCCTTCAACTCCAATAATGGTTTGCATTTTAGAAATCTCTCCTAGTAATTTTTGAAGATCATTAAGAGTCTGGTAGCGATCTCTCTTGATCTGCACTTTTTGTGGTCTAATATTCTAGAGACCTATTTTATATGCTAAGTAATTGATAGACTTTTCTTTTTGTATTTTTTCAGGTGCAATTTGTAATCCCCAGTGAGGTAAAACTTCCTTTACTTTCTCAAATAATTTTTCTAATATTTCTGCTTTAGAGTCAGTTAACAACATATCATCCATGTAATGATAGATTATGGAAACTCTTTATTAATTATTTCCAGTGGTTTTTGTACAAAATATAGGCACAGGGTGGGGCTATTTTGCATTCCCTGTGGCAAAACCTTCCATTGATATCTCTTCACTAGTTGAGAATTAATGTAATTAGGTACCGTGAAGGCAAATTTCCCTTTATCTTGTTCTTGTAAAGGAATAGTGAAGAAGCAATCCTTTAAATCAATAACTATAATAGGCCATTCTTTAGGTATCAAAGAAGGCAACAGCAGTCCATGTTGTAAAGAGCCCATTGGCTGGATAACTTTATGAATGGCTCTCAGGTCTGTAATCATTCTCCATTTACCAGATTTCTTTTCAATAACAAATACAGGAGAGTTCCAAGGGCTGGTTGATTCCTCGATATGCCCAGCATTTAGCTGTTCCTGAACCAGGTTTTCTAAAGTTTCTAACTTCTCAGAAGTCATAGACCATTGCCCTACCCAGACAGGTTCCTCTGTTAACCATTTTAAGGGTAGGGCTTTTGGTTCATCTGTTTGTTCAGCACTTGCATTCTGTCTTTGTACAGCCTGCATATTTGGTGTCTGTCTTGTATAGTACTTTATAGCATTTTTCCACAATCATGAGGTAGGTCCTTTATGGTTCCTATCTAATACTGGAGGAATGTTAATCTGTGTATTCCATTGCTGTAATAGATTACAACCCCATAAATTTATCACTACATCAGCCACATATGGTCATAACCTTCCTCGCTGTCCTTCTGGTCCTACACATTCAATTCATCTCGTGCTTTGTTTTACCTGAGACAGGGTTCCAATACCTAAGAATTGAACATTAACCTCTCACAGGCGCCAATTTCAAGGCCAGGATTTATTACTTATGATAGTTATGTCTGCCCCTGTGTCCAGTAAGTCTTCAAACAGACTGTTATTCATTTTAACTATCAATCTAGGCCTTCGAATTTATAGAGGTTTGCCAAAATATACGTTTTTTATTTCCTTTTGTCATGTCTGGTTCAACTTCTGTCACTAGTTTGTCATCCAGAGCGGTATGAGTTTTTACAATAGGCAAAGGATTTTCTGATTGTCCTGTGGGAGGTTGTCCTCCAATGTGACTGGGAATGTTCTGACCACCTTTGACATGGGTGCCTTCGAGAGGCCCCTTAAGGAGTTTCCTGGTGGTAAAGGGTTTCCATGCTTGTCTCTAGTCAATCTACATTCATTTGTCCAGTGTCTGCCTTTGCCACACCTTCTATATAATCCAGGAGGCTGAGGCCTTCTGTTCAATTCATTCCTGGGAGTATTATTTCTAGAGGTGCTTTGCCTACAATTTTTTTTAGATGACCTATCTTACCACAGTTATAACATCTGACATTTGATATCTCTCTAAACCTTTGGAGATGGCTTCTCCTATCCAAGCTTCTATGTCACCATAGTTAAGACTTCTGTTATCTTGATGTCGTCTCAAAAGTTTAGATATAGCTTCTCCTACCCACGCTTCAGTGTTATTGCCATTATACTCAATGTTGGCTGTATATAGGACCCATTCATCCAAAGGTGCTGATCAAATTTTTAAAGGCCAAAGAACTTGTTTGCATTGAGGATTTGCATTCTCGTAGGCTAACGATTCTATGAGTTATTCACCTAGAATCTATGTTAGCTACCTGTAATTGTACTGTTCTAGACAACATTTCTAGAAACACACTGAAGTGTTCTCTTGGTCCTTGCCTTATTTTGGTATAAGATTCTATCTCTCCCCTAGTTCATGAACCTTATCCCAAGCATTCAGAGCTGCCATACTGCATAGATACAAGATATGTTTGGGTTTCTGGGTCAGCATAAATACCCTCACCAAGAATTTTATCTTTGGGAGCTTCATAACCTTTCTTTAAGCCCTGAAGTTCAAGAGCCTTTGCTTCCTCTCTCCATAAAGCCCTCCATTCTAATTGAGAGGACTTTTTAAGGACAGCTGATATTAATTGATCCCAATCCTTAGCGGTTACCTTGTTATTCCTTGCCCATGATTCTATTAATTGCTTCACATATGGTGAGTGCATGCCATAAGAGACTACTGCTTCCTTTATACTTTTTAAATCTTTCATACATATTGGTTCGCACTGATAAGCAACACCACCTTTTGGGTGTTTTTTCATTGCTGATTTTTTATTAATAGATACAGGGAAAGCTCCCCTGACCCTCAATGGTGTGGAAAATTTTAAGTTTTTTTCATGACCTGTTACCTGGAGCTCTTCTTCTGATGTATCAGATTGAAGGTTTTCTAAAGCCTGAAGTCTATTAACCATTGCTTCTTTGAGTGTCTGAACTTCTTGAAGCATATCCCTGTCTAGAGCCTTCATTGCATCGGTCAGTTTCTTACTTTCTCCAACTATGAATGATTCCATGTTTTTGATATTCTTATCCTAAGATATTATCTGAATGGCATGTAAACTGCCTTCCAGAGACAATGTTCTATCCACTAGCTTGCCATTATCCTCAGACATGGAAGAGATTCTATCTACTACTCTTTCCATCTGATGTTCCAGTATTTTTAACCTTATTAGTAGTTTCATTCAACCAGGAATGAGCTGTTTCTGCTAGCATGTTAATGCATTGCATTGTTTTTTTTTGGTTGTTGAGGCAACATCACACATGGAACAAATTTTGTTTTCTATTTGGTCATTTTTATGTTCCATGTTTTGTATTCTGTCAGCTCTCTGTTGTCATCTTCAATATTCTGAACCTTTTTTCCTAAGCATTCTATGTTTTGAGTTCTGTCATTTTCAATGTTTTGAATCCTTGTTACTAAGTCTCCTATGGTTTGTACAAGTTCCTTATTGTTTGCGCTAATCTCAAACCATTTCTTTAAGAATATCATATTAATGATAAAACCCATTACTATTACAAAAAAGGTGTATATATTGATCCAGTCATAATTTTCTTCTGCTAAGTTTCCTTCTATATATGAAGTAAAAAATCCCTAAAGTCCTGCATTGTAAAATTATCTGCCATAGCTATGGAACAATTGATCTCAGATATTATATCAGCTTAAATTGCAAAAGATGTTACAATTACCTTAGGTGTAATTCTGCTGTCCTGGAGCTTTGATGCTTTTAGTTTTAGATCTCAACTTGCTGTAGTTACACTTGGAGGTGTACCAATAAATAGCATCTGACAGCAGAGTGTCCTTCCGATTCCAGTTCTACCCGGAACTGCACCACCAAATAGTGTCCAGAAGTGTACCACCAAATAGCTTCTGGCAGCAGAGGATCCTTCTGATCCTAGTCCCTGTAGAATGGCTTTAACAAACTAAGGCAAACAAAATTTTGTTAAATGAAGGAGTGAAACGAGCCTTGTACAAATTGTTGAGACTACAGGGATAACAGGAGCCACCTGCAACTGTAGCACATGTATGTCCTACCAGCCCGCTGGCCACCGCCACCAGCGCCAGAGCTGAAGCCCACAAGCACACAAAAAGGGCAGGCAGAGACTGGGCCTTGTGCAGCAACACAAAAGGCAGGGCTAATGCCGCAGGGCTCTGTGCGAATGCAATCTGAGGGAATGGGCAGAAGGTGAGCAGTGGTCTCAGGGCCACGATGGAGACAAAAGGTGTTCTAGGGCAGGGTGTATCTGCCTGGTTAGGCTAGGACCCTGCGCATTTGGGGAAGGTGGGGGAAGGATTGCTGCAGCTGCCTGGGTGAAACCCAGGTGCAGTGAAATTCCTGATCCCACTTCTGACACTAGATATTGCGGTTTAATAAGGGTCAGGATAAACAAATAGGCTGAATAGATGTTTATTAAAAGAGAAACAACTCACAACACAGACAGATGAAAGCAGTAGTTGGAACTGAATGCTCCTCTCTCCATGTCCCGCCAGCAAGTGAGCATTCCGGCCTACTTCAGAGCCCTAGTTCCACAGGTTACTTCTGCCCCTGGCTCCACCCCTCAATGGGTGTGGTCAGTGACACAGAAGCAGACACAGTGAATATCCCACTACAGTTTTATTTGTTTTTTCTTTTTCCATTCCTATTGTGTTACTTTACTAAAATTTAAAATACGCAAAAAAAGATCCTCCCTCATATATCCTTTGTCATTACTAATTTCTTTAACATTTCATAGTTAGTGATTAATAAAAACAAGCAAAACAAAACCATTAACTTAACAAGAGCCAGTTCTAGTCAATACTAGCTACTTATCTATTACTAGATAATTAAAAATTCAAACAAACAAACAAACAAAAAAGATGCACCACAACTAGGGTAACCATACTAGTTCAGTAGATTGTTTAACTTAAGTTAGTCACTTATTAATAATTGAGTTTAACTGGGCCATTGACAATAAAATAGTTAATGTTTCTGATAGAAGATGGGAGGGTAGAAGATGCTAATTGAATGGAAACATGTATCTTTAGAAAAGTACTGAGAAGAAAAACTATTGTTTTATAGCCTTGTGACAATATTTTGGTAAGAGGTTAAAATGTGAAAATGTATACATGAATAATAATGTCAGACAATGACTAGATAACTCACAAGTAAAAGGATAAATGAGAAAATTACTACACTGAACATATACAAAAATGAGAGAGGCCTATGTACAATAATTATTGTAAGGATAAATGCATTATCAGTCTAAATTCCCTGCACTTAAATGAGATTCATATCATGTGACTTATAGGCCTAACTCTTACCTACTAGTGGGAGAAGTTGAGATACCTCTGAAAGTCAAAATCAAAAATAAGCATTTAAAAAATTAACCCTTGTTTCATTGGGTTTTTGAAATTCACTTCACTTTAGGATGAAGATGGAAGAGCCTTGTAGACTAAGTTTTCTTTAAGTTGTACTTCCTTTGAAATAAAACAGTATTATCTGCTTAAGCTGTAGACTTGGAAATGTTGTATCTTGTGCGTCTATTTTTTTTTCCATTACTAGAGTTTCAGAAGGCATAATTTAAACAAGCATATAAACCAGCTACTCTCAGAAATAGGTATGTAGAACTGCCTTTGCAGGATGCAGAAACATGAAAAAAAAAGACAAGGAAAGAAACAAATGCATCCTTTGCAGAGAGTTGCCAGAGAACTTTGCCTCCATTATGAAGCCATACTCGCCATTTCTTTGTGTGTTTCAGCTCCTCTCAAGTCTCATGTATGGGTTTTACTCATTTTTCTATGTCATCAACTTAGATTTAGCATCAACCTTTTCTATGTAAAGAGGCATTTCATTTTAAATAATATATCATTGTTAAAGTTAACATATAGTTATATAATTTTTATTACTTCTTCCCTACAACCCATTCCATGCATCAGTACCTCAAAGACTATTGGCTGAATAAGTTCCCACAGTACCCCATCTATATTTAGAGAAACAGATTTTGCAAAAACATAGTTCCATAGAGGCAGAAGGGAGGGCCTAGTCCCTACTCCAAATGACTTGACAGATTTTGTTGATCCCTCCTGGAAGGCATCATCCTCCCTGTGGAGTGGGTGGTGGGTGGTATGGGAGGGTGGTCAGGGTCATGGGACAGAGGGAGGGAGAGGGACCTAGGATCAACATGTAAAATAAGAAAAAAAAAACTAGTTCCAAAGTGTTGTCAAAAACACAGATGTCACCACTAAAGTCAAGAGAGGCAAAAATTCAAGTCTGCTTTCTTTAGGAAATTTTTAAATGTTTACCAAAGTGTAGACAATGCTAGTTTAGTGTAGACAAAGGTAAATCTTATTACTCAAAGATGAAATATATTTCAATATTGTGGATTTAGAGAGGCATTTAAAATCCTGCCATTTTATTGAACAAATGTTTTCATGTATTTTACTTTAGCTTCTTTCACAAGGGACATTTATGTCACATTTAACCTTACTAATTTTACAAATAAAGCTATGGCTTCTTTTCTAATACTGCTGCAGTGTCAGCTAATGTCAATCATAGTCATTTCCTACTCATTCCATCTTGAGATCAAATATAAAACTGCAATATATTTGTTTATTGTCTGTTGTCACTGTAAGAACATGAAGCTCTATGAGTACATTAAGTGTGATGAAAAAATGAACCTGTGTACACCATGTCAAGACAAAGAACATGACTCTCTTTACCTCCACCACTGGGCAACTAAAGGCTGACCCAGAAGGTTTAGCTATAGTCAAAGCATGGCTTGAAAAGCCTCCTGTCTGAGAATGAAAACACAGATGAGTAGTTCTGATACTATCACAGACTGTAAAAAAAACAAACAAACAAACAAACTGTCATTTAGAACAAAAAAAATTCTGGGAATTTGCTTTATCACCTTCCTGAATCTTTACATTAAACTTTTGAAAAGTCTGTAACTAAAAATATCCAATAATATTGATACTCCTTCTCTCTTTAGTCACAGTTAACTTGTTTTATATTCCCGTTGCTATTCAACAAATAAACAGGATTGTACATTTTTTAAAAAAATAAGTGTATCTTTTCATTCTTCAACATTTAATTATTGAATATATGCCTAATGAAAAACACTATCCATTGGCTACTTGAAGACAAGTTTTTTAAGTGCTGTTAATTGTAGCTATCATGTGGTTTGGAAGCCATAGATTTGGTAGTTGTTAGTTTACTTGAGCAATAGCTTACCAGCCAAAATTCCTCCCAACAATTTGTTTCTGTAACCAGGTTGCTTTATAGGTCAATTTGCTTGAAATATCTTTTTACCTCCTTATATTCTAAGGTGATGGGTAACCTTGATGTTAAGGTGTATTTCTTGGGTGCAACAAAAGGATAAATCCTGTTTTCCCAACCATTCTGTTAATCTTTGACTTCTTATTGGGGAATTGATACCATTAATGTAAAGAGCCATCAATGCTTGTTGATTCCTATTTTTTTAAACATTTATTTATCTTATGCTGGACATAATTATACATGCCTTTTTTAATGAAAACAAATATTTATAAACAATATATGGTAATTTGGGCATCATTCTTTCCAAACTGCTCCCTGCTGGTAGGAGGCACTGTCATGGGGGAATCCTAAAAAGACATAGAAATCCTGGTTGTAGTGGTCTGCAAGGCTGCATTTTCCCATTGACCTTTCCTGTTGTTTTGTTGTTGTGGGGTGTGTATGTTTGTGTGTGTTTTTCCCTGTTTTGGTTTGTTTATCTGGGATCATTTATCTATTCCTTGTGTTTTCTTATGTGTGGCTACCCCTTTTAGGTTGACTTTTCCTTCTTGCCCTACTTGAATTTTAGATATTGATTACATTTGGTCTCATTATCAACTGTCTTATTTTCTCCACCTACTGTGATTAAAAGTTTTGCTGGTAATAGTAATTTGGGCTGACATCTGTGGTCTTTTAGAGTCTGTAGAATATCTGTCCAAGATCCTGTGGCTTTTAGAGTCTTCACTGTAATGTCAGGCATTATTCAAATAGCTTTGCTCTTATATGTTACTTATTCTTTTCCCTTGCAGGTTTTACTATTCTTTGTCCTGAACATTTAGTGTTTTGATTATTATGTGCTGAGGTGATTTTTTTTTCTGGTCCAGCTTGTTTGGTGTTCTGTATGATTTTTATACTTGAATAGCCATCTCATTTAGGTTATGGACATTTTCTTCTATGATTTCATTGAAAATATTGTATATGCCTCTGACTTGGATTTCTTCTAATATTTCTAGTCCTAGTTTTCACAGATTTGGTCTTTCCATGGTATCCCAGATTTCTTGGATGTTTTATTGTGGTATTTATTTCAGATTCATCATTTTCTTTGACCTACAATATCCATTTCTTCTACTGTGTCTTCATTTCCTGGCATTCTTTCTTCCATCTCTTGTTTTCTTTTGGTGACACTTGCCTTTTAGATTCCTGTTTGAGTTCCTAAGTTTTTAATTTTAGATTTCCCTTATTAATTCTATTTCTACTTACAGAGCTCAACTCTTTTCTTCATTATTTTCCACAGATTGTTATTCATAGATTTCTTTAACTGTTTTATTCTTTTACTTTTTAAGGATCTCTGTCATAGTCATAGACACTATTTTAAGGTCTTTGGCTTATGCTTCAGCTATACCGCAATTCACAGAGTTGCTGGGCTCTAGTGGAGAAATATAGTCCTTGCTATTGGTGATGATTATACTTTTATAGTGTTGTCTAGGTATCTGGTTTTAGCATGATTGTAATTCTAGATGCTGATATCTTGTCTTGTTTTTGTTGGTTGGGTGTTTGTGTTTGTGTGTGTGTGTGTGTGTGTGTGTGTTTTTAAAATTCTTTTTTTTTTAATTTTATATTCCAGCTAGAGTTCTCCCTCCCATTCTTCCTCCTGCTCCTTCACCTTCCCTCAAGTCTAACACTCACCCACTCCAACCAACCAGTAAGAGCTCCCATGATGAGTCAACTAATTCTGGTTCATTAAGTTAGGGCAGTAACAAGCCCCTCCCCTCTGCATTAAGGCAGGGCATGGTGTCAAACTATAGGGAATGGACTCAAACAAGCTAGCACATGCATCCAGAATAGATCCTGGTCCTACTTCCAGGGGCCCCTCACATAGTCTAAGCTTTACAACTGTCTACCACATATAAAGAGCCTAATTAGATCCCATGAGCTATCCACAACTGTTAGTCTAGATTTTATGAATTTCCAATAGCTTAGTTCAGCTATCTCTGTAGATTTCTCCATCATAATCTTGACATCCATGGCTCATTCATTCCCTTCTTACTCTTTTCAATTTGATTCCCCAAGCTTGGCCTGGTGCTTGTTTTGTGGATCTGTGCATCTGATTCCATTAATTACTAGATGAAGGCTCTATGATGATAGTTGGGGTATTTACCAATCTGATTATAGTGGAAGGCCAGTTCTGGCACCCTCTCCATTATTGGTAGGAGTCTTAGCTGGGGCCATCCTGTGAATTCTTAGAAATTTCCCTAGCACAAGGTTTCTCCCTAATCCCATAGTCACTTGTTCTATCAATGTCTCTTTTATCACTCTCCCATTTTGTTCTTCCCCCTACCTCTACCATCCAGTTCCCTTGTATTGTTGGGTGTTTTCTTCTTTGATTTCTGTTGCCCTCTCTGGTTCTTAGGATATTGAGGTAGCTGTGTATGGCCTGGTAGGTAATTCTTCAGGTAATTCATCATGCCAGGTGTCATGTAGGTTCAGGGTAAAACTTATTTTTGTTATTGAGAGATGACACTTCGGAATGAGGGTGGGCTGGGGAAACATCTGTTCCTACCCCAAAAGTGGAGGAAAGCAGGGTGTTCCACCAGGATAGGTTTAGTCTTCTGGAAACTGGAGCAAAGAGTGAGGAGGGTCCATAATGTATAGTTTGCTACAGAGCTGTGAACAAGACTATGGAATTGCATTTTTATAAGAGGAGTTGGAGGTGAAGATCTGGAGCTTTCATAACTGCTTTCCTTGGTCTACTAGCTTCTCTAACAGGCTTGGCTGCCAGATTCAGAAAATGTTTAGTGAGGTGGGGGCTGGGGTAAAAGGATGAATTGGCAGAAGGAAGGTTGAAGGGGAAGATCTGTGTGATCTTCTAGAGTTGGGGTATACAGGGAGGGGTGGCCAAAGAAGATAGTCTGCTACAGTGCTCAGAAGTAGACTGGGGACAAAATTTTAAAAAGAGGAGGGATGTATGAAGATTTGCAGGTAGCCTACATGCTTCTCTGGCTGGAGTTGGCTGAAGGTTCCCAATATCAGTTGGTGTTGGTGACTTGAATAATGTAAAAGAAGGGGAAGGAAGGATAGAGGAGGGCAGTGTTGTCTGCTAGAGATGGGGGCATAATAGGAGGGGAGGCCACAGCAGGTGGTCTGTTACGGAGCTGGAGGTGAGCTTGAGGAATTGATTTTTTGGGTAAAGAGGGAATGGTGAACATCTGCACTTAGTAGTCCTGCTATTTTGGTTGGAGTTAAATGATTTTCTTCTTATATTACCTTCTATGGATTCTGTTTGTTGAATATGAAGTATTCATCTTTCCAAGAAAATATCTCAATGTGGCTTCAGCCACAGAACTCCAGTTTAAGAAACCATGATTAATATTAATGTTACAGTAGGATCTCACTCAGTAAATAATGTTTTGGAAACCTCAACTCTGAAACAAAAATGGAAATGTATTAGTGTTCGCTTATTAGGTCATTCAGATTATTTAGAACATGTTCATACTGGTGTTTTATTAATGGAATAAAAAAAGGTATTTAAAAATGTATGCTTCTGATGTGAGATACTAGTGTGAATTATCTAACTGTATTGTTCTTGGCACAGTCACAGAAAAAGCACTCAACTATGTCAATTTAATTATAATAGTGTTGTTAATTAAAAATAAGAATAATTCTGGAACATTCTGTGATATGACTAAGCACTATATGTGCTGTTGACAGCATTGTCCACACAAACACCTTATGTTTCCTACAACACTATGAAGACAATGCAAATCTATTTTTATCTGCCAAATGCATAGATAGAAATTGTGCAAAGGACCCTTCACTTGTGTAATCAGGAGAGGATGGCAATAATTGAATGCCCACAGCTGCACTATTGGGGTCAAGGTAGTCCTCTACATTTGGAACAGTTTAAATTACTGCTTTTCATGTTCTACTTTACTTCTGGGATCTGGAGCTGTCATTATAACACCTTTCACCATGCTGAACTTGCAATTGAAAATAAATCAATCTCAGGGTGATTGAAATTACTACTGCCTGACTTTTCTTACTCTATCATTCCACAAGAAGCTGCTATTGACAGTGGGATGAAAATTAACTACGTTTTGTTTTTCCTTTACTGTTTTGAATCACAGCCTTCAGTGGAAAAACATTCTTTTAATTACCACTAACTCATGAGTTATTAAAAATATTGGCTTCTGATACATGTATTTATTTTATGTATATTGTATTTTGTTTTAACTTAATATTAAAGACTCTTTTTGAGTCCAAGAGCTTAAAATTTATAAGCAGAAATAATTAAGTGTATACACACACATATAATCTCTTATGCAATGTTAATGCTATATAAGTATATGAATAATATGGTTTTATATATATATGAATAATGTGAATAATTCTACTTCCAAAAATGTGCTTTTCAATTAACTGTATTCTAATATGCTTGAATTTATTTTCCACAGCACCAATATATCTACTCTAAGAATAATTTTTTTGCTCCTAGTAATTTTATGTTATTTTTGTTTTTGAAGACAATGAAGAGAAAAAAATAATTGAGCTTTTAATAACACACAGCTGTTTTTGTCTTTCTCTTTTGTTCATTCCTTTATAGATAAGCAATCAGCATATCTTATCATTTCTCTCATTGTTTCTCTACCAAATGTCTTCCTACCATTTCTTGTGGTTCATGTTAGGTCTCATCCTTGTTATCTCCAGCACCACAACTGCATTAGCAGATCACTATTTTACTAACACAATTCTCTTCCCTCTTCTCTACATCTGGATACTTCTTTGTTCTAAAATGAAATAATATTTTTATCTTAATAGTCCCTTGTTGAAGATGTGCTTATTCTCAAAATCGTTGGTACTAAACTAAAAAGCATCTAACATTTGCACTGGGGTTAAGCTATTTAAATGGATGCTATAGTTTAACATATTTTTGAGTATGTCTTCTAGGAGTCTTTTGCATGCATTTAATTCTATGGTATGTATTAGCAGGATAGGAAATAATTCTGTTGCATGGAGACTTAGAACTTTTGAGAAGTAACTAAAGTCACTAACATGATTATATAAAGTGAACAGTGTGAAGTTATCATGACTGAATACTAGTAGCTTGATTGAATACTAGAAAGAATATGTAAGAAATATACACAGGTACGTTTTCCTGTTTCTGGACATATGACTCCACCAGTAAGAATGCCTCTGTGAGGTATGAGGCTTTGACTTCAGGGATTATGAGTGAAATAATTAATCTTTCCATGGGACTGAACTTGCCCTCCACATATATGTGACAATTGTACAGTTTGGTTTACTTGTGGGACTCTTAGCAATGGAAGTAGGAACTGTTCCTAATGTTTTGACTGGTTCCTGGAAGTCCATCTCTCATACTGGATTGCCTTGCCAAGCCTCAATACAAGAAGAGGTGCTTAACGTTAACTCACGCCATGCTTTGTTGATACCCATGAGGAGCCTGCCCATTTCTGAACAGAAAAAGAAGAGGATTTGATAAGGGGGCTACAGAGGTGATCTGGGGAGAGGGCATGAGAAGAGAGGATGGGGGGGAATGTGGTCAGGATGTAAAATAAATAAATACATGATACATTAATACATAAATCAAATAAAATACATTTTTAAGTTAATATACAATACAGAGCATTTGCTTATAGTAACACTAAATAACTTCCATGGTGAACAAATATAAAGCACAGAAGCAATTCTGTCTGATACATGTTCAGTTTAATATGGGGAGATGTAGCAAAGTCTTTTCCCAGTTAGAATATGTTATTTACATGGGAGGAATGTGGTATATGTAAGAATACCAATCTTTTATAAAAGTGGGTTGAATACTTGCCTATGGAAATCATTTTGGGAAGATATGTGACTGAAGCAGTATGTATGTGTCTTTGCAATCCAGTTGTGTCCTCTCTGGCTATTTATTTATTCTGTGACTTTTGATCACTCTATGCTCTACTCAAATAACACATCTCTTTTCTTCTTCACTGGTATTTATCCAGGCCATTGTCATTTAGGTCCCTCCAAATGCATTTCTTACCTTCATTGCTGACTTAATACTTTTATTATTGATAGTTTTTTACCTAGCAATCATTTTTTTGAATATAAATCTTATTAGAGTTATGATTACACTATGAACTTGAGGGCAGATTATAGTATTTTCTAATTCTTTTGTTTTCTTAGTTGATATTTGTTTGTATTTGTCTCAAAGATGAAGTACTTTGTTTTATTTGTTTCTTTTTAATGCATTGACCTGCTTCTTATTTATGTAGAGTACCTCCTTGGCTGCTATATTGAGTTAGCATACCATTGTTCTCTGATCCATTTCAAGTGAGCAGCAGCAACTTGGCCATTTGACAACTGACAGACTGACAGGGACAGCATGGCCAGAGACCCATAACACTTTTTTACATTTAAATACAAACATGCTTTCTGTATGACTTAAATAACAACTTGAAGTACATGTTGAGGGAAATACATTTTCTATATGCTAAAGGAGCCATATCGAAATATTATTAACAAGAAAATTATACAAATTCTGTACATATGTTCATGAGTGTACATGCTGTGTGTGTTTCTTGTGGAGACCAGAAATTGCTATTGGATGTCTACCTCAATCACTCTCTAATTTAACCTTTTAGGCAGGGTCTTTCTGAGAAACTGGAACACTTTAATTTGGTTAGACTGGATAGGCAGCAAAATCAGTGATGCTCATGTCTCTGCTAACTTAGCACTGTTACTTCAGGTTCACTCCATAGCACCTGGCTTTGCCTGTGGGAACTGAGACTAAAATTCAGAACCCTACAATGCAAGCACAACTGATCCATCAACTCAGTCCTAAAATTATGTTTAAAGTATAAAACAATGTTTTCATATATGTTTCCATTATAAAACAATTACCACAATATGGCTTATTAATAATCTGTCATCTCTATGCAGATATATCTGTTGTGTATTGTAGGAGAAACTTCAGCCAGCCTACCCAAGATGCAATCGCCCTATCCCTGGTGCCCAGGCCAGCCTATATGTGCATGCCCTGCAGGCATATTCTCCCTGAGCCAAGCCACCAAGCTGCCAAGGCACCAACCCTGCATTTTAGGCCAGAGGCTACTGGCAGGATAATGCAACAGTCATCCATCTGAGCCAATAAGATCTAGGGAGGGGATAGAAAGGCAGGCCTAACTTCCTTAACAAATTAGTCTGCAGAATTCCCTGCTACTCACTGACTCCCAGTGCCTGAGTCACTGGTGCTGGGTCTTCTCAACCCCTCCCCCAAGGGGTGTCTGAATAGGGTAACCTGCAACAGTGTATATTTTGTAAGACTTAAATTCTATTCTCTAGAGTAACCTTGAAATATATTATATTTCTAAACATTATCACTATTACTTTGTAGTAATATATCAGCAAATGATATGTCTTTACTCAATGCCTACATACATTTTAATTGTTACATCTTGTTCTTCCACTGTAAATAATTAAACACAACTAAACTTACGTGTATGTTATGACTTAGTACATGCATTGTCATTTTCCTAATGAACCTTTCTAAATAAGCCATCTAAATATATTTGATATAATTTACTTTATATATCAGGTAACGTAACATTTTATTATTTATTTATTTTGATTTTTTTAAAGATGTGGTTTCTATGTGTAGCTCTGGCTGTTCTAGAACTCACTTGAGGACCTAGCTGGCCTCGAACTCAGAGATCTGCCTACCTCTACTTTCCAGGAACTGGAATTAAAGGCATGTACTACTTCCCAGCTTTAATGTTTAATTTTTATCTTAAAATTTTAATTCTATTTCAAAGTTTTAAAAATTGATTTCTCGAGAATTTAATATTTATATGCATCTATTTTGTTCATACTCATCCTTCAACTTTCAACTCTAAGTCTTCCATGGTCACTCTAATCCTCCAACAAGCTTCATGTCCTTTCTTCAAAATTAATTCAAAATTAGTATTATCCAAATATGCATGGTTTAAAACCATCCAATGAAGCATAGTCAACATACAAAGGATCATATCATTGAAGAAAACAGGAGGGCCTTCATGAGCCCTTCACCCGTCTATACTGGCTTGCTGACCAACTTGATCCTGAGCATATCTGTGTCATCAACCATAGGCACTATGAGTTCATGAGAGCAGCAGTCCTGTGATGGCTAAAATGACACATTTTTTGCAGAAGTCCTCCCTGCCTTGTTTATTACAATTTTTCTTTGATTATTTTTTATTTGTAGAGTCAGGATGGTGGTATAAATATCCCATTTAGTCTTTAGCATTCCCATAGATACCAATTCTGTACATTTGGACAAATTATGAGTCTCTGTGTTAACCTAGACCCACCCAAAAAGGAAGCTTTTCCAGTGAGGGCTAATATATGTTCTATTTTGTGAGAATAAAAATATGTGTTGTGTATCAATTTACTCTGAGATACAACATTATAAATAGGAGGAAAGCTCCTTAAGACTCAGGATAACCAAAGGAGAGGTGGAACATTCCATGTTTCTCAGAAGCTCATTAAGTCTCAGGAAGTACATCACTCATAAGTTTCAAGATGCCTCTAAAGCTAACTAGGTGTACTAGGACCCTCCAGCCCCAGCATTATATAAACCATAAGACATGTAGAAAAAACACTTCTGGGCAAACTGAGTATCCCAGAAAATGCTTGGATGAGACCAACTGCCTAGAAGAAGTAGACCAGCCAAGCTACCTGACTAAAAACCAAAACTCAACCTAGCTTTCTAGAGGAGATGGGAGTTGCTTGGAAAAGGCACTCTCTGACATGCTGAGCTACAGGCAAGTCATGTAGCAATCTCCAGTGTTGTAGCTCTTCCATGCTGGGGTATGTTTTAGGTGATACAGATATCTTTGAGTCACTTCTCTTCTTGTAAATAACCTTTCACCCATACTACTGCTAGTAGCAGTTGAGGACCATCACCATCCTCACTACTTCAGGCCTCTGAGATAGAAAATTACTGCCTCTTAAGAAGTAAGCAGAATGTTTATCAGAGCATTTCCAGATACAGGCTTGTGGTTTTACAACCAGTTAGAGCATAGCTCAGGGTATTCCTCCTGTTGTTGTAGCTTTACAGCCAGTTAAAGAATAGCTCAGGATATTCCTCCTGCTACAGTTTTACGGCCACTTAAAGATTAATTCAGGGCATTCCTTCTACTGACCCTTTCATCCTGCCCATTTGCAAACCCTGCTCACATCCTGCCTATGATCCTATATAAGCCTCCCCTGAGAAAATAAAATTTGGCAGCTTGATTCGAATATAGCCTTGCTGTCATTCTTATTATCCCTTGTTCTTCAATTTCCCTAGGTGTTTCCCAGTTCATCAATGACTGTCCTGCAGGTACGGGCAAGTAGCCCCAATAAACTCATTGCTTCACCAAGGTGAACTTTGGTGGTACTCTTGCTTTGCTATGTTGTTGGTTCCCTATTTGGGGTGAGTGATGTTTGTTCATATCTAGCTAGGATTAGTATCACACATCAGTAAGTATTCAAATGGCAGTTTCATAGTATGGCAATTTAGCAATGACAGTAGCAAGTGCCCCCATTCCCTAATTATTTAAGGAGTTATGCTTAAGAAGATTATTCAGCAGACAATTGGTTAAAGCTAAGCAGTCTCTTGTCTAGCTCAGAATTTACAAAAGCTGCAAAATATAAAGAAAAGCCATGCCCTGGGTATTTCTAGGTGATGTTTCAGTTGCCCCTCAGAAATCTCTTCATTCTTTACTCCTCCCAATTATACCTCACGTTATAATTCCTAAAAACAAAAGATTGTGCTGCTCCATATCACATTAATCCTTTTTTGGATGAATGAAATAATCTCCAAATGCATGAGAAAACAATTAAATTTAATGCATCACTTACTCTTCAAAAGCTTATATTTTGCCACCTAGGAAATATTGACTATTAGAGGAAAGAGGAGGAGGGAAACATGAAGATATAAAATCTGTTAATAAAGTGAAAATTATAATCAAATTTATATAGAAAGGGATATATGAAATTTATAAGATGATCAAATTGGAAGTTCTCAGGTCAAAGACAAATATTACCAAAGAACTTGTGGGAAAAAAAAAGCTGTAGAAGACAAGTTGGAAGGACATGGACAGTATCAGGGAGGAAGGAATGAAATGATTTTTGGTATGAACTATGGGAACAAAGAGAGTATCTGCTGATTGAAGCTTCTTGTGCTTAAGTCAAATAACTGAGCAACAAGGAGTGCCTTCATGGTTCACAACGCCAAGTATATAGTCAATAGCTTCAGCAAAGGCTGCATTAACTGCTTTGACAACTCGCAAGTGTGGAAATGAATCACAGAGGTTTTGTTTCCATGTAGAGAAGCCATCTTTTTGTCTACCTCACATAATCATCACTACAGGAAGTTGGCTCTTTCAATATTAATCTTGCTGAAATTCTTTACCCTTTCAAGCAATATGACTTTTAATCAAGATCTTATGATAATTTCTAAAAAAACCATAATTATGCCTTGGATATAGGATTTATAGCTAAAGCTGGGCCAATAAAAAAACTTTCTAACAAGCTTACTGTGCAGTTTCTCTGATTTTACATTATTGATTTTGAAAACCTTTATTAAACAAAATAAAGAATACCAGTATTAGTTGTATTACATATAAAGTTTATCCATGTATACTAGGAAGTATATATAATAAGAATATATATTGTGTAAATTGAATGCATATAAATGAGTGATTTACACTAACTTTCCCACATAAGTGTGATACGAGGACCCTCTTTCTGCCTGGACCCTTGTTTTTGTCATTTCACTCACTTTTAGTGATTATTCATGGGCCCAAAATCTTAGCTTAACTGAAACAGAGCTTTCTCGAGAGTTCAGGGAATGTTGACCACATTCCAGTGGAAGGCAACACATCCAGGAATATATGTGAAACACAAATTGGACTTGATGGTTATCCTTTAAAAGGAACACAAAATTAAGTAAGTAAGAAAAGGGGATAGAACCTTAGAGAAGTTAATGGGGCGGATGCTATCAAAATAGGTTGAACTAAATTCTCACAAAAGTAATGTATATCTATACCTATATTTTTAAAACATTTTAAATTAAATATAGTTATATCACTTCACTTCTTCCCTACCCATTCACTTGCTCCTTCCCTGTGCCTTCCCTTAAAACCCATGTTTTCCTCTTGACTACCTCTGAAAGTGATGATGTCTTTTTGTTATTGTTACATATGTGAGTGTATGTGTACATATATAAATATGATCAGATAAGCTTGTTTAGAATGGCTTTTATACACATGATTTCAGGACTGATGACTTCGCACTGGATAACCAGTTATGGAATCATCCCTGGGAGGTTCTCACTCTACCTTTCTCAGGAGTTGTTGTCAGTTACTTGTAGTTCTTTGTCTAGAGGTAAGTCCCTGTGATATTTCCCAACTCAACATTGCTAGGAATCACAGGTGCAACTTCCCTATTAATTGTAGGAGACACAATCTCACTGCTGAATTTTTGATCCTCTGACTCTTATGATCCTTACATCTCATCTTCCTTAATGTTCCTTGAATCTAAGACATAGAAGTTACTCTGTAGATGTATCAGCTTGGGCTGCTGGGATCCACTGATTACTGCATTAGGACACTGTGTTTCTTTGGAATGTCCTCCATTTGCTATAAATAGAAACTTCTTTGTTAGGGGGTAAGAGCTAGATTTATTCATGAAAGTAAGTATAAGTTTTAG
Source organism: Cricetiscus sungorus (assembly GCA_030556225.1). Lineage (NCBI taxonomy): Eukaryota > Metazoa > Chordata > Mammalia > Rodentia > Cricetidae > Cricetiscus > Cricetiscus sungorus. The sequence continues at coordinate 27,430,034 of JANBXA010000734.1, forward strand.
AATACAATTAGAAATGATGCTAATTTATTAAAGTGACTGTTGTAGGTTATCTTCTAATGTCTATTATTTCACTAGCCTCAAATAGTTCACTAGGTTTCTATAACCTAGACTTTATTTCTTGAATATTGTGTGGGCCTCAAGTTTAATCACACAGCTTTTGGTGACTGACAAGAGATGAGTGGCATTACTGCACCTTAAGGGATACCTTGCCATGTTGTCATTGTTAAAGTTCACTGGTATCACAGCTGGATAAGACAATTTATTGCTTGTCCTCTTGGCAGAAGCAATAAATATTTCTAATCCTATGTTTGAACTGTCTTTGACAATAGGGAATTACTTATGAGAGGTAGTCAAGGGCAACATAAATAAATAGTCTATATTGCTTTGGTAGTTACTTGGACTACCCTGACCAACATTTCAATGGATATTTATTATGCCTGGCACGTGGGTTTTGTTAGATAGTCCATGGTTCTTGTCATTATCAGCTCACTGGAATAAATTCACACACACACACACACACACACACACACACACACACACACACAGTATAAAGTTTTAGGGAAATGTAAATTAGCATGATTCCTTGAGGTGTTATCAAGCATTCCTGGTATAATTTGTCTCTCCTTCTTCCCTCTCTTCTATATTGGTTTATGTGTTCATTAGGGACGCTTTCCTATTTCTTCTCTGCCCTCCTTATATCTCCATTATCTATTCTCTAGTATTCTCCTCTCTCTTGAAGATAGCTCTGGCCATGGCCATTAATTTTTCTTCTCCATCTCTCTGCTCCAGATTCCTCCAAATCTCTCTGTTCTTTCTCATATCTACAATAAAACATTCTCATATCACCTTAATACTGCCATTCCCAATCGAGCCCCACACCAAGTGTGTCATAGTAGGGGGAAATTTATTGTAGATAGGAGACAGAGAAATCATCCAGATGCATCTTGAAGAAGCCAAAGCAGCGAAATAAAGAAGTAGAGTGAATAGACATGGTCAGCACTATCTGCAAGAGAGAGGAGAATACTAGAGAATAGATAGTAGAGAAAGCATAGGGAGACTAGTAGAAGCAATATCCTAGTGAGAAGGGTGAGTTGCTGTGGAGAGTGAAGGGTCAGGAGACTAGCTTTGAATTGTATAAACAGTGCATGTCAGTAGAGACCAAGAGAACCTGGAGGTTAGCATGGACATTGATTGGTTCAGCTAAGCACCACATGCATATTTTTAGCTGGAGGAAAGGGAAATGACTCCTTTTGGTAGATGGGAAACAGGCTTCACAAAATTCCTGAGGGATTCTGGTCTTTATCTAACCCCTAGAAATCCTCCTGTTTTTTAGGCTGAGCTCATTTCTGGCTATTTGGACTCTCTTTTGGAGTTTGGGGAACTGGAGTTTCCTTTTGTCTGTGTAGGTTACCTCACTCAGTATAATATTTTCTAGTTCTAACCATTTACCAAAAAATTTTATTTTTACTTACACTTGAATAGTATTTTATTATGTTTATGTACCATATTTTCATTGGCCATTTATCCTTTATTTTTGCTACTCTGAATTTGGTGCCTATGAACATTAATGAGCAAGTATCTATGGAATAGGATGATTATTCTTTTGGGCATGTGCCAAGATATGGTGCAGTTGGGGTCATATATTTATTTTTAGCCTTTATGGAATTCTCCATGGTAATTTTCAGAGTGGATACACAAGCTTTCATTCCCACTAGCAGTGAATGAGGTTTCCCTTTTCCTCAAATTCCCTGTACAATTTGGTGTCTGTTGTTTAGTTTATCTTAGTCTTTCTGACAGTATGAGATGGAATCTCAAACTTGTTTTACTTTATATTTCCCTACTTGCTAAGGATGGTGAATCCTTTCTGAGGTATTTTCAAGCCACTTTATTTCTTTTATTTAGAACTCTGTGTTCAAATTCATACCCCATTTTCTAATTATGCCATTTGCTTTATTGACTTATTATTTTTTGACTTCTTTATCAATTCTAGAGTATGTATTAATCCTCCATCAAACGAATAGCTAGCAAAAGCTCTCTCACTGTGTGAGTTTCTTCTTCATTGGGTTGATTGTTTCCTTCCCTATAGAGAAACTTTTTAGTTTAATGAGTTCTCACTTGTTGATTGTTGGCCTTAATGACAGAACAAATAAATGCTTATTGAAAAGGTTTCCTACATTTAAGAGAAGTAGAAGGTAGTAGTTGTGACATGGGGTCCAATCTCAGCCAATGGCTTAGCTGAGTTTAAAGTTTTGTTGCTTGCTAGTTCTGTGCAATATGCTATATTATTTTATTTTTCTCACCTTCCAAAAATATTAATAGTAAAAATTAAGTTTATCAACATGCAAAATCATTTATAACAGTACATGACATTACAAAACCCATAAAGCCACCATTACAACTTTCTTTGTAGAAACTTGTTCAATTATTACTAATAAATTTGTCATAATTTATATAGAATTTCTGAGATGGTAAAAAACTATTTAGACATCAGATATCACAACTTGGATCTGAGATATTATGAAGTATAACATCAACTACCCTTATCAATGCACTGGCTGAGAAATGGCCTAACTCTTATAGTTTTGTCAGATAGGTTGAACTGTTCACCTACATAGTAATTTTCACCTATGCTACATGTTATTAATTTCACTCACTTGTTCCACCATAATTTGGCATACCTTTAATGCATATTTTATTCATTGAAATTTCAATTAATCTGAAGTTTCCCAGGAAGATAGGAAGCTGCCAGATTTGTTTTATTTTTCCTTTGAGAACTACATTGTGCAGTAATATTCATAGCTACACCCACTCTCCAGCAATTTTGAGTTGTGTAGAATGAGTCATACAGACATATGCATGTGTATTTTTATCTGGTTAGAAAATGTCATGCCCATCGAAATCTCAAATACATGCATTCCTGGGCTTTCTTCCTTGTCTTTCTCACATGCATGGAATGCAGGATAAGCAATGCTGTGTTGCAATGTATGTGGATTCTGTTTTAAATCATACGGGATAAATGATCTGATGCTTTAAAAGACATTTCAATGAACTTAACCAATGTGTTTGTAATTTGATAACCTAAAGTGAAACCAGTTGTGTTTTATATTTAAAATACAAAATATTATTCTGGCTGTTCATTGAGATATTTTGGTATTTTCATTTGATTTAACAATCTGTATAAATATAAACATAAATATGTGCAAAAATATTTTCATTAAATCTTGGGTTTTCTGATGGGAGATGTTATTCTGTATATGTTTCTCATACTGGTTAATAAAGCTCTGTGGCCAATGAGATAGCAAGATAGGCGGGGCTAGGAGACAAGGAGGAAAGAGGAAGTAGGAGGGAGGAGTCAAGATGTAGCCCGGGGAAGAAGCAGGACGCCTGCACGGCTCCCTGATAAGATGACCACGTGGAAATACTTAGATAAGTAGAAATGGGTTAATAATTAAGACAGAGCTAGCCCATAAGCAGTAATGGTAATTGGCCAACAGGATTGTATCAAATACAGAGTCTTTGAGTGTTATTTGGGGCTGGCGCGGCTGTCGGCCCAGACTGGCGGGCTTGCGGGCTGGCGGAAACATACACGCTACAGGATTGTATCAAATATAGAGTCTCCTGCATGTTATTGGGGGCCGGCACGCAGGGCTGGCCGGAAAACAACAAGCTACAGATGGCGCCCTTCTCTGAGTGTTATTTGGGGCTGGTGTGGCAGCGGCAGGACCTGTGGCAGCCTGAGGCCGGCAGGAACAACCTGCTGTAACAGTTTTCTAAGAAGGTAAGGTAAAGAAATGATAAACTCAAATAAAATTATCTTTGCATAATGAGAAATATTCTAAGTAAAATCCCCAAATTTCTTAATAAAATAGCCAGTATTGTCATCTGGAATGTTCCATAGCTTATTTAGTTGTCAATCATTGTGCATTTTTTTCCTTTCTTTTTTAAAAATTAAATCTGCTTATTTATCTGTAGGGGTGCACAAATGTCATGGCACATATGTGGAGGATTGAGAACAACTTTCAAGAGTCTTTTCTCTCTATCAACCATGTGGGTGTTGGGGATTGAACTGGGGTTATAATGCTTGTTGTCAAATGCCTTTGCCCAGTCAGTAATCTCACCAGACTCTTTGCAGGAGAATTAGTCTTCTATGGGAATAAGCCTCCTGAACTATTATCCACTACCAAGAGGTACAGCCTAGAATGTGTACATGCAAGCAACACTGAAGGGACTCAGAAGGCTACATTTGCATGTTAATTCTTTTTATAGGTATATGTAGCAATAATGATTAAAGACGACAGTGATTTTGGCAGGGATGGGAGGGTTGGACATGGAATAGGTAGGAGGAAAAAGAGAGAGGGAGAAATGAGTACTTATATTTTAATTAAATTTTGGAAAAGATTCTTTTGACATTTTCCTGCATCTTGATGTTCCTTAAAACCTTGAGAAACCTATTACATGTGTCTCACAGTCCATATTAGCTATCTAGATCTTTGAAAGAAAAGGCCTGATTTTTCTACAAGTTCTAATTTTGTTATTCCTGATGTATATCTTAAAAAAATAAACCACCCAAAATAAAGCCAAAGATAGCTTGTTTCTTTATAGAGAATGTCATTAAAGCATTGTAAGAATAAGAAACTTTCTCCCACAAGTGTACACTTCTCTAAGTAGTACTTACCCTCTCTTCCAGTTCTTAGATGGCGGCAAGCACTTTCAGTCTCTGGCCCCTTTGCTACCTTGCCACACTGCTTTTTCATCCACATCCCTACCACCCTGCTATTATGATTGACCATGTCCCAGTTTTTGCACATACATTAGCCTCTAAGTGGGAGAAAATGCATTTCATTGGCTGGAGTATAGGTTGAATGGCTGGAAACATTGGCAGCAGGACAGGGTATGTTCTGCTAGTAATAGAGCAAATCAAAACAGATGGTTTAGATCTTTGTTTTCAAAATTTGGGTTGTGTTTCTTAGTGAATTTCTGGTTTGTGCCATAGAAATATTATCAAGGAAGACATTTATGAGAATGTTTGGAGAGGATAAAAATATCAATCACTAGCCAGAAAACCCTAGACCTATAACCTTTTGTGACTGTAAGTTGTACTGGGGAAATGGTGGAGTGGCTTTGAGCTCATGGGAGAGGCCAGCCGATGACTGGTGTAACTTGAGGCCCACTCTGTTAGAGGGAGCTCATACCCTCACATGACACCATCTGGAAGGGCAGGCACCAGAGGCTGCATGACCCAGAGACCTAGGACAGAATCAAACCAAACATAACTACCCCCCTTCCTTGTAGTGGGATATTCACTGTGTCTGCTTCTGTGGCACTGACCACACCCATTGAGGGGTGGAGCCAGGGACGGAAGTGACCTGTGGGGCTTGTTCTTGGAAGGCTCTTTCTGGCGGACACGGAGAGAGGAGCATCTAGTTTTAACTGCTGTGTTCATCTGTCTGTGTTGTGAGTTGTTTCTCCCTTAATAAACATCTATTCGGCCTATTTGTTTATCCTGACCCTTATTAAACCACAATACTTCCCCAAAAGAAAGGGTCAGTGAAATGAATCCTAATTATATTCTGCTAAACTCATAGACTTGAGCCTAGCATAATTGTCATCAGATAGGCATCACTTAGCAGCTGATGGGAGCAGATGTAAAGACCCTCAGCCAAACATTAGGTGGAGTTCAGGGATCCTTGAGGAAGAAGAGGAGGAAAGACTAAAGTCAGAGGGGTGGAGGACACCACAAGTACAAGGTCCATGGAAGCAACTAAGCAGGCCTTATAGAGACTGAAGTGGTAACCATGGAGCCTGCATCTATCTGCCCTAGGTCCTTTGCATATATGTTGTGGTTGTTCAGCTTGGGTTTGTTTGTTTGGTTTTTGTTTTGTTTTTGTTTTTGTTTTTGTTTGTGAGACTCCTAACAATGGAACTGAGGGTGTGTCTGATTATTTTGTCTGTTCTTGGAACCCTTTTCCTCATACCTGTTTGCCTCATCCAGCCTTGATTTGAGTGCTTGTGCCTAGTATTATTACATAGTGTTGTGCCCTGCTTGGTTGATATCCCTGGGAAGCCTGCTCTTTTCTAAAGGGAAATGGAGGAGCACTGCATCTGGAGTGGGGGGACTAGGACTGCAGGGAGAGAGGCTGTGGTTGGGTTGTATTTTTTGAGAGAAGAATAATTCTTTTTAAAGGAAGGAAAAAATAGTGATCACATACTAAATGAGAGTTGTGCTGGCACATGCCTTTAATCCCAGCACTTGGGTGGCAGATGTAGGTGTTCCAATACAGCCAATACACAAAAAAAAAAAAACCCTGTATCAAAAATAAACAAAAACAAAAACAAACCCTCAGAAAACAATCAACAACAAAAACATGGTGAATGAATATAAAATACTGGCATGCAAAAGAGGTGAGGGGTACAATACAATCATAAATTTATACCCTGAACTTCAACTTTCTAGTTGCACATATTTGGACATATTACTCAGTTCCTCAAAGGGTTAGTTTCCTCATTTGCAAACAGAATAATTGAGATATTGTTCACAGATGTATTAAGGTATAATAATTTTCACATTATAAATACTTCCAGGGGTGAGAATATAGTTCAGTTAGGAAGAACTACAGATAGTTGCTGCATAAGTATGAGGGCCAGAGTCTAATCCCTAAAACCCATTTAGGAAGCCAAGAAAGGTGGTATACACCTGTAATCTCAGTGTGGGTGGAGTCACGTGAGGTGGTTTACACCTGTAATCTTAATGTGGGTAGAGCCAAATGAAGTGGTTTACACCTGTAATCTTAGTGTGGGTAGAGCCAAGTGAGGTGGTGTACACCTGTAATTTTAGTGGGTGAAGAAAAGAGGTGAAGAAAAGACACACGGATCCTCTGTGATGTCTGGACAGTTAGCATAGTTGATGAGACAGGCATCTGAAACTGAATACATGTGCTTACCCATACAGACAGAAACACACACACTCACAAGGAATCTACAGGTTACTTTGTATAAATCATAGGTTATGGTACATGTTTAAGGAAGATTACCATTTGTGTATGTTTCTCTCTCTGTCTCTCTCTCTCTCTGTCTCTCTCTCTCTCTCTGTCTCTGTCTCTCTCTCTCTCTCTCTCTCTCTCTCTCTGTGTGTGTGTGTGTGTGTGTGTGATTTGAATAAGAGTTTTTGCTTGAGTGTCAAGTACAAACTGATAGCAATAGAATTCAAGACTGCAGGAAGCCACAGCGCTGAAGGAAGACAGTTATTGTTGTTTCTTTAAGAGTGGGCCATCCCAGTAGGCCTTACTCTATAGGCATTAGCACTATGGGCCTGATGCATAATAATGAGCTACCAATTTACCATGATACAAATAGATTGATTATGACAAGCTTTGATCAGGTAACTGTGTTTATTTTGCTTTGTATTTCTTTGTAGTTGATAGTTTCCACTAAAGTGTTCTATGGCCATATGGGGATTTAAGTCTGGCATTGACAAAATCTAGTCAAAGAGAAAACTATTTCCAAACTGAAATTTGTGACTTAATAGATACAGCTTGTGAATCATTTCCTAGATGTGTATAATCATATTGTATGTTTATTTGGAAGTGTAATGCAAACATAATTTTGTTCATTTTCATCTACAGAAAATGTTTAATTACCTAGTAACACCAAGGATGACTCAGGGAATCTCCCTGTAATCAACTTGGAATTTTCCTAATGCTGATGACTGTGGGAATTAACTACAATGTTTAGCTTTGGTCAGATTCACTTTGAAAAAGAACATTATCTCCATCTTAGGGATGTGCCAGCACACTGTCAGCAGTAATTATTCCATGCTGCCTGCTCTCTCTCCTCACTTCCTCTTCTCTGTTCTCTCACTTACCTCTTTCAAATGACTGTGTTTCCTCTTTCCTTATAAAAATTAAGTGGAATATATTAGCCTTGAATAGTTTCTGTAGGCTAGCTGATATGATCACTCTCATTTCCAGCTACTTTAAGATAACTAGCTTTATAGGAGAAAGAGAAGGAGAGGCAAGGAGAACATATGGGACCAGGAAGATTGATTCTGGGTCAAACAGACAGAGCAAAACAAGAGAACCATAATAGAGGGAGCCATTATAGGTTTGAAGAGAAAACTGACTCTAACAAAATGTCTACAGACCTACAAGGATGACCCCAACTAACAATCTGAGCAACAGTGGAGAGGCTACCTGAAATGCCCTTTCTTGATAATGAGATTGGTAACTAACTTATATGCCATCATAGTGCCCTCATCTAGTAATTGATGAAAACAGAAGCAGACACCCACAGGTAAACACTGAGCCGAACTCCTGAAATCCAGTTGCAGAGAGGGAGAAGTCGAAAGAAAAGGGGTCAAAACCAGGCTACATAAATCCACAGAGACAGCTGACCCAAACAAAGGGGAGCTCATGGACTCAAAGCTGGGAAACCAGCATTGGACTGACTCAGAACCCCTGAACATGGGTCTCAGAAGGCCTGAACAGTCTAAGGAACCTCTGACATTGGAACCAGGATGTATCTCTGGTGCAGGAAAGGACTTTAGGAGCACATTCTCCATGGAGGGATACTCCCTTAGCCTAGAGGCAGGAGGGAGGGCCTAGACCCTACTCTAAATGACTTGACAGATTTTGATGATCCTTCATAGAAGGCATCACTTTCCAGGTGGGGTTGCAGGGGCCATGGGAGGAAAGGAAGGAGAGAGGGAGGGAGAGAGGGAGGGAGAAGGAACTAGGATCAATATGTAAAATAAGAAAAAATAATAAATATAAACAAAAGAAAACAAAAAAGACAAAAGAAGATAGGATAACTTTAGGATTTTTAGGATTTTATCTTCCACCTATTTATGAAGTACTTTTCCATATTTAATTTTTTTTTATTTTAAAATGGTGTCACTGTGCAATGTTCTAGAGAGAAAAGAAAAAAATGTATGTTGTTGTTTCTCACAGGTCTTCTCTCATTGAAAATATATTTTCTAACTCTGTTGACCCTGTGAATTATAAATTAATGCTCAAAGTATTTTATTATAAAATGGAAATAATGACTTTTAATAATGAAACATAATATAATTCGGTACACCAGAAGATACCATAATCTAGAAATCTAAAGATGTATAAAAGACAAATAACTGATATTAAAATGCATCTAACATTTTTGAATTAGCCAAGGTTATGGTAAATGATGGAGAAAGAGTTATGTACCATTTCTATTGAAAATTTAGGGGGTCTGCAAGCTCTTTGAAAATGTGATAAAAAATACTAGTGTTTCCCTAGTTCAAAGTAAAGGAAAAACAAAAAGTTAAAAAGTACACTGAGAGAAACATCTCCATGTAATTTGTACATGTTTGCTGTTTGAGTTGGGACTAGTCACATTAAAATTGATCCACATAATGGCACTTGCTATCCCTGTTTCTACCTAAAGAGGGTTTATTTTAACCTCTGTCTCACACCAGAATCTTTTTCTTACCAGGCTGGGAACATGATTAAACATGCCTTGTATTGACACTGTTTGATTAGACACAGAGGGTGACATCTGGGGAAGAAATCCATTGTATACATGCTACATGAAATGGAAAATAGATAAGGGATGGTAAAAGCATTGAACCCTTGAAAACTGACAGAACATGATGCTCTTGGAGAGTTTATTTTGAACAGACATCTTAGAAGACCCTTCTCTAGCATAAGACTTACCCACTCTGATCACCAATTATAACTTTTGGTTCATCTGAATGGAGTGAATGGAGTGATTTCCCATCATATTGCCTTGTTATTTCATGAACCTTTACTCATTTTTCATGACCCATTATAATTATGACAATGATGTATAACTGGAGTAATTACTAACATGCATTGAGTAGTTTGTTAGACAGTTTGTTAGACAGTTACCAGATTTGCACAATCACTATTAAGAAACCCATTTTGCAGGGACCCTCATGTAGAAGGATATGATACACATGAGGATTAGTCAGGTTAATATCAAACAGGAATTCAATGATAGAAGCACTATCATCTTTGCTGAGAATTAGAAGTGTAGATTAGTATCCCTTTTTGTATGCTTCCAACTTACAACACTGTTCTTATTGTAATTCTTATATAGTAAGATACAGTTGTTCACTGGGTCAAGTCTAGAAAAAAGAAACATCTTTCTTTCTGATAGCCTTAGCATCTCTAAGTGAGTGCCTAGCTAGCATATAAGAAGAACTTATTAACATGTTTAATATCAGTATAAATGAATGAGTGAATGTTTGGCTAAACAAATGAACTTAATAATTTAAAAATATAAACAAGTACTGAATAAATGGAAGAAATATCATCTTCATTTTCCAACTTGGCCAATCAATGGTAATTCTACTATGTATATAGCAGAACAAGGTTACATTCAGCTTGATTACTTGACGCAGGGTCTATATGCATGAATTAACATTAAAAATCAACCAAGACAACTAAATGACCAAAACATGAGTCATAAGAGCAAACATAAATATTGGTCTGGCCTACTTAAAAAAAAACTATCTGTGGTAGTCTGAATTGAATTGGCTCTCATAATCTCATAGTGAAGTGGAACTATTAGGAGGTGTGGCTTTGTTGAAGTAAGTATAGCCTTGTTAGAGAAGGTGTGTCACTGAAGGAGCAGGCTTTGAGGTTTGCTATGCTGAGAACACCACTCAGTGTTTTAGTGAACTTCTTGTTGCCTGAAAGATTTAGGACTCTTAGCTACTTCTCCATCACCATATCTTCCTGCACACCGCCATGTTGATAATGGACTGAACCTCTGAATCTGTAAATAAGCCACCCCAATTAAATGTTATAAGAGTTGCCATGGTCATGGTGTCTCTGCACAGCAGAAGAAGCCCTAAGATACTATCCAATAGCTCAGGCTACAGAATAATAAATATATGGAGCTATGCTGAACTAATAAAACTATACAGAAAAAAATAACAGGTATCAAAAGAATAGTTGATTTAGAGGGGTAAAATATTTTAAACCCAAATATCAGATGATCTGACATAGTAGAAGAAAAGGAAATAACCAAATTAAGGAAATAATATATAAGCAAATAACTTAAATAAAAATTTCTTCAATGAAAATGTAAAAATGGCCAACATAGCCTTAGGATTATGTAAATGAAGCATAAGGAGATATTGCTTTATGCTCTATGGTTGCCTACTATTGAAATGATGAAGAAACAGCAGTGATCATTTAGAAAACATTTGGCAATTGCACATTGTTCTTGAGAGTATGTATTGATGCAAACACTATGCAAACTAGTATAGGGATCCCAATAAAATTAACAATGGAGGTGTCATAAAGATTCAGCAATCCCGTTGTATACATTGATATATCCCATAATTCAAAATGGAAACCACTGACCTATAAAACATCTACATTTCTCCCTTGTTTTTTTTTTTTTTTGCAGGATTATTCATAGTAGCCAAATTATGAAATAACCTAAGAACTATCAATGGCTTAATGGATAAATAAACTGTGTTGCAAATGATAACTGTAATTTCATTTGTACTCATAGCAATGGATTTGTTTTAATATGAATGAACCTCAAAGATGTTCTTATTGAGGGATTAAGCCAGACCCATAACAAAAATACTGGATAATATCCCCTGCTTATGGAATTTTAAAATACTGAACACTCACAGAGAGTAAGATGTTAGATACCAGGGGACAGAGAGGAAGGAGATATAGGAAAGCAGAGATCAAGGAGTCGTCACTCATGGAATAAAGAGAAGGGATAACATTAGAGTTAATATTCAAGATGAACACTATACTCAGTGAGAGTGCAATGAACCTAGAAGTTTGGCTAAAATTCAGACTGTAGGTGTTCATGGCACACACACATAAGACAATGTGTGTGTAAGTATATAAAATGGAGGGCAGGTTATCTTCTTTATAATAACTACTTAACTTTATATACATAAATCAAAAATCACATGTTGTCTTCCTTGAATATATATCATAAACTAAAATAGTCTAGTGAAAGAACACACAGCATCTGCTTTTTTTCTGTTGGTACCAACTGGAAATTCCTACCTTAAACATGAAGGTTAGGGTTAGGGTTAGGGTTAGGGTTAGGGTTAGGGTTAGGGTTAGGGTTAGGGTTAGGGTTAGGGTTAGGGTTAGGGTTAGGGTTAGCATAATGATGCTAATTTCCCAAAGGCAAAACTGATCAGTATCTTGTTTACTAGTGTGCAATGTACCAAACACCAAGGTTTCTTTAGTGGAACTTTTTACTCATTCATGTCAACTTGTCCCATAAACATGCTGTAAATATCACCATCTAAACTTACTAACTTGCAATATATCAAACACTGGGGTTCTGTAATGAAACTGTTCAATAAAGTCAGTTTAGTTCTACTCAGTTTAATGATGTAAATTGTGACTATGTCTTGCTTTGTATAACAATAAATGTTTCTCCTTTAGAAGCTCAGAGTTCACTTTTGATATTGTTTATTGGTATCTGGTATCCAGTATTGTACTGTCTTTGACATTCTTTTTGTGTCCTTTTTTGTTTTTCATTTATTCATGCTGCTTTTCTTAATTTGATGGTCAGAACTGAGGACAGGGATTGGGTCTCAGTCACCTGCTGTATTTCCTGGGATCTTTTCTTTTGGCTGTGTGGGTCTAATGTCTATTGACTGCACGTGCCTCTATTCCTGGGGTGAGCATGATGAGAGGTACTCATAGCAGCACATAATTCCAGGCAGGAAACTTGCCAAGCTGACTCACTCAACAGCTGCAGCCTGTGTATTTTTTCCTATCTGGGTGTGAGAATTAGGAATAAAGGAATCTCAGCTTGATATGTAGTGAATAGAATTGGGGTTTCTATTTTTCACAATTTGATAATTCACACTTTTTGCTTTTGAGTCTAAAGTAGATAAGATAATGTACTTTCTTACAACAAAAAATGATTTTAATATTAAGAAAAAATGATTTTGTTAAGTAAAAGACTAAGGAGAAAGTTAAGAGATCCATAATTATTTAAAACTAGTTAATTTCATAAATTAGTGAAATGTTGAGAGCAAGGCTTCTTCCATGTTTTTATAATGCCCTAGATAATGTCTTTTATAAAATACACATGGTCTCAGATCTAATTTTTTGTTGAAGATGTCTATGTCTATCAGGGAACAGGTTTGATGGATCTGTTTAGTAGGGAAGAAGTTGTCTCTAGAAGCCAGCAGGATTATTATTTATTGTCCAGCAAAGCAGGATTGCATACTTACCCTTAAGGAAGAGAGAGAAATAGCAAGTGATAAGAGTTGCCTGAGAATGTGCAATAGTGTGATTGTGATTAACAGTACTTTTTTTGTATCCCCAAAATTTGCTAAACTGCAGATTTAAATTGTTTACACTTAAAAAAGTAGCTGTCAGAAGTAAGCAATGTGAACTATCTTACAAAAAAGTGACTTTTTTACAATATAAAATTATATAGCTCAGATATGAACAATTTCAATTATCAAATATACCCATGAAAAACTACTTAAACTATGTAATATTCATTTAGTCCATTTAGATTTGATTAAGTTGGCAGATGAAAGAGTGGTAGAGTAAGGAAGAATTTAGAGAGAGGGTTGTGTACAAATGCATTATATGCATATATACACATATTAAATAAATTATTTAAACAAATCTATAAGTAATTTTTACAAGAAAACAATTTGAAAATATTCATTCATTTGCTGTAGGATATCCATCAGAATAAAACAGAGGTACCTTGGCAGGTAGGTAGGGTAGATGGTTGGTGAAGTTACTGTCTGACATGTACAATCTATTATTAGTTAATTACCCCACTAAAAAGGTAGGCAACACTCTTCTTCATTCTCTTTGTTCTCAAATGATAGAAAAGCCCAAATGAGAAAACACACTTCAATTCTTTGGGGTATGGTTGGGTGATATTCAGGAACTCTTCTGCTGAAGCATTTTAGTGAGGTTGGGGTATATCTCAGTGGGTAAAGTGTTTGCCTTGAAAGAACAAGGATGTGAGTTGGATCTCCAGAACCTATAAAAATTCTTGTGTGTGCTGCTGGGTATTTGTAAACATCAGAGCTGGGGAAGTGGAAGCAAGCAAATCTCTGGGACTCATGCCCAGCCTAGTCTACTTGGTGAACTCAGGCCAGAGAGAGAGAGAGAGAGAGAGAGAGAGAGAGAGAGAGAGAGAGAGAGAGAGAGAGAGAGAGAGAGAGAGAGAGAATAGAAGTTTCCATAAGAAAGTTTTTTGAAAGATCAAATTTGAACATGGAAATGCTTTCCTACACCAAAATATATAAAATATATAATGGGGAAACGAATTATCCCTGTTCCCTTTTATCTTACTTTCCTTTTCCCAGAGACCCAGACCTAGGCCAAACTTGTTTTCAGAAGTCCATCCTTGTCAGTTTGCAGAGGAATTTGTCTGCATTTTTTAAAAATAAGTGTCTTAAAATATTAACTGGAGTGTGAGAGAGATAGAGAGATAGGACACCAACTCCATGAATGGGAAATGGGAAAATGGAGACAGGAATTTTAAATGGGAAAGAGGGTAACACAGAGGAAGGAAGGATTGATAAATAAGATTAGGATGTTTGTAAACTTATAGGGAAACATTATTTTATATGCTTACTTAAATATATATATATATATATATATATATATATATATATATATATATATATATTGCACACACAGTTTAAATTGAGCTATTATATCAAACTGGGTGATAAAGTTTCACTAAGAGGTATAGATTAACAAAACCCCAAATGCCTGTCATGGGAGTCTTCCCTTTCATTTATTGGTCAGGCTAGTCCCAAAATAGCATAGGTTATTGCTATTGTCCTTGTCTGCCTCCCAGAGCATGAGGTAACATATCACTGAAGGCACCACCACTTCAAACATTAAACTTGGAGTAATTGAGGAAAACATCTTGAGAAGTCTCCTTCCTGAGACCTAGCATTGTTGGTATTTCAAGATGTTAAATTTAAATGTAAGTATGGAGCCATTGAAAATATTTTAGTTAATTATGTAAAGTAGTATGAGTATTATTAGTCCGGGCTAGCTTCAAACTTGCAGTTCTCATCTTTCAACTTCCTCAGGGGCTAGGATTACAAGCATGGACCACCACAATGGACAAGGTGAATACTGTGTATTTTTATCCTTCTTACATTTGGATTTATTGTCTCTAGTAATCAGATTATAGAAGTGTAGCTTGAATTCTAATTGGTCTCAATAATAAAAAGCAGGGTCAGACATGGGGGTAAATGCTGAGAAGCATAGCAGTTAGCCTCTAGTTATTACCTCTACCAAGTCCTTAGACTGAATGGACTATCCTGTCTCTAGAAATCCTCAGGCTGAATGGAATAAGCTCCTGTCTCCTTCTGCCTTATATTTCTTTCTCTGTCCAGCCATATTACTCTTGTCTCCACCTCCTTGTGTTGGGATTAAAGGTGTGAGCCACCACTGCCTGCTCTGTTTCTCTGTTAGACTGGATCAATCTCATGTAGTCTAAGGTGGCACTAAACTCACTGAGATCCTCCATCCTCTGTCTCCCAAGTGTTGGCATTAAAGCTGTGTGCCACCACTACCTGGTCTCTATGGCTAACTACTGGCTAGCTCTGCACTCTGACCTTCAGGCAAGCTTTATTTGTTAAAATACAAACAGAATATCACCACATATATAATATAAAAGTTTTGCATCAAATAGTATAGTAACTATTTCCTCTAGGCTTGAAATAGCCATCAGCATCCCAAAGCATGATTGTTATGACCTACAGAAGACTTTAACATGAAGTCAGGGAAACAAAATAAGAACAGTACAAATGATGGATAAGTCCGTGGAGTAATAAGACTTGAATATCCCTTCTGCAAGGAAGGAGATGGACCAATATAGCATGTTCTGAGATTCCATCATTCCTTCCTCCTGATCATGCTTCACTTGATTTGGGGGGATTCTAGAATATGTAAGAGATAAAATATGGAGGATCAGGATTCACACTCTTCAGTGGTGCATTATTTGCCATACTGATCATGGCAGTGTTTGGTGATGCAGCTTTTTGAGGGGTAGCCACATTCCTGTCAATAAGTCTAATAAACATACTGTCTCACCTATATAGACTTGCATGGGGCCCTTTGATTTATAAGCACCGTTCTGAGAGGCAGGGAATCATATCGTGATTTTCTTACAATCCTCAAGAACATTTCACTAACATCAAGTCATTGAGGTGAATACTCAGAGAAATATGCAGTGGGCATATATAGTAGTTACTTTTCCTACTACATGGCAAGAAGTATCAAAGTCTGGAAAATATATTATGTCTCATGGTTTAAGAATGGACAAAGTATGTCATTGCATTACAGTCATTGCATCTGCAATAAGGAAGCAGAGAAGCATATTGATGTTCAGCTCCCTTGGTTGGAGGAAGGAAATGGTGTAATTATATTTTAAGTGAAAAGGGGATAAATTGAAAATTAGTTTATGTGTATGGGAAAGGTAGGGAGTATACCATGTGTTCATGTGGATGTGGGTGACTGTAGAAGTGGAAAGCAGCATCTGATGCCCTGGAGCTTGATAGGCAACTGAATTGAAAGAACATCCTGTTATTTTAAGCACTGAATCATGTCTGTACCCCCCCTCTTCCCCTTTCTATTTAGTCTTAGGATCCCATTCCATGGGATGGCCCCACCCACATGCCAGGTCACTTTTTCCTCTTAAATAAAATTTCTTTGGAAACTGACTAAGTGATGCCCAGAGATGTCTTCAAGTTTATTACAAAGCCAGTTGAGTTGACACTGGAGATTAACTACAACCATGGTCTTAAGACACTTGGCAACAATTTTGCTTCTCATCAGCTCCTTCCAAAATATGCTTTCTCAGAGATTGCAGAAAATAGAATGTCATTAAAATATTTTCACTCTTCATTTATTCTCCTAAAATCACTTTCAATATAAAGCATCTGCTTAATTGAGTTTTATGCTACACATACAATCACTGGTGCTACTGAAGTGTTCAGAATTGCTTAATGAGCTTTGTGTGAACAGTCTTAAAAGGTTAAACTTAGATGTGTCAGGTTTCTGACATGTATTCTGTTTGACTAACCATATTATTCCTTCTTCTATTTCTTTTGAATAGACTGATAAGATTATTTGTCTCTAATCTGTCAGGAAGAAATACTAATTAGAATAAGGTTTTTGAAAGAATAAATTAAAATTTCTATGAATAAATTATGATTTTCATAACATCAAATTGTAAGAAATTAGAAAACATTTATTGCATATGGGTTTTGGCCCAAGGGCTAATTTGACACACAGTGCTCTGTGAAGCTTGCTACCAGTCTCCCCCATCTAGCCCAGTGTGGTTCCCATCCTAATTTGGGTCTGCAAAGTATTTATGAGACTTACACTCCAATCATTTTACTTACCACAGTGCACCACAGTTATTTGCAGATACTCTTAAACTACAATCCTTTAGAACTCAGGGACCACTTCTGAGTAATGTCTATGTGTCTAATACTCAGGCAAGTGCCAAGCTCACACTGGGTGTTCAATGCCTGTTGGAAATAGCTTGCTCAGTTTTGGTGCCTTACTTTAAATTATTCTAGCTATTTTGTAAGAGTTGCAGCCATGCTTAACTGTCCATGAAAGAAGGTAACTGTAGGACATCATGACACCTTGTCCAGCTTTATTTCTTCCTTTTGGCTAGACTATGTATAGTGAGAGTGATCTTACAACCTATACTTTGTTATCTCTAGTTTCAGTCACTCAAACACGTTTATTAGATATGTACTGTATGTTAGTCAGTTTTTCAATGTGGGATCCATTAATGAAGAGAACAGGAAATAGAAAACATAAAAGTACTGCATTCATGTTTACATCCCATTTGTTTGTGTAGAACATAAAACTCAAATAAAACTGAGTGGATATATAATATATCAGGTTGTTATGCCATAAAGAACAGCAAAGCATATAGAATAAAAGAATGTCAATAGATGTGCTAGTTATCAGGAACAGTAGCTAACTGGGATGGATTTCTCTAGGCATAAATCAGTAAAGGTACAAGATGAAGAGGCCAAAGTAAAACATGTACCAGGTGCTTGGCACACAGTGAGGGTAAGAGGACTCTTGTTGCTATAGCTGAGAGGAAACAGAAATTGTGGTAGGATAGAGAGCATAAATGCTGGTGTTGTATGCCCTGAAGAGGGTGTGGCCTTCTTGAAAGAAGTGTGTCACGGTGGGGGCAGACTTTGAGGTCTCTTTTGCTCAAGCTTCTCTCAGTGTGACAGTCAGTCAATTTTCTGTTGCCTGCCTATTAAGATGGAAGGACTTTCAGATCCAGCATCACTGTCATGCTTCCTGTCATGATGATAATTGACTGAACTTCTGAATCCATAAGTGAGCCACCCTTATTAACTTGAATCCTACCATCTTGGCAAGTCCAAGGTCAAACTGAAAGGCGCTGATTGCCTTCCTGTTCTACCCTCATGTTTGTTGTACACAGCAGAATGACTATAGAGGGCTTAACACAGCATTTCTTCATTAATAAGGGCTTTTATCTCATTAACAAGACAAGACATCCTAAATTCCCCACCTTTTATCCATCATATAGGCCACACATACAGTTTGGAGGGGATACTTTCAATAACAGAAAGGGCTCTCTAAGTTTATAATGTGTACTAGACTATAGGTTCAAATTTTGAAATTTTATCAGTGACTTTTAATCTAATGAACACAACTAGCAATGAACTGAAGAAATGTGAGAGATCTGTGACGGGAGGTACTTGATATGTATGGGCTGAAACAGAAACAAACCTACCAGGGTCTGAGAAGAGGCAAGTGTTGCAGTAAAGGTAGAGGGATTTGGTGTTCTGCTCTCTTTTGTATAAACCAAAGGAAGTAATATTGCAATAGATATTTAAGCTAACATTAAAATTATTTGGACTGAAGTTACTCCATTCAATCAGCCAATGTTTAAAGTGCTGAGTCATCCACTGTGGGCTGTGTGTTCCAGATCCTGTCAGTCAGTTGTCTGATCTTGTACTTGTAGGAGTTGTAGAGAGATGGCCCAAATGCTTGCATTGATTCCATTAGATTCAAAAACAGGCTCAGAACAACAATCTATCCTATAATAGATAATTATGCTAAAACTTAAAAATTCTTTTTATTATAGCAAAAGCCTTCTTTTGGCCTCTTGCTAAAAATGTGCATTCCGTCATCCCCATTCAGAGACACAGCAGCACACCCCAACTTTTCCCCAATGGATTCTTTCTCCTGTTCCAATAATACTATAATTTGGATAAAGATTTCCAAATATGAGATTGGGCTAGAGATGTAGCTCACTCCTAGCGTGCCTACCTAGCATTCATGAAGCTTTGAGTTTGATTCCTAGTGCTACAAAAGCCAGATGTGATGACAAATGTCAGTAATTCAGGTATTCTGGGTATGGACAAGCATGTTCAGAAGTTTGAGGCCAGCCTAAGCTACATAAAATTATATCTCATAGAAGAAGCAGTAAAGTAGAAGCATTCATTGTAACATAAATGATTTTATAATAATCTAGGCTTTAATCCAGGTCTTTGCTGTAGGAAGACTAATTCCCTTTGAATGCTGCATACTACATTCTAGCCAGATACTCACAGGAGGAGGTAAGCAGAATAGGTAGAAAATCTACTCACTTTTTAAGGTTTGTCTTGTAAAGGCTGGTTGACAATTCAACCTGAGTATTATAATTTCAGTAATGGTTATAATAGTACCTTTATGCCCTTTGATCTATTTTTAGTTGATAAAGTATTTTCTTTTTTCTCATTCAATCCTTAAGGTTTCTAAGCATGGTATATAAATGTGTCCTATCTCTATGTTACAGGTGGTGAAACCTAATTCTCTTGTCCCAAATCACATTATCCAACTTATAATAGGAGAGTGAACACTCCAGCAGAAGGATTAGTGGAAAGCCTAGAAAAAGAAACTGTCTGGGGAGAATTATTAACATAATGTTTGAAAGCATTTAAAATTAGTTTTAAAAAGATAGAAAATAATGAAAAATATTGGGAAAAAAGAAATGCTTTAAATATTAGGAAAAGGATAAGGAAAAATGTTTGTTGGCTTCTAGTACAAAATATTTAACAGACCATACTCATGTGTGTGTATTTCTTTATTCAACAAGAATTAGAAGTAAAAACACACAGACCCAAGGCAGAGTTTAAATTGAGCTGATTTATAAGGACCTAGTTCCTCACATAAAATAGCAGGGACTATGAATAATATTAGGATTCAGCCAATCAGTACATTGATAAGTTTTGAATCCCTGGTTATTGGGTATCTGCTACCATTGGTGTAATAAGCCATTTGAACAGAATTAATAAATCCAGGTTTGATGTATAGAGCAAAGAACTCCTGGGTGACCTTCAGGAGAGTAAGAGAAAAAAATCACATGGCAAATATGGCAGCCAGGACTTAAGTAACCTATAGGCATGCTCTTGAGGAGGCATGGGGAGGGGCTAACTCTTGTTGGGCTTTCTGAGGGGGCAGGGTCTGGGGAGAGAAATATGGGACTTCCACCGATTTGTATATAGAAGATACTGTTGGGGAAAAAAAAAGCTAATGGGTTAGAACCAATGTATTTTCTCTATGGTGGAGCAAATCTAATCTTATATAGGTAGTTTAAATTTTCATTGAAGGTCTCTGTCATATAGATATGTGTTAAGTACATCACTCCAGTTAAAAATGGCTGTAAGTGGCTATAAATTATCCGAAGTATTTAATATTATGAAAACCCCCCAATTAATGAACCTTTACTTTTAAAATACAGAATATTCCCTGGTAACCATGCTTCTGATTTTGAACTTTTATGTTCTTTATATTTATGATATGAGGTGTGGTATCATCAGGCAGTGTTGAGTGAGATGGTGAGTGACCAGGAGCTCCTGCTCAGACACACAATCTTCTTCAGCATAAATAGCTATTTCTTATGCTCCAATGTGCTGCTCCACTTTCAAACCTCATTAGATTAGGTACACTTTCTACATACCATATTTTTAGCCCTCAGTAAATCTTTCCCTCTATACATTAAACATCATCTCCTGTCAGGAGAGTCTAGTCACCTTGTGTCCACTCTTGGTCACCTGACAAAGTGCATTAGTTAGCCCAGAAAGTGGAAAATTTCCTATAGTGATGCAGGTTTCTATGAAATAATATGGTGGAGGAAGTTAATAATAGATTCATAAAGGATATTTAAAATGGTTATCCTAAGACCAATAAGAAAATTCAGGTTTCTATCAAAGTCCTCATACTCTTTTTGAGAAAGACCAGCATATGCTTGAGGCAGAAACAAAGGGTTAGTAGATGGATCACACAGAAGAGAAAGACGGTTGTCAGTGAGCACTGTACCATTTTTGCTGTGGCACCATGAAGAAGGAAACTGTAATTTTATGGAAATGTGGAAAGAATAAAGGAAATAGGCTTCAGGATACAAATCAAGAGTTCTATAGATATGATGATTTCACTCTGCCTAATATGCTTCTAAGTGGAACACCCAGTATATGCTTGGATAAATAAAGCTGGACTTGAACATGTCTAAACTAGAGTTCTAGACTGGATAAATAAGTTGTAGGTGACATTTACAAATACAAATGAATATAGCTACCTAATGAGTGATATAGGCTGAAAAAATGCAGGATGAGAGCAGAGCCCTCGACCCTCTAGTGTTTAAAGATATGAAAAGTAAAATGCTCATGATGCCAGAGGAGTCATAGTCAGAGAATTAGAAACTTAAGTAGACAAAGTGGTGCCTACAAGACCAAGTTAAAATAATGGTACTTCATGGTTGTGAGAACAAGGAAGTACAGCTAATGCTCGTGGTGAGCTGATTGTTGGCTTACATGAAATTACCCTTACAGATAGCAACACAGAGGCAACAAAACACTTAAGATTTGGTGATGTCAACAAAACTGTCATCTTTAATCTGAATGAAGAGAAGCAATACTAGCTACTTTTGAACCAAATTAATGAAATTCAAAATTAAAGGAGCATTATAGAAGGACTTGAAATTTGTAGGTTGTCCAGAAAGGAAACACATGCAAAAGGGCACCAAGGAGGTACGGCAACTAACCTTAATGAAAATCATACAAGTGATTTGCAACAGAAAAGAAGCTAGAGCAACTGGATAGCCCGCGAGGAATTGCAAAGCCACTTTGTGATAGTGGGATGGTGTTAATGCGAACTGTCTTGAAGGCTCATGTGTATGAGCCCCTTGTCCCAAGTTAGCAGCATTGCTTTGTGAGGTTGTAAATATATCAAGAAATGGCTCGCTGAATGAAACCCCAGGGCAATCCATCTCTCCTTCTAGTTTAAAGACTCTGTGTTTCTTGATTTGTTGAGGTATGATATACTACAAGGTCCCACCACCATGTATGGTGCCTTGATATGCCACGATTTTTTTTTTTGTTTTTGTCTCTGGTTTAATTTTTTTTTCCATCACAATGTATTGATGTGCTATAGCCACTAAACAGGGAATCACAGAAAAAGCTTCTTCTTCCTTCAGTTCTGCCAGGTATTTTGTCACAATGACAATAAAAAAATAATTAACATATACAAGTTCAAAAGTATAGAAATGCAGATTTCTTTCAAAGAGTTTTCTTTAGAACAAATCCCTTGGCACCGTCTTCACTCAGGATTGCCCACCCTGACAATTGCTTTCTGCAATTAAGTCTTTGTTAAGGCATTCAGAGGCCAAATTTCCCGTAGTTCTAGTAGGTCCTTATAAGCCATTCTCTGAGTATAATTTGTTGTCATGCACGTAATGATGATTTCTCAAACACACTGTTTAGAAAGAGAAATGGTGTCATGCAGCTTTCAAATTTCTGAAAGACTTTAGGAGAATTCTTGTGCATGGAGGGGGTGTCCTAAAGGGTGGGCTCTATGTCAATAGCCACTGGAAAAATGATGCACTGAGTTATGGGAGGTTAGGTGAGGTTTTAATGCTGCCCCAGGAAGATACAGATGCCAGCAACATGAAACAGTCACCAAGAAAAGTTTAAGGCAGTGTGCAAAAGTAGCTTGTGAGAGTTGCCATGTGGCACACAGCCAGCAGAGCTGTGGGAGAAGTGATTTCCAAGGTCTTGGGATGATATGTACCACTGCAGTATGCACCGTACAAGAGGCATAGAGTCTGAAGATTTAATGATTGACCTCCTAGATTTTTGTATTGCATTTGGGCACTCTTTCTGACTCTCTACTTTTCTCATTTAGAATAAGGATATTGATACTGCATCTATCTTACCATTGTATACTTGAGGTCTGTAGCTTCATTTAGTGTTTTACAGATACTAAGAGCTATTGTAGGCTTGAAACTTTGAGTCTACTCAGAAGGTAGACTTGGGAGCAATGCCAATAGCACACCCTTCCACTTTCTCTCAATCAGACTGTATCTTAGTGTTATAAGGAATGTTGAGGAAAGATAAAGCATAAACAAAGAACAGCCACAGTTTATGTGAGCCAGAACACTAAGCCGTCTAGCCTTCCCCCAAAACAGACATGTTCAGACTATGACAAAAGAAGAGAACAAATGAACACTAAAATGAAATATAATATACACTTAAAACTTCTCATGTAATATACTATTTTCTATATTATATCCTATAAAGGTACTATTATAATCTATGTAAGAAAGCTACAAAATTATATAAATTTATCTTTATAACATGTTTTACACATTTATTAACTTCTATTA
Source organism: Cricetiscus sungorus (assembly GCA_030556225.1). Classification (NCBI taxonomy): domain Eukaryota; kingdom Metazoa; phylum Chordata; class Mammalia; order Rodentia; family Cricetidae; genus Cricetiscus; species Cricetiscus sungorus. The sequence continues at coordinate 27,453,731 of JANBXA010000734.1, forward strand.
TTTTATAAGGAAGTATTAAAATGAAAAAGTTCAATGAAGGTTTACTATGAAACTACTTTCTGTTTCTTCTGTGAATTTCTTTTCTGTTTTACACATAGTCCTGATTTTAACATATTCCTTTTGTAGCTTAAGTAGTCACCACTCAGCATTTTGCAAATTACTTCATAGTATTCGTTAGCAATAACTTCCCTTGGCTCTTTTGCTAAGTAGCTGATATCCAGATGCTCATAAGCACAATAATGTGTTGGCATAAACTAATTATGTGCCATGTGCAACTATTTATACGTCCTGAGTACATCAGGAAGATATAAAAGCGATTTACAATTTCTTTTAAATAGCCACATGCACCTGCAGGCACTTTTGGCTCAGTAATACACAAAAAAATAAAGAATGATAAAGATAGGTTAGGCATCTTTGTCCTTTATGGCTACAACACTTTGAATGACTATGAATAAAAAACTTCCTTTCCCTGTGAGGCACTACAAATACTGTGGCAATTTCCTCGGTAAGTTTCTTAACTAATACTGAAATGTTACATATGAGAAAAAGAAGAAAAACATGGTGTTCTGATTTGTATAAGTTTGTAGAAATGTGTAGTTGTGCTATTATTGTGATAATATTTTTTGAGATGTTTATAACCTGGCAGTGATGAAGATAAAGATAAAGGGAATATATGAATGGGCAAATGAGATCTAGGTCCATCAGTATTACACACACATTTTTAGGATTTCACAGATACACTACATTTTTGGAAAGCAAAAAGAAATAATCAAAAGTACTAATAATTAGTATGTAACAGGAAATACACCCTGCATTGTGATTGACTTTGTATTTTCACATTTCTTTCTCATAGTTAAAGTGGCTTTTTACTAAAGCAGAAGTTCTCACAGAATTCAGAGTGACCCAGTCATATTGAATGAGTCTCTTGGAATAGCATCTTAGGTAGATCGCATCCTCCTAATCTTAAAAGTAGAGATTGTATCTAAGCATACTGTTGTAAAGTATTCACAGTATGCTGTAGGTTCTCAATAAATGTACCAAGTAGGCTTCATCCCTGGGTTGCAGGGATGGTTTAACATACGAAAAACTATATAATGATCTACCATATAAACAAACTGAAAAAGATAAACCACATGATCATCTCCCTAGATGCTGAAAAAGCCTTCAACAAAATTCAACATCCTTTCATGATAAAGGTCTTGGAGAGATCAGCGACAACAGGAACATACCTAAAAATAATAACAGCAATATGCAGTAAACCAACAGCCAACATCAAACTGAATGGAGAGAAGCTTAAGGCGATTCCTCTAAAATCAGGAACAAGACAAGTCTGTCCTCTCTCTCCATATCTCTTCAATATTGTACTTCAAGTTCTAGATAAAGCTATAAGACAACAAATGGAGATCAAGGGAATCCAAATTGGAAAGGAAGAAGTCAAACTGTCTCTATTTGCAGATGATATGATAGTTTACATAAGCGACCCAATAAACTCTATCAGGAACTCCTACAGCTGATAAACACCTTCAGCAAACTAGCAGGATACACGATAAACTCAAAAAAATCAGTATTCCCTCTTTATTCAGATGACAAAGATGCTGAGAAAGAAATCAGAGAAACATCACCCTTTACAATAGCCACAAACAACATAAAGTATCTTGGGGTAACATGTACAAAACATGTGAACGACCTATACAATAAGACCTTTGAGGCTTTAAAGAAAAAAAATTAAAGAAGATACCAGAAAATGGAAAGATCTTCCATGCTCTTGCATAAGAAGGATAAATATAGTAAAAATGGCAATCTTGCCAAAAGCAATCTACAGATTTAATGCAATCCCCATTAAAATCCCAGCACAATTTTTCACTGACCTTGAAAGGATAATAATCAACTTTGTATGGAAAATCAAAACACCCAGGATAGCCAAAACAACCCTGTACAATAAAAGAACTTCAGGAGGCATCACCATCCCTGATTTTAAGCTCTACTACAGAGCTATAGTTCTGAAAACAGCCTGGTACTGGCACAAAAATTGACAGGTAGACAAATGGAATTGAATCAAAAATCCCGATATTAACCCACACACCTATGAACATCTGATTTTCGACAAAACAGCTAAAAACATACAATGGGGGGAGGAGAGCATCTTCAACTAATGGTGCTGGCACAATTGGATGATGGTGTATAGAAGACTGCACTTATACCCATGTCTATCGCCATGCATAAAACTCAAGTCCAAATGGATCAAATACCTCAACATAAATCCAGCCACACTGAATCTCTTAGAAGAGATAGTAGGAGGTACCCTTGAACAAATTGGTATAGGAGACCACTTCCTGAACATAACTCCAGCATCACAGACACTGAGATCAACAATTAATAAATGGGACCTCCTCAAAATTAGAAGCTTCTGTAATGCAAAGGACACAGTAGACAAGACCAAACGGCAGCCCACAGACTGGGAAAATTTTTTTACCAATCCTACATCTGACAGAGGGCTGATCTCCAAAATACACAAAAAACTCAAGAAACTAGTCAACAAAACACCAAAAAGCCCTATTTAAAATTGGGGTACAGAATTGAAGAAAGAATTCTCAATAGAGGAAATCACAGAGGCTGAAAGACACTGAAGTGTTCAACATCCTTAGCTATCAGGGAAATGCAAATGAAAACAACTTTGAGATACCATCTTACTCCTGCCAGAATTGCTAAAATTAGAAACACCAATGACAACCTATGCTGGCGAGGCTGTGGAGAAAGGAGAACACAAAAGAATATACCTTCTTCTCAGCTCCACATGGAACCTTCTCTAAAATCGACCACATACTAGGCAATGTAACAAACCTCAACATATACAAAAAATTGGAATAACCCCCTGTATCTTATCAGACCAACATGCTTTAAAGTTGGAATTCAACAACATGGTTTTCAAAACTCTACAAACTCATGCAACTGAACAATGTACAATTTCACCATTCCTGGGTCAATGAAGAAATAAGGACAGAAATTAAAGATTTCCTAGAATTCAATGAGAAAGAAGACACAACATACCCAAAATTATGGGACAGTTTGAAAGGAGCACTAAGAGAAAAGTTCTTTGCACTAAGTGCCCACATGAAGACACTGGAGAAAGCTTTATTAGAGCAGTAACAGTACTATTGAAATCCTGAGAACAAAAACTAGCAAACCTACCTCAGAGGAGTAGATGCCAGGAAATAATCAATTTGAGGGTTGAAATCAGTAAAGTAGAAACTAGGAAAACAATACAAAGAATCTATGTAACAAAAAAAGTTGTTTTTTTTTTGAGAAAATCAATAAGACAGACAAACTTTTATCCAAACTAACCAAAAAGCAGAGAGAGAACATACAAATCAATAAAATCAGAAATGAAAAGGCAGACATAACAACATATGATCAGGAAATCCAGAGACTTTTCAGGTCATACTTTGAAAACCTATACTCCACAAAATTTGAAAATTCAAAGGAAATAGACAAATTTCTGGATAAGTATCACTTAACAAAATTGAATCAAAAACAGATAAGTAATTTAAATAGACCTATAATCCCTAATGAAATAGAAGCATTAATCAAAAGTCCCCCAACAAAAAAAGTCCAGTATCAGATGGATTCAGTGCAGAATTCTAGCAGAAATCAAAGAACAGCTAATACCAATACTACTGAAATGGTTCCACACAATAAAAGCAGAACGTTCATTGCCAAACTCTTTCTAAGAGGCTACAATCACCTTGGTACCCAAGCCACACAAAGGCACAACTAAGAAAGACAACTATAGACCAATATCCCTCATGAACATGGATGCAAAAATACTCAATAAAATACTGGAAAATTGAATCCAAGAACATATCAGAGAAATCATCCACCATGACCAAGTAATTTTCTTCCCAGGGATGCAAGGATGGTGTCAACATGTGTAAATCTATCAATGTGATCCACCATATAAACAAATTGAAAAAGAAAAAAATCATATGATCATCTCATTAGATGCAGAAAAAGCCTTTGACAAAAATCAAACTCCCTTTTATGATAAAGATCATGGAGAGATCAGGGATAACAGGTACACACTTAAATATAACATAAACAGTATACAGTAAATCAACAACCAACACCAAACTAAATGGACTAAATGGAGAGAAGCTTAAGGGAATCCTCTAAAATCAGGAACAAGACAAAGTTTTCCACTCCCTCCATATCTCTTTGGTATTGTTCTTGAAGTTCTAGGTAGAGCAATAAGACAACAATAGGAGATTTAAGTGGATACCAATTGGAGAGGAAGATGTCAAATTTTCACTATTTTCAGATGATATGATAGTTTATATAAGTGACCTGTAAAACTCCAACAGGAATATCCTACAGCTAATAAATACCTTCAGCAAATTGGCAAGATGCTAGAGTAACTCAAAAAAAAAAAATCAGTAGCCCTACTATATACAGAAGATAAAAGGGGCTGAGAAAGAAATCAGAGAAATATTATCCTTTACAATAGCCACAAACAATATAGAATATCTTTGGATAATGCTAACCAAACCAGTGAAAGACTTATATAGCAAGAACTTTGCATTTTTAAAGAAAGAAATTAAAGAAAATACCAGAAAATGGAAAGATCTCCCATGCTCTTAGATAGGTAGGATCAACATAGTAAAAATTGCAATCTTGCCAAGAGCAATCTACAGAATCAATGCAATCCTCATCAAAATCTCAGAACAATTCTTGACCCAGGATAGACAAAACAATTCTGTACAATAAGGGAACATCAGGAAGCATCACGATCCCATACTTCAAGCTCTACCATATAGCTATAGTCCTGAAAATAGTTTGGTATTTGCACAAAAATAGACAGGTAGAGCAATGGAATCTAATTGAAAATCCTAATATTAACCCAAACTCCTATGAACACCTGAATTTTGACAAAACATCTAAAAGTATACAATGAAAAGAGGAAACCATCTTCAACAAATGGTGCTGGCACCACTGGAGTATTGCCTGTAGAAGACTTTAGATAGACCATGTCTAAGGTTAGGCACAAAACTTAAGTTGAAATAAAACAAAGACTTTCAACAAAAATCCAGCCACTCTGCACATCTTAGAAGAGGTATCCATGAAAGAATTGGTACAGGAGATTTTTTTCCTCAACCTAATACCAGTAGCACAGACACTGAGATTGACAATTAATAAGTGGGGCCTCCTCAAACTGAGAATCTTCTGTAAGGCAAAGGACACAGTTGACAAGACCAAATGGCACTCCACAGACTACACCAATCCTACATCTGACAGAAGGCTGATCTTCAAAATATACAAAGAACTCAAGAAGCTAGTCACAAAAAACACCAAATAATCCTATTAAAAAGTGGGGTACAGAACTATAGAGAGAACTCTCAATAGAGGAATACAAAATGGCTTAAAGGCACTTAAGAAAGTGCTCAACAACCTTAGTCTTCAGGGAAATGCAAATCAAAACAACTATGAGATACCATGCAATCTCTGTCAGAACTACTAAAATCAGAAACACTAATGAGAGCTTATTCTGGATAGGATGTGGAGAAAGGGGAACACTACTCTACTGCTGGTGGGAGTGCAAATTTGTACAGCCATTTTGGTGATCAGTATGGCAGTTCCTCAGCAAAATGTGAATCAGTGTACCACAGGACCTGGCAAACCACTCAGGCATATACCCATGCAACAACCATGTTCATAGCAGCATTATTCATAAGAGCAAGAACCTGGAAGCAACTAGATGTCCTTCAGCTGAAGAATGGATGAAGAAGGTGTGGTACATTTACACAATGGATTTCTAGTCAGCAAGATAAAAAACAATTGAATTCACAGGCAAATGGATGAAACTTGAAGAAACCATCCTGAGTGAAGTAATCCAGTCACAAAAGGTGAAACATGGCACTCTCTGGCATAAACAAGTCCTTATTTGGTCAAGTCTGTTCAGCCTGTCTGCTTCTGCGTTAGAGTAGCCTATCTGCAGGGTCCACGTAGCTCACTGGAGTTGGTTAGCGCAAGGGTATTTAAGCCTGTGCATGGGTCCCCCGGGGTCTCACCAGTCAGAAGAACATGTTTCAAGGATCTTGACTAAAACTGCATGAAGAAGATCTTCCCGGAGTTGCGCCGTCCTTGCTGGTGAGGGCAGGCATGGTACAGCTTAAGAAGCATTTAACCATTTTCTAGGATTGAGAAAGTTTCATTCTTTACTTCTAGGCCTATGAATTGGCCACCTTATTTCAGAATACTTTATAGAAATGGGCTAAATAAATGGGCTATTCAAAACAGATCTCTTGTCCTTGTCAATAGGTCTGGTTGAAAGCTGTTTCCAAGTCAAACGCTTTAATAAGCTCTTTTGTTCTTAGCTTTGAAAGGAATTTGGGTAGTTAAGATCGCTTAAGTTATTAGTTAAAATTGACTTATTCATGCTCATATACTAACACTAAGATTTCAAAGTTAATTACATCTAAAAATATGAAGAGTAAACTATCTCATTGAGGCTGCAAAAATTCTTTGGGGAATTCCTAAGTTACGTATTAAATAAATAAGTGGTTTTTGAACTGTTCATCTTCACAACTCAAACACTATCTTGAGTAGAAATGAATGGCAAGGTAGGTTTAAATGGCTCTTAAGGACACTTGTACCATTCTAGTATATAAATCCCTATAGTCAGTGTTTTCTAGATATCATATGCTCTCAACCTATCAGTGAATTTATTATTTGGTTGTAGAAATAGAAAAATCATGAAAATACATAAGATTAAAATAAACAATGATATGAGAAGAGGGATACAAGGGCTTAGAATTGAAGACTATGATCTGTATTCCCAAGAACATAAAGAGAGTGCAATTCTCAAAAGAAACAATGAATAAGTAATTGAACTGCAGTATGAGGTGTGGAAGAATAAAGTAGAAGTCCACTCATCAAAACCCAGTATTAGTAATGTCAAGCAATATGTTCTGTTTCTGTGTCTAAAAGGTCAGATCTTTGAGAAATCATAGCAAAGCTGACTTGAGGTTTGGTCATTAAACTGTTTCCAGGGCACCCTGCATTATTCTGCTCCAGTTATTTTAAGAGCCCAGGGTAGGATCCATTCTTGGATGTAACTAAATGACCTACAAGCACTGGTTCCTATAATATGTCTAGATTATTTGTCCCAAATTCTTGTACTTTCTTAGCTAATGTGAAGGACAATCATACCATTACCTACTCTGATGTTGACATGCAAAAATCATGTTCCTAGTATATATCATGAGAAGATTCTCATTTGTTGCTCTTTGACTGTCATCTCCTCACAGTCACATTTGTGTGGTGACATCTTGTTATACTCTAATAAGTAAAGATCAGAGGGTAGAAGTAGCTGCTAGTTGATCATAGAGGTTTAGAAGTCTATACAGAGACAGGAAGTGATATGGCTGGGCAGAGACAGGAATTGATAAGGCAAAAGAAGACAGGAGCTCAGTATCTTTTCAGTTGTGAAGTTACTAGGTATATGTGGCTATGGCTTGTTCCTTCGTCTCTCTTATCTTCCACTATTTTCCCTATATCTGACTCTGAACTTTTATTATTAAGATCTATCAGAACTGGAGTTACACACTTGTGCTTTATTTTGATTCACTTTCCTTCCATTAAACAATAGAAAAAATTCTTAAAGGCTGAGAATTCACATTCATCAGAGATCTTAGGTTAGACACACCAAAATTTGTTTTTCTAGACCAGTGATTGTTTGACAGTTGGTAGGCAATGACACCTGAAATTATTCAATCTACTCTTGATTAAATTTTATTTCATCTTATCAATCTAATGAGTTTTTATAAGAATCAACTAATGGGAATTGTCGGTGTTCAATATATTTTGTGAGTTATATAGTAGAACATTTTAGGATAACACTGTAGCAGGGATACTTTCGTTGGAAAGACAGGAGCATTCTTCTGCTAAAGGTAAGTAATAATGAACAGAAAACACAAATATGGATGCTCACAGATAGCTCCATAACATAGACCCCATCACCTCTGAAGACCAATTTGTCTCAGCATTCAGACCAGGTCTGAAATAATCACGTTCAATAGCAACATTTATTTGACAGAGTCAGTGATGCATAGATCTGTTTGCTGAAATATTTCTTGTAAAAAATCCATTACTGTGTCACACAGAGGCAGACACAGGAATAAATTAGTAGGTATTATTTTCTTGGAGTCCATAGCCTATTAAAGAGAAGGATTTCTATCAATTCAATAGAGTGACAGTGTAGGCAGAGAACCATGTGATAATACAAGGGAAGTACACCAATACACAAAGATGCATGTAAAAACTTTTCCCTTAAGTATTTTTGGTCTAGGCTTTACAATCTCTCACTGAACACTTTCTTTAGTTGTGGTAACTCCAGTTTATTCTATTTCCATTCCAAACTAAAGTCTAATGGATTACTTGATTACAAAGTGCACACAATATACTTTTAAACCTTTTTTTAAAGATGATTTTTGACTCACCAAGTAATTTTTGATACTAATTGTACATTTTTTCTAGTTGTCTTGTAAATATTGTTAAAAATATAAAAAATCTACCCTTTAAGCACCACTTTTCTTTATATATGTACATATATATATGTACGTATTATTTTCTCTTATTTCACATATTGATCCCAATTCCCTCTCCATCCCTTCCATGCTCCTCGACCCCTGTCCCATCCCATTCCCCCCTCCTGCACATGGAGGGTGAGGCCTTCCAGGAGGGATCATCAAAATCTGTCAAGTCATTTGGAGTAGGAACTAGGCCCTCCCTCCTGCCTCTAGGCTAAGAGAGTATCCCCCCAATAGGGAATGATAGAACCACTTTTCTAATATATTACTCAGATTGTATGCATAATTCTTTATACAGAGAGTAGTGAGTTATTTGATTTTTGAGAGCCAACAAAAAATATACTAGGTCCTTTAGGCTGTGTAGGTTCATTCACAAATACTTAATTGTTTCATTTTAATACACAGGTAGCCATAGATAACAAATTTATTTCAAAATAGACATAGTTTTGGTCAAATGATGCTTCATATACAATAGCAAACAGTAGGTCAGACAGTCTAGAAAAGAAATTGACTAGTATTCATTTTCCATATGTGTGTTTGTCAGAGTATAGCTGTTCACTTACATACCTATGAACTATTAGCACAGTTCTCTGGATATATGCCAGGATTTATAGACATATGGATCAGAAAAACAGCTCATCAGATATAAGAGTTTAGACAAACAGACAAATGAAAACTGTAATAAGTACTTAATAAAATTAGTTTTCTGAAAATAAGCAAAAGTACCTTAAATCAAGAATACAAAGGACATAGATGACATCTTATAGCTTATCTATTTCCACACCTTCATGACACCAATATTTTTAGGAATGTTTTCAGAACCTGTATCTATATGATTCTACACTCCTACTAAGGAATATACTAAGAAATATTGGATCATCTCCTTCAAGACAGAAATTACAAAGCACAGTTTACTAAGATGTTCACTTGCTGAGCGCTGACGGAGACTTACATGACACCTTACCTTTTAAAGTAAGATTTCATTAATCTCCAGAGTCATGGACTCTTTTATGCCTACACACTCAGTCTTCCAGCTTGTGAACCAATGCACCATTTTGTCAGCCCTCTTGATTGAATCCTCTGTCCTGCCTCTACACACACACACACACACACACACACACACACACACACACACACACTTGCTACTAATACAATGTCTATCTCTTCTCATTACACATAAATACAGAGAAACAGGGCCATGCTCTTCACCTCTTTTCTCTGCAGGGAATTTTTTATCACTGTGGTAGCAATATCAGTTTGTGACTGGAGATTTAAATTTAGGTGAACTAGAGAGTGGCTTTGCGAGTAACAAATGCAGTGCTTCTTATCAATTGTTCTTGTATTTATTCAGTGGTTGCTCTAAATCATTGAAAATGCATATTTAAAGGGAGTCAAAGTTACCCAAAAATAAGCACAAGACCATAAATCATGGAGCGTATAGCATTTTGAGTAGACATATGCTAACCATTTTTACAAAATGAAAAGGAAGGAGTTATCAGAAAGAAAGCACACATCACAAAAGAACACAGCAGAGGTTGCTCTGGGATGCTGGGGAAGAGTATTTGGGAAATGCTTCCCATTTCATTTTTAATGAAGAATGAATGAGTAGACATAACTGAGATGAGGGAGGTGACAGGTGCTTTCCAACACAGGCAAAGAATAATACAACGTCCCATGACAGGATGAGAAATAGCAGCCAGGAAGTTGGCACATTCCTAGAACTAAAATAAGCTGTTGTTGATGGAATGAAACAACTGGTAGCCTAGGACTAGGCAGCACCTAAATTAGATGAGATTTTGTGTATGATAAAGATTTGGATCTTAAGCTGATATGAAGCTTTAGGAAGACTAGACAGGTAAGTGTGGCTATTTGCAAACATTATTTAACGATTTTCTAGCATTTAATTATTAATTAACTTATTTTTTCACTTGTGTATCTTTCTATACATTAACATTTATTGAGTGTCTTGTACATGAGAAGCAATGTGAAGCATAGAAAGAGATATAAATCAACTTTGGTCCTCCAAAAACTTATTAAAGATAAGTAAATTTTTCTTTGGGTAATTTGAATCTTAAATTATTGAAATGGCTTACTTGAATGATGCTGATTGAAAAGCAAAAAGTACTTTAAAGTGAGAAAATTTTGCTTCAGTGAATTGTGCGATGACAATAGAATTATATTAAAATCTGTGACTGGTTGGCCTTTTCTGCCTTGTCAGGCATCTTTGAAAATTGCTTCAAGTGCTCACATTGAATTTTTAGTTTAGAATAGATTTCTTTTGTTTTTCTCCATGTAGTAGAGGTTGGAGATATATTCTTCACATGATTCCCTTCTCACATCCAGTTTACTTATTCATTTCTTATCCACTTGAACATTTAGAAGTTGCTATCATAGTTCAGCCTCTTTTTCTAGCCCCTATTTTTAATGAATTTTTCATGTTATTTCTTCTTTTAAAATGTATTTTAATGTTAGACATCATAATACTTTTCGTATGTAATACAGTGTAGTATGTTTTAATGAACAGAGATCCTGTTAGAACTCAATGAATATCATCTACCTATTCAATGTCTGCCACCATGGAGAAGGATGAAGTGATGTTTCATAAATAATGTTTGTCAATAATAACTTCTGACTTTTTATCCTTTGTGTTTATGTAAAGAAAGAATATTTGAAAGATACAAAGAAGAAAGATAGAAAGATGAAGACAGATTAAAGGTAGAAGTACAAACATAAACAGAGTCATTAGGAAACAATTAGACCACTATAATTTCTGAATTTTTAAGAAAGTTGTCTATGCTTGAAAATATTTGATGGGTGATTTTATCATACAGATTCTTCAAATAATATAGCACCAAATATTGTAGTTGTACTCATCCTTCTCCTCTTTATCTTCCTCTTTTCTTCAGGGTTATAATAAGTAAATTTATTCTTATAGTTATACTTTACTGCAAGATTTAGAAGCATAAAATAAATATTTGTTTATTTTTATATTATGCATTGAATGTACGTTAGCTAAAAGCTCTGGTCTTTTTGTCCACTCTTGGGTATCTACAGGCCAATAATTTAAACCATCCCTCTTCAGACAGCTAAATAGGAAGAAGAAAACTTGCTGAATCTTACCTATATTAATTCATACCCAGTTGTCACCTAGAGATGACTCTTCTTTTCCTTAAATTTCAGTTCTGTTGGCCTCTAGAATTTCAAAGGGAGCAATCAAACTAAAGATTTCTATGTCTCTCTGTAATGAGTATTTTTATGTCCTTCCAGCTAGCTCCCAAATAATGGCATGGAGACTTGTATTAATTGTGAAAGCTTGAACTATAATTTAGACTTGTTTCTAAGTAGTTATTATAATTTAAATCAACCCATTTGTATTAATCTGCATTATATCATGTAGTATTGCCTTTTTTCGTCTTGCACCTCCTGCTTACTTTCTGTGTGTCTTGCTACCCTGTATACTACATTCTCCTCCTCTTCCTTTCTTTTCCTAGAAATTCTGCCTATACCTCCTGCCATTCAGCTTTTTAATACACCAACCATAGTACACACCTTCAAACACTGTACAACTATCACACAATATCTGTCTTCTATCTAACTGAACATCAAAAATACATTGTTTTGCCAGAAGTATCAGGGAAAAAGAAGATGAATTTTTGGTCATATTAATTTAAGACCATGAAAAGGATGGGGCTGCTGGATGTCTCCATGTTGCCAAGTGAGTCTGCCTCTTTGAATGCTATAGCTATGGGTCTCATTTTTGTCAAATCCCAATTTGTAACAATTTTATTATTTTAAGTAAATTAAAGTATATTTATAAGAAAAAATGTGTGGATGTCTGTTAGGCTCCGATGAATTAGTCTCAGGTGGAAGCTTGACCCTTGGCAGGACAGAATGGATGTGAATACACTCATCTTCTAAATGTAGAGACAGGGATCTAACAACTTTCAAATACTTCTGTAGAAACCACAAGGGTTGTATTGTGTTGCTTACTAGCCAGTTATTTTCTGTTCATCTATATCAGCTCACAGAGTCCTCACGACTTCCAAATGAAGCAAGATATGCAAATACTTTTATTGTTCATGAATGAAAACAAAGATATGGTAAACAAAGAATTTGTCCCAAGCTGCAAAATTGGTAAAGAGTGTCAACAAGATGCATCTAGATGTTAGAAAGTTATGAACTCTTAACACTGCTGTTTACCCTCACTGTCTATGAAAGAGGTTTGATGGTTTACATATATATATATATATATATGCATTACCATCCTTGTTCTTTATCTTTAATTCAGTTGATCATATATCATTTAATTCATTTCATTTATTCCCTAAGAATTTCCTGGAAGACCATAGAGATATCTGGTTCTATCCGCTCAGCTTTAAGAAAGAGATGACTAAGATAATACTCCTACCTTTAAAAATCTCTAATGACATCTTTAATAAAAGAAACAAGTAGAATGTTGGTGGTAGCATCCTATGGCCTGGGTCCGGACTGAATATAATGGGAAAACAAGAAGGCCTGTTAAGGGCCAGCAAGCTCCTTTTTATGGTATTATTTTTTCTGTCATTCTCAAATTCGCACACTGAATCTCTAACATCCAAGGCATTTGGTGTGGAGTCATTGAGTGTTGTATTATGGTCATGCGCATGAATTCATCCCAAATGAATTAAGTTAGGCCCATATAAAAGGGGTACTAGCAATATATAGGTAGTTCATCCTGTTTTATCTTGTGAGGACAGGGTAAGAAGTTACTTTTTGTGAACCAGATAATAGCTCCAGTGTTGGCTTTTTAACCTCTGGAAATATGTAAAAATGATTTATGTTGTTTAAAAGCCTGTTGTGTTATCTTCATTATTATAACAACACAAAATAAGATAGGAGTTAAGTTCAATTAAATAGTTTAGGTCCCATGCTAAATGCCAGTCCTAAATTAAGTGGGGTTATGAATACAAGTATGACTACATTTACCTGAAACTTACAAATAATTTCTAAGACTGAAGCATGGAATGTTCATCAGGTAAAGTGTGGAAGTGAGTTTCTAGTTGGTATGGCAATGGGAACAAGAGGCAGAGGGTATGAATCAACTTGCATTTAAAAGAAATGAAAGAACTTTAAATACATAAAGCATATAGGAAAGAGAAGGTGCTTGGAGAAAGAATGATGACTGCATGCATGTTTGAATCATATGCAGGCACCTACATGTACATATGTGACATTTGATGGTCAATGGGATTGGAATGAATAACATCTAGAGTATTAATGTGGTATTCATCTGGATATTTCTATAAGAACATTTATTTACATTTCTAGGGAGGATCATGCGAGGGGGGAAAACACAGCCCAAATGTGGGTGGCACTGACCAAAAGGCTGGGTCCTGAACTGAATAAAATGGGAAAACGAGAAAAGCAGTTGAGTGGCAGCATGCCCCCTTTTCTGCTTCTTGAGCCCAGCAAGTGTAAACAAGCTCTCATTACCACAGCTGCAAAATCACTCTGGTTGCTTTTTTCCCTGCTGCAATGCACTGTATCCTTTTCAAATACTACCCAAATATTTTTCTCCTTCATGTTTTTCTCATGGTTTGAATCAGAATGACAGAAAAGTAACTGATACATAAGAACAGTACAGAGAGAGCAGAACTGAAGCTAGAGTCACATGTGATATGCAGAAACATTTTGTTAATTTGGACTGTTTTTAAGAAATGAGTGGGACTCGATGGCTGTTAGGCTTTAGGAAGATAAATCAGAGAAAGCTGACACAGAAGGAGAAAAACTGCTTGTTGATACCAAATGCTACAAGCCAGGAAATAGTCAAGACTAAGGAATTGGTAATGAAGATAAGCTTCAACTGATAGCAATGATCATCAACAGTTTCTCATCAATTTTCAATGTGTCTATGGAGTACTAATGGAGTGTTGAGAAGGTAGGAGTCAACTTTTCAGGATGCAGATCTGGTGAGGCATAATTTAGACAACACCAAAACTAGAACCTTTTGAGGAAAGAACTGATGTCTAAGCAATAATGTTCAGTAACCCTTTGGGATAGAATTGGGGAAGTTGCTAGCATATAGTACAACTGAGACCACCTAAGGTCATGTCATCTTTACTTCTACAATCTAGTTTCCATAGGATTTAAATCTACAAAGGTCAGCAATTATTTAAGAGCATCTGTGAGCAAATCACTCTGGCAAACACAATGATTCTCCAAGGACAATAGTCTATTACTCACTTTTGTTCTTAGAAATAGTTGGTTTCTGTTTTCTGTCTCCTATCACTGATTGACTGTGAAATACTCATCATCTGTTTTTTTTTTCTTTTTTCTTTTCAATATACATGTTGTTTCTATAGTAATTCACAATTAAATCTCAAATTTTCTCATAAGTGAAATGGAAATAATAAAAGCCTCTTACCTTTGAAAATTACATATGTTAATATATACAGGGTATTTATAATAAATTGTTCTATGAATGGAATTGCTGAAGTTCATTATTTCCATTAGTATTTAAAGGATATTCTCAGGCAAAGGCTGTTAGGGTTAGCTGGTAATATAGTGAATGTCATTGAACAAAATTCATAGTGCAATTTTCTAGGAGTATTTTGGGTTGAATTATTGAAGTTTCATTTGTTCTTTAGGAACAGCTGAATAAACTAAAAAAAAATCTATTGATAAGTTCACAGAATGACAGCAATAAAATTCTTACAAACTAGTCTGTATATGTATAAACAGCCTTAAAAACACAAGAAACCACCAGTGTACACGGAATGCTTGATATATCCAATTTGTAAGCTGAATCAGAATTTGTAAAACTTCTTTATAAATATTTACTGACTCCTTTTGAATCAAGTCATGTGTGTAGCTTAATTCAGCTAGTATACCATGATACATTTAGCTCTAATGAAAGGTGGCTCAGATACATTAGTATACGAGAGTAGCTTAGAGTTTATTTCTTTATAAGACTAGTTACTCCCACTTTACAGCTGTTTTTCTTTCAGAGTCTGGGAGTCTAACCATCCATCTAAATACAGCTTCCAAGGAAAATAGAGTTTGATCAAGCTACAATTTTGTCTTGAGAATTGCCAAATGGATGTTTGCTCCCATTTTCTTTTTATTTCTCTGTTTTTGTTTTTCTAACTTGGTGAATATGAGAAAACAGAATTACATTCATAGCATTTTGAGGAATTATTGAGGTATTCATATATTTAATTTTGTAAATAAGGTTTATGCGTTATGTCCCAACTTGCATCCTCATTTAGTGTTTTAAAGGGCATTTTTATTTATTTTAAAGAAACACTTAACTTATTTTGGGAAAGGGGTCATGTCATGATAGATACAGGGAGGAGCTGGTATTCTCTTTTTACCATTTGATCCTGGAGAACCAAACCTAAGTCCTCAGGCTTAGCAGCAGGCTGTTGCCATTACTGGATGAGCCATTTCACCAGGCCATATATCTTCACTTGAATAAAAGCTTATTTTACCCAAACACACTCAATGTTTTACATGTGGTGAGAAGTTAGTCTTAATAATGTAATCTGGTTTATCATTTTAAAGTATAGAAAATCAAATGGAAAACTAAATAAAATGTATAGAAATGTTATTAAAATGTTCTCATTAATTTTATTTAATCAGTTATTTAATATAGCTTTTTATTGTACACATATTGTTTTAATAATCATATATTTTCCTTTTATCAATTTTGAAAAATTGTTTGGAAATTTTCTGTATAAATGCATGTAATATATTTTGATCAAATCTGCTCCTTTTACCCTACCCTCCAATTACTCTACAGTCTCTTTCATCAATTTCCCCTCCCAACTTCATATGCTTTTTTTTTTAACCCACTGAATCTACTTAGTTCAGGTCTGTATGAACTTGCATGTAGGGCCATCTTTTGAAACATGGGTGATCTTTTGGCCTATTCCCTGGAGAATACTTACTCTCCCTCTCAGGTGGCTATCAGCAGGTTTTCAGTGTGGGCTGGGACTTCATAAGCATATGTTAACATTGTGTCTGGTTTGATCTTATGCAGGTGTTGTTCATGAAATCACAACTTTTGTGAGTTTATGCGTGCAACATCCTTGACCTGTCCAGCAAGCACTGCCTTGTTGCAGACTTCCACTGCCTCTGGCTCTTACAGTCGTTCACTCCTTTTCCTATGATGGTCCCAGACACTTGAAAGGACTGGTGTGCAGTAGCTGTCCTAGTTAGAGCTGAGCACTCCACAGCCTTTTATGCTCTGCAGGTTGACCAGTTGTCTCTATACTAGCTGCCATATACTGTAAAAAAGAACTGCCTACAATACAACCTTAATGTACATACATATATACCCATAACTATGCATACAATTCATTTTCTATAAGAAAGTTTCAAGTATTGTGATGCCCTGTAGGCATGTAGAGGTCTTGGGAAAGCAGTGTACAGTTCATTTGTAAAAATGAAAGCAACAATTTTGAACCACATTTTAGAAAATTACACAGTACTATGAGATTTTTAAAAAATACAACAGAAATAAAAGGTCTCCAAATTTTTATGCTTTCTTTTATTCTTGGAAATCATGTGGCCTTGGATACTGGAGTGCTAATACTCCTCTTGCTCCAATCCAATTTGGATGAGTAAATCAAATGGGTTCAAAACAAGAGGTTCTGAACTTGCCAAGCATGGATGGGAATGGATTTACTGGCAACCAATTAGTTATCAGGTTTTCAGGGTGATGATCTTCTCTAGGACATGTTCCAAGGGGAACAGGTAGAAAAGGCTTAGTCACCAAAAACAGGCCAGGCTCTCTAAGTTCAGGCAGTTAACCCATACTCTTCCATAGAAAGCTAAGAGGAAAACTAGACAGACTGCTTTCAGACCTTTGAAGAGATTAGACAATCCCAGTACTGCCACCAATACTGTCTGGATACTGCTTTGAGACAGATGACTGATCTCAGCCATCAGCATTTCTGATTCCCAATTCCTTTAATGTCCATGTCCGTTGACGTTTAAATCATAGATATCTAACATCAGTGGAAATCATGAATCATTTTATGGGTGGGGGGACTAAAAATTAGAGTTTTATGGTTTTTAAAAATCTGGCTTTACTCTAGGTCCAGGAAAAGTGTGTCTAAATCTTCGAACTGTTTAAACATACACTTTCAAAGAAACTAAGTGGTGGGGAGAAACAAAACACATCAAAAAAAAAAGCACAAAAAAACAAACAAACAAAAAAAGAAAAACAAAACACAGACACATACACATCATTCTGGAGAGCTTGTTTGAACTTCATGAATTTTTTTTCAAATGCAGATCACAAGTCAGTGATATTACAAGTTTAATCACAGTGTTAACAGGCAAAATTAATTTTTTTAAAGAAATAACTTCAATACATAGAAGTTTTAAAATGGAAGCAAGCAATTACAACCAGAATCAAGTTTCTTCAATATCAAAATCAAGGGGAAAAAATAGTATAAGAATACATCAGAACAGAATGTGAACATATTTAGAGATTATGAGGTTCAGGAAAGAGAAATTTTGTAGGGCAATGGCAAATATGGCTGCATTGGTCAAAATATAGACAGCTTAGTGGTGATTTACATGGCATAGTGAGAGGGTTCCTAACAGTAGCTGACACAGGGGAGCTGAAGGGGAAGACTATGGGAAGTAAAGTGTTCTCACCAAGAGACTCTAGGTTCCCTGCTTGCAAGATTTTAAATGGCATGCTTTTTATCTTTGTGAATTTCAATTAGACTACGCAATGGGCAAGTAAGGAAAGGAATATTAATGATGGAGGAGGAGGCTGCATGCTGATCCTTTCTTCACAGAGCCAGCTAAATAAGAGCGGGTGCTTGTTTAGGTTATAATACTACATGTTCATTGGCAGAGTGGTGGCTTATATGTTAAAATGAAAGCCTGAAACATTTCCATTTTAAGGCTTTCCTCTTCCCCCATAATCTTCAAAGCAAAGCTAATATTTACTGTAGATTGCACTGCCTATTAGGGAAACTGCCACATCAGGTGGTTAAAAAAAAAAAAACTTATTTTTTTGGTACCCAACTACCAAAATTGATGTGTTTGGCACTTATTGACTCTGAATGTAAAATAACTAGATGTAAAATACTAAACTCGCCCCCTTTACAGATTCTCATGTTAATTTCAACTTTTGGAAAAAGATAAATACCAGCTCTGATTTGTCTGAGTACATTCTACATTGTCAGAATGTAGGTAACATTCTGTCTAGTGTGCAGTACAGAAAGAGGAAAAATAATGAGAACCCGTTTCTTTTTCTTTGTTTCCCTTTCCTTTTTCTGTTCAAGTTGCATGACTGGATTTTATGGCCCCAGATAAAACTGAAGAAAAATCAGACAGATCAAACTCAGAATGCTCAAGGTGTAAGATGAGATTGGAATTACAAGTCTCTGCCAAGAAAAAGCCCTAAAGGGGTAAAACCTCAAACTGCTCCATCTCGCTACTGTCAGTGGAAGGTGCTGGAAAGGCTTCAGCAGCAGGTCCCTTTGCTCCAGGCTAATGTAAACTTTTTATAGCTCTTAGATTGAGTCTTGATCACCAGGTAAAGAGAATGCCTGGCAAAGAGATTAGGGAAAAGCCATTGCTGAAAGTAGGCAGGAGGTTCCCTAACATGTAAGATCAGTTCAGGGCCTTCACTGACCAGCTCTGGGCAAGCCTCCAGCCCTCCTAGCTTCAGGGGAAATTGGTCCTGATTGCAGGAGTGCGAAGGAATGAGTGATACATCCAGAAGGCTAAGGAAATCAGAGAAACTTCCTGCTGTGTAATTCCACATAACGTGCGTTTAACTTGGTCCTGCGTGGATGTGCTGATGACTAAGTAAAGGCGTGATTAGCCCCTTCGCCCTCCAGTGGGAGCCATACATCGTTACCTCTTTCAAGCAGCTCTCCCAGGGATGATGTGGGGGACCAGCGGCAGGGAATGGTCTGCGGGACCTAGGGCCTCCCAGACACGTACCGTTCAGTGTTCCTCACCCACAGTCACCAGCAAGGCCCCCCTAACCCTCACACCAGGAAGCTTGTGGCCTTCGGAGAGCAGCTCCGGGCGGGGCGTGGACTCTGCTCCTCCAGCGCGGTGTGGGCTCTGGGGCTCTGGGGATCACTGGGGCACCCCGCGCCTCTCCGACTGCGCTGCCCCAGGTGCCCAGAGGGCAGCAGTCACTTGACCAAGATTGGGGTGGGGGGTTGGGGGTCCCCTATTCCCAGGAACCTCATTAGCCCTCCTCTTCAGGCTGGCTCCTCCTTCTCCAGGCGCGGGGCTCGTGCTCGCCGCTGCCTGCGCGCATCGTGCCTCCGCGCCCCCACCCCAGGCTCCTGCCATAGCTACTCCCTCCTCCTCTGCCTCCTCCTCCGCCCATCACCACCACTACCGACGCCTTCACCGCCTACTCCTCGCGCGGCCGTGGCTCCTAGCGCTCGCTCGCTCTGCTCCAGCTTCCACCAACCCATCCCTTCTCTGCCTGCTCTTTAGGCTGCTGCAGTCTCTCTCTCTCTCTCTCTCTCTCTCTCTCTCTCTCTCTCTCTCTCTCTCTCTCTCTCTCTCTCTCTCTCTCTCTCTCTCTCTCTCTCTCTCTCTCTCTCTCTCTCTCTCTCTCTCTCTCTCTCTCTCTCTCTCTCTCTCTCTTTCTCTCTCAAGTTTTTCCATTTCCTCAGAATCAGAGCCACTGGAAGAAAACATCTACTTCTGCTCAGGTAGGGTCGGAGACGTTGGTGGCAGCGGGCGACCTTTGCCCATTTTCCTCTGCCTTGCCAGCATGCTGCCCCCCCAACCCACTCCACTATTCATGATCCCTCGAAACAGGGGTTCAGCCTTCTATTTTGCCCTCCAGCTTCCAAAATCTAATTCCAATCTCCCTCCCCACATGCGTATTTACAACTACAATAAAAATCCAGAGCCAGTCCGGCGGCAGCACGCTGGCCCGGCTCTTTTACAGTCTCCAACTTTGCACACAGTGGCTGCGCTGCCTGCCTGCTGCTTGGTGTTTGGTCTTGAAGCCTCTAGATCTTTTGGTAGTCTTGGCACTAGAGCAGCTGTCAAACACATAGTTCGCAGCACTCTATTACCACCCTGCTGCCTACTGAACACTGAACGCGGTCAATTGTGGATAGGCAAGGAGAATGATTTGGATTTGATTACCTATTTTTTTTTTTTTTTTTTTTTAATTTTCTGTGGCGGGGATTGTGGTTGGGGAAAGTGAAGACGCGAGGACCACAATTCTCTGTAAGGAAAAGACAGACGTTGAAAAGTAGGCTGCTTGCTCCTAGCTTTTGCTGTTGTGCTTACGGAGGTGGTCTTCACTGGGAGGGCAAGGCATGGAGTATCCATCTCTCCACCTCTTTTCCACTCACTCCTTCAATCTATTCCTTCCTAAGCGCATGTGTCAGTTTAGAGTCCCGGGTGTTGTCATTTCATGTGTGCATAGCGAAGTGTTTGCAGAGGATGGGGCTTGGGGAAGTTAAGTGGCAGGGGCGGGGGAGGGGATTATTAGTAGCGTCATCTTGCCATTAAAAAAAAAATCCTCCACTCATCTAGCCCTACACCTATACACCTAGTACACTGGAGTAACAACCCCAGCCCCCACAACTGAAATAGCATTTTTTTTTTTTTTTTGGATAGTAGGACTAAATACAATTTTAGTTTTATCTTGTTTTTCTTTATAGGTTCACAAACAAAGAAAATGAAGACAAAACTGAACACCTGCAATGTACGTTCTCTGTTGCTGGTTTTCCTGGTGTGGGACCCAGCCAGGTAAGACGTTGTGTTTGATTTCTTAGTTTCAGGTATAGCCATTGTTATTAATGCCATAAGTGTGTCTGTGATCTTTTAGAGTTGGAGGTGTTTAGAAGAATTATTTTAATGGAAATGTATTGTATAGGAAATTGACCCAGTAAGTCTTTGAAACTCTGAGAAGTTTGCTTGTCTTTTTTTTTTCTTGAACAATAAGAAACAAAAGTGAATGGTCATATTTCTATATGAAACATTTGACTGAAGAAGAGACTACCCTATGAGGAGTATATTAGTCCAAAGAATGCCTACATGTAGTTATAGTAATTTCCAAATTCGGCGAGGAAGCCAGATTCTACTTGGAGCTGACAGAAAAATAACAGCTAAACGATTAAAGTGGCAACTTAGGTTTATTTTTTTTTGTTTTGTTTTTTCCCCATTTTTTACTTCCTTCGCATTTTTGTTTTTCCATCATTGGGGCTTCTATAAACAACACAGAAAACCCAAATGATATGTGAGTCTCAAACCTCTAGGTGGAAGTAGTATACAACTTGATAATCACAAACAACAAAACAAATGCTTGATATAGAAAAACAACTTTTCATCTTACTAATTTTAGAGATATTTTTCTTTTCATATGGCTACTGATAAAAAGAGTTCTTATTTCAAATGTGTGGTTTTTATTTTGCATATTGTCTATATGGAGGCTAATTTGATTGTTTTAAGCAGTTTCATGTTAATTGTAGTCTTTTTTATTTAAAAATAAACAGTGGGTATATTTCATTTAATGCACTTAGGAAATGTTTTTAAATCCTAGAAGAATTAAAATACAAATTTTGTAAGAATTCTTCTATACACATTACTTTTTAATAAATATAACATTTTATTTTTCCTTTTAAGAGTTTTGATCAAATAATCTTCAGAGTGTGAAAAGATATTTTGAAACTAAAAAAAGAAGTTTATTTGGGAATACTTAATTTAATTGGGAAATAATCACTCTAACTGAATATTGACTTTAGAAAATGAATATGAAGTATGACTGAAAAGCACTTCAGCATGAGAATTTCAGACTCGTGTGACTATACTAGTGTGGAATTTTAAAATTAGCCTAAAGTAGTCAAAGAGAAACTTTTGATGGTAGAGTGCATGAACTGATTTACTTATATAATTTGAGGTTGTTCATCTTGTTCACATTTTAAAATTCATTCTAGTTTTCAAAATGTTAGCTTGAGGTTTATTACCAATTTTGATGTACTATGAGTATTGTTAGCTACTGTTTCTGCATTCACTTTAATGTAAATGGTATCTGTCAATGATGTTTTATATGATGTACATTGACTAGAATGTAAGAACACCTGATCTTTGACTTTCAAGGTACAGAAAATCTATTATAAATTAATAACCACTGAAAAATGCCACTGACTGCTTAACTAAATATCACCCTACTCATTTTCTGTTCTATATTTGACAAATAATGTTCATGGCAGTATTTTATTCTATTATATAAATGATTCTTTTTTGGGGACAGTAATTTAAATCTCTGAATCATTCTGGGAAAAGATGGCAATGAAAAGGGACACTCTGTTATATACATTTAGTATCTTTGGCACCAAGTTGCTATCAAAAAATCAGGTCTTTGGCTTTATGACGGAGAAATAATGGAGAAAATTACTGCTTCAAACGCTTTGCAGGGGATATTTTAAGACCATTTCTTACCACAAATTTATCACCAAAGAAAGGGTAACTTGACACTTTTATCTTTATGTTGCCCTGTATCACTCTTCTGAGACCACTCCAAGGACCTAGCCTTCCCAGACTCTGAGGCTGTGTGAAGCTGCTGCCTTCAGAGCCCACCTCCATTTCTTGGCCACACTGGTGCCAGAGCCTGCAGCCTGCCAGTGGAGTTTCCCTGATGTCTATCTTACACTTGGCCATTGGGTGGAGGTATACCCTAAGTCAGGAAATTATCTTGGTCTATAAAACATCAAAGACATAGAAAAATAATGCTATGTATGAGAATGATAGAGAAATTTGTACCACCAAGATGACAGCTTATTTTCCAATTAATGTTCACAACACTGAAGAAACACTTCAGAAGTCTCTCAAGTTACTACATTCTATCTAACTGCAAAACATTTTCTGGTCATGTTTGCACAGGAGAATCTTCAAGCATTGTATGCTCTATGCAGTAGATGTTAAGACAACTGTTCATACAAAATGCTAAGGGGCAGAAATATCAAAAGTTATCATTATACTTATTATTTTATATTTACTATTTGATTTTAAGCAGTATGTTTATTGTCCCCATAAGTTTGGTGCTATTTATAGAGTGAAAAAAGGAAAGAGGTATGTGTCACTAATGGTCAAAGGGACCTCAAATTCAGATCAAGTCAGAAGAGCATTTTGGCACTTAGCCAAACACCATGTGTACATATATAATATATACCAATTTGTAAAATTATCTGTTTAGGTTGGTGCTGGCTAACATCCAAGAAGATGAGGCTAAAAATAACATTACCATCTTTACAAGAATTCTAGACAGACTTCTGGATGGTTACGATAATCGGCTTAGACCAGGACTAGGAGGTAAAAATAGTTCTCCTTTACTTTAAACCATCATAAAATAATGGTTCTACAACTTAAAGGCAATATTCTCATCTTAACACATTTCATGCATGAAGACATTATCAGCCATTTGATGTCCTAAATAACAGAAAGTAAGATACATAAAATAAACCTTATAAGCTTACTGTTTTCTTTGTGTGCATGCCTAACATATTTAATATATGCTGTATAGAATGTCCACATTTATATGGAGAAAAGGTTTGTGTGGGGGGGGGTTGAACTGGTTTATTGGCAAAGGTCTGTTTTTCAATTAGAGAATGTGTCTATCTTTGTAATTAATTATCTGATGTACCTGTGTAGTATCAAGAGGTAATCACCACTTTCTACAGATGCTTATTTTCAGACCCGTACAGATACACAATAATAATTAATACACATGTCTTAAATATGTAATTGCTAATATCCTGCTTTACAAAGTTGGCACACAGTTGAATTAAAAACTTCAACAACAATTTTCAAGTAAAAACAATTCTTTTTAATCCAAGAAAATAAAGGAAATTAGAGTTGGCTAACATGCTAAGTTTTAACTTCCCTTCTGCGTTGCTAAGTGATGCTAGAGTTAGATGAAAGTAGAATAGATGTATATAGGGCTTCTCAAAATATCACAAGCCAAAATATTGTCACTAATGAGTTTTGTTTTAAGACTGTTAAATATTCAAGTATTCACCCATTTGTGGCGTGTGTGTGTGTGTGTGTGTGTGTGTGTGTGTGTTACAAAAACTTTAATTATGATGCTTCATGTGATAAAATTGTCCATGTACACATACTTAATGAAACACTTAGTTGATTCAAAAATAAAACAAATTAGCTAAACATTCTATGCCAGGTCATGCTCAGCACAGTTATTTGGTTACTTCAGCACAAACAGCTTTCTAATTCTGCTGATTAGGGTTTGTAATCAATTAGTTGGTGGCACACACCTGTGATCTCAGCGTTTGAGAAACAGAGGTGAGCAGATCAAAGGTACAAGGTCTTTCATAGCTAGGTAGTTAGTTCCAGTCCAGCCTGAGTCATATGTAACTTTGTCAAAATGTGTTACTGACGTAATATGTGAATTTTTATATTAGTAATTGTTTTGATAAAGATAAAAGGTTGTTTATTTTAAGTGTATTTTTGGAAATTGTCTGGGATGTCTTCAGGGTGGTAGGAAAACAAGCTCAACTTGTTAAACAGAATGCCATTTAACTACTGTTAATATCCACTTGAACCTTGAGTAATATCTTGTGTTTAAAAGCGAAGAACAGTGTTTCAAATATGACACAGTGATAAGTTACCTTTCCAAGAGATTATTTTATTATGAGAAAAGTTAAAAAAAAACACTTAGTTTTATAACAGAAAATAACAAAAGGAAAGCTGTATCTCCTTAATACTGAATAATTTTAACTAGCAAGAACATAAGGGCTTGTTACTCAAGTTAGAAAAAATACCAGCAACTCTTACCATACCCATTCCAGAGAAACAAGCGTAGTACAAAGCTACTCAAATTCATAATGGTGGCTCAGGATGTGTATTGTATTAGGACAGCTGTTTTATCTCATACATAGGAATTTTTATTTTTGAATAAATCACCTGATGCAAAATAAATTGAAAAATATTGAGCTTCATTTCTTTCCAGTTTAAAAATATATTTT
Source organism: Cricetiscus sungorus (assembly GCA_030556225.1). Taxonomy (NCBI): domain Eukaryota; kingdom Metazoa; phylum Chordata; class Mammalia; order Rodentia; family Cricetidae; genus Cricetiscus; species Cricetiscus sungorus. Next base: position 27,479,289 of record JANBXA010000734.1, read on the forward strand.
GCTTTTAGGTTTCTTGGTGAGGAAGGAGAGGCTACCTGTTTTTGCCTTCAGACGTTTCTATGATATCTAATTCTTTTTTGTTTCATGTCATATTAAAAATTCCATTTGCTCATAATCATTTATAGATCCCCATCGATTTGCTACTTAGTTTAATGTAGTATATTGTGTCATTTATTACTCTTTTCCTCCCCTAACCCCTTGATAATGATCATCTGCTGATATCTCATGATCAGATTACACTTATTACTCCATTACTAATTTATGTGTGCTCTTGATCACATAACTTTGATGCTTCTTAATTTGATAGATGGTATGAGGGTACTGGAAGAGCACAGGATATGTGTCAACAACCTCTCTAGTGTTCTACTCTACATAATCCCTCTCCCACAAAGATACTGGAGCAGAGAAACCTTGTTTGATTAAAAGTAGATGTATTGTGTCTATCTTTCCACTTTATAAGTTGATTAGGAAATTGCAAAACTACACAGAGTACACAAATGTGTGTCCCAAACTAATAGTTCAGCAAATCCACTTTCTTTCCTCTTGTCCTGGGATCCACGCTTTTCTGGATGCATTTTCCATATTAGGTCAATTCTCATCTATCTTGCACTTCAAACTTTATTAGTTTTTTAAACAATCCTTTCCATCTGCTCCTTTGGCCTTTGGCTATTTGTCTTCTATTACTAAAGTGACTTCTATTCCACTTTTCTGCTGATTGAAAAGCTAACATTTCTATGAAAACTATTATGATGCCAGTGGTCTTTAGTACAGACCTTCTGAACTGAATTGAAATGCCAAGATTCAATTCTCTGTCTGCTGAATTTCTTTAATAATTGCTATTTCTATATCTTATATAGACCTTATTACATATTATCTTGTAACATTTATTTCATCTCTATGTTCCTCTTATTAGTTTAATGAGATCATAGAGATGTTGCATCATAAATCCTATGTGATTTATGCAACTGTGTATTGATTTGCCTATCGTGGCTGTAAAATAAATGTTATTTCTTGATTATCTTTCTGCCATCTGGAAAATGGGAATACTTGTACCCCATGGGAATACTGGCTGCCTCTTTAGTTGTCAATGCTCCAGTGAGCAGTGTGACTCGATGAGAGAAGTAAGTCTTTTACCGGAAAATTTAACACACCATCTCTGGTTTTCAGCACTTGTGAGAGATTGAAATAATTCTGCCTCTGTAGATGCAGTTATTGTTCCTGAAATAAGGTTTGTATTACAATTCTGTTGATAAATGTTGAACATGATGGCATATGCAATGCACATAGCAAAATTATGTGCATATAGACAACTAGAAAAAATGATTGAAAATAAATGAAACTGTGAAAATTTTCTAAATAAACTCTTGAAAATTCAAATTATTATCATTACTTCTGCAATAAAACATTTGTTCTTTATATTTGTAATTATGTCTATGTCTGTGTGGGTGTATATGCACATGGATGCAGGTGTCCTTAGAGGTTGGACATGTCAGATTCTCCTAGAGAGGGCATCACAGGAAGTTTTGGGGATCCTGGGAAATAAAGTCAGGTCTTCCTTGATACCAGTGAGCATTTTCACTGCCTAACCAGCTCTTTATCTATAAGTCTTAACCTGAAATCACTTATTTCACTTGAAATAGAAATTTCAGGTAAATAATCTGTGTCATATCCAGAAATTAATAAGTGATATCATTAATATTCAATTCAATAATAATATACTGAGATGAGCATCTTCATTGGTGGCTTATTATTATAGTGTCATTTTAATCCATTTATAACTCAAATATTCATAAATATTTAGAAAAGTGAAGTCAGTTTTTAACAATAAGTTTGACAAGCTATTCAGCTGGCTTTGCTACTAGATCCCATCCAGAGATGTTCCTCAGACATTCTGAGACTTGATATTTTCTTTGTGAAAGTGAGAATAGTGATATTTAATTCTGAGAAAAGGATGGTATATTGTTGATGGGAGATGTTATTCTGTAAATATGTTTCTCATACTGATTAATAAATAAATAAAGCACTGTGGCCAATGGGAAAGCAAGATAGGTGGGGTTATGAGACAAGGAGGAAAGAGGAAGTAGTTAGGAGGAGTCAGCATGTAGAACGTGGAGGAAGCAAGATGCTGGCCCACCGCTCTCTGATAAGATGACCGCGTGGAAATACTTAGATAAGTAGAAATGGGTTAATCATTAAGAGAAAGCTAGCCAATAAACAATAATAGTAACTGGCCAACTGCATTGTATCAAATACAGAGTCTCTGCGTGTTATTGGAAGTTGGCATGGTGGTGGGACCAAACTGGCAGTGGTGGGGGAGAACTTGTTGGTAGCATATTGTGATTAAGGTACATGGCACACATTATGCAATACATTGGGTGATACATATTTTAAGGATTTAATAATTAATGGCAAGTTCTTTTTAAAATTTAAGTCAGATAATACCATTTGCCTGCTCAGAGCCCCAAAATCACACCCTGTTCATTCTGCACTGGACATCCATGCAGCCCTGAATGATCTGCATTCCATTTATTCTTTGACTTCACATCACATAGCTCCCTGCTTGCACATGCCTATTCAGTTACACTGATACCCTTCCTGTTCTGTGAAGACATCACAGCACTCTGTGGGGATCTTTATTTTGCCATTCTCTTTTCACATGAAGTATTCATTGATGCCATCTATCGTACCAATCTAATATATCCTATAGCCTGTCCACCCCATCAGTCTTGATCCCTCTTATCTAGTTTCCTTTTCTTTTAACATACAGGTTAAAATGTTTGTTGCTATGAGGTTAATTGCTTATTTTGTTTTTTGTTTTTTCTAAATGACACATGTAGACTGTGAAGTCTTTAATTTCTTGCAAATTTTGCTTAATTTTCTGATAGATCTATCCTAAGATTCCAGAAAAATGGTTCAGATAAGTAGCTGTGAATATATTGAACGAAATATAATTTTACTAAATGAGCTTCTGTTTTTTAGTATACAACATAAGGATTACCCATACACTTTACTTTTTCCTTAAGACAAATGCACCGATTATGAACAGATTACTATATTGTCATTATATTATCAACATCTACATACTTCAAGATGACACTTAGGTGAGTCAAAGCAATTGTGCTGCCATCATTCAAAACCCAACTTGTGTTAGCTATTATTCTGCAACAAGCCAAGACTATGGTTTAAAGTGGCATTCTTGACCTATTTCTAGCTTAACTTTCAATCTGTGAAATGAGACGTTGAGTCCTATTTAACTACCATTTCTCTGATAGAGATCATGTGTGTATCGGCTAATGGTACATTATTATAAAAGCATAATGTGGCATTTTGCTGAATATAAGTATTTGTACAAGTAACAGAGGCCATCTTTTCATGGAGTATATGTCTCAAGAGGTGGTATTCTTTAAAAACACACCAAGGAAATTATTATAGGTCTTGTAAATTTGGCATTTTTACTTCTTTCTGAGAATGGAATACCAAGGTAAAATTGCCTCAAAATCTTGTCAGTTAAGAACAAATATTATGTAGCAATTGCTCATACATGAGTAGAGTTGCCCTGTTGTTTTCATGTTAGCCATTGAAACTAGCAACTTAGGGAAACAGAATGTTTACTTTGCTGAGAAGCCTTTCAAATTGTTAACTCACTAAAGGACCAGCACTTGTTTTTAGACCAATTTTGTGGGGTCATTAGCAGAATGACTGTGTAGACAGGCTTCATATTTTTATGACAGTTAACATTCACAGAGCTCAGCAGTAATAGCTATTAGAAATGACAAGCCTTGATATTTAAATTATGGATGCAGTCTGCAAAATCTAGATTGAGTACCATGCTTAACTACATTTTTGAAAAGTTGTTTTGAAGAGCTCGTTTAGAAAATAACTTCCTAGTATTCTTCCTTTATGGCCTCAAATCATAAGGCATTTAATGCCTTCGGTCATGAAAGAAACAAGGCCAGGTCATTAATGTGAGGTCTGAAGGACAGTTTTTAGGATCAGTCTTATCCACAGACTGAAGAGAGGCATGATAGCCTGTTTCCATAAATTGTATTCTTCAGAATTTATTTTAAAAAAAAAAACATGGGATATTCAGTTAACAAAAAACATACATAAGGAAATGCATGTTTTTAGAATGGATATAACCAATAATGACTAAGATAAGCCTTTTTGGGGGGGTCTTGAATTCTGTTGCCATAAAATGTTAATTGACTAGCTTTGAGTATGTTATCTATTCATCCTTTCCATGTAGTTTTCTATTTTTAAAATGGAAGTAAAATAAATGATATATTTTTGTCTGTTGGTGGCTTATTGCATTGTATACATCTGAGTTTTGAATCGTGATGAATAAACAAAGGATGGAATCAGTATTTGTAGGTACCGTCACAGTCACTTGTTGAGCTATACGTGCAGTGTAGACAATATTCAGTATTGCACTTGCTTTATAAGACTGTGACTTGTAAAACTTGCTAACTTTTGAGCAGGTAAAATGTAATTTGTTTTGTTTTGTTTTGTTTTGTTCTGGTTTTGAGGGAAGGTCTTACTGGCCTGGAACTTGCTATGTAGGACAATCTAGCTGTGAAGTTAGAGATCCAACTGCTTTTGTCTCTTGAGTCCTGGCATTAAAGGGATGTAAACCATGTCTAGCCTGAAGATATCATATGGTGTTAAAGAAAGTAGATAATTGTGTTTTTCTTCCTCATTCCATTTTATGTTGTTCACATTGTTTTATGTATTTGAATAATCTCTGGACAAAAAATCAATACCAGAAACAAAAATACCCTGTGCATTGTGCCTTGTGATTATCATGAAATACAGCAACTTGGAACCATCAATTAATGGAAATAATTTTGTTTATGAAACAAGGTTATATTCACGAAAAGCACAGTAAATAATGCTAGTAATGACTGCTGAAGCTAACCTAACCTGGGTGGTGTCAGGAACTTGAATGGGAAAAATTAGGACTTACTGCTGTGCCTAGTGGTGAGAATAGTTTCAGATCTAATCATATGGGATGGAAGAGTTCAGGGAAAGAATAGGCTGCAGTGTGGACCAAAAGGAGAAGATTGGATGGACTCTTGAAAGGTTGTCATCTCAGATGGAAACAGTGTGAACCACAAATGTCTGAGATGTTGGTTTCTCTTAAAGGCTATGAAGTCTGATGCCAGCCTCCTCAGCTGTGCGGTTGAGTCCTATGTTTCTGCATAGAAATCATTTAATTGAGCATCTAGCCTACTTCCTTTCCAAATGGGACTCTTCGAGTCTCCTAGAGAACCTGCAGTAGGATACACTTCAGGAAAAGCCTGAGGAAGAAGAAGATTTTAGAGCCCATTTTGTGCTTAATACCAAGTTTTCCTGGCTCAGTTGGCCTATAGATTACAGAAAACACTTTGTGATCACAAGAGTTCCAAAGTGAGAATAGAGAAATTTCATGTAAATATGTTTCTACAAAAGTGTTTATGCTAGATATCAAGTGATTTGTCTTTTCTTCTTTATTTAAAATACATTTGCAGGAGATGTTAAAGAAAGCTTAAGCCTTGTATCTTCCTGAGCTGTAGTGCCATTAGGCAGATGCATACTATGGATATCATTTTGGTTTTGTTCAGGACTCTCCCAAGTCTTTAAATCTAGTATGAAACTAGTCTACTGATTGCTTCTCACAGTATATCCTAAGTTAAACAAAACATGTGGTGGTGTTATTTACAGCACTCTGTATTCTTTTCAGTAATTTGTAGTGTAACTAGAGAACATCTTAACATTTCTGGATACCCTATCACTGTGTGTTGTTTACTCCATGCACAGAGGTGCTAAGATAGACTTCTTTCAGAAATAGGTGGTGTATGATTGTTCAGCAGATCTCGCTAAATTTGTTCTTATATGCAGTTGCACAACTTGTTACTATTTAAAAGAAAAGCTTACTAAGTGCATGGTAGCAGGGTTCTGTATTAGGCGAGACAGTATGGTTATTTCAGAGAGTGACATCATTGGAAGGCAAGACACATAAATACCAGTGTTTTACTTATTATTATTTTGCCTCTTGGGAAAGGGGAATGGACTTGAGGAGAGGTGGGAGGGCAAATTGGTTGGTATGTGAAATAAATGGAAATTTTTGTTTAAATAAAACAATGTTAAAAAAAACAAAAACAACAAACAACAAACAAACACAGGTTACTTACTAGATTTATTTATTTAGGGCACTTAGATTCAGTGCAGTTGTAGCTTCCACTACATCACTGTCTGCTGTCAATACCTAATTGTTTTAGTGAACACATGCATGACCCATCCATTTGTTTAGTGTTACTTTTCATTACTCCAACTGTATCATGTTATAGGAAACCAGAGTCATCAGTGGAGATGGCCAAATGAATAGTTTTAGCAGTTTTCAATTCATTACTATTCAATGGAAAGACTTAAATGAAATTATGTTGCTATTTTATTACTTGATGTGTACTGGAGATATATGACATGAAAGGTATTACAGGGTTCAAAGATGGTGCTGGATAGATAGGAAGTGCCTTTGGCTGAGGGTCAGAATAGACATGTGTGTTACAATTCTTCAAATGATTCTAATCACTATGTGTTTCATGGAAAGGACAAGTTACCGAAGTCCAGACAAATAAATTACTTTTCCTTGTTACATATAACTGAGAAAATCAATAGTTATACATATTCTTCCTTTGTTCTTACTAATCAATCATTGATAGTTTTCTGATACTGTTTTAAATGTTAGAAGTGTCAATTCTTACAGATACTGAGGCAAGTACAATTCCATTTGAAACTTCAAGATACACCTCATATACCTTAATGAAAATATATGCCTCCTCATTTTAATGTGTTTTGATCTACAGGTACATGGAAAAATAGCTAAACCTATAAAGCTAAGCCTGGAAGCTAAGTATAAAATAAAAACAAATACACAAGGAATAATATATTAAGCAATATGTTTATTTCTTTTGAATTTCTAATTTCCATTATACAATTTACAATTTTAATTTAAATTAGAAGCAATCTTGTTTTACATGTCAATCCCAGTTCCCTTTCCCTACCCTCCTCCACTACCCCCCACCAACCTCCTATGTTATCCCCTTTCTGCTCTTCAGGGAGGGTAAGGCCTTCTATAGGGGATCTTCAAAGTTGGTTATATCATTTGGAGCAGGGCCTAGGCCCTCCCCCATGTTTCTAGGCCAAGAGAATAGTCCTCTGGGCTTTCAAAATCCATTTGTACATTAGGGATAAATAAATTAGAGGCCCCATAAACTGTCCAGTCCTTATAACTGAAAACCACATTCAGGTGGTCAGGGTTTCCCAGCTGTCAGTCTATGGCCATGCCACCCTGAATGAACATGTTCTTGTCTGAATTTCTAATTTTTGATACAGCATAAAATCCTGAAAAACTTGTTTTTACCTTGAAACACCTTCATCCTTCAAAGTACATATTTTCTCATTAACAAAGAGACCTCAAAAAATGAAATTAATACTTATAAATATTTCATTCAGATCCCATCAGGTCTAGGTTACCAACATATAATAAGATATAGACCTCCACATTTCTATCATACTTTTATTAACTGCTAATATATAGTGGATTTTATGTTTTTTACATTTATTATGCCTCTAATAAATTCCAAGCCTATTATAGGAAAATTGAATATCATAAAATCTTAATTTGAGTGGTGGATAAGATTTATATTTAAATCTTTTGTATAATTCTCAACGTTGTTTTACTATATCTAAAGCATTTGGGTAACCTGTTCCCCATGATGGATTACCTAGCCCTGCCTTAACATACAGGGAGGAGCTTGGTCCTACCTCAACTTGATGTAGCATGCTATGTGCAAGTCCATGGGAGGCTTGTCCATTTCTGAATGGAGACAGAGGGGGAGTGGTTTGGAAGTGGGGTAGATGGGAAAGGGGAATGGACTTGAGGAGAGGTGGGAGGGCAAATTGGTTGGTATGTGAAATAAATGGAAATTTTTGTTTAAATAAAACAATGTTAAAAAAAAACAAAAACAACAAAATGCTTTATATAAAATTTCAAAGTAGTCCTGTCTTAAGACAGCCTCATTCTTTTTATTTACACAAAAGGGAAATAAGTGTCTTTATTAAGTCCAGGATGCTATCAGCTTTCTAAGGGAATAAGTACAAATTGGTCCAGTATTACCGGTGGTGACATTGTCTGTAAAGAAATGTTTTTGTCTTCTCAAGGAAGTTGCTTGATTAATGTTACTGAATTGATTTGATATGTGGTTCAAGACAAATTCTTCCTCCTATATGGCTTAGAGAAGCAAAATTGGTGAACATTCCTTATCTAAAATCTTCACTTGCTGACACAGTTTGCAAGAATATCCCTAACATAGTAAGATGACTATGATAAGGCTGCTTTCAACTGTTTGTGAAGATGGACAAATCTAGACATTTCTGTAAGTCCTTCAAGTGCAATTGTATCCTCCACAGTGCAATTTGATCCTACCTGTTATCAGTGTTTAAGGCATTTTGGTAACCTGTTCAAATTATAGTTCACGGTTAGAAGAGCTTGAAGAAGGGTCATGCTTCTATGTGTCTCAACAAAATTCCCAATCAATGATGTATCCTAATAGCATTCCCAAACTTTTTGCTTAGATTTTGTTTTATGGTAATATCTAAGTATTCTCACAGAGATGTGCATAAACATTCGGGAACAAAAGGAAACCAGGTCTGATAGCCCAGACCTGTACCCCAATTCTAGAGAGGCTGAACCAGGAGAGTCATGAGTTCAAATTTAGTCTAGATAACAGAATAAACTCAGGACTAACCTGTGCAATGTAAGAAGGCCATATAATAAAATTAAAAAATAAAAAAGTACAGGACTGTAGATGTAACTAACTGATGCACAATTCCCTGAGTAGTGAAAAGAAAATGGAAGGTAGATGGTTCATGTACTTTCAGAATGATGTATGATATGTATTCAAAGTTTTATGGGCAGAAGACTTCAGATGTGAGTGATGTGGGAGGGAAAGACCCATATTTTGGGAGACAATTAAAAAGAGATGTGGGGTTTCTGATCTACTCTCAATTACATGTAAGAATACATTATAATACAATACGATGAGTTACTACTACTCAGGTCCCTAGGTTAGAGACCTATAGTGTGTTTTTGTTATATTAATTTCTTAGAAGCTGCTACACAAGAATTAAGCAGCCTAGGCATAGAGAATTGTGATGAATGGAGCAAATTCATTTTAGTTACCATAATTACATACAGAAACTCTTCAGATTCTAAAGAAATGAAATAGTGGACTAAAATACCTGACAGGTTTACAAGGAAGATTACAATTTGCATACCAAGAAAGGAACCCTTAATTACAAGAAAATGGAATTTCAAGGTTGGTGTTTCAGTCAAGTAGAAGGGAATATGGGAGCCTAGATTTAATTAGTTATCTAGGGCATGTAAGGGCAATCATTGAAGCAAAACAATGTGAAATGGGGATTTTACTAGGGAGCATATAAGAATGATTATACAAGTAAGAAAATCTTTGGAACATTGGAAACTACAAGAAATGAACTTAGTTGGAAAACAAGTGATGAGAGAATGAGTGTGAATGTCTTGTGGCCACTCTCCAGGGAGTAATAATGAAAATACTACTAAGAGGACAGTGTTACATGATGAATATAAATTAAAATGTTACATCTTTTGTGGTTACTAGTGGTGCTTGATTTAGTAGAACTTACAGAATTATAGGATCAAAGGTAATTAACATGAAATCTGCATAAAAGTCCTATTATTAATAATGCTTATATTAAGTGTGTGTTTGTTTGCACATGAACATAAAAGTCAAAAGATAACCTTGAATGTTATTCTTCATTTCCCTTCCATATTTGTGTGTTTATGTGTGTATTGTGTGTGTGTGTGTGTGAGAGAGAGAGAGAGAGAGAGAGAGAGGGAGGGAGGGAGAGAGGGAGGGAGAGAGAGAAGACAGACAGAAACAGAGACAGAGACGGAGACAGAGAGACAGACAGAGACAGAGAGAACTCATTATCTTGATGCTCAGCAATTAAGATAGACTGGGTAAAAATCTCTAAGGATTCACTCATCTTTACACTCTCCGCTCTTGAATTACAAGTGTAGCTTTTTACTTGGTACTAAAGATTGAGCATAGATTCTTGCACTTTCAGGACAAACACTAACATTGACTGAGTTATCTCCCTAGGCCCTACTGTCTGGATCCTTTAAAGTAGAGCATGAAACAGATGGATGAGTGAGCAGAATATTGCTCTAACAGAAGGTTCTTTTTAGCTTTCATTCCTTTCAGCATCCCACATAATCTGTAGGGTTCATGGAAGTATTTTTGGCTGTCAACAAACTGGAGGTTTGACTCATAGATTTAACAGGGAGGGTCACTTTGGATTTACATTACTACGTGTGAAACACATGGGTAGTGATGTCTCATGAGATCTACATGTTGACTCAGGATGGAGACATTTCCATCTTGAGGCATGTTAAATTACTACATCACTGGCCTGTCATGATCCTTTATCTCTTACTTTACCCCATTTAGATTTTTGTCATTTTTGGTAAAGGGATTCTAATAGAGGCATCTCTTTCCCAGATGGCCACCAGTTTCAGGAGGCAGCTGCAATTCCAGCTTTTGTTGCCATTGTCTTGAAACAGCTGGGATGTTAACAAATTCTATCAGCAAAGGAGGAAGTGGGCAGGTGTATATATGAGTTACTAGACCTAAAAAGTTAGAAAACAGATGACTCTTCATCTAAACTTTTCTCCTCTTTGTAACTTTTCAGTGGCCTATCATCTCTATAATTTGCTCACTCACTTAGATGGGGTAGTGTGACTTAACAATGTGTCTGTCTTGAGACATTAGAAGCTAATGATATTCCCAAGTCACTATTTATACTGCATATTTAAAGTCAATTGCAAAGAGGGAGAAGAGCTCACTAGAACTGGAAATTAATAATCCAAAGAGGTGAAAGAAGAAAATCATGGTGGCCTTTAACAGTTAATGTCTTCTCCTGATACTTAAAAATTTATTCTACACTGGCTTCTTGTTTCCTATAAACAAGAAGCTTAGTAGTAGGCCACTGGCACTGAGCTATTACTAAAAGCAACATAAAGAGCACAGACTCAGTTAGAAGTGTTTATGCATTCTTAAAATCCCAGCTCAGAGATAATAGCCTAGGCAACATACTAAATACCAGGCCAGCTATGACTAAAACTAAATGACATGATCATATTTTTAAAATGAAAATCATTTTCTTTAGCATTTAATTTTATCTTTATGTATATCACTCTTTAACAGTTCTTGCTAAATGTATACGTGCACATAAATATCTAAATACCACCTGCTGAGTCCATGCAAAATTTCTAACATGTAATATACATATGTTATTAGGATTGACCACTGATATTGGATCATTAATTAGGGGACTCTTCCTGATTCTTGCTCTCTCAGTAGCTATTAACTCCCTGTAGTTCTTAATATTGATGGATAATAAAAATTATTATAATTATTATCATTAGTCCTTTAGAATCTCATGCAGTGTATTTGGATCATGTTTACCCTCTCTCCCCCAACTCTTTTCAGATTCACTCCCTTTCCCTTCCAATATAGCTTTGTGTCTATTTTCCACCATTAAGGGAAATTCATTTGAGTGGATAGCCTTCTACTTGAGTATAATCAACTTATAGGTGTTACACTCTTAAAGAAACTGACCCTTCCTTTTCAAAGTGCTATCCAATGCAAATAGCTCCTTGGGTAGTGGTAGAGATTATGGTCCAACATCCCTCTCTTTGTTCAACTTGGTATGCCAGACTATGTTGACTTCCTAAGCCAGGTCTTACATTCTGAGGAATTGATAGGGTATGGGATGGGGCATGGGAAAATAGGAGTGGGGAATTGGTGTTTGTATATAAAATGAAAAAAAGTAAAAATAAATAGTATAGTAGTTAACTAGACAGGGGTGTCTTATGGTTTCTATTTCTGTGAAGAGGCACCATGACCACCTCAATTCTTATAAAATAAAACATTTAATTGTGGTGTGTTACAGTCCAGAGGTTTAGTCCATAAGGCTGATAGCAGGCAACAATGGTGCTGGAGATGGAGCTGAGAGTTCTTACATTTTGACTCATAGGCAACAGAAAGTGATCTCACTGTCACACTAAGAAAAATTTGAGCAAACGAGACCTCAAAGCCCACTGTAACAGTTACACATGTCCTCCAATAAGGATACACTTACTTCAAAAATGCCATACTACCTAATAATGCCAGTCTTTTGGGGGGGGGCATTTTCTTTCAAACTACCACAGAGGGTACTAATAAAAATTAAAGTTGTGAAATGAATTTGTATAAATATTGAACTACAATTTAAATTCTTCATATGGAATTATGCTATACAAGATTTTTCAACATATATAATCTAAATGGCAAAGAACAATAAAGCTCTTTTTTAAAGGAAAATAATCATAATTATTATTTGAATAGCATATAAGCTACCAAGTTTGGTTTTGAACCCTTAGATTCAACTAATCTTCCTTTCTCAGCTTCCTGGCCAGTTGGGACTATAGTTGATTCTACTATGTTGAGATTCTTTAAATTTTTTTACATTCCTCCTACAGTGTATCAATTTTTCACTTTGATGAGATAAAAAGGTGTTTTATAAACATTGTGTATGATTTATCATAGAACACCAAAAAGAGACTAGATTATGGACTTGGGGATTTTTCATTGGTAAGGAACTAACTATATTTTTATTTTAAAGAAGTAAGTTTTCTTACTTCTTTATATATTCTTTCTATGGGCCTTTCACTGATAGGTAATTGTGATGGAAAAGTGTCTAATATTCAAAAAAAATGCTTCTGTGTGTAAGAAAACAAAACACTTTTATTAAAGCTGTGCTTAAGTGCTTTTTGTCCTGAACCAACAGATGGATTCTTAGACACAAAAAGCGTATATCAGACAATCAACAAGCTTCTACAAAGCATTATTATTATTGTCTCTTCCTTTCTAAAATGAAGATTCCAGGCCCATAGGTAGGGATTTGCATATGTTCCTTCCATCTAACATGCTTTCCTTATTTTATAGATTGGTTCAAGGCAAATAGAGTAGAAAATAAATTTGCAAGAACAGAAATCTAAAAGCTCTCTTCGTTTATTGTAGAGAAATAGAGAGATAAAGTACTTGTATCAATACAAGTGAGCAGAATAGGCTCCTCTTTCTCTGAAGGCTCTCCAGCCTGGAAGCTGTGGACTGCTTTGGTGTTTGACTCTAAGCAATTAGGAGCTTGTACAACACTACACACTCCCACTGGATGATAATGTAAGCCAAGAGTTCTCAGAGATTCTTAAAATTTGAAGCAGAAGTGATTGTTAGTGCCAGTGATGAATGCATCAAATTGTTCTCACCACGTTTATGTTTCTAAATCTTGTTCTACCCTGCAGGAATACAATGTGAAAGGCATCAACTCTCTCAAGCTCACTCCCCTTTTGCCTCCAGGCTCTGCTGGACATCCTCTTCTTAAAACTGATTCTTCTCTCCCAGGTTTTATCCTCTATTTCCCTCATTAGTTTTGTTCTTTGAATTTTTCCTATTCTTTTATTTCAAGTTGTTCAAGATTCTGCTAGTTCAAGGAGTTTCCCAGAACAATCTCACAGCAGCTCTTATTCTAAAATATTAACCTATGAGAAGATAATTCCACAAATTTAGTTTCTAGATCATACAGCATTTTGGGTGTGAATTTGCTCATTATTGTTCAAATAAACTCTCAGTTCTTACCCTTACTCCTTTTAGGATCAAACATAGAACATTTAAAGTGGTCCACCTGGCTTCTGGTCTTTGTTCTTATTTCTCCTACTCACAGCTGTTTTGTATGTGCTAGTCCAGATTCATGGACTCTGTTTGGTGGTGCTGAGGGGGAGTTTTGTTGTTTTTTTAGTCTATTATTTCTTTCATCCATTGACTTTTTGTAGAAACTATTCTTCTGCTTCAAGCATTTTTTTCTTTCTTCTTGTTCTAGTTCGAATGCCACTGCTTTGAGAAGCCTTCCTAAACAACCAGCAGGCACCCTCTCCACACACACACAACCCTTTAATGAGTAAATCACCAGGTTCCTATGCCTGGTAAAACTTCAATGTTTCATATAATGAATGCAAGTTATCTAAATGAAGAAATAGCTGATTTTTTGTCTCTTGTTCTATTCTTAATATGCATGTTTCTAGAAGATGGACGGTAATTATGTTTGTCTAATAGATGGATTCAAAGATGAGTTGCCTAGTTACTTGTATAAGTTGCTCCAAGATGACTATAGGTATGATACTCAGAATTTTATTTGTTTATTTGTTCTATTTGTTTGAGAATTTGGTACACAGATTTGCCCATGAAAACTACTTTGATTGGTTTAGGTTTTTGTGTGTGTGTGTGTCATCAGTGTTATTATTAGTTATCAAGATTAGACAAAAAGCCATTCTGAGAATATGTTTCTCTCAACTCATAACATACCTCCTATGAATCACTTGATTTGGTAGTCTTACTAGTCTATTGTTTAAGGCATAAGCCTGTTTTATTGATCTATTTCATTTAAATACATAACTTACTTAAAATTTTTGAAATTGGGATATTTCCAACAAATATGTGGATTTTTGCATTCTCTTTATTCACTCATCATATAATAATAATTTACTGAAACGAGGCAAGAGTTTCTTCCATTACAATTTGTATTTTGCTAGAGATTTTATCCAGTCTACATATGTCAGTTAAGTGAACTTCTAGCCATTGCATATTATACTGTCCCAAGAACCACTGAGGTGAAAACATTAACCCCCATGATTGCTTTAATGTTGCATTGCCAGATTTCTTTCGTTTGAATAGATTAAATTACAAAACCGTTAGGGTCAGCAATCCTCCTGGATTTGTTTTCCTTCAAATCCTAAATTTAATCTTCAGTCTGTATAATACAGCATTTAATAAAAACAGTGAGGAGATATTTACTTAATTGCCACTCATTAGCAGAACAAAAATGGGCTGATCTGAGCATCCTGCAGTCAAATGCTCTGCAACTGATCTTAGCCAAAAGGCCGAGAGCTGAGCATTCTGGGAGGGAGGTAACTGGAGAGTATGGTAACCAGTATGAATGTGCTGAGTCTATCTAATTGCAATTGTATAAGTGCTTGAAATCAGATTTTCCACACGTTCAATTATTAGTTAAAGGCTGTTAAAAGTCTTGATGTATAGAAAATTTCCTGGTTTTTATGTATGATTATTTTTATTATTAATATTATAATTAGTAATAGTAATAATAAATTAATAATATTATTATTAATACACACATACACACACAGCACATGTGTATACCATAGTGAACATATGGAGATCAGAGAACAATTTGTAGAAACTGGAGTTCTTCCTCTTTCACAAGTACTGAGGTATGGCAGAAAGTGCCTTTACCAGATGAGCAAGCTCCCTCACTGAAGACTTAGTTTTCAGAGGTCAACAAATTCAAGTTGAAATCAAAACAAACCCAGTTTTTTGTTTCCCCCCCAAAAAACAAAACACACCTGAAAAGCAGTTTGCAACTTCTGGCCTGAAAGGAATTGATTTTTCTTTTGCTTTGTTCATTTGTTTCTTTTATTTTCTTGTTGGTATTGGTCTGTTTGTTTTCTGTGAAGGATATTCAGGAATCAATTAGAGTACTTGTTAAATGGAATTTAACAAATCTTCAAATAAATTACCATACTTTTCCAATTCTATATTTCATAATTCAATGTTCTTGACTTTGATATGCATGGTCTGAATGCTAGATTTTGCCATCTGTCCACAAGTTTATAATTTAAAATGATATTTTTGTTTGGTTTTCTCTCAAAGTACTTAAATTCATCCTTTTAACTAAAAAGTAACTATGAATAGTGGTATGATCTGTTACCAGATAATGTGGCCTTAAAATACCCTCTGTCACTGAGCTATGCTTTGCTCTGACTTTCAATTTTCTGAGCTGGTCTTTGGTTTTGTATGAATCAGGCAGGACCTGTTTCCTTTAACTGGACAAATACATCATGGGGAACTAGTTTTTGTAGTAATAAAACAAAAAAGTTGTAGTAACAACTTTTAGTTTCCCTTTTACTCATATATCTTGTTTATAACCTAGAGTTCCCCACTGAGATGGGATAAATCTCTACAGATGGACTCACCTACACAATGTCATCATTGTAGTTTCTAAGAGATCAGCATTCACAATGCTAAATGCTGGTGCTAGGAGTTGTGACATGAGGCTAGGTGCAGCCAGGTGTCAGCTGTGACACAATCTCACTTCTTCTCACATAAAAGTCAGAAAATATGTGTGACTTTGACAAAGGAGATAAGGGAAAACCTGTAACTTAATTTAATGAGAAATGGAAAAATTTGGCAAGTAGATTCATGACTGACACTATTAGCAAAAAGGACCCACTGGTCTGGTAGCAACTAACAATTCACACTGCTTGGTGACATAGGTTGTGTTTCAACTTATGGTTTGTAATTCCCCAACTACTACTGGCATATAAAATGCATAGAAGATTTATGGAATTGCATTTTTGGTACAATCAATTGTTGAATATAACTTCAAAGTCATTTCTTAGCCCTTAAGGCCAAAAGCTTTGCCACAATTCTAGGCATTTTAAGGGAAACCCTCTCTTCAAATACTAATCAAAATTTCAAACACCTGTGACAACAGTTGCTAGGAAGAGTGAGATTAGGGGGGAGAGAATCAGGGACCTTGCCTTCCTTGTTTTTGGCTTTGGTCTGAACATAGACGTGTCTAGCATGTAGCATATATTAATTGATTTAGTATTTGAGTACATTTATGGCACATCTGCACTGGGAGTTCTTGGGATTCCAGATAATTGAATACTTAACATTCAACTCTATATCTAAATTTTGGTGATTTATATTTTGATACTTCTTAAATGAGTGCAATCTCTTTGTTTAACTTATGTCTACAGCATATAAAAAGTCACTAGAATGACCTTGAATTTAATGTAATCAGATGATTCACTCTGAGTGTAATTCTGACAGAATCTCAAACTATATACACAGACTCCATGGCTTTAGTTGTCTCTGGAGCATGAATCACAGCATTCTAACACCACTAAGGAAGGTCTAGAAGTGCCATAGATGAACATGATGCAATAAATATTAGAACTTTTTAAGATGTTTCAGAATCCAGGATAGCACAAGTCTAAAATGTGTTTCAGTGTTGAGATTGTGCAAAGCTATTATTAAATTCACAACTATAGAGGCTATATAATTAAATATAAAAATGACTATCAAATTAATGGTATTATCTTACATGTTTTAGTGTTAGGGCCACTATTAAATATCTATGAATTTTTTCCTTGTAAATTTCATAAGATAGGTAAATTGATAACCTCCTAGTTTAAAAGTGAGAAAATGAGAATTAGTGACCAATTCTCTGTTGTTATTCAGTAACATACAGTGCATAGTTTTCAAGTTCCTTCATCTAAAATTACATTTATAATCCCTAAATCTACTAAATACAGTGAATGGTAATGGGTATATCTCTGCCTAGAGTTTATAGTATAGATTAGCTGTGTTCTCAGGGCAGTTTGTATACCCATTGGTTATAGCCTTTAAGATTTAGGCTTTTTTCCATTAATAAAAGGTAATTTATGAAAAGGTTACAAATAGTAAATGAAATATTATAATGAAAGTAGGTAGTGCATGGTAACTGTTTATTCACAGCTTGCTTCCTCTGTGCCCTTACATTCTTGTTACTTCACATAACGCAGGCAGCTCTCACAGTTCATGTAGTGATGTCTTAAAAGTAGTGGTCCTTTGCTAACAGAACACACAAATAGATTTACTGAAACAATCTACAGAGTTGTGTGATCTTCATGTAAAATTCTTATTCTAGAGCTACCTGTGTTTTAAGTGGCTTGTTTCTGCTGTTTCTGTTGCAGAACATTCCCTAAAACCTGTGATTTTTTATAAGAGTCCTAGGTTTACCTCAGAATTAAAGGATGAGAATTGTAAGCTTTTGAGTCTACCTTTATGTATATGAAGAACCCAAGAGGATTTGTTAGAAACCCTCAGCAAGGCAAATATACAATATTTTAGATTCTTCAGAACTTAGAAATTCAGACTCCCATTGTATCTATATATATATCTAGCTAAAAAGAAGCATTAAGTATATGAGAATTTGAGAGTAACTACTAAATTCTGATCATAAACATGTATGATTTCTTTGAACTTTGTGTAAGATAAATTTAAAAGTAATTACTGTTTTATTAAGTAATTTAAAAGAATTGGTAAAGTATTATTTAATGTACAACTATGACGATTGTATCATAGCTATTATAGTAGACAGAATTCTAATCCCTTGCTTCTTGCTACATGTTTAACATACCCTGCAGAATCCCTGGGACTTTGACTACCTTTACAATCCCATAGTTATCTTTCACTCTGTAACACAATTTTCTCTAGAAAGGGGAGAATATCCAAGGTGGGCCTGACTTCATCGCAGAAGGCTTTTGTAGAGGTCAGGCAAAGAAAAATCAGAGATATTTGAGACATAAGGGAGAAAGAATATTTATCTCTGAAGGTGAACCTGTGATGATGAGAACTGATGGCCTCTGAGAAAAGAGAACTGCCATTCACCAAGGAAATTTAGATCCTAGGACAAAAGCTGCATCAGCCAGCTTACCAACAAACACATGAGGCTTCAGAAACAACATAATCCAGTCAATTCTTGAGTTCAACCTTCTAAAATCCTTAGAAGCATCCTTTTTTAGTGGACTACTGACCTACCAAGCTATGCATGAATACTGATTTCTCCAACAAGTTTGTACTAGTTTGCTTCAAAGCAATAGACAATTAATACAGCTTTTAAAAGATATGTTTCTTCAATGCTTAAATTGTGCTAGCCATAATAAAGTTAAAAATCATTTCATTTAATTAAAGTATTATAATTTAGGTGTTTATGCCAATGAACTATTAAACTCATACAAATTAGGTAATATTCACATACACAAAATTATCAGTATATTAGTCAGACTTGAACTTTGACTTCTACAATTTTAAGAGTCAGTGTCTTATATGGCCTATTACGTAGGAACAGATGTTTTATAGATAAATGAAATAAATGTCTTTTACATAATAAGACTTTGTTATGACATCAATTTTGTTTTGTATATTTCTGAATGCTCCTCAGAAAAGAGAAAAATTTTTATTTGATTTTTATATGATAAGATTACTAGCTATGGATTTTATACTTTTCAACCATTGTATGTAAGTGAATTTTCTTTTTGAAATATAAATCCAACAATTTTGGGGTGTCAGTTAAAGCTCAAAGCTATCATTTATCTGACTGAAATTGGATTAATAATGTTACATTTTATTTTTATTGCTTGTTCCTACATTCAATGTTTTTAAAGCCATTTAAAAATTTTTAATATTCTTATGCCTTTATTAAATATGTCATTAAATATTCTTAGGGTATTAACTTTATAGCTAAAGGCTGAACCATCACATATTAGAAGTTCCACATAATAAAATACAGTATTTCTTTCTTTAAGTATTTAGTTGCAAATTATTCTTAGATCTTGTTATAGATCATTCTATATTCTTCAATTGGCCAGTATCTTATCAAATTTTAGTTAGTATAATTCTGTTTCTGCTCCATAATTGTTGTTTTTCCTCTTTCATTTTAGTGGTCTCCTTCATTCTTAAGTATTCAGCTGCTTTCTGTGTACATGATTCGTGAATCTTTTTTTTTTTTTTTTTTGGCTCAGAAATCTCACATAAGCTTACTGAGAGTAAACATCTCCTAGTTCTCTCTATTAACTGCTTCCATCAACTCAGCACTCCACCAGCCAAGGACCTTCTCTTTGCCTTACTAATCTTTCATTTCTTCCATTCTTTAGTCACTGCCCCAAGTGTGTGTGTGTGAGTGTGTGTGTGTGTGTGTATGTATGTAAGTTTATGTGTGTGAGTGTGCACATGCCTGCGTGTATAGAGTTTAGTATCTGTGACTGTAGGTATTAAATACTCTGCAACTTGTGTTATATAGGAAACCCTCATTATTTATGCTATTTGTAAGTAATTATTGACTTTTGTGAAACACAGATTTGAGGAGTAATTGGTATGTAAGAGAAATGTAACTTGTTTTACTAAATAAGGTGAAAGGAGAGAAACTAAGATAATACAAAGATGTTGCTATTTGACCTCATGTCTTTTTTCCTCTCAATTTAAACACATTTTTAATTAAAATATAAATATATCCCCCTTCTTTCTCCTTTTACTCCTAAGTATTCTCCCTCCAATTCCTTTTTTGCTCTCTCTTCTTAAATCCACATCTTCTTTATCTGTGATTATTATTGGTATGCATGTATGTATATGCATATGTGTGAATGCATGTATGTACATATGTAGGTTGTGTGTGTATCCTTTCTTTATTGTTAAAAATAGCTGAGGTGCATAAATACAAGAAGAGGGAAGGTTCATATTAGTTGCTGGTCTTGTGTGTGCCAGCCTGGAGATGCTTGTCTTGGTGCTTTGCTGTATTGACATTCTGTTTTGGCAGAGCATGCAGTAGAAGAGGCCCAATCACCTTAGGGCAGGGCAGTTAATGAGATGGGAAAAAGTAAGTCTCCCAACATCCACTCCGAAGTCACTTCCCTTGATAGGAAGATCTCCAGGTGGCTCCACTTCTCAAAGGTTCCACAGCACCAAGTTGTAGTCTAAGGATTTGAGACATGATTTTGGAGGACATTCAGATCTAAACCTTGGAACAAGGGGTGGAGTTTACAAAGGAGAAGACTGGATTTCATGGAAGTTGAAAAGATCTATATTATAGTTATCATTTTGGCCCCCACCTTAGCTTATCTTAAAATATTTTTAATTATTCTTTGAACATTTTACACATGAAAACAATATTATGATTGCATCCACCTTCCACCTATTGTGCTATGTGAGGCCAAGAATCTACTCCTTTCCATGACTTTTTCAATCCTTCAGCTTCACTTTACTTAAGGAATCAACAAGATAGACAAACATTTATCCAAACTCAACAAAAAGCAGAGAGAGAACATGCAAATAAAGAAAATCAGAAATAAAAGGGGGACATAACAACTGACACTGAGGAAATTCAGAGAATTTTCAGGTTATACTTTGAAATTTCGAAAATTCAAAGGAAATGCACAAATTTCTGGATAGTTATCACTTACAAAAATTAAATCAAGAACAGATAAGCAATTTAAATAGACCTATAACCCATAATAAAATAGAGGCAGTCATCAAAAGCCTCCCAACCAAAAAAAGCCCAGGACCAGAGGGCTACAGTGCAGAATTCTACAAGAAATTCAAAGAAGTGCTAATACCAATACTTCTCAAATTGTTCCACACAATAGAAGCAGAAGGTTCACAACCAAACTCTTTTTGTTAGACAATAATTACCTTGGTACCCAAGCCACACAAGGCATAACTAAGAAAGAGAACTACAGACCCAATAAAATACTGGCATATCAAATCCACCACCACATCAGAGAAATCATCCACCATGACCAGGTTTCATCCCAGGATGCAGGGATGGTTCAGCATATTAAAATATGCCAATGTGATCCACCATATAAACAAACTGAAAAAGAAAAACCACATGATCAGCTAACTAGATGCTGTAAAAGCCTTTGACAAAATTCAACACCCTTTCATAATAAAGGTCTTGGAGAGATCAGGGACAACAGGACCATACCTAAACATAATAAAAGCAATATACAATAAACCAATAACCAACATCAAACTGAATGGAGAGAAGCTTAAGGCGATTCCTCTAAAATCAGGAACAATACAAGGCTGTCCACTCTTTTCTTATGTCTTCAGTATTGTACTTGAAGTTCTAGCTAAAACAATAAGACAACAAAAGGAGATAAAGGAGAAACAAATTAGAAGGAAGAAGTTAAAATGTCAATATTTGCAGAATGTATGATAGTTTAAATAAGTGACCAGACAAAATCTAATAGGGAACTCCTATAGCTGATAAACACATTTAGCAAATTGTCAGGTTACAAGATTAACTCAAAAAAAAAAAAATTCAATAGCCCTACTATATACAGATGATAAAGGGGCAGCGAAAGAAATCAGAGAAACATCAACCTATACAATAGCCACAAACAAAATAAAGTATCTTGGGGCAATGCTTACCAAACAAGGGAAAGACTTATATTGTGAGAACTTTGTGTCATAAAAGAAAGAAATCAATGAAGATACCAGAAAATGGAAAGATTTCCCATGCTCTTGGATAGGTAGGATAAACAGAGTAAAAATGGCAATCTTGCCAAAAGCAATCTACAGATTCAATGCAATCCCCATCAAAATCCCAGCACAATTCTTCACTGACCTTGAAAGGATAATGATCAACTTTATATGGAAAAACAAAAGACCCAGGATAGCCAAAACAACCTTGTACAATAAAGGAACTTCAGGAGGCATCACCATCCCAGACTTCAAGCTCTATTATAGAGCTATAGACCTGAAAACAGCTTGGTATTGGCACAAAAATAGGCAAGTAGACCAATGAAATTAAATAAAAAATCCTGACATTAACACACACAGCTATGAACACCTGATTTTTGACAAAACAGCTTAAAGTATGCAATTGGCGGAGGAAAGCATCTTCACCAAATGGTGCTGGCACAATTAGATGATGGTTTGTAGAAGACTGCAGATAGACTCATGTCTTCCTCTATGCACAAGACTTAAGTCCAAGTGGATCAAAGACCTCAACATAAATCCAGCCACACTGAACCTCCTAGAAAAGACAGTGTTCAATATCCTTAGCTATCAGAGAAATGCACATCAAAACAACTCTGAGATACCATTTTACTCCTTTAAGAATGGCTAAAATTAGAAACACCAATAACAGCTTATGCTGGATAGTATGTGGAGAAAGGGAAATCCTCCTCCACTGCTGGTGGGAGTGCAAATTTGTATAGCCATTTTGAAGACTAGTATGGTAGTTCCTCAGGGAAGTGAGAATCAGGCTACCACAGGATCAGGCAATACTACTCTTAGGCATATATCCAAATGATCCACATTCATGCAACAAAGACATTTGTTTAACTATGTTCATAGCAGCATTATTTGTAATAGCAAGAACCTGGAAGCAACCTAGATGCCCCTCAACTGAAGAATGGATGAAGGAGATGTTGCACATCTACACAATGGAATACTACTCAACAGAAAAAAACAAAACAAAACAAAACAAAAAAAAAAGGAATCATGAAATTCACAGGCAAGAGGAGGGAACTTGAAGAAACCATCCTGAGTGAGGTAACAAAAAAGAGGAGCATGGCATGTACTCACTCATAAATGGATTTTAGACATAGAACAAAGTATCACCAGACTATAATTCACACCACCAGAGATACTAAGATACAAGGAGGAACCTAAGAGATTCATATTAGGTCCCTCACAGATGGGAAATGGAACAAGATCTCCTGAACATATTGGGAGTGGGGGGTCAGGGAGTGGAGAGCGAATTAGGAGAAAGAGAAGGGGAGGAAAGGAGAGAAGAGAGGAGAACATCATGTGGGACTAGGAAGATTGAGTTGGGGGATGAAGAGACAAGAGGAGAGAGAGAGAGAGAGAGAGAGAGAGAGAGAGAGAGAGAGAGAGAGAGAGAGAGAGAGAGAGAGAGAGAGAGAGAGAGAGAGAGAGAGAGAGAGAGAGCAAAATAGAGTGAGACATTATAGGTTTGAAGAGAAAACTGACTCTAGAGAAATGTCCAGAGACCTACAAGGATGACCCCAACTAACAATATGAGCAACAGTGGAAAGGCTACCTTAAATGCCTTTCCCTGATAATGAGATTGATAACTAACTTCTATGTCATCATAGAGCCCTCATCTAGTAGCTGATGGAAACAGAAGCAGACACCCACAGCTAAACACTGAGCTGAACTCCTGAAATTCAGATACAGAGAGGGAGGAGGTATAAGAAAATGGGTTCATGACCAGGCTACAGAAACCCACAGAGACATCTGACCTGAACAAGGGGGAGCTCAAGCCCCCCCTCTCAGACTGATAGCTGGGAAACCAGCATTGGACTGAATAAGACCCCCTGAATGTGGCTCTCATTTAAAAGGCCTGAGCAGTCTAAGAGACCTCTGACAGTTAAACCAGGATTTATCCCTGATGCATGAAAGGACTTTGGGAGTACATTCCCCATGGAGGGACACTCCCTTAGTCTATAGGCAGGAGGGAGGGCCTAGTCCCTAATCCAAATGACTTGACAGATTTCGATGATTTTTCCTGGAAGGCATCACCCTCCCTGTGGAGTGTGTGGAGGGATGAGATTGGAGTGATGTGGGGAACATGGGAGGGAGGGAGGGAGAGAGAAAGAACTAGAATCAATATGTAAAATAAGAAATAATTATACATACGTGTGTGTGTGTGTGTGTGTGTGTGTGTGTGTGTGTGTGTGTGTGTGTTTGCACTTGCACTGATTTTCTCTTTAGGCTTCTTACAGTGTCAAGTTTCTGCTGCTCTCTGTGGTCCCATCAGGCCTCCAAACCAGCACCACCTGGGAGATTAACACATTTCTAATTTAAGCTTCCAGCACAAACTCCGGTCTTGGTCTTTTGTATATCACAGCTTCTGTGTTCTGGCCCTGAAGGAATACTTCCCATAATATTTTGTCTCAATGATGCTAGTCTCTTCTTACTCACTTCTAATTTCTCAGCTCTAGCTAGCAGCATTAACTGTCCCCACAAAACAAATATAACTTATTAATCACAACCTATTCTTCAGTCACAACTCATCAAAACACAGATTCTTAATTCAAATATTATATAAATGGCCCTCTGAAACTTTGCAAGTCAGGCCTCTATCATCTGCATTTTCTCAACACTCAACTTCTAAGATCCCACAAAACATTCCCCTGAGCTCTGTAACATCTATAGCCTTAAGTTCAAAAGATTCCACACTCTTTCAAAAACACATGATCAGGCCTGTCATAGCAATACCTCATAAATCTGGTACCAGTTTTTGTCTTAGGCAACTTGGAGAGAAAGGGTTTACTTCCATCTTGCAGCTTTCAGTACACTGCTAGTGAAGTCAGGGTGCATACAGAAGACAGCTATATGGAGGAAGAAACTGAAACAGAAGCCACGGAAAAGTGCTGCTTATTAATTAGGTTTACCCACACATCAATCCTATGGAAGGATTTTCTCCATTCAGGATTCCTCTTCCCAAATATATCTATTATATAGCATTGACAAATTGTAAGCAGCACAGCCAATGATACCTGGCACACAATGTCCTTCAAGCTATCACCCACAAAATGTTTAATAGGACAGTAGACCAACTTTTGTAGATGATTGCTTTGTCTATCTGCTAACACTTGAGTTTTTCCTTTTTTATGTATCTGCATGTCACGGTCCTCAAGTGACTGTGTGTAGGATTGTGGAGCAGGATTCATGAGGGTACACATATGTGCATGTGCCTGTGGAAGCCAACAGCCACATTGGATGTCATCTTGAGGAAGATGCCCATCTACTTTGAGGCATCATCTCTCACTGCCCTAGTGCTCATGAACTATGCTCCAAAAGCTTATTATTAAGCCCCAGGGTTCCTCCTGACTCCGTGTGCACAGTGCTGCTTGTGTCCTACAGTTTTAATTGGGGTCTGGGATGGAACTGCAGCCCTTATGATTGTGACATAAGCATTTTACCTAGCAAGTGACCATCCTCTCCAGTCCTTCAAAGTTTTGCTCTATAATTTCCAGAAACACACTTGATGAATTTGTTTACACATACAGCAGTGTACCAACACCACAATCAAGATGCAAAGGTAAACTTTGCTTTTATTATTTGTTTTGCGTTTATTTCAAGATATATGATATTTTATTAATTATTTGAGAATGTAATACTTTGTACACAACATATTTTGATAATACTTACACCTCTACTCTTTCTCCTACTCCTCACATGTCAAGTTTTCGTTTTTTTACCCTTCTTAACTTCACAGCTACATAGAAAAAACATATCCGTATAATCCAATATGTCCAGTTTGTGCTGTAAATATGTTTATGGATACATGATCATCTACTAGAGCTTGGTGGACTTATCAAGAATCACACCTTTACAGAAGCAACACTCTGCATGGCCCAGAAGCCACCCACTGTGAATAGCTCCTCAGGTATGGGCCATGGTCCTTATGAGCCCTTCCTCCACTATGCTGGTTAGTTTTTGTTAGTTTGATGCAGATGAAAGCAATCTCCAAAGAAAAAACTACAAATGAGAATTTTCCTCTGTTGGATTGTCTGTCTTCAGGCCATGTATATAGGATATTGTGGAGATTCTTGATTAATTATTGAAGTGGAAGGACATGGCAGACTGTTTGCATTGTCATTCCTGGAAAGTTGGTCCTTGGTTGCATAAGACAGAGAGGCAGTTAACAAGCTAGTAAGCAGTAGCCCTCTGCTTTACTTCTGGCCTTGAGTGCCTGCTTTGGCTTCCTTTAGTGATGGACTGTAACCTCCAAGCTGTATAAAACTTTCTTCTCTAAATTGCTTTCAGCTATAGTGTTTCATGTCAGCATCAGAAACTTTCCTAGAATACCTCTCTATGATGGAACGTTGAGTGGGATTATGTTGTGCTGACAAGCACAACTGTCATGCTCATGATTGTAGTTGTCTGTGTGTTTAAAAGACAATGTTTAATACAAGTCTTCCTAAACCTCTGACTCTCATGATTTTTATGCAGCTTATTCTGATATGGTCAATAAGCCTTTTAGTGAGGCACAATGATGCAGATGTCCCATTGTGACTAAGAAGGCCTTATGCTCCTTGAATAAACCCCATTTATGAAGAATTATAAGACACATATTTTTGTGGGACACATAAGATGGGACTCTTATGTTCATTGTCTTACTCAGTCTTAAAAGAGAAGCATCTACTATACTGACGATCATTAATAAAATTTTGGTTTACTTAGCATCATAATGTAGAAGTAATGACTACTAACTACACTAGGATGGCTTTCAATTGAATGTAATTAATTTTAGAGAAAAGCTAGAGATCTCAGCAATGGTGTTTCAGTATTAGTTCTTTTTATATTATAACACTAGATATTTAAGTGACAAATTATGGAACAAATAAAACAATACTTGTTGCTCATCTTATATTTAATAATTTTAGGAGGTGCTGACAGTATATTTTCTTAAATATAGACAGAGTTAATTATCATAAACATTAGTATATATAGCAGAAGTTAGGAATCTAAGGGTCAGTGAGTAAATCACTAAAATGATGAGTTCCGTCTCAGTGTATCTAAGAATTAGGACATTGCTATAAGTATCAGGTACATAGATAGCATGAATGATGCTCTAACTTCGATCTTCATAACCATACACTCTTACACACACACACACACACACACACACACACACACACACACACACACACACATCAACATATACTCACATATGAACACTCACAGCAGGACACATAAATACATAAACACACAAGTATATGAGCTAACACATATAAACACACACAACACACACATAAATGAACACAAACACACAACTCTACTAAATACAAGATTTTATTAATATATATTTAATTTTTGATTAATGAATTTTATTAGTCTTTCTATGGGTGAATATTGGAAAGAATTTTAGATGTAACAAATATTTTGTATAAGAATGTCACCTTAATTTTGGAGCAAAAGAATTTCAATGGATTTTACAATATAATTGATCAAGTTGTGATAACATTGATTTAGTCTGATATCTGTAGTTTGGAAAACTTTATGTTTAGAGAATATGTTCTCATTATTTCCTGTGGTACTTACTCTTTTTATGACCCTATTAGTTAAACTCTTGTTCTGGATATCTGTTTCAAAAGAAAGATAAAACTGAAGATTCCATCATTTGGTAAACAAAAGACACATGTTTATAATGGTCAACTAAATAGATAAATAAATGAGGTTGTTGATGATTTTTGATTACTTGTGCAAATAATCCATCTTTGGTTACCTATATAGAATATTAATGTGGTTGAGACAAATGGGCCAGTCAAACATGAATAGATAGGGATCTAAGTGAATAGATTGTATCAAGTAGTCCAGAGAGTATGTGAGACTATTATAACTGACATCATATCTATATGAAACAATCTGATGGAAACAGTCACTTTGCATGGATCTAAGGTCAGGGTTGTAATTACTTCCACATTATATTAAAAACCAATGATGATGTAAGTTTGGAATCCTTAATTGTCCAGTGATCCAATTGAGATCAGGATTATTACAGCTCTAAAGAGATATGACTTCATAAGTGTAGTTATTTAGTGGAAACTTATTATTTCAAATGGCATAGTAGAAAATGTTTAATACTGCCTGTTACAATGCAATTTACAAAACAATATGTTGAACAGTAGATGCTTTTTGTGAATATTGCAAAGCAAGTAAGAGTAAAAATGAAAGCCTAGCAGCTCTACAGACATAAAATAATTCCTTCACTACACAGCATCCCATGTTAAATACCAGTATCCTCGTAGAAGCTGGGAAGTTGTGAAATACTTCTCTCTTCCTTCATAAGTGGTTTTTCAATCTCAGAGACAACCACAGAAATTAATTCATTAATACCTATTGTTGATCAGACACAGTTTGCTTCCCTCAGTGAAGTACTTATCATTATCATTACTGTTATCATCATAATCATCATTATCATCATTATAATCATCAAAACTCACTGACAGGCAACTCTGCTCCAGGTACCACTGTGTGTTCGTATCCTAACCCATGTGATTTCTATATTGATCTTAATGTTATAGAACTATGTCAGTGTTACCTAATGTAATTTCTGTGATCTTGACATTGTCATTGATTTTTTCACTGTGTAACCCTATACTCTAGGACAGTGAACAATATACTTTATGTATTTGTTAAATGACCAAGGAACTGAAGCTCTTAGAATTTAAGTACATGTTCAAGGTTGTAAAAATGTTAAGATTTGGAAATTAATTAATGGAAAAAGTTAAGATTCAAGTTGAAGTCCCCTTGATCCATGAGTCCTTCATAGACTACAGCATGCAGAGTGAGAAACATGCATATTTGCCCCTCTCACTGTTCAGAGGCTATGGGGCCTATAATAAGATACATTTCTTTTCTAAGTCCAAACCCAACTGCCAACACCAACATACCAAATATCAACTAGCACATGGATAATGTAATTACCGAGATCTTTCAGTATTTTCATTGATAAGGATAGATTAGGGAGTGTGGTTTCTCTAGTCATTATAATAAAGTTCTAATAAATCCCAGGAATAGAGGAGGCTTATGGTGGCCTATCTCTCTGATCACTGTTTCATGTACAGAGAGCTAATGATGCAACCAGTAAGGATATTCTTTCAAACTTTCACCTGAATGACCTGTTGTTCATTGAAAGAAGCAAAAAGAGAAAAATCATTGATAGGTAGACAGCCTAAGCATGCTGGTGAGGTGGAGTTGATTGAATTTAGTTCCTGCTCCCATATGTCACTATTGCTTTCTCAGGGAATGTATGAATCAATAGTGAGTAGGTCTGTAGATGTTACTTCAGTAACATTCACCCCTAGGAAGGGAACTACCCATAAACATAGCCAACGTGGAAATCAGTGTTTCTCACTAAGCCTTATCTTTATCACATTTGTAGCTATTTGTTATTCTGTCTTCCCATCACAAAATATGAAATATGTAATTCTCAGGGCTATGAGCTTCGTTCTTAATCATCCTATGACCATTTTGCAACAACAAAATTCTCTTGGACCTCGGATATGGTCTTCACTTTCATGTGCGCACTTTAAGTTTTTCATGGGTCCCATGTTCTGAATACAAGGTTTGTACGTATTAGTACATAATAAGGAGGGTAACCACTGTGTGCTCACTGATGTTTTTCAGACATTGTGACAGTTAGGAGTAACTAACTTATGGCCTGCGGTGTGATGACAATTAAAAAATAATCAGCACCAGTGTTTGCTATGGCACATCTGGAGAGGAACTGGATAGGAGGATAAAATTGGAATTCTTTAGGGAAGAGATGCTAATCAGAGCAAAAGTAATCTGACAATGGTTTCAGAGAAGACAGTAGAACTACAAAAAACTTTCTGAGGAAGACAAAAGAGAGCAGTGACTGAAGACATTGGTTTTAGGAATGGGTTGGAGAGGGAGGAGGCATTTTGTTTTTTAGGAGAATTGCTGAGGTGAAGGCACCGAGTGCCATGATACAAGTAAAGACTGAACAGGGTAAAATCTTTGGCATCATATTTCAAGTGAGAAATATTACAGTTCAGTAATTTCACTGAAGATGGAGATAAGATCTGTGTCTCTTGGGGTAAGTAATAATGCAGTGACATGGTGAGAATGATGGATGAGAAATATGAACAAAAACTTTTAGTATCATATTTGATTCCAGGCATCCAATAAACTGATAGAGCATGTACTTCTAAAGAGCCTTGGGGATTTTTATTATATAATTGACATTTTAATTAGTCTGGTACTATTCTAGAGGAACTGTTATAATAAGTACATGAACAAAAGTGCATGTCTGCAGCAAATTTGTTCTGTATTTTCCCCCAGTAAATTCAAGATAGTATTCTGTGATGTATGGTTATTTGGGGTTCCTGTGCCCAAGAATTTCTTTGGCAGTAGAAGAAACAGAAGCTTTGCATATGTAAATGAAGTTCCCTACAGGTGGCTTAGCTCATTCTGTAAATTCTTGTTTGTATATTTTGCACATACCAAATCTTCTCTTGTTTAATTTAATAATAACTTTGATTTAAAAGATATTTTAGAATGCATTTAAGAAAAGTTATTTGCAGTTAAAGGGTTGGCTGTAGGGAAAATGGAACATAGACTGACCCCACAGGATGTATTATGTCTTCATGAAACTTGCTAAGGAAGGGACAACTGCTGTTTAAAGTGCCATTTAGGAAGACAATCTATTGGAGTATTTTTAAAGCATGATAAACATTAAATCCAAAAAGAAAATGCTGTTTTGTGCATTGAAATGCCTGGGGTCTGTTTAGTCTGTATGGATTCGTCTGTTTGTTCCCAGAGTCATGAACAATTGCTAATGTGAGGGTTTTCAGGTTAAGAAACAATAAAAAGAATAAGAAGAAAAGGAGTAAGAGGCAAGAATTGGGATTGAAGCATTTAATATAAATTGCCAGCACTGATATGACTCACCAGCTAAATGAGAAAGAAAGTGAAGTATTGGCGTGGGTGGAGGGTGCCTCTGCAGGGAGTAGATAGGGTATTTTTATCAGAGTGCACACATTGAGAGTCTACTCAGTACATGGCTGCCAGTGAGGTCTGCACTGAAGTGAGGCAGTATGTATAATTGTATTCAGCCCCCACTCCCAGGGAAGCTTGGCTCTAAGACATAAATTGAGGCAAGAATGACACATGACACAGATGGATACAAATTACCCTCCAGCTGGATGACACAATTTAAACTTGAAATAAGGTTATGTGTATAAAGGGACAAGTGCTTACATTTGCTCTGTGTACTGGGAAACTTAAGGACTATGTCGTTTATGAAGCCAGAACTCAGTGTTATTCTTAAGACTATGGTCAAACTGGTCAGAAATTAGTGAGACTCAATGAAGGTTAACTGATCATTTGGTTTATATGACCTCAGACAGCTTCAATGAATAAAATCAGTTATCTAATAAATTTCAGTATGTTTAATTCATCAGTGTAGTGTGTGTGTGTGTGTGTGTGTGTGTGTGTTAGAAGTAAAGAATAAAGGTCAAGTCTTAGAGAAGCTTTGCATTTGTCCCTAGGGGAGAATTGAGAACAAGGATAGGATGGAATTAAAAAAAGAAAAATGTGTGGCATCTTGATTTGCACAGTTCAAACCCATCCTGAGTGAGGTAACCCAATCACCAAAAGAGGAACATGGTATGTACTCACTCATATATGGATTTTAGACATAGAGCAAAGGATTACCAGAGGAGCTAGGATACAAGAAGGAACATAAGAGATTCATACAAGGTCCCTCACAGAATGAGAAAGGAACAAGAGCTCCTGGGCATATTGAGAATAAAGGGGCAGTGAGGGGAGAGGGAATTAGGAGAAAGAGGAGGGGAGGAGAGGAGAACATATGGGACTAGGAAGACGAGAGTGAAAAAAGAAGATACCACAATAGAGGGATCCATTATAAGTTCTAAGAGAAAACTAATGCTAGAGAAATGTCCAGAGACCTACAAGGATGACCCCAAATAACAATCTGAGCAACAATGGAAAGGCTACCTTAAATGTCCTTCCCTGATAATGAGATTGATAACTAACTTCTATGTCATCATAGAGTCCTCATATAGTAGCTGATGGAAACAGAAGCAGACACCCACAGCTAAACACTGAGCCAGCCTCCTGAAATTCAGATGCAGAGAGGGAGTAGTGATAAGAAAATGGGGTCAAGACCAGGCTACAGAAACCCACAGAGACAGCTGACCTGAACAAGGGAGAGCTTATGGACCCCCAGACTGATAGCTGGGAATCCAGCATTGGACCGACTCAGACCCCTGAACATGGGTCTCAGTTAGAAGGCCTGGGTATTCTAAGGAACCTCTGACAGTGGAACCAGGATGTATCCCTGGTGCACAAAAAGACATTAGGAGCACATTCCTTATGGAGGGATATTCCCTTAGTCTAGAGGCAGGAAGGGGGGCCTAGACTCTACTCCAAATGAGTTGACATATTTTGATGATCCTTCCTGGAAGGCATCACCTTCCCTTTGCAGTAGTTGGAGGGGGATGGGATGAGAGGGGTGTCAGGGGGCATGGGAGGGAAGAAGTGATAGGGAACTGGGATTAATATTTAAAATAAGAAAAAAAATAAACAAATAACAACAACAACAAAACAGTGAGCATATCCATATGTATTTTTACATTCTTATTGAAACATACTGGGGTGTGTGTGTGTGTGTGTGTGTGTGTGCATAACTGGTGCTAGATAAACTCTAGTTGTACCACTGAAGGATATAGGGGAAATCAGGTCAAGGAAAACAGTAAACAAAGAGATATTAAGACTTGAGAGAATCTTTGCTGTGCTCCAGGCTCTAAGTTTGGTCCTCCCTCTTCATTTCCATTAAACTTCTGGCTCAAGCACTCTGCTTCAGCTACCCTCCCAAATCAATATTGATGCCACAGCCTTTGTGGTCTCAGATGTTCTGCTTTAGGAGTGCTGAGGTTATGTGACATCGTTGTTCTCTGACTACATAGACCATAACTGTGGAGCTGATGGAAATGGACTATGGGTGAAATTATCTGACTAAATAAATCTCTGGACATCTGTCTAAAATATGTTTTCCCTAGGCAAAATAAATAAGTAAGTAAGTAAGTAAATAAATAAATAAATAAATAAATAAATATAAAAGTAAAAATGTATCTCAGCTTTTCTCTCTATATCCTTAGGAACTAGAGAGAATTGCCACTATGCTTCCAGGAAATGATACATTTTATTTCTGTATCAGATTTATATCCCTGTGAACATTTACAGATGGGATATATAAAATCATTCCCATTTAGAAAAGAAGCAAACATTATTATTTCTGGGAGGATCAAAGGAAAAAGTAAATTATGTACCTCTTTTTTTTCTTCTGTTTTCCCTTCCTAACCTGTGAGTCACTAATATAATCAAAACGTCAAGGTTCAACAGTTGTAAATAGAGTTCAGATCTGTGGTGTCAGCTCTAAGCATAAGCTGTGGGTGGGGAATGCCAGGGAACAAATGGAATGGCCTGATTTAGCTGTAAGTTTCTTGGAGCTGCAAACTCCATGTGTTGCTATGGCGTGAGTTGCAAAGGCTCATAGCCAGCAATTTTCCACCTTTACAGCAAAGCCTCACAGTTCCCAGTTCAGCACCCAGTGAAGACAACCATAGGGTGAAAGTCTTTGATCTATGAGCTGCGGTTGTACCACAGCTGCCCTTGAAACTAGCTGGAGAACTGAAATAGCAGCTTAAAAAACTATTAGGAATGGCAGGAAGAAGGAGGGCTGAGCAGGTGGAAATCATTTTTTAGTAATACCACAAACACATGAATTTACAAGCATAGACAGCAGTAAATATTTTAGTGAGAAGTGATGCTAGAAATTGGATGCAATACTGCCAAATTTCTAATACTTTATAAAAGTTTATTTGAGCACAAAAAGAAAAGAAATGAACATTTAAGAGCCATTGAAATAGAGGCAAAACCAAGAATATTTACAATAAAATATTTTATAAGACATAATTGCAGCTGAAAAGTTGTTTTAGAATAGCTATTAAACACTTTTAAAAATTTCAAGCATAGTTTGAAATCATTTTCTTTTTATTTGAAGATCAGTTTTGCATACACCAATCTTGAATATTATTCTTCATCTGTCTTTTCAGATCTTATGACTTTGAGAAAATTGTTTGTAAAGAAATGCATTTTAGTCTAATTTTTGTTGAAAATGTTTAAAATAAAAATATTTCATTATTGTGAAGAGT
The DNA here is from genome assembly GCA_030556225.1 of Cricetiscus sungorus. NCBI lineage: Eukaryota > Metazoa > Chordata > Mammalia > Rodentia > Cricetidae > Cricetiscus > Cricetiscus sungorus. Next base: position 27,513,772 of record JANBXA010000734.1, read on the forward strand.
AGAGGTAATATTAAGATTTGAAAATACATTTTTAAAAAAATAAAAGTTTAACTTATTGCTTAGCTCTATTTAGGTCATTTTAAACCACCTTGACATCCAAGGCTCTAGAAACTTCACAACAGACAGTGGGAAACACTATAATATAAATAGTGCTGTAGAAGGTGAACAACTTTGAAATGCTGACCTCTGAAAAATTATATGACTGTTTGTACACATAAATTCATAAATCCTATGATTGCCTGAGGATTCAAAATCACAACATGGCTAGGGGAGAGGTCCCAAAGTCCCAACCTTATTGGAGGAACCATTACTAGTTGATGGCTACTTGGATGGGAGACTCACTCTGCTTTGGGGGATATTTCTGCTGGCATCTTGCCATTCTCCAGGGTACAGCCAAACACACATGTTTATATAGGGAGTACTAATTGAATTTGGGGGGGTATCAGTAACTGTAGAGATTTATCAAAAACTAAAGAGAACATGAAGCTAGGAGAGGCATAGTTTTTAGGGCTCCAGGGGGCATTTCAAGGAGGCAATGGAGGATGGATACTATCCACATATACCATATAAATACATGAATTTTCAAAGAAAAAAGTATTATTTAAAAGTTAAAAGGAAGAAAAATAATTAATTGTATTAGAAAAGAATACTGAGTTTGATAACTTGCATTAAATCAATATTAGCATTTTGTAATAAATAGCCAGCTGTGGCTCCTACAACAATTTGGGAGATTCTTGGGGATCCTACCATTTATGTTCATTTATTAGTTATGTTTCTTTTAGTTTTTTAGTTTCTCTGATATCTAGAAATTTTATTGTTAATGTTATGTTTTTTCTCTATTATTTTTTTATACCCACTTCCAGGCATAGGCTTTATATCTAAGGGTTTTTCTCTGTGAAGAATTTTAAATTTACTGGAGTTCTCCATTTGTGCTTATTATCCTAGTAATAAGTCACTGCTCCTTCACTCTATTCTACTCCTTTCCTCTACTCTACTCTATGCTATCCTACCCTATTTGTCCATAGTCTTCCCTACCTTACCCCGATCTACTCTACTCTCCCTTCTCTCCGCTCTTCCCCTTCTTTCCCCAGTCCCATTTCTCTTTTCTCTGACCCTTGTTTTCAAAGACAGAACCATGATACTCTTTAATAATTGAGGAGAAGCCGTGATTTTTCTTATTCAAAGAGAAACATGCATTGCAAGTAAAGGGGTGGCTTGGGAAGCTTCTATTATAGGTTTTCTTTAGCTCCTGGCTTCTGGTCATTTGTTTTGTTGTTCTGTTTTGTTTTATATTTAGTTTCCCAGATCTGAGCAGTCTTTGGCTCCTTACATCTCCCTTTATTTATCACCTCTCTTCTATCTCCCACTGTTGGCTTTTTTGTTCGCTTTTTTAAGCTGTACATACTTTATGACATTAATGCATTCACTTGTTTCTCTACCCTGAAAGGACTATGCTGATCACATGATAAGTTCTTTGTTACTTAAGATAGTGAAGTATATTAGAGGCATTCAGCATGTTTTTTTTCTTTTTCCTTTTCAATAAAGAAGGAAAATGGAAATACAAAGATAAAAAATAAAAATCACTTATGTGTTTATCTCTGTATATACTTAACACTCTTGAGAAATTATAAAGGTAAAACAATTTTACAATTAACTTGAAGCAATTCAGTATCAAAATTAACATATGAATCTATACTTTGTAATTTAACAAGTGACATATTTGTATTACGTATTTTTATACTTAAACACATTTTTATAAATTATATATTATATCTTTTAAAATGTGTTTACTATTTCTATATTTTCATTTTTAAACATATTATTTTCCTCACATATTTACTGATTATGGAGTTTTCCTTCCCTCTACTCCTCCCAGTTACTCCCCACCTCTCTTCTCATATGGATCTATCTAATCTGTTGCTCAATAGGAAGAAATAAACAGGTTTCTAAATGATAACAATAAAGTTAAATAAAATAAAAAAGATCAAACAAAAACTAACACATCAGAATAGGACAAAACAAGTGGAAAACAGCTCAAGAAAAGGCTCAACAGTTATAGATGCTAATACCAACTCATTTGCCCACTCAAGAATCCCATAGAAACAGTAAACTGGAAGCCATGGTATATACTCAAAGGACTTGTAAGGGAAAAAACAGAGAAAATGTATAAACAAAGCTTTAGCATGCATATGAGACAAGGAAGCTCCAAAGATTTATATATCTATTGTGCTACATAAATGGCAAGAGGTTGGTTTACTTGACATTGAACAGTGGGCATTAATTGCGTCACTGGGCTACAGGAGTCTTCACTATTCTTTATCCCCAAGTGTATGTGACTGACTTATAATTACTTCATGGTACAAACATACAGTTTTATAATGTCACTATTCAAAAGACCAATAAAAACATAAATGTAAAGTCTTTGTACTATTTTTTGACTGATTTTATGTGATAATGCAGATTGATTCTTAGACTTTGTGCATGGTAGACAAGTACTTTACTGGTGTGCTATATCCCCACAACTGCACTAATTGGCCTTTTATTACTGGAGAGCTTATGAGAATTCAATGTGAAACCAGAGGAATATGATTCAGTGTAGCTTTATCCCTTTTAACTGTTAACGTTGTATAGGAGATAAAATACAGTAAGATCCAATTCACAAAGTGATGATGGAGATAAATTTAAACTACCTGAGCATATTTTAAAAGCTTAATAGGTGGTAAATTTCCTTTGCTATCTCACATTGGGTATTCAGCAGATATGATGAATGTAATGTGTTGTAACTTAAGTTTCTCAAAGTTTCTAATTACATATTAGCTATAGAGTATTCATAATATTTCCCAATATATGTAGCTCCAGGAAAGAGCATCTAGAAATATGTGTTGAAGTTAATTATTTGAGGAACTATCTTTTTTTCCTTTTCTCTTCCTTTAAGCTGAGGTTATTGTTGAGGAGATAGTGATACTATCATCAAATGAGAATATCAATAAGCTCTGTGTTATGAGTACAGTTTCTTCTTGAGGCTGATCCAGGAGATTCAGGGAAAGATAGCAACAGCTTTAATATTGCCAGCAAGGCTCTGCATGCGTTCCTCTTTGGAGTATAAAACATTGGATTGATTGTTGGATATTAAATCTCAACTTTACTTGAAATAAAGTAAATATTCTTATAAAATCAATGGTTTTGAGAATTTAATCTAGACCCCCAACATTAAAGATTTTTTTACCCTCAAGGTGACAAATACAGCTCATCATTTGTCATCACAATAATTTTTCTGCATTTAGTATGTTCCAGTTTATTCTTGATTAGCATACACTATTCAGCAAGAAGGAAACCCAAATGAATTCTCTGCCTCAACATTATGCTTCTGACATAAGTAGATGACAACATAAAGCTAAGAAAGAGAAAGTGAATCTTCTTGCAACACTGCTTTGCATAATTCTACAATGATTTATTTACATGTTATGTATTGTTGCATGCCTATGTGTATGTGCCTACATAAATGTTTGAATGCATATGGAGGCCAAAGTCCCAAGAGCAACTTTGGTGTAACTAATTAGTTGTAGTCCGCCTCTTATTTTTTTAATACTTTTTTCCCTTGTCCTATAGCTCAGCAAGTAATCTAGGTGGCCAGAGTCAGTAAGGCATACTTATATCTCCCATTTAACACCAAATATATGCCTATTATATGCTATTAGGATAAGTAGCAGAAGGTGTTTTTCCTCAATTGCTTTCCATCTCGTTTTGGGAAAAGATTAATGAACCCAGGGCTTGATAATTCAGTTGGATTGATTGTTTACCCATCCTCAGGGATTCTCCTATCTCCATCTCCCAAACACTGTGATTAGGGTTGTTGTACACTACTACACATGTTATTTATGTAGGTGCTGGCCACCTGAACCACAGTCTTCATGCTTAGTCAGTGAGCACTTTATTGACTCAACTATCTCCCCAAACAATGAAAAAGCACGTTTCAAAATCATCATAAATGTGGTCAGAGGCAGTATTATGTGGTTATAATGAAAAGATTATAAATGCTTGTAGTGTATCAACTCACATACCTTTGGCATTAGTAATACTGAAGAATTGTGGTTCTTACAACATTAAGATCTTCAGTATGTCTTGATTTCATCATCTTATTTGAATAAATTTAATACCCATTATAAGTTGGATGTTCAAACTATTTCTTATTCTTATCAATATTGAAGCCAGGTAAAACTTTGGATCAACATGGTTTTTATATTTGAATCCTCTTTGCTCAGCTGTTAATCCAGTTTCTATCAGTAGCTTTGGGAACAGCATAATTGGGACTAATAAACTAAAAACTAGTATCACACCCAGCTGTGTTTGATCTATTTTAGCTGGTTTTTTTTTAAAACTGATCTTTAGACCCTTAGGCTTGTGGCATAGTGTGTGTGCTGAAGATTTCATCTTTAACAATTTAGCAGGCTACAGATTCACTAGAATCTCTTTCCAGGAGAATAAATATCTCTTATAATAAAAGTTATGTGTAGAGAGCTGTGAAGTGCCACGCCTTAAAGATGGCGCTGGCTTCCGCCTTCCACCTCCCCAAGGGTGAGCGCTCTCTGGCCCTTATTTGGTTAAGTCTGTTCAGCCTGTCTACTTCCACGTTAGAGTAGCCTATCTGCAAGGTCCACGTAGCTCACTGGGGATTTAAGCCTGTGCAGGTGTCCCCCATCTCCCACGGGTCAGAAGAACATGTTTCAAGGATCCTGATTAAAATTTGCATGAAGAAGATCTTCCCGGAGTCGTGTCTTCCTTGCTGGCAGGGGTAGGCGCGGTAAAGTTATGTCTCTAAAACAACCTAGCTTCTCTGCTTGTGTAAGGACTAAGCTGGGGAAGCCACAGTTGGTTGATAACATAATGCCTGGAGGGTTGTAAATGGTCTGTATCATAACATGCACCTTTCCTCTGTGGAAGCATTCTCACCCTCAACTTGTAGGCAGGGGATGTCTTTGTGTTATACTTAGTAAGCCCTTGGTAGATATTTGTTAGCACCAAAGGAACTAAATGATCCTATTAAACCAATGCAAAGCAATATGTGCTAGGTCTCCTCTGGCTCTCCCTGGATTTTCTTCAGTGTTACTTCAGGAAGGTCTGTGAATTTAGCTCCCTTACCAGAATAAACTGAATCTACATGTTAGATGAAGACTTCACAGGAAGAATAAAGCATTCCCTCTCCTTGACCTAGATGACATTTCTAGGATCTGGAAAAGTCTTCCAAAAGTTTGCTAACAGAGAGAGTCCGTGTAGCAATTTCCAAGATAGATGAGTCTTCTGCAGTCAGACATTATTGCATGGGACTGTGCCCTTGAGCCCTTTACCTTTTTTGTAACTTATTTAATCTTTTAAATTTCACTTTACATTTGAACCACAGTTCTTCCTCCCACTCCTCCTTACAACACACCTCACTTCCCCTTCAACCCTCCCCAATCCACTCTTTCTCACAGGTAAGGGCCCTCTTGAGGGGTCAACTAAGTCCAGTAAAATAGGTTGGAAGAGGGCCAAGCCCCTCTCCCATGCATTAAGGCTGAGCATGGCATCACATCATAGGGAATGGGTTGCAACAAGCTAGCTCATGTACCAGGATTATATTGTGAGGCTACTGCCACAGAGCATGGCATCTCACCAAAGGAAATGGGTTCCAATAAGCCCCTCAGATAGAAAGTGTTTCACAACTATCTCCCACATATGGAGGGCCAAGTTTGGTCCCCTGGAGTCTTCACAGCTGTTGGTCTAGAGTTCACGAGTTTCCACAAACTGGGTTCAACAGTCTCTGCTGATTTTGCCTTCACGATCTTGACCCCCATTGCTCATTCATATATTCCCTCCTCCCTCTTTCTAACTGGATTCTTGGAGATCAGCCTAGTGCTTGGTTGTGGATCTCGGCTTCTGGTTCCATCAATTACTGGATGAAGGCTCTATGGTGAGTTGGGGTATTCACCAATCTAATTACAGGTATAGACTAGTTTGGGCATCCTCTCCTCTATAAGTCTTAGGTGGAGTCATCCTTGTGGATTCTTGGGAATTAACCTAGCACCAGGTTTCTTACTAACCCTACATTGGCTCTATCTATTAAGCTATGTCTTTCTTACACTAAATTCCTCTAAGTTTACCTTTAATGTCTGCTGCACTGGTGTTGAGATATTTTTGATGTTATTTTTTCCCAGTTTCTTTCTCTGAGAGTTCATTATTGGTATAAATAAATGTTACTTTTTGTTAGTATATTTATTTTGTGTTCTGCAGTTTACCTGTATTTGCCAACTATATATAATTTTTTCTAGTAAAACTTTATAGGATTGTATTAAGTTCACATAAGGATAGTCCAACTTCTTCCTTTTATTAATTAATTTAATTTTTTTTATTTTACAGAGGATTTCTCTTTATAGCCTTTGCTATCCTAGAACATGCTTTGTAGACCAGGCTGGCCTGGAACTCATGGAGATCCATGTGCCACTGCTTTCCTAACTTCTTCCTTTTCTATTTGACCCCCTGCATACCTTTTGTTGTTGTTGCCTAATTGCTATAGCTAAGACTTGGAACACTATATTGAATAAGGTATGGGAATGGTCATCCTGTCTTCTAATATCTTTAGTACTCTCAACAGAAAAGTTTGTTGAACATTGTTGTGTGACTTTTCTGGGCATCATTTAGAATGTTTAAGTGTGGGGTTTTAGTGCTTAAATTTATTTTAGTGTTATATTATCATTTATAAGTTATATATGTTGAGCCAACCTTGCATATCCTGGATGGAACTCACTTGATCATGATATATTGATGTCTTAATGTATTCCTAAATTAACTTTGCAATTTTGGGGGTAGTTTTTGATGAAAAATTTTGCGTCTGTATTCTTCAGAAAAATTGATCTGCAGTTTTCCTTTGTGTTTCTTTGTCTTTGTCTGGTTTAGGTAACAGGATAACAGTGACTTCATAGCATGACTTCACTGATATTCTTTTTCTTTCAGTGGAGCTAATTAAGAATTAGTATTAACATATGAAACTTTTTAGAATTAGCAGTGAATCTGTCTGGGTCTTGGCTTTTCTAGGTATTTTCTAATATGATGTAATGTGTCTAGTTTCCTGATGTTGTTGATTGCATCTTAGGGTTATATAAGAGAAGGCATTTCCCATGCCAATTCTCTGTCATTTACCTTATATCTTTTACCGTTTCAGGCTTTAGTCTGTTTTGAGTGGTCACTTCTGTGAGGGTTTAGACAGAGTGCAAGCTCACTCTCTTGCATAGAGCCTGCCAATTCTTCTAATGTGATCAACTGAAGAAACAGTTCTTTCTTCATTTGTGTTCTTGGCACTTTTGCTAATCACATATTGACTGTGGATTCTTGGTTTGTTTCTTCTACTAATTTCTAGGCTATTTTTCCTCCTTCTTTCCCTGCATCTTTTGTCAGTATCTTGCAATGGATGTCATGAAGGCTTACTCAGGTGTCTTTCTTTGTCATCCATCTCTTTTTGTTACTACATATTTGATTTTCTCCTGTTCACCACAGTTTTCTGGTATATTGGCCATGTTATCAGTTATCATCCACATTAAACAAGAAAAACCAAAAATTCACCATCGAATATTCTCTCACATTCCTTATTCTACTTGGCCTCTACACCCATGCTTTACTTTGTTGATGGTTCCAAGATCTCAAAATCCAGTTTTCAGATCCATGTCTATTCAGTTTTGACCTGTCTATGAGCTTTAGCAGCCCTCCATTCAGAGTAAAACTTGTCTTCATAACCTTTTTTTTTTTTTGTCTGTGGATAACACAACTCTCACCTCAAAGGGTATACAATTTTTATTCTGCAGTGCCTATTTAGGTTATCTAAATTTCATTTGTCAATTTGGCAATGCTTTTATGAAGTTTTTGTTGTAAAAGAGCAAAGAAAGTCAGACATCAGGATCCTTTTCAAATATGTTTTTGAGTACATCAGGTTGGTGAGTTGTGTCAGAACAAGGGAATCTGCTATTTTTTATACTACTCAAAATTGGCTTGTTTAATTATAAGATTTGATTTACTAGTTAACTGTGTAACTTCAGTTTGGAATCACCAAATTGGTGGTGCAGTAAAGGCCCACTCTTGATAAAAGCAGGGGACAGGTAGTAGAGAGAAGGCTGAGGCAGTAACTGGATGGGATTTTAACTGGCCAGGTCTTATTGCCCCAGGACAAAGTTTCATGTGAGATCTAAGAACAGGTCTTCAGTCTGATGTATATTTTGCAACACAGTATTGGAGGAGGCTGGAATGAATTTCCTTCTCACTGGTGCATTGAGATCAGGAGGCTGACTAAGAAATAGCCATAGGTGGCTGCAGCCCTACTTCTTAGTCCCATCCATAATGCCTCTTCAGGCTGGACTCTAGCACATGCAGGCACTGTGGTTGCTGCTTCAGTCTCTGTGAACTCCTATTATCCCTGCTTAGTTGATTCTGTGGGCTGAGTTCTTCTGGTGTCCTTGACTTCTCTGGCTCCTCCATTCTTTCTGCCCCATCTTCACTAGGGTTCACCAAGCTCTGCCTAAGGGAATCTCTATTTCTGACTTCTGCTGCTGCCTGAGGGCATCCTTAGCTTTTGGGTTGGTGGAAGCTAATGGTCTGTTTGTACATTAAAAACTGACAACCACAGTCACAAGGATGTTATGTCAGACACAGCAGTGGACAAACCATGGCTCTTAATGGGGGCTAAAAATACTTAATATAAATTGGCCCTGACTTTGCAATATTAGAAACAATCATTGTTCTTTTTAATCTGTCCATTGGCTTTGTAGAAATCTCAGTGTAAGGTAAAATTTCTTTCCAGAAATTTTTTTCATAGCATCTTTGGGGTACAATATTCTGTTTCTCCTTATTTCACTACCTGTATGCATTTTGTTTCTTGACACAATCTCTTGGCTCTTTTTTCTGATATCTTTAAATTGTGGAATTGTGTTCTTATTCTTTGTTGGTTTGCTCTCTGGTTTAATTAATCTTCTCACACTTTCCCGTTTAGTATAAAATAACAATATTAAAAGTGGTACCTCACCTCACTTAACACTGTTAATTGGCCTGAAGTGTTTATTATCTATCCTGCAATAGGCCTTAAGATTCACATAAACCCAGTCAAGAATCAGACGGAACTACATTTGCCTTTTTCAGTTTTCATCTTAAGCAGTGAGTGTAATATATAAGCACATTTTACAAAATGTTGGGAAATATCGTTTTTATATTATAAAATGAAGAAGATAAAGAAGTACTTATGATGAAGAAAGGATATCCCTTTAATTACAGAGCTCAGGGTACAGAGCTCAAAATTTAAAAAAGAAAAAGTTGATGTCTAAGAACAGGGATCAAAATGTAATTTTTCTAAGTTTTTAGAAAGTGGCTAGAACGTAGTATATCCTACATAAATATTTGTTCGAATAAATAAGGATCACAAATGTACTTCAATGAAGTTAGAGAGAAAGTATGGATGTGAAAACAGGACCTCTCAAATGCCTGCAAAAACCAACAATATATGATGAGTAGCCAGGATATAAATGAGACAGACCATTTAGTAGTAGCAGAAGAAACAGAAAATGCTACAACAGTGGCACCAAGTATTATATGCATTAGGAATATAAAAGGCATAGTTTTTGTTTCCAGTGAGGTAAAGAGATATCTAGGCTGCTATGAAGTCAAGTGGCACAAATATCATATATGGGATGTTCAAGAAATCTGCCCCTGGGGGGGGAAACAACAAGCATCATTAACAGTGACAAACATTATATAATTGACTTTCACAGATCTCTGGAGATTAACAAGAAGCTTGTAACAATCTCAGGACTATTTAGAAGGAAAACTGGAAGCACCACAATAAATCTATTGGTTTCTCTGGCATTTTCACTTTTATTACTATGTTACATGCTCAGTTTGAAAACTACCAGCCTTGTAACTAGTCAAGTCACGAAATGCAATACCCCACTAATCATGGGAGAGTGAAATGAAGCTTTCTTTACAAAGTACTGTCTCTAGAAAATTGTTGCTTTTGGACCTGTGTGTCCATTCTCAAGCTTGTCTTCATTGAACTTGACTATTGACTTTGTGCAAGTACACTGTTCCCAAGACATGTGCTCAAAAGAAAAATGAATAGCTTTTGTTTTGGTTCACAGCTATTTTAACAGAGACACCAGCTGGAGTTAAGAAAAGCCCGATGAAAAAATTTTAAATGGAAAAAAAAAGTGAAACTGAGGTGATAATGGGAATGGGGAGGCCTTAAGATTTCAAAATCTAAAATTCCATGTGAAAAGGCAGATTTATTTCACATAACTTTGGAAAACACTGGCAAGATCCTTGTTTTTTATTCAATGTGGCCTTGGTTTTGGGGTTTTTGTAAAAGCAGGAAGGCCCAGACAGAGCTATAAATCACCCAGGAGTGAGTGTTGATAGCATTATTGCATCTCCCACATGAGCATTCACACACTTCTTTAGGCTAAGAGACTTAACATTTCAGTGGATTAAAAGAGAAAAGAACATAGCTTTGCATAAGTAGTCTTATAAAGACACCAAGGTGCGGGGGGCAGGGGGGGTGCAGCAATAGTACCAAATGATGACACATATAATGATTGGTGGGGGTGAGTTTTTGATTTGTACTTATCTTATTACAATAGCTAAAATTTCAAGTTTTCAACTAAAGAATCATGGCTCATGCAAGGAAACAAGGAAACCAGCTTCATATATAAACTTAACTGACCTTTACTATGATATTACACTTTTTAAAACAGCTTAAGTTTCCACACACTGGAAAGCAAACAGAAAGTTATTATGCAGCTGAGAACAGTTGAGTAAAGGGTTAGCTGTCTTATAATTTTCCTAATTCATTTAAAAAGTTACCTAAACCTAGAGCTGTGCTCTGAAGATCTATGCTCCTTGACTCAGTCCACATGAGTGAGGGTCATGTAGAGCAATTTGTCAATGGAGCAAACTTTTGTTATATTTATTTAATTTAAATTAAAAACAATCTTATTTTATACATAAATCCCAGTTCCCTCTCCCATTCTCCCATGCCTCCCACCGACCCCCATCCCATCCTTCTTCTACTCCATAGAAAGGGTGAGGCCTTCTATGGAGGAATCATCAAAATCTGTCACATCCTCCCTAGGGGGAGAGCCTAAGCTGAGAAAGTTTCCCTCTATGGGGAATGGGTTCCCAATAATCATTCGTACACTAGATAAAAATGCTGTTCCTTTTGTCCAATTAGCCCTAGCCTCAAAATTTTCATTGCAGTAAGTCTTTTGTCTTGTTCAATGCCTCCAGCAAACCTTCATCACTGAACCCTCATAGTAATTCCTCTTATATCCTGCTGTTGCCCCAGTCATGGGGTTCTTGTGGTTATCTTTCTGCAGGTCCAGTCCCTTCACATACACCTTCAGGTCATTGACAGGGTAGATGTTAGGGTGAGACATCCCAAGACCCAGCATGTGGATCTGGGTGATAGCTGAGCTGGTTGGTCCAGACTGCTGGGGTCACCTTTGTCAGGCAAAGGGCAGACCCAGCTCTTCTATTAATATTAAATTGATGTTAATTCCAGCTAAGTCTTTCTGAGAAGGCTAAGACAATAATCTCCTGATCAATAATTAATGAAACAACTCACAATTCTGTCATAGACATGAAGTTAAAATTACATGCTAAAAAATACCTGTGCAATAAAAATAAAATTAGGAATCTTAGAAGCATGGTAAAATATTTAAAAGAAAAAAAAAGATGTTTCAAATATAACATTCACCATACTATATTTGGTAATTACTACGGAATTACTACAGTAATTACATTTGGTAATTACTACGGAAATAGAAGACTTGAAAACAGTGCAAATCAATGAGACCTTATAGATATCTGTGGCCCATGTATGCTAACCATAACAGATACAGATTTTTGACAACTGCTTAGGGATTGACCTGAATGGGACAACAAGAAATGAAGTAATACCATAGAAGCTGGGATCTGGGGGATCCTGGTGGGGATGTCTGCAAACTCTTCAGGTTTATTATATATAGCATGAATAGCAGAGCTGGGATAGCTCATCTCTACAGGGTAATAGACTCTGGTTGCCATTATCTGTGAGGAGGAAGCTGCCCACAGTGCCTGTATGCATTGGTTTTAGCTAAATATCAAAGTTTGTAAACATCTTTACTCATCCTAACACAGAGGGTTTTGACATTCCTGTGGGCTGATCCAGGAAAGTGCCACCATTCCATTGAGTCTCAAGAATTAGGGGAATTAGGGTCTTTGACATAGCCATGCTCATGACAATAATACTCATTCCACTACTCTCCACATAGATCAAAATCTAAGTACACTAAATTCAGGTCAAAAGTCAGGTGCAATGAATTTAAGAAAAATAAAATCATAGGTCATGTACTTCTTAATCACAAAAGATTGAAATTAGAAATCAAAACAAAAATTAATTTGAAAAACTGATAAAGTCATTCACCCACATACACACACATGCCTACTCATACACATACACAAACACACACACACACACACACACACACACACACAGAGAGAGAGAGAGAGAGAGAGAGAGAGAGAGAGAGAGAGAGAGAGAGAGGGAGAGAGGTGAATATTATTCCAGTATGTATAAGGGAAAAATCTAAAAGAACAAAATGAAATGGGAGTTTTAAGATATTTTGACATGAATGCAAATGGACTTGTAACTGAGAAAATGCATTTATTATCTTAGTTGTAGATGGTAGTTCACACCTGTAATCTCTGTATTCAAGAGGATCATAGTGAGTTTAAGGTCTGCTTTCCAGGACAACTTGGGCTACAGTAGGAGATTTTCTCAATGAGTAATTAAATACATATATTCCATGAGGCAAATATTCTAAAAAACAAGGAATTGAGTAGATTCTGTTTAATGAAATTTACTTCATTGGAAATATCTATAGAAATACAAGGCTAATCAATGAATAAGTAAATAATTGTTTTCAGATGCTTGGGGAAGGGAGAGGTGTGACTCACTTGAAAACCTGTCGTATAATTCCAAAGGTTACATTTCATATGATTTAATTTACAACTCTAAGTATTTTAATAAAATCAAAGAATAGACTGACAGATAAAGGAATTGGAGCAGCATTCCCATAACATTATGGTCATTGCTCTATATTAACAACAGGGGAATATGTGATAGGTCTTTGTAGTATAGATTATTGTGACAGAATATAATTATTGTTGCAAAGATGCACGCCCTGGAGTATATCTTAAATACCTTCATTTCCTTTCACCTACTTCATCTCTGCATTTGAATGACTATATGCTTAAATCAGAAAATCCTTACTTCACAGTAGATAATTCATCTAGACCCTTAAACACTTGAAAATATAAAACTATAATGTCAGTCACAGGATGCAGAGAGATTGGTAATAGCCTCATAATTCATCCAAGAAAAATTCTATAGTGATTGAAAGTAACACTTTCTACAAAATCCACATTCACAGATACTTATAGAGGGACTGTAGAAAATTAATTTGCATCCATCAGTTGTTGACAAATTTCTGAAGTGCCTGTCATGAATGTGTTTCAATTAACATGAAATTAAAAACATACTGAACATGATAATTCCATGTTCACTACTGTTCAGCATTTATTGAAATTTGGTTAATATCATAACAATTAGAAGTGTGAATAATGTAATACATAGAAAATGGTACTTAAACATTTTTCCAGTTCAACTACACATAGCCAGTGCTGTAGCAGGTTTCTTGGATTCCATAACAGGAAGTAAGGGAGTTAGAATTTTTACCATAACTGAGCTAATTGATTGATTAGGCTTAAATAGTTGCATACAGTAAGTTCATTTGTTGCATGTGAGATCTCTCAGACCTATTGTATTCCATCCTAATGCATAGTTTTTTATTATTTCTAATCTAAAATATGCCTATTTTGAGAAAATAAATTTTAGAATTTAAGTTTGTTCTGGGAAAGGATGGGAAAGAAGACACATTACAAAGAACAATCTCCAATATTACTAATCTTTTATGAAAAATTTGTTTTTGCTGTTACCAAGAATTAGAATTTTTTATTTGAAGGGTATTTGTATACTGCATTGCACAACACCAACTGAATACTAGAATATGCTAGAAATACATTTTGACAGGCTTTTAAAAGGCGTTTTCTCTACTTTCTCTCCTCATGTCTCACCATCCATTTACTTTTCATCACACTGTCTTACATTGGCACAATCCTACAGAAATCATTTATTTTCAGTCTCAGGTCTACTTGTCAGATCAAAGAGTAGATTTCGCTAACATTACTTAAAACAAACAAGCAAGCAAGCAAACAAACAAACAGACTTTTCTTGTCTGTCTCATACCTCTCCTTTTTCTGAACATTATCTACAATATTAGATATTAGAATGAATGCACTCTCTTCTGGCCCAGCTTAGCCACACTTACAAAGGGAACATAGCATTTCTAATTAGATAATACTCTATGATCAAAGTTCCTCCTGGCATGTCCATGCTGCCATAAATATACTGACCTTGTTTTCCTAATTATAGTGGATTGTTTCCTCCTTAGACACACACTTCTGACTTTTATTCCTGTGTGATGTTTCCCTCATCTGCATATGCTGATCTTCATGAACCTAACCTGTTTTGCAGGACTTGACTTTGATCTGTGGAATCTTCCACCTGAAGTATCTTTCCTGCATTAAGCTGTCTTAGATAATAGTTACCACCATTGAACAACAAAAAGAGTGAAATGGCTTGTACATCTTTTCTCCAAATCCTACTTTTAGCATTAGTAACTGTGACCTTGTTTTATTACTACAACTTTTTATTTTTCCCCTCCTCTATGATGTTCAATCTTCATAGACATTTTGCTTTGCTTACATTTTACTCTCAGATATCAATCTTTATTTATTTTCTTAAAATTTTAATTTGAAAATATATTATTTTCATATAATATATTCTGATTGTGGTTCTCCCTCACCCAATATCTGCCAAATCCTTTCCACCTTTCCATGCATCCAAATACACACCATCTTTGGTTCTGTCTCATTAGAAAACAAACAGGTATCTAAAAATTCCACTTGTGATTTTTCTAACCAAACATGGGGCTGGTCCCTGGAGCCCACTGATTTTTCACCTACCACTCAGTAGATATTTATTGCCTTTTTTATTTAGGTCCTGTATTTTTGAAACTTCATGGGTGCAGCTTTCTAGTCATGTTTAGAGGACCATAGACATCCTGGTTCTCTGGTTCATACAATTTTGTCTATCCTGTCTTTTGTGTTTTTGCTTTGAGCCTAAGGTGAGTAACCAGACTCAGAAAAAAGCAATTGTCATATGTTCTCATATTTTTTATGGGTCTTATCTCAAAATCTTCAGATTTAAGTATAAAACTTGGAGTCACTGTAGGAACTCTGAAACAGAAAGGGAACATACTAGGAAGGGAGAAAGAGCTGTACTAGGACACAGGTGCTATGGAAAAAAAAAAAAAAACAGAAAACGGGGGTGTTACTGGGAGAAGAAAGGAAACATACAGAGGAAGAAGAAGAAATGGTAATTAACACTTAAGCATATCTGAAAAAAAGTGACCGTTTATTTTTCTTAAAAGCACTTAAATGTGTGTGTGTGTGTGTGTGTGTGTGTGTGTGTGTGTGTGTGTGTGTGTGTAAAACCTGCCTGCTTTTGAGTTGCTCATTAGGGTAATCAAAGAGACTCCAACTATAGAGAATTGCCATTGTACTTGGTTGCTTCCCTGAACATGTAGAGAAGACTCTATTTTTGAAGATAGCCCACAGTTTGATGCAGAACTTGGAGGAATCAAGCCAGAAGTGAGCTGGAAGACTCCTTTCTAAGGACTAGCTCTCATAGTATCCAAAGGAGCTACACAAGCTGCCAAGGGAGAAAAGAAATCATAATTCTGCCCACATGTAGAGCCTTCAAATTCACCAGTGACTTCTAGTAATATTGATCCAATACTACCTTAATGGTGTTTTTACCTTGGTTGTAACCAACAGCTGCTTAATTGGACTCAAGGTATTCCTTTTAGGACAGAATTCATGACTGGGACTGTAAACTTCATCAAACAACCATGGCTGGAGAACAGAAACACATAGATAGAGACACCAATGTAGAGAAGCAATTGGTAAAGCTTGGGAGAAGGATCATAGCCAGTGTGAAGACTGACTTGGAAACTCACTTAGGGTGTTCACTGAGAACACCATGAGAACATGACTCATGGTTCCTAAGATGCAAAGATCAACGTTTCTACCAGCCAGCAAGTACCTGTGATTATTTTGTGATAGCCATAAATCTAATGAATCAAAATGCTGTAACATACATGAGCAATGTAGTTTTAACCTGTTCTAATCTATAGACACAAGCGTGGAATACTTTACAGACTGCCTTTGCCAAATCCATGTCATATGACTCATACATAATTTTATCTGTATAGTCGCATTTCTCTTTTACTCTATTCCTTTTATTGTCATATCATAAGCCAGCATTGCAAATTGCATCTAGAACCTAGGAACGTTGTTAGATGTTATCAAATGTTTGTCATTGTCACCAAAATATGTCATTAATTTACATTGCTGCTTTATTCTTATATACATCCATTCCCACCAAAATCTGCAAACCTCTGTTCCAAAGCCCCATTTCCTAGGCTCAGATGGCATGGAGATAACTGACACTCAACACCAGAGACTGCCTTGCTGATTTTCCCCTTCCATCTATGATAATCTGAGACTCATCGTATCTTTCACTTTCCTGCTCCCAGTTGTCAGCTACCATATGCTGACGGTGCCCTTTCCACATAGATTGGCATTAACATAAGAGAAAACATTATTCACATCTTTAGCATTATACATTTTTGTCATCTCTCTTTCCCAACTTTGCTATTCATATTCAAGGTAATTATTTTCTCTAGTTAATGCAAAAACTCCTTAATACTGTAATTATTCTTCCCTGGAATATTTTAATTGGATGTTTATAATATCTGAAGTTTATTTCATTTGTGTATTGAACAAATATCATAGCACGATTGATTCAGTATAAGAGGAAAATAAATTATTAGGTTTATTTTGTAATTTTTATAATAACACATATAGAGGACAGGACCACAATAGTAACATACTTTGAGAAGTTCAGTTCAAAATAGAAGTTAATTACCTTTGCTAAAATTAATGCCAGGATTTTAGAGAGCTGGAACAAAATTTAATCATGGGATCCTGTAGTTCTTCATAGGTTCCATGCCTGGGAGCTTGAACCTACCTATGTGTTTCAAACAGGTGTCAGAATGGAGCAATTGTATTGATTTATGCGCTGAGGTATCAACATAATGGAGTTAATAAATATAGTTTAAGAAATGAAATGGCATCCAGAATACAGTGAAATAAATATGTTAATTGGTGGGCTTTCACTGAGTAAGTGGAAATACATACTTAATAAGAATCTACATTTACTTTCAATTCCATTATCCAGCGTGGTAGAGCACATGGGTTAGTGTGAAGATTCAGAAATCAGAGCAGTAGGGTTTTAATGCCAGGCTCTGTCTGCCATATTAGGTGTGATAATGTTTCAGTTTATTGTGCACCATTACATACATCATTGGGGTGTAACTGAGAATCTATACAGACTTCTTATGCAAAGTGTTATATCTCAAGTCTTTTTAGAAACACCTGTTGCAGTACAAACTTTAATTTTAAAAGTTTATGTATTAAAATTCTTCTTGTTTCAAAGTTCTATGCATGTTATTCCCTTATAAATCAATGCCCCTTATTAGATGCGAAATGCCTAGTGTTCATGTTGAATTACAAATTTTATAATATTTAACCCATGATGAGGGAAAGAAATGATGTCTTTAAATGTTTTAACTTAAATTTGCATATCTAAATCCTCTATTTAATTGGTGAATTTTGTTAATAGTGTTACAGTTAATAAGTTACATAATTTTAGGATCCAACTCATTTGAACCTTAACTTTTAGGTAAGTGTAAAGAAATTTATTAACCAAGTATTTTGTAAACAAAACACTATAGAAAATTAAGTCTTTTGATGCTGTTTTTATTTTGTACGTTATTAAGTATTAGATCTATGTATATCAATATGAGTCACATTTATTTCTAATGATGAACAATGTGTTTTCTTTATTTTGTGGAATGATATATTGATTTT
The DNA here is from genome assembly GCA_030556225.1 of Cricetiscus sungorus. Taxonomy (NCBI): domain Eukaryota; kingdom Metazoa; phylum Chordata; class Mammalia; order Rodentia; family Cricetidae; genus Cricetiscus; species Cricetiscus sungorus. The sequence continues at coordinate 27,531,934 of JANBXA010000734.1, forward strand.
AAGCTTAATAATTATTCTTGTGTGCAAATTATGAATCTTAGTCACCCTTAAATGACATCTGGAATATTAATTTAATCATAAAATTTAGAATGATAAATAACTGACAAGCTCTATTGTTGATGTTAATGATAAATTTGTTCAACTGATTTACTTTAGATGGATTCTGAGAAGTTATTCATAATGAACAATATAACATTTAAATAGAAATTCTAATCAAACATGTCTTCTATAGAGGACTATGTAAGTAGTTTGAGGCATACCTTCTGTTATCTGTGAAGACTGCTTGGAAAGTGACACTGTCATGATCACTCACCTCCTTATCATACTATGTACTCAGATCCTTTTCTCTCTTGCAGATTTCACTATTCAAATATATGTCTAATTTCTTTTTTTTTTATATTAGACAGTATTACTGAAGTCTTCACTAACATCTACGTGACAAGTTTTGGCCCTGTCTCAGATACAGATATGGTAAGTTTATTTTATTTTATTTTTACACATCAAATGTGTTTCTTAACTGATTGGAAACTGGCAATAATTTAGAGTTAAGTATGTATTATTATTGTCACATAATTCTTTATATATCTCATGTCTGGCCACATGAGTAGAGAATTGAGGATGAGTTTTTGGTTTTTTTGTGGAACACAGCTCCAGCTTTAATGTTTATATGAGCTCATTATATACATCTTCTAATTTTCTTCTTCAAATGTTCTACCTATATGCTACAATACATAGAATTATAATTTATGTAAAACAATTGTATTATTGGTGATGATTTTTCTAGAATTAAGACACTTGTTTGACTTCCATATGACTGATGGGTTTCATAGGTACTTGCTTCTCACTAACACTGGCATTACATGAAGCTATCCTCATGACATAGAGGAACGTGGTTGCCTTGTCATATAGTCTACACACACAAGAAGCACACGGAAACCACAATGAATAAAACTACTGTGTTGAAGTTTTTGGATTCTGTTGAATTGATATTCATTTGTCTTTCTTTAAACAAGAATGTACGAGGAGGAAATTGATGAAGTAAGACAAATTCATAATTTTTTTAAAAATGTTAGCAATCATTCCTCTATTTCTATGGCTAACTACAATGCTCTGTAATAGAAATCTACTAGAAATAATATTTCCTCATTGTCAACATTTCAGATTATGCCATATCTATCAGCTACCACCTGCCTTGCTTCCTTTTCCCCCAAGATGCACCTCTTTGTCCCATGGTGCATCTTTGCCACCTGAGAGGTTCATAATCTCTTTCAGCCCTCAAATGCCTGGTACTTCTATGCTAATGCCTTAAGTTCCAGGGAATGAAAATAAGAAGAGATGCCTTTGTTGGTTGTTTGTCCGATTCTCCTCACCTTCCAATTTCTTTCCTCCATCTAAGAATACAGAAGGGTAAAATTTGGATATTTTCTACCTGAATGTACAAACAAAAGAAAGTAAAACATTCATCCTTTTCTGGTGCTTGTAAACATTCCTTTCATGATGATATCTCTGATTTCTGTGAGTGAGCAGAATTTCCACTTTTACAGTACAACTATTTTGTTTTCCTGCTAACAAAATGAAATTTCTACATCACTTAATTTCTTCTATGTCCTGAGTGGTGGACAGGGTGGAGGATTGTGAGGCAGAGGGGAGAGCTTCACTTTTAAACAGGGTGTTAACACAAAAATGGTGAGGTCTTTAAAATTCTTTCAAAGTGACAATTTAATGAGTTCTTTCCTCACAACAGTCCTGAGACACAGGAACAATTTTGGAGCAATAGGAAAACATTCTGTGAAACCCAATCATCTCCTGTCCTGTTTTTGTTCTTATTGTTTTTTCTTCCCTCAATTGTTGGGGATTGACTTCAGAATCAGGTAAGTGGTGATCACCTACTGTGCTACAGCAGAGCTGGTGACCTGAGATATTAATCTGTTATATTCCATAGATCAATGAAAGTAGACAGGACCTTCAAATGATAGCACATACCTATGTAATAGCAGTACATAACTCAAGTCTCAGGCTGATTGTAAAATGAGTTTGTATTAAAAATCCCCCTTGTTTTAGTGAGGCTAGTTTTAGTACATTCTTACAAATTTTAGATATGTAAGTAACTACTTAAATTCTATATAGAAAAAACAAGGAAAGGCAAAATTTTATCAAGTACTATATTGAAAAACTAGAGAACCCTCCACAAAATAAAAAAAGGAAAAATTGGTAGCATATAAACATACATATAATGTGTGTATAATGGTTACTTTTGGTGTCATACTACTAGCTAAAATAGAAAAATAAAATTCTATTAAATGACCAGATATCAGTAATTCTGCAACACTTTCACTTACTATATTATGAATATAAGAAGTAAGTTATTATAATGAATTTTGAAGGGAATATTTTTACATAAAAACCCCATGATAAAAAGCATATATATTTATAATTAGTTTCTGATGGCCTGTGCTTTGTATTTTGGGATTTAAGAAAAAAATACTCAGTGTCAATTGAGGGTGTGGTGGCATTCACAAGTAGTATCAATACTTCTGAAGCTGGGGTAACAGGGTCACAAATTCAAAGCCATTCTGGGCCACATATACTGTGAGTCTCTGTTTATATAGTAAACCAGAGAGGTAGATGAGGGATGGAAGGATAAAAGTAAGAGAGAAAGGAAAATGCAGTTATATTATTTCTGACAGACTCTATGGAAGTTTTTTTAATAGCGATGATAATAAATTTCAATAATCTTCCATTTCCATGAATTTTGTCCATTCTTTGCAAGTGCTAAGATGATGAAAAATTACTGTTAAGTATGTAACCATGAAGAATAGAACAAATTTTAAATATATCTGAATTTCACTTGAAATACTTCAGTGTCATCAGGGAATAAAGCCCAAGAAGTTTTATTGAGGGAAGTTTTAGTATGCTCAAGACATTCTCTTTTTGGGGGGGAAACTTATTACAATGAACATTACAATGAACATTAAAATGTGCTCGTATTTCCAACTGCATTAAATTTAGATTGATTTGAGTGGACTTATGTTTTATAGCATTTAAATAAAATAACAATCTTTGATTATTTTAGTTTTCTTTGTATACTTGGGAGCACCCATATACTGTGTGTGTGTGTGTGTGTGTGTGTGTGTGTGTGTGTTCTTATATATTTTTATGTATGCTTACTGTGAAAAATATTTTGCAAAATTAAATTTATATTTACAAACTACAAGCAAGGCCAATTTTAATACTCCTATCCTCAAACAATTCCATAAATTTTCTAAGATATAGAACTTCCTACTTGTGTTTACATCTGTATTCTTTTTTAACTGCCACATTTAGCTTCTTTGGAGAAAGTTTTACTAGTCACAAAACCAAAAATGTCAATATACTGTATCATCAGTATCTGCAATAGAAATGTCAATGAGTATATTTCCATAGAAGAAAAAATTTGATAGGATATCATCTCTATACTGGCACTACAGCCAAAGAACCAGAGACTGTTGGGAGGAAGAGGAGAAGAATTAGCATTTCCTAGTTATCAGTGTCATTGCTGGTTGTCCAATTCTGATTGGTCTGCCTTGAAATTGCATACACACCAAAAAGAAAACAGATGTATAGCAAGTTTTGTATATGCCTATACACGCATATTTGTGCATGTATATATGTGTATGTAAGTAACAATAATAACGAAAGAAAGAAAAAGAAGCTATTAAAATGTATGCTGGGTGCCTGAAAGGTGTTGAAGAGAGAGAGAGTAGCTGAGAGGGGTTAGAGGGAGAAGAAGGACAGGGAAACTGATGTAATTCAATTTCAATTTCTAACATAATTTTAAAAGTATCTATAAAGTGAATTTAAGCAGGACAATCTAACACAGAACATTATAACTATCAAAAGTTTTGTTAAGCATCAAAGGGGCTAAAATAGCACTTAGGGTGAAGTACTGGAGATTAACAGAATGAAGATGCAGAAGCAATTTAAACCAGGGAACGATGGAGGACACTTAAGAATTCACTTCTCTAAGGCAGTGAACCGACTCTTCAGTGAAGAAGGTTCAGCGGCTCCAGGAAGCCCTAGCTATAGCTGCTGAAGAAATGTGTCAGAGATGTGTGTTTTCTAGGGCTTCTTCTGGCCACTCCTAGAAACTTTGCCAGAGAAAAATCATGAAAAAATCATGAAGAAAAGCTTCCTCCTTTTGCCATGCACTGGAGTGTTCCTCTAGATGCCTCACTTGACCTGAAATGTTGACAGACTCCATTTTATAATCCAAGTAAGGGGAAGGGGGTTAGGTTTGTGGGTGAAACAAAAAAAAACATGGGGTGCTTGAACACATAATAACATATAATGGAAAGATGATTTAGAGTGAGGAACAATATATTCTTTGGTCACTGAAAAGGTTCTATGTCATATTTGTCTAGATCCAGGGAAGACAGATGAAATTAGAGAACATTTATTTTGAAAGCATATGTATGGACATGTACACATACATGTTCATCTGTCAGTACATAAATACACTATACATACATACAAGTGATATAGCTCACATTAACAGACAAACTCACATTCCGAGTCTAATAGAGAATATTAATCTGAGGTAAAAGAAATTATAAAAGTTATAAATATAATACTCATGCATAAAATTCTCAAAAAGTAATAATATACAGGAAGCATCTGAAATATAAACAAGATCCTCATCAAATTTGCGATGATAAATAACTTAGTTTTCATGATGATGAAGTGAAATACTTCATTCCTGATGAACAATTTTGAACTTGTGTTTAATAAAGACTGAGGTAATCTAAATAGACATGCCACAAATGGGAAGGAGAAGAACACACATTCTATAACCTACAAGTAAAACAGGGTATGGAGTCATATGGTTCCTGTCTCATAGAAGAAGCTTGTTAATAAAAAAAAAAAAAAAGGAAGATATTTTACTCCCCTTTTAGTTGTGTAACTGCAATTTTTTTCTATTAGATACATAATCTGTAGCAAAACCTAAACCTCTAAGGTTTCATGTTATGGTAAGTGATGTAGATTTGTTCTGACATTAGCTTGGGAGGAAATAGCAGCCTAGGGCAAAGAATTAAGAACCAAAGAAAAATCACCCACAGACACATGAATATTCATATACATATACATATACATATACATATACATATACATATACATATACATATACATATACATATACATATACATATACATATACATATACATATACACATGTACAGACACATGTTCACACTTGACTATCTAAACCTCATTAGCCAGTGTAATTGTCCAAAGAAAGTTGTGCATCTGAATTATAGTTAATGATTCTAATTACAGTGTCTGCAGTTAAGTTAAAAATCTTTAATTTCAACATTAAAAATTAATGAGTAAAGAGGTAATTAAGCTTTAAAATGTAATTGTGGCTAACAATGGGCAAAGTTTGCAGTAGGCATGAACACTACAGCAATTTCTCCCACACATGAATCACCCTTGAATTTAAATATAAAGAAATACATCCTTTCTATAAAAGACATAGATGTCATCTTTTGTATTCATGGAAATTTCATTGCATCATATGCTTTTCTGCAGTAGAAGTACAGCTACAAAATATTGCACTTATGCCTGTAAGAAGATCTACAGCTCAGTCAGTTGTTCCTTGCTCAGTGTTAGCACTATAGCTTGAACCCTGGCAACTTTGGAGTGTGATAGCTCATCCTTTATGATACTCACAAATGAGACAGTCAGGAAGTGTTACCATGATGCATTAATGACATTGATCTGCTTGTGCCCTAATTTTCTGTAGCACACACAAAATAATAGAAGACACAGAGACTGATATTGGGGTCCAAGATTCAAGCTGAAGATCATAAGAGCAAAGTAGCTAGCCACTAGTTCTTACTGCCACCTCAGGCTGAAAGAGCTGATCCTGCTGCCTCTCCTCAGCATTGCTTGAGAATCCTGAGACAGAATGACTTCCTGTCTTCAATGGGGCTGGAAAATGAATGCCTGATATTGAGACCTTGCTCCTGTCTTATATACCTCCCAAATGATGGGATTAAAGGTGTGTCATCCCAGGTGCTGAGATCATCTTTGTGTGAGCTATTTCTCTTTAGGACTGGATCAATATTGTGTAAATCTAGGTGGCATTGGATTCATAGAGATTCATCTACCTCTTAATCCTGAATCCCAGGATTAAAGGTGTGTAACACCACCTCCAAGTTTCTGGGTGCTGGAATTAAAACTGTGTGCCTGGCTTTCATGTCTTGTGGCTGACATTGGTTTCTGAATCCTTAGGCAAGCTGTAGTAAGTCATAAATAATATATCACCACACTTTTCTTTCTCTAAATACAAAACACATTATCTCAGAAATCCTAAGAAGCCAGTGCAATGTTGTGTCCTTCACAAGTCCAGACAGCTGTAAGATAGTAGTGTCTAGTGGAAAGTTCACATTGTCCTTCACATTTGTCATTTGTCAGTGTAGTGGTTTAGGGAACTTGGCATGCAGTGTATATCAGAAAAGAAGAATATATTCCTATTTTACACATTGATCCCTCTCTCTCCCTTCCATGTCTTCCAACTCCCCTCCTGTCCCATCATCCTCCCTCACTGCACAGGGAGGGTGATGCCTTCCAGGAGGGATCATCAAAATATGTCAAGCCATTTTGAGTAAGATCTTGGTCCTCCCTCCTGCCTCTGGACTAAGGGAGTATCCCTCCATGGGAAATGTGCTACCAAAGTCCTTTTCTGCACCAGGGATACATCCTGGTTCCACTGTCAGAGATCCCTTAGACTGCCCAGGCCTTCTAACTGAGACCCATGTTCAGAGGGTCTGAGTCGTTCCAGTGCTGATTTCCCAGCTATCAGTCTGAGGGTTCATGAGATCCTCCTTGATCAGATCAGCTGTCTCTATGGGTTTCTGTAGCCTGGTCTTAACCTCCTTTCTTATCACTCCTCCCTCTCTGCAACTGGATTGTAGGAGTTAGGCTCAGTGTTTAGCTGTGGGTGTCTGCTTCTGTTTCCATCAGCTATTAGATGAGGACTCTATGATGGCATAGAAGCTAGTTATCAATCTCATTTCAGGGAAGGACATTTAAGGTAGCCTTTCCATTATTGCTCAGATTGTTAGTTGGGGTCAACTTTGTAGGTATCTGGACATTTCTCTAGAGTCAGTTTTCTCTTCAAACCTATAATGGCTCCTTCTATTATGGTATCATAGTATCTTTGTTTGTGTGTGTGTGTGTTTGTTTTGCTCTCTTCTATTCATCCCCTGACTCAATCTTCCTGGTCCCACATGTTCTCTCCTTCTCTTTCTCCTGACTCCCTCTCCACTCACTGCCCCCTTCCACTCCCAATATGCTCATGAGAGTTTGTTCCTTTCCTCTTCTGTGAGGGAACTTGTATGAATCTCTTAGGTTATTCCTTGTATCCTATATTCTCTGATGGTGTGAATTATAGGCTGGTGGTCCTTTGCTCTATTGGTGTTTAAATATTATTTACAGGCTAGTTATTGACACATTGGAATGTGAAGGTAAGACTCAAAGGCTACTTTGACACATCAGAGGATTTCCGGAATGTGCAGAAATGGTTCACAAGATAAGATTCATAAAGACCTCATTGGGATATGCTGAAGATTGCAAACCTTCTTGGGCTATGCTAAAGACTATAAGCTTGTTATTTTCTGAGTTTCTCTAAAAAGTGATGTATATTAGGTAGAAATATAACACATCTGTAGACTTATGGTTCTCAAAATTCTATAGTTGATATCAGGCGATGGAAGGAGGAAAGATGAGGTACAAAGAAGCTGTTTCAGGCAGGATATGACTCTAGGCTCACTTGGGAATAATTGGGATGGTAGTGTTCAAAGAGAAATATGGCAGTTATTTAAAAACCTGTACTCAATTAATGATTTATTGACTGATTAGATACAGAAATAAAAGGAAAAAAAAAGAAGAATGAAGGTTTGGGGACTTGGTAACATTTCCAGAGAAGAGAATAAATGAAGAAGGGGTTAACAGAGCCCACTATCTTTCTGGGGTTGGGGAGTGTTGTGTAAATTTGGAACATCAGTATTAAATGTCCTGGCTTCCTAGGGACAGCATGCCATTTCTCACCCTCTGTATTCTGTTGGAAAATTATAACTAAACAATCATGATTTATTAAATTAGAGTGATTTTTAAGCTAGGATTTGCATGGGCTGGAGATATGGATCATCAGTTAAGAGTGACTGCTGCTTATCCAGAGGACTAGGATTTGATCACAGCACTCATGTTGAGAGGTTCATAATGACAAGAAAACTCGAGCTCTAGGGGATGTGACACCCTCTTCTGGCAGACATTCTCATAAACGCACAAGGACAAAGACACACATGACACATATGTGCACTTAAATAAAAAGGTACATCTTTATAACAGAATTGGAATCTAAACTGAGTGAAAAGAAGACAGGCAGTTTAACCCTAGTCTCCAACATTCTCCACTTCCTGACTGTGGATGAAGTACCACCATCTGCTTCCTGTTCCTGTTTCTGGATTTTTCTGTTATGATGGACTTCACCCTGTAGATATGAGTGAAAATAAACCCTTCCTTTTTAAACAAAATTACATGCATAAAAATCCAGACATTGAGGGCTTGAGGTCAACACCCATACAATGTGTTCAAAGCATACCCTCTAGATAGACTGGCAGGCATAATAGGGTTTCAGATTCCATGGTGGGATCCCAACCCAATAGTAGTAGCAAGAAGAGGAAGATGTGACTTAGAGGATATCCATAGAGGAATGTATTGCAAAAGTAGTGAGATGAAAACTATCTCCTTTTCTATGGCAAAACTGAGAAAAAAGTGCTTAAATGTGTCATTAGATTAAGAACAAGGAGGTGTTTGCCGATGGTGATAAAAGCAGCCAGATTGCAGTGGGTGGAGGCATGTGGGAAGTGAGGAAGTGAAGAAAGAGTGAAGGCAACATTTGTAAGCAGCACGCTGAGAAGAAGGTGCTACAGAGGGCAGTAGTTATAAGGCATTATGACTCTCAGTGAGACTTTAATTTTTAAAGATTGCATTGAACTTCTCCCTGTTCTCTGAGCATGCCATTATCACTAACAGCTTGCTGCCCTTGTACATATTTCTTCCCATACTTGTTATACCAATCTACTTCTTTGCCAACTGGAATATTTTATGTAGTCAAGGCTAAGTTCAAATTTAACTTTTTCTCATACTTTTTTTCTTTTGCTGTCGTCCAAATAATAAATCCTTCTTTGCACTTCAACATGTAGTTTTCATGTGTGTGTGTGTGTGTGTGTCGTGTGTGTGTGTGTGTGTGTGTGTGTGTGTGTGTGTGTGTGTGTGTGTGTGTGTGTGTGTGATTGGTATGAGTGTGTGTGTGTGTCCTCATATACTGGAAAGATCATTGTCTTGGCATAGTTATTTATATGTATGTATATATATATACATATATATATATTTCAGTAGATTTAATAAGTAGATAATTTGTCCATGACAAAATTGGAACCAGAGTTATATTAATATAACAAGGATGTGCCCTCAAATTAATCACAGTACAATGAGGGAAGATGCTAAAACTAACTTTGAAACAGCATGATAATGATTTTTATAAGAATATTTATAAGTGAACATGGTTGGGGAAAGAATATGGATTGAGCATCCAGAATTCTCAAAGGTTTCTAGGGAAGGAAGTTTATCTGAGGAGGGTCTCTATTTGAAGAATGAATACTCCTTTAGTACAAATTGATAGTGAAATATAAAATTCATGACCAGTACATCTGTGAATATTCAGGGAAGCTGTGCTGGGAAAGTACTGTGTGTCTGGCTAGGAAGGCTGCTGTAGTCATATGAGTCCCACAAGGTAGGTAAGCAAACAACTCTGAACACAACTTCAAAACAATAGGTTCCAGATACCAAAGAACATCTTTGTTCATGGCTTACTTATCCTGTGTTCACATTCATATGTGGGATTAGATTAATTGAAAATAGTTACATGGAAACAACATGAAAACACACATGTGCATACCATGTATTTCTCATCTGTGGAATAAAGAGTTATGACTTTTGTTTAAAGGGAAACTGATGCATTATCTTCTTGCATCTGCTTTTACTAATGGCATTCTCATATGTTCAGGATTTCATTGCTTGGAATCTTTATAAATCATTTCATTTGCTGCACTACTCCTCATTTATTCATTTGACATTCATTCATGGATTAATTACTGTTTATTTCTAGTGGTTCAGAAATTTTTCTAGATACTGTTGAAATGGGAATTTGTCATGAAATGGGAATTTGTGAACTGTGCTTTCAGTACATAGTAGGAGATGATCAAATGTAGGAAACTGGTAAAGAAGAGTGAAGGTGTCACAGATCAATGGACAAGCATAGGCAGATGATTTGATACGTCAATTTGAGTGTATGCATGTATGTGTTGAGGGAGTATGTTGCTAGAGTAAGACTTGACAAGCAGGGACATGATCTTGCAGAGATCTGGAGACTGTAGGACTATTCTAAAGGTTTTTAGAAACTCAAGTTACCAAATTCAGGAATGTTATACATTTCAGAACACTCATACATTGTGACAGCATCTTAATGCATCCCACAGCTTAAAGATGTCAGACGAATGCAGTGTATGTATCAATCTCCTGTGCAATCTATATCTCCTCTCCTTGACATACGTGGAAGTGTACCATTGAGGAATTGGCTTCCACCTGCATTTCTTCTCTTGTTTGATCATTCAGAATGGAGACAAAGACAAGGAATTCTAGGAAAATCCTGACCAATTTCTCCTCCCTCCTCTCTTCCATCCCCATTCCCTCTCTCTCCCATCTTCATTACTCTGCCTTCTCCCTTCAGAAAAGAGCAGTACTCCCAGGGATATCAACTAAACATGACATAGCACATTACCATAAGACAGGGCACATGCCCTCATATGAAGGCTGGACAAGGCAACCTGGTAGGAAAAAAAATCCCACAAGAACGCCAAGCGACACAAGCAAAACATGTTTAGGGGATCTATGTCAGACCCACACAGGCTCTGTGATTGCTGCTTCAGTTTCTGTGAGCCCCAATTACCCTGGACAGTTGAGTCTGTGAGCATTGTTCTTGTGGTATCCTTGACACCTCTGACTCCTACAAAACCACCCCCCCACACACTGCCTTCTTCAGCAGGATTCCCTGAGATCAGCATTATGTTTGGCTGTGTGATGGGAGATGTTATTCTGTAAATATGTTTCTCATACTGGTTAATTAATAAAGCACCGTTGGCCAATGAGAAAGCAAAATAGGTGGGGCTAGGAGACAAGGAGGAAAGAGGAAGTAGTGAGGAGGAGTCAGTATATAGAGCTAGAGGAAGCAAGATGTCGGGCCCGCCGCTCCCCGATAAGAAGACCACGTGGAAATACTTAGATAAGTGGAAATGGGTTGATAATTAAGACAGAGCTAGCCCATGAACAATAATGGTAACAGGCCAACAGGACTGTATCAAATACAGAGTCTCTGCATGTTGAGTCCAGCACGCCAGACCGGCAGTGGGCAGGCTGGCAGAAAACAACATGCTACAGTTGGTGCCCAACGTGGCTATAAGAACTTTCACTTAAAACTAATAAAAGCTTAAGAAATGCTTTAGAAACAAAAGAACAGAGAAAAAACCCGCCTTGTTTTTAAAGAGCTCTGCTAACAATTCATTGGTGTGTACGAGAGCTGCAATGAAGGTTTACACTGTGTTTTAAAAAATACGCTGGCTGGGGAGAGAAAAAGAAACAGGATACAATGGTTTAAAAGAGAAAAAAGGAAGTAGAATAGATGGGTGTGGTGGCACATGGCATTAATCCCAGCACTCTCGGGAGGCAGAGGCAAATAGATCCCTGTGATTTCAAAGTAAACCTGGTATGCAGTGAATTCCAGAACAGATAAAAGTTACACAGAGAAACCCTGTCTCAAAATATGTAAAATAGAAGTAGAAGAAATAGAATAATAAAACAGCTATGTGAAGATGGAAAGCACAGAGAAATTTTGGATACTATACATGATTCTACTGTCTTTAAATTATTTGATTGCTGAGAAAATAACAACTACTGATAAAAGAAATGCTGCTGGATTAATTCAATTTATATATTTTAAAAATGCTTTGACTCCAAAATTTAAGTTCAAGGACAAGTTACTGGGGAAAAGGATTTCTAATTTTGATTCCACAGAAAATGAAAAGCTGTGGCTTCCTTCCAGACTAATGTGGTTTGAACAAGGCAGATCCCCTGAAACAGCGCCCCAGGTGATACAACATTGAAAACAGTTGGGACAAGCCAGGCTTGCAGACTACAGCCAAGATTTCTGCATCTTCTTTGAACCCCTCATGACAGCACCCCTTACCAGCAGGAAGTAGTTTGGAAAGAATGACACCCAAATTCCCAAATATTGTTTATAAATGTTTATTTTCATTTAAATGGGCTTGGTTATAAGTGGCTATAACCACAAGCAATCTTTTTAAAGGTAAAAAGGGAATTATGGTATAGATATGAATACTTTGCTTTGGAATGGATTTTCTTTTTTTGATACAATTTAAGGTCAATTTTGTGATATGTATATTTCTCCTCTTGTTTAGGTATTGTGTTTATATAGCTCATTGGAAAATGTAATGTATAATTTAGTACAGATTATAGAGAGTTACCTATGATAGTTAAAACTTGGAGTTAAGTTAGGATTTCTAGATATGCAGAGATGTATTTGAGATGAATAGGCATTCTTCAAACCTTTCAAAGACCTACAGAATATGGCATTTAAAATGGTTTAGGGCTTTTCTTGACAATGAAGCACAACTGCTCCAGGTAACACCACCTGCATCAGAAAGGAAAATAGACATCGAAGAAACACATTTGGAGTTTGCTTCCATCATGGCAAGACTAGCCATATGGACAAGATACTATTCTTATCTGGATTGTTTGACTTTATGCTGTAGAAACTGGACATGCAGGACCCACAAAAAGGTGACTGCTTATTCAAGATGGACATTGCTACAGGATTCCTACTTCATGGAAGAAGCAGGACACAAAAAAAAAAAATGACTGACAAACTGCCAATACAGGTGGACGGTTTAAAGTTTCCCGCTTTGCTGAAGAGTCTGCCAGACACACTTTGGCCTATGGGCTGAAGATGGAACATTACAGAAGAACTATGGGTGACTGACCAGGCAGTGAGTTGTCTCTCTCATTTATAGAGTTTATATATTATCCTTCTGTGGTCTTTGAAGGAGTTGAAGACAGATAGTTATGGTTATAGTTTTCCTTAGATAAGTTACATATAGGATTTAGACTCACAAAGATAGGATAGATGATATTTTCTTTAAGTCTTACAAAATGTTAATGGACTGAATATTGTTAACTGTGATTCTTATTTGATAACTGTTGTATGATATATTTTGCTATGTTAAGATTAAACCCCTTCTTTTATTTTAGACAGAAAAGAGGAGATGATGGGAGATGTTATTCTGTAAATATGTTTCTCATACTGGTTAATTAATAAAGCACCATTGGGCCAATGAGAAAGCAAGATAGGTGGGGCTAGGGGACAAGGAGGAAAGAGGAAGTAGTGAGGAGGAGTCAGCATGTAGAGCTAGAGGAAGCAAGATGTCGGGCCCGCCGCTCCCCGATAAGATGACCATGTGGGAATACTTAGATAAGTAGAAATGGGTTAATAATTAAGACAGAGCTAGCCCATGAACAATAATGGTAACAGGCCATCAGGATTGTATCAAATACAGAGTCTCAGTGTGTTATTTGGGGCTTGTGGGGCTGTGGGCTCAGACCGGTGGTGGGCATGCTGGCAGAAAATATACATGCTACAGCTGTGGGTCTCTGTATCTGATGTAATCATTTCTTGAATGTAGCCTCTCTGATGACAATTATGCTAACCTCCAATCTACAAGTACAGCAGAATATCATCAGAGATCATATAATTGACTTTCTCTTGCCAGTCATGTTCAGTTCTATCCTAGGTTTCTTGGCTAACCACCCTGTAGCAGTGTCTTGTGGGGCTCTCTCTTCTGGCATGGATCTTAATTTGGACAGGTCATTAGTTGGCCACTTCCACAAGTTCTGAGGTACCTTTACTCAGCCACATCTTACAGGCACAGCAAATTGTAGGTCAAAGGTTGTGGCTGGGTTAGTATTCAAGTCCCTCCAATGGAAATTTTGTGTGGTAGAGGAGATAAACCTTTCAGGCTCCATATCCCCCATTAATAGAGCCTTTGATAGGGTTACTCTTGTAGATTCCATGGTGTTTCCATTACGCTAGGATTCTACCTTACCTTGAAATTCCCCGCAAGTCCAGTGTCTCTCCCTCCATTCTTTTCCCAATCAGATATATCCTGTTCCCATCCCCTCCTGCTCCCAGTCCACTACCAAATTTTATGTATCCTCTTCCTAGGTAATTCCATGTGTTTCCCTTCCTTTTACATATCTTCCCTGAGGCTGTGGATTATAGCATAGTTATCCTTTACTTTATAGTTAACATCTACATATAAGTGAATATGTACTGTGTTTGTATTTCTGGGCCTGGGTTACCTCAGGATGATTTTTTTTCTAGTTCCATTCATTTGCCTGTGAATTTCCTGATGTCATTTTCTTTTTACCAGTTGTGTAATACTTCACTGTGTAAATATAAAAGTACCACATTTCATTTATCCATTCTTTGGTTTAGGCACATCTATGTCATTCCAGTTTATGGCTATTAGAAATAAAGCTGTTATCTTTTCATAGTATTCAAGATTCCCTGGATATTTTGTATTAGAGGATTTTGAGATTTAACATTTTCTTTGCCATATGTATCAATTGCTTCTATTGTATCTTCAATGTTCTCTTCCATCTCTTACATTCTGTTCATGATGCTTCTATCTCTAGTTCCTGTTAGCTTACATAGATTTTCCATTTCTAGAATTCCCTCCATGTGTGTTTTCTTTATTGCTTCCATTTCCATGGTTTTGTCTAATTTTATTTGTTTCCTTCCACTGTTTGTTTTCTCTTGACGTTTTTTTTTAATTTTTTTACTCATTTATTTTTATTTTACATATCAATCCCAGTTCCCTCTCCCTCCCTTCCTACATCTATCCCTCTTTCCCTCTCCCTCCAACCCGCCACATGCACAATGACCACCCTCCCCAACCACCCACCCCCATGCCACATGTAGAGTGATGCAATCCAGGAGGGGTCATCTAAATCTGACAAGTCATTTGAAGTAGGGATTAGGACTTATCTCCTGTCTCTAGGTTAAGGGAGTATCCCTCCATGGGGGATGTGCCTGCAAGGTCCTTTTGTGCACAAGGAATACATCCTGGTTCCACTCGCTGAGGTCCCTTAGACTGCTCAGTCCTTCTAGCTGAGACCCATGTTCAGGGGGTCTGAGTCAGTCCCATGCTGGATTCCCAGCTATCAGTCTGGGGGCCCATTAGCTCCTCCTTGTTCAGGTCAGCTGTCTCTATGTGTTTCTGCAGCATGGTCTTGTCTTCCCTCTCTGCATCTGGATTCTAGTTCTGCTCATTGTTTAGTTGTGGGTGTTTGCTTCTGTTTCCAACAGGTACTAGATGAGAGCTCCATGATGGTTGGTAAGTTAGTCATTGATCACATTATCAGGGAAGGGCATTTATGGTAGCCTTTCCACTGTTGCTCAAATTGTAAGTTGGAGTCAGTCTGGTAGGTCTTTGGACATTTCTTTAGGTTCAGTTTTCTCTTCAAACTTATAATGGATCCCTCTTTTATGTTCTCTCTCTCTCTCTCTCTCTCTCTCTCTCTCTATCTATATATATATCTCTTTCTCTCTCTTGCTCTCTCTCCTTTCTGTCTTCTATTCCTCCCCTGACTCAATTTTCCTACTCCCACATGCTTTTCTCTCCTCCCCTTCTCTTTCTCCTAGTTCCCTCTCCACTCATTGCCCCCCACACACACACCCATTGTGCTCTGGAGAAATTGTCCCTTCCCCCTTCTGTGAGGAACCTTATATGAATCTCTTAGAATCTAACTTGTATCCTAGTTCCTCTGGAGATGTGATTTATAGGCTGGTGATCCTTTGCTCTAGAACTAAAATAAATATATGAGTGAGTACATACCATGTTCCTCATTTTGTGACTGGGTTACCTCATTCAGGATGGTTTGTTCTAGTTCCATCCACTTGCCTGGGAATTTCAAAATTCCATTGTTTTTTTCTGCAGAATAGTATTTCATTGTGTAGATGTGCCACAACTTTTTTATCCATTCTTCAGTTGAGGGGCATCTAGGTTGCTTCCAGGTTCTTGCTATTACAAATAATACTTCTATGAACATAGTTGAGCACATGTCTTTGTTGCACGGATGTGGATCATTTGGGTATATGCCAAAGAGGGGGATTGCCGGGTCCTGTAGTAAACTGATTCCCATTTTGCTGAGGAACTACCATACTGATCTCCAAAATGGCTGTACAAGTTTGCACTCCCACCAGCAGTGGAGGAGTTTTCCCCTTTCTCCACATCCTCTCCAGCATAAGTTGTCATTGGTGTTTCTAATTTTAGCCATTCTGGCAGGGGTAAGATTTTATCTCAAAGTTGTTTTGATTTGCATTTCCCTGATAGCTAAATATAGAACATTTTCTAAAGTGTCTTTCAGCCTCTTTGATTTCCTCTATTGAGAGTTTTCTCTTCAGTTCTGTACCCCATTTTTTAATAGGGTTCTTTGGTGTTTTGTTGACTAGTTTCCTGAGTTCTTTGAATATTTTGGAGATCAGCCCTCTATCAGGTGTAGGGTTGGTGAAAATCTTTTCCCAGTCTGTGGGCTGCCATTTGGTCTTGTCAACCGTGTTCTTTGCCTTACAGAAGCTTCTCAGTTTGAGGAGGTCCCATTTATTAATTGTCAATCTCAGTGTCTGTGCTGGAGTTATGTTAAGGAAGTGGTCTCCTATAACAATTTGTGCAAGGGTACCTCCCACTTTCTCTTCTAACAGGTTTGTTGTGGCTGGATTTATGTTAAAGTCTTTGATCCATTTGGACTTGAATTTTGTGCAAGGCAATAGACATGGGTCTATCTGCAGTCTTCTACACACCATCATCCAATTGTGCCAGCACCATTTGTTGAAGATGCTTCCCCTCCCCCACATTATATACTTTTAGCTGTTTTGTCAAAAATCAGGTGTTCGTAAATGTGTGGCTTAATATCAGGATTTTCGATTCAATTTCATTGGTCTACCTGTTTATTTTTGTGCCAATACCAGGTTGTTTTCAGAACTATAGCTCTGTAGTAGAGCTTAAAGTCAGGGATAGTGATGCCTCCTGAAGTTCTTTTATTGTTCAGGGTTGTTTTGGCTATCCTGGGTCTTTTGTTTTTCCATATAAAGTTGATTATTATCCTTTCTAGGTCAGTGAAGAATTGTGCTGGGATTTTAATGGGGATTGCAGAATAGCCCCATGGGGATAGGTGGATCTCTGGGAGGAGCCTGGAACTCTAGTAGAGGACCAGCAGTGGGGGGTCAGAGGCCAGGCAGGTGGGTATTTGTGGTAGTATTCCAGGTATTCCTCATGGATAGAGCAGCTCCAGGAAGTTTCCCGAAGGTGGCAGGATTCTTCTCTTGACTTCTTTTAATGTATTTATTCATTTTCTCCAATTGTTTGTTTGTGTCTTCCTGGATTTTTTTGAAGGGTATATTCATATCCTTCAATAGGTGTGTGTGTGTGTGTGTGTGTGTGTGTGTGTGTGTGTGTGTGTGTTCCCACATTCTTTTAAGGGATTTATTTATTTCTTCCTTATGTAACTCTATCATCCTCACAAAGTGGTTTTTAAGTTTATCTTTTTGTACCTAAGCTGTGTTGGAATATTCAGATTTATTATGGTGAATTAGCTGGGCTCTTGTGCTGACATACTACTTTGGGTGTTGCTGATTATGTTCTTACGCTGGTATCTAGGCATCTAAGTTTGGTGTAATTATAGGTCTAAGTGGTTAATTCTGATATGTCTTTGTTGGATGATTGTTTCTGTTTCTTGGTTTCTCTATCCTCTTTTGTCTTCTTGTCTTTGTGGCCTGGATTTCTGGCAGCCTGTCTGATTTCTGGGCTAGCAAGATGTATCCCTTCTGAGTTTGGGCCTAGAATTCTGACTGCTATCTTTGCCTTTGTTCCAGAAGGAGGTCTTTATTCAAGTTGAGGGGTAGGACATGGTGATGATGTAAAGAGTGGGGATTGGGGATAGTACATGGGTGAGGGACTCTGAGAGAGTGGATGAAGTCCATGGATAGACAGCCTATCTGAAGTTCTGATGACAGATTTAGTCTCTGGTCTTCAGTGAGTCTGACTTAGTTTACCTACCTGTTTTTCTGGCTGGTGTGATCTGATTTTCTGGCCGTGTGACCAGAATCTGTATTAGACTTATATGGTCTACATCTGTTATTTTGACTGGAATGACCTGAACCTGAGAAATTGGTATTGCTTGAGCTGGGGGCAGGAGCATGGCAGTGGGGATGAGCAGTCATATGGGAAGGTGTGGCACAGAGTATATATTTCTATTTGTCTGATTCTACTGGTAATTTGTTCCTTACAATAAATGTTGTTTGTATTATAGACACCTTTTATATAAATGTTGGACATACACAGGACTTCTCCTTTTATTATTGTTAATTGAAAAATTAATTAAACCATATACAGTCAGTTATCTGACAACATTCAGTTGTGGTGTCTATATAGCCCCTAGCTTTGAACTTTTGCTTTGTCAACATTAGCTGCTTTTCAGGAAACAGTTTTGCTGTGTTTTCAAAGAATTGATAACACCTTAAAGGTGCCATTCTATGTTACTGTATATCTACCTCTTTCTCAGAAACTTTTCGTATATTACCTCATTTCATCTTTCTCAATTTGAGGCAGATTGGTTCTGTTATTATCATACTTTCCAAAATTCAACTGAAATAAAGACATTAAATAATCTGTTTTTCAGCAATTTCCCCAATCTACCTAATTTAATAAACTATTCTTAGTATACATTTTATAGCATGAACCATTATTTTAAGTTTTGATATTGTAATTGAGTTTATTTTGAGTATACAAAGAAGATTTTTTTATGCATATACTTAACAGTCTTTTGTGAGGGGAGACTCTATCTTATTTCCCACATGGCTGTACTAATTTTGACTGTCAACATTACTGTGCCACAAATGGCTCCTCTTCTTCAAACCTAAACCAACACTGATCTGTTATCTTTTATATAACTTCCCTTTTTATATGTAAGTAAAATCATATATCTTTGTGATTTTCATTTTCCTCATGATGAGTGATATCAAACAACTTTTGATGTACATGTAGGCTATTTTTAATTTTTTATTAAAAAAAAAACATTTATTTAGATTGTATTGTCTTGCTGCTAAGTTATCTTTCTCTAAGTCTATACATAATACTTCTATAATTTTAAATATAGTTTATTTCCTTTTGGTTAACTTTGCCTTTGCTACTTAGATATTTGATACAAACATTTTAAAATATTTGATAGAAAAGGAAATCCCTTAGAAGATCACACTTCAACAGTATTTTAGGAAGTTTGTAATTTCAGATTTTCTGTTCCAATCTGACATCTCTTTTTAGTACACTTTTGTGTAGTATGGAATAGAAGGCCCCATTTTATTTTTGTGAACCAGTTTTCCCAGTTTTGCCAATAAAATAAAGCAGAAATTTTGAAAAAGATGTTCTATTCAAAGATTACAACACTCAAATCTCATTAATTATTCTTGTAATTTACCATGACCCATTAGTTTTCCAAAATCATTGGCCCTGTATTGGTCCATTAAAAGGGGTTGTGGGTTTATATGATATAATGAAAATACCATAATATTTGGAAGAGTAGAGTTTGAATTGAAATATAGAAATTTAAGAATTTAACTTTTTGGCTGAAATATTCTCATCAAGTTGAGATAATTTGTATATTTAATAAAATTCTTGCAAATTTTAATGACTTAAATTATTTCAGAATGATTTGCTATCTTCACATTATAATTATGGGTGATTTTGAATACTTCCATTAGATGTTCTTTAATAATATATTATAAGAATATAAGTCTACTGTATCACTCTCCTATTAATTATTTAAATTTCCTGACAATTTTTCTGACCATTAACTGCAAAGGGAAAGCCCAAGTATTTCATCTACACATTGTTGGAACAGCTGTGATATTCTTGAGATTCTGTTTGATTGAGTGTATTTGTATACAAGGCGTCAACAATCTTATGCTAATTGATTTTATTGACATTCTATTGATCTTAAAAGCCCTACCTTATGAGATGGTTTGTGATATTAATACTTTGTTAGGTCTGTTGGTTAACTCCCTCTAAATACAAACTCATGAGTCTGAGCCTAAATATTCTTGTATATTTTAGGTTTTTTCAGTTATTATATATCTGTTCATGAACCACAATTTTCTTCATTGTAGAAGAAATAATAATGATTGGAATTTACTTAGCAGAAGGTAGCCTTTATTAGCCAAAGAAGGGGACAATGAAATAAATTTAGTGCCTTTAAACACTAATTTCAAGTAAGTGAGAAATTATTCAGGAAGCAGTACTACAAATTGGTTATATTTTAGAGAGTATACATAATTTTTCAGAAATTGCCTATGAGTATTGACTTATATTTAATGTAGCTTAGCACTAAAGAGTATGTTATCTTCCCTAAGTTAATGTGTCCTTGAATTTGAAATTGTGTTTATGTAGCAGGCTGTGCAGCAGAAGAGAGTGATTTCCTTGTTTGCAGGACAAATTATGGAAATAACACTAAAGAAGTTTGCTGTGGAAATGGATAATTTTAAGGTTTGCAAAAAATATCACATGTAGACAGCATACTTTTTTTTTGGTTCTACCCATAAAAAGTTTAGAAACCAGATGTTTACTTGCTTTATATCACATCTATCAAATAATTAAGCTTTTTCAAATAATGATTTTCCCCTAAACACTGAGTTGTGTGGACCTCCAGCTCTGCATTGCTACTCATTTCTACTCAACCATCAATTACATTTCTCTTTTATTTCAATTGCAGGAGCACTAAAAATGCACATATTCTTTCTGTTTTCTGTTTTTTTTCTGAACTGTGTTTTCCTTGCATGCATTCAGAAGTAGTTGCTGCCTCCCGAGTTGTTATGCACATTTGTAACACCTATCCTCCAATTTTAGATGTTTGTCTTCACATTCCAGATGCTTAGATTTTTAAAGTGACTTGCTACTTGCAATGTTTTTTTTTATTAAATAGTGTTTAAAAGTAAGCTTAGTATTAAACACAGGGTATGAAAACCTATGTTCTGAATAGCATCATTGATAATCGTTGTAAGTATACACTGAAAATTTTTAGTAGTAGTTTAGCATTTTAATGAAGGTGTAGAACTAGCATATATTTTCATTTTCTACTTGTTCTATGCAGTTAAGTAATATTTTCTTCTATGGTGTTTTTTGCTTGTTGAGAACTTTTTCCCACTTAATTCAAGTTAATTTAATCAAAACTCATATAACTTGGCACACTCACAATCCGCATAAAGGAAACACATGACTCAAGCATTCCCCATTGTATCCTCCTATTCTCTATGGATGAACTTTTATACACAATCATAATATAATGGATACAGTAAAACTGCCAGTCTTACCTTACTGCAGATGATACACTATAGTTTATATTTGACAAGACTTTATCTAAATCTTTTTATATGTACACATTTTTAGGCTTATATGCACACACATATATTCTTTATATGTAAATACATATATAGACACTGTTTTAGAAGAATGCAAATTCTAACTTTTATACAACATAAAAATGAATATGCTAAGAACAATCCATATACCACAATTTTAAATGAATTACCCTGCTTCTGCTTACAGTGTTGCTTTAAATACAGTTATGATGGAGGATACCATGTCTATGTGCTGTGAATGTGTTTTTTTTAAATTGGTTTAATAAAACACTGATTGTCCAGTAGCCAGGCAAAAAGTATAGGAAGGGCTAGCATATAAATAGAATTCTGGGAAGAGCAAAAGACAGAGAGGGGCCACTAGAAAGATGCCAAGTAGCTACTGGGAAGATAGGACACCAACATTCTCCAGTAAGATAAGGACATGTAGAATTACATAGATTAATATCTATATGTAATTAATTAAGAGAGAGCTGGCCAGTAGAAACATAAGCCATTTATAATTAATATAAGCCTCTGTCTGTTTATTTGGGGATAAATGGCCATGTTACCAGGTGGAAGAGAAACTCCATCTACACAGTCCATTTGCCTAAAGTCTCACACACCCAGTTATAATCTTATGAATATCTAGGCTTAAAATGTATAAATTGTACAGTTCATTTAGGTTTCAGATCTCAAATCATTACTTCAGATGTACTCAAATTATTGATCCAGTAGCATTTTTTTGTTTAGTATTTTCCACACAAAGGACTAGTGTCCTTTGTAAATATTGAATCCTGGTCCTAGTTTTTAGACATTTTTCATGTTTTTTGCACTTAGCTATTTATTTATCCCTGAAAGAGATGTGTAATCTCTAATTCTACTTGTCAGCCAACTCAAGTATGTAACTTTCTTCTGCCAGGAAACATTTCAGGGACAATAATGTGTGTGTGTGTGTGTGTGTGTGTGTGTGTGTGTGTGTGTGTGTGTGTGTGTGTTTCTTGTTATTTTCTTCTGATCCATGGTCCCTGGAGGAGAATGAGAAATGTTGAAGCTCTTGAGGGCAAGCTGAGCTGCTACAGTGTTTCTATGGGATGTTAGTCTTGTGAGTGGCTTTCTGGCCCACAAAGGCAAATCCAGCTAAGATCAACCTGAGTCCAGAAGAGATATGCCACACTGTTTCATGATTGTGGGGCCAACAATAAATGGCTATTCTTTTAAGCTACAGAATTTTCTTTACTCTCTAATCTTAAGACTTTCTTAATTTTTAATGCTATTTAACATTTTTTGTGCTTCTTAACACTCCTGGTAGTTTAATATTCTCTCTATATATTTTTATACACAAACATACAAATATGCATACATTTGCTTTTATGATTCCTTTTCTACAATGTTCTTGATATCTCTCTTGTTTGTTTCATTACTCATTCCTAAAGACTCTACATATATTTTTTTCTAGTCTCATTATTTTATGCTGTATAATTCTGTCCTGCTATATAACAAAGTTCTCCTATACCTCTATAAGAAGCACACAACATAAAAAGAAACTCATCTATATTGCACTAAAGACTTAATTAATTAACAATATTACAATCACATTGTAACCATTATCCAAAAATACATTCAAGCTTCCCTTCTTTGATTCCTCATTTTCAAAGATATTCCGCTGTAGTTACAAGTATAAAATGCATGTTATCACATTTTAAGTTATATAAATGGTATTCTTAGCTATGTCATTGATGGTATTTATTTGCAATTTACATAATAGTTGGGTTCATTTTTACTGTCATAAAATACATTATTGGAATATTATTTCACAATATAAACATCTTCTCTTGCCCTTAAATATTTCTCCATTTCCAATTGGTCAATGTCACAATTTCACTCTGAATGTTTTTTTTCAATTCTCCCATACAATATCTTGAGAGTTATTTACATAACTAGTATAAATGATTCAGAGTGCCCCCTGGCAGATGTCTGTAAACTCTGAATTAATAAATTCCACCTGTATGTTGAACTAATGCATTTCTACATTATTTCTATGGCTACAAGCCTATGGGAACCAGAGAGTGGAATTTAGTGGTTTGCGTAGTAATGGCTCCCATAGACTCATGTTTTTGAATGCTTGGCCTATAGGGAGTAGCATGATTAGGAAGTTTGCCTTTTTGGAGAAAACATGCCACTTTGGGAGCAGGCTTTAAAATCTTGTGTGCTTAAGCTATGTGTGGCATGTAATCTATTGCTGCCTGAGGATCAAGGTGCAGAAATCTCAGTCATTTCTCTGATACTGTCTCTGCTTGCATGCTACCATGCTTTTTGACAAGATGATAATGGATTAAACCTCTGAAATATACTGAAATATACACCAACTACAAGTATATATATATATATATATATATATATATATATAGAGAGAGAGAGAGAGAGAGAGAGAGAGAGAGGGAGAGAGAGAGAGAGAGAGAGAGGGAGGGAGGGAGAGAGAGAGTTGTAGTGGTCATGGTATCTCCTCACAGCAGCAGAAATGCAAACTAAAACAATAGCAAAGGTACTATTCTTCTCTAGAATTGATGGGTTCACTTGGTATGCTATGAAGCCTTTAGGATAAGCAATGTAATTGAATACTGTTTTTAAGATATCCTTTAATTCTATGCTTGTAAACGTTGAAAACTTTGTGTTTGTCCTCCATAATATGATCGCCACATCAATAATCATATACAATCTCAGAAACATAAAAAAAAATAAACTTACCTTAATTTTCTAGGAGTAGACAATTTAAATTTGAAGTTATGCAAAGGTTTAAAAGGTCTTTTAAAAGGTCAGTTTCCCTCCAAAAATACATGTCACATGTTTGGGAATTTTAGGTTATGCTAATGGAAAGGAATGCTTGGATGGATGGATGCTTATTATAAAGAAAACACTTATCTCTTAATCTAGATTTTTTCTATTTCCATTTAAATGAAATTCCACATTAAAATGTGAATATCTCGACCATAGAAAGTGATGGTAAAATTGTATTTTAGAATGTTCTAAAATGTATTTTAGAATTGTATTTTAGATTTTAAGCGCATAGCCCAGAGCCTGTGTTCATTTTCCATTTCTGTTCTCATCTCTGAGTGATATTTGATGCGTCCTTGGCAACTTTGTTTTGATTGATATTTGTTCACATGGTAGGTTTTTATAATAGGAGCCTCTTAATTTGTCTTATAATATAATAGAACTTTATTTAAGTGAAGCTGTTGTTTTCTAAAATGCCTATTTCCAAGCATATGATGATTTGGTTTCATATACCATAGATTGTTTTTGATGTTTCCAACTTGAGACATATAATGGAACATTGATATCACTTGTTCATGCTTGCATAAAATATAGAGTAACCAAAACTGGTATCCAACAAATTATCAGTAATAACAATTACCATAGTGTATTTCATCTAAAAAGTATGTGCATGTTGTGTGTGTGAGGGGGTAGGGGTGGGGATGAAAACATGCAATAGGAATAAAGGGAAGTGAGAATGTGATTGAGAAGCAAAGAGTTTAGCTAAACTCAAATATTGAAAACTGATAACATAGGGATGATTCACTTGATTATTGTTTGACAATTTTCAGACACTAAGTTGCCTAATCTTAAAATTCTTATATTTCAATTTATTTAATAAACTATTGAGGTCACCATTTACTATTTTTATTTTATTCACCCACACCTACTTGGCTAACATTGTGATGTATCACCATTTATTAAGAACTAAAAAAAATGATATTCAATAACTTCACTGTCAACAGAAGGTAATGCTCTCTGCAGATCCAACAGTTTATTGTTTATTTATTTATTTATTTTTGCTTATCTCTGTATGCTATTCAGACCCTACCTGCTCAATCACTCTTAGGATAACATAAAACAATCAATCAGAGAAGCCCATGCATGTGCCAACAGGCAAGCATCTTTAAAATATGCACTTAGTAATGCAGCAACATTGTGAGAGTGTGCAACTGTCAGGGGAAAGACACAGTAAATTTGTTCCCTTATCTCTTTTTTTTATTTATTTTTTCTTATTTTAAATATTGATCCCAGTTCCCCTTCCCTCCCTCCCTCCTGCCTTCCTCTTTTCCTCCCTCCCTTTCTCCCTCCCATGCCCCCTGATTCCCCTCCCATCCTGGAATCCAGATGCAGAGAGGGAAGAATGATAAGAAAACATGGGCAAGAGCAGGCCACAGAAACTCACCGAAGCAGCTGACATGAACAAGGGGAAGCTCATGGACCCCCATACTGATAGCTGAGAAACCAGCATTGGACCAACTAAGACCCCCTCAGTTAGAAAGCCTGGGAAGTCTAAGGGATCTCTGACAGTGGAACCAGGATGTAACCCTGGTGCATGAAAGGACTTCGTTCCCTTCTTTTACAAGAATGTCTGGTTATTTATGCAAATAAACATGCTCTAACCCATTGTAACAGGCAACATTTCCTGATAACTTAAAGGACTAATCTTCTGATGTGTTTATCTCTCTCAATATAGCTTTCTGTAAATACTCAGAATATATTCTCTCTTGAGTTTTATAGTGTGTTATTATGTCTAAAGTTTTACCATTTTTAAAGAAATTGTCACTTTTTGTTTTAGGAATATACAATAGATGTTTTCTTTCGACAAAAATGGAAAGATGAACGTTTAAAATTTAAAGGTCCTATGAATATCCTTCGACTTAACAATTTAATGGCAAGCAAAATCTGGACTCCAGATACCTTCTTTCACAATGGAAAAAAGTCAGTGGCTCATAATATGACAATGCCAAACAAGCTGCTTCGAATCCAGGATGATGGAACCCTGCTATACACCATGAGGTATGTTGCTATGATATGCTACAAATGACTCTGTGAAACTATGCATTCAACAGTTCAGCTAGGTTTGGTTACATACTAGCACAAGTGGAACATTTTTCTAAAATTACTGAATATCTCATTATTTTGTTATATAACAATTTCATATTTTGCTTGGACATGTAAGTAATTATAATGAGTTTGATTTTTAAGCTTAAATTCTTCTAGTTGTTAAAAACTAGTATTTTTTGGTATCCTTCACATTCCATTTCAACTAAAAACACTTTAGTATGTGACTAGTAATTTTCTTGCAGAAGCATATAATTTGACTTTCTATATCACATCTTTTAACCTATCCAGTTTTAAGTGCTTTTATGTACATATTTTAATCTGTAAGTAATGTTCTTTTATAGATTAAAAACAATCCATAGTTTTTATGTATTAACTGAGTTGGTTAAATAAAATCATGTATTAACTTAACCATGTGAAATTACTATTTTATGATTTAAATGATTATGTAACATCAATTTCATGCAGTTCATGCTTTCTTGAAAATACAGAAATATGTAAAGTTGTTGATCAATATTATTTCCTATCAAGTACTTTGATGAATATTTTAAAATAAACTTTGTGATAGGAGAACTAAACATTATAAACCTAGTAAAATGATGTAGATTCAAAAGTTAATGCTTAATAGCTGAAATGAAGAACAAAATGCTGCTAATAGTGCTAGACGCACACAGACATCATGCTCCATGCCTTTGGTGTCTTAAATGAAAAGTTAAGTACTAGATTTTAGAGATTAAAGCTGTGTCCTAGTGCCTAGTGGAAACAGGAGACATACGAGTTAAGGACTGATTTCTAGATGACTATTACCTACAATGGGAACACTGGGTTATTCTTTCTTCTGTTTTTGAATACTGCAACACTTAGGTGTTATAGCTTTAATGACAGTTATGTTTTGACCATTTAGTCCTGAAGATGAAATTCCAGAGATTATATAAATGTTAAGGACTGTTGCCAGGGGTTCTGTTTAAATACTGTGTGACTTTTATGCCAAAGCTGTGGATGATCACCTTTTTCTCAGCTCAATTAGAACATTTCTTTGGGTTCAGCTTAGCTTGTTTATTCACTTTGCTTTTATGTGAAATGGAAATAATTAGAAGTATTGTTCATGATGGAATTTTTGTGATTACTGTTTGCAATGATCTACATTATATTCAGATATACAAAATATATTTTAAATTACTGGACTTGTACTCATAATTTTGCCAGGAATTACTGTGAACACTATTTTTAAGTGATACATTTATCTATATCTTATCTATTTTTCAACACATATCTACCTATACAAGCATAAGATAATTATTTAAAAACTGGCATGTCTTTAAGGAACCATATGCTGAAGTCTTACAGCAATTTTCTCCATAGTTGAGAAAAAAGACAATCTCCCCATAGCAGAATTTTCTGTTTCTTCAGCTATTAAATATTGATAATGATGTTAATGGCAAACCTTTTTACTAATACATATATAATTTATTTACAAATCTATTG
The DNA here is from genome assembly GCA_030556225.1 of Cricetiscus sungorus. Taxonomy (NCBI): domain Eukaryota; kingdom Metazoa; phylum Chordata; class Mammalia; order Rodentia; family Cricetidae; genus Cricetiscus; species Cricetiscus sungorus. The sequence goes on from JANBXA010000734.1 coordinate 27,559,916, forward strand.
TAAAGCTCTAGTTCTGTTAAGTGATTTATATTGACTAGCAAATCCACTAAAACCAAGACTGGAATTTTGGCTTCTAGGCTTACAGTTCAAGCTGAATGTCCAATGCACTTGGAGGATTTTCCAATGGATGCACACTCATGCCCATTGAAATTTGGAAGCTGTAAGTATAGGGACAAAAGTATGTTTTAAATCAATAATATAACTAGTAGTCAACATTTCTGCTGGATCATGCAGTTTCTTCTCATATTATGGGTTTCTCAATAATTGACCAATAGCATGCAGAAATGAAAGACATGGTGATTGCCGTTAAGGAATTAATTGGAAAGTCCTATTGTTCATTAAAATATTTTCATCCATTTTTAGTTCAAAACATCATTTCTTCTACTGCAAAAAAAAAAAAACATTCTATGTTTTAGTTTGAGCACAGAACTAAACCAGGGATTGTTGTAAAGTCAATACTATACTTTATTCATGTCTTTTCATGGTGCTTCTGTGTTAAAAATGTAAATTATTTTTTCAGTTTATAGTGACGTATATATGACAAATGTTCCTGCTTGTTTCTTGATAGACTGTTATAAAGGTCTACAATAAATCCCATGCAGTTGTCTGTCTACCATTGATCTGATGGTAGAGGTTCTGTATCTTTGTAAACTTCATTTAATGAAGATGACAACATTGGATGGTTACATATCAGTATCTTCTGTGCAGATAGAATATTTCTGAAAGTTTATGTGCCTTTGGCCATTCTCTAGGTCACCAAGTTGTATCATATATGTCAAGCAGAAACATTCACACTATACAATAATGGAAAGGGCAAAGTCAGATCATCTTTCTAGATCCACAGGACACCCCAGGCAGGATCAGGATTAATTCAACAGTGCAGCTAAGCAGCCTCCTTCCCTGACCTTTTCAGAAACTCTGCTCTTTCTGACATCCAAGTTTTGATCATTCTAAGAGCTTTAGGCTTTTCTTTCTGTTAAACAGAAGTTTCCACTTCTAACCTGATTAGATGTATGACTTACTGAGTGAGGAAAAAATGTATCTCCACACAGACTACAAAATCAATGGAAATATAATGGCCAATGAGAGAATATATTCCTCTATTGCTTTGAGGATAGCCATTTTGTGGATAGATTCAAGCTTGTTTGCTTTGTGTATCCTTTTAGCAGGTGCCAGTTCTCAATTTTCTCTGACAGCCTCCTCTGGGCTTAACCACAAGCCTTTCTTTATTGCCATGGGAACCATCACTTCAAAACTGGCATTTCTTCCAATATTATTTAAGATAGTCAGTCATGTTATACAACGTAAACACAGTGTTGAGAAAACCAGAACAGATGCATCAGAGAAACTCATTTGCATTGCATAAGTGACATTAAAGACAAGCTTGAAAAGCTTTGGCACCCAAAAGGATTTATGCAAGATGCAGTATTGGTATGGGAAGGACAAGTGTTTTCAGTAGATGAGGTGTTGTTACTATGGAATCAGATGTCAATGGCAAGGTGCCTCAATAGTGAAAATGAGATAAATTTGTTTGGAAGGGTTTGATTTCCGATTAAAAGCTTCACAGAGTATAGATTCAAAGTATTGGGCTATGTAGTGAATGAGATTGTGGTAGTTTGTTCTATAAAAAATGCATATGATAAACACTCTAAGTTTCTGATCCTCATTCTTTTTCTATGTAATTATTACTTATTTTGTTGTACTTTCTTTACATTCATATTCTGACACATAGCAACACAGTTTGTTCATTCTCTTATTTATCCTTGTGTGTAGCAAGAGCTTGAGGCATCTGTTTTAGCAGTATGGAGAGCAGTGTGAATTGAGGGAACAACCTTAGCAAGCTGGCACGGAAAATGTTTGGCTGAAGCAACCATGACATCATCTTGTAGCTGTTTCTTCCTCTCTTTTAGAAGTACCACTACTCTAAAATAATGGCATTCCCGGAACTTTATCATTCTCCTCAAATAAAAGAAGCATCATTTCTGTACTTGTGCAATGAAAAAAAGATTGTTGTTGTTTTACTCCTATCACCTTATATCTTTGCATTTTTATTGTTTTATTTAACTTGAAACTTGCTAAATGTAAGTATTGTAATGCTCTGGGCAAAGAAACTGAAAGCTTATATATATTTTTAGGATGAAAGTTCATAGTTTAACATGATTTAGGATTATTTCTATCCTAACCACTGAGCCATGTCTCCAGTCTGTCTTCTCCATTTATACTTTATTAATAAAATAAAGATAGTGATGGCCTGGATCACCTGTGGGTTTGAGCACAAGGGAATGGCTCTGAGGTGCATTGAATTACACTCTGTTTCTAATCCTCTCACTAATGTAAAAAATATACAAAAGAAGACTAAATAGAGCAGTTATTGAAATGCAGTAAATTATTTTAATACACATATAATGAATCAACCATTTTCTATAATATGTTCATGGACTATTATCAGATATGAGGATTTAATATAATTTCCACAGTTAGCTTAATCATCAATCTAGCAGGAACAAATTAAGAATACTTACAGAAATGAGTAAGATAGTCTTAGACCATTCTGTATCTCATGACTTTTCAAAGAGTATCATCACTATTATACACTCATTTCTGTTAGTTATGTCTAGTGATAATATAAAAATTTGAGCAATGTTTGTTTGGTATTTTTAATTGTGCAGCATTAGAAATGCTCTTGTTGAAGGGACCATGATGTTTACTCAGTAGGGAACCAAGACAAGCCACTTGATGAACTGTAAATGAATGCTTAGTTAACTACATTTCTCACTTATTATTTAATGTTTTCAGTGGCATAACAAGTGATGATTTAATTGAAATTAGCTAGTTGGTAATTTAAACTCTAGAAAAACTAGATTTCACATGTGCAAAAATATGAATATTTTTCTATGAAAGTATATACAAACACACCTATAAATATGTATGTGTATATATATGCCTATTTTTAGAATCTTACTTCAAAAATTGTTTAAAATAACATCATTTATAGATGATTCGTAAATCCAAGTATCAATATGAGGAGTATTTCATTCATATTAGTATTAGTAGCTACATTCAGAAAGCCATTTAACATTGAATGCCATCAAAGATCATACAGCTAGCCCAGCAGTGGTGGTGTCCACCTTTAATCCCAGCACTAGGGAGGCAGAGGCAGGTAGATCTCTGTGAATTCAAGGTCAGCCTGGTCTACAAAGTTCCAGGACAGCCTGCACTGTTACACAGAGAAACCATGTCTCAAAAAAACAAAAAACAAAAACAAAAAACAAACAAACAACTGAAGGTGGGTTTAATGGAGTCCACCAGATCCAAGATAAATGATAACTATGTATTTATTAGGGAAGCACTTACACAAATATTAGTAAATAACCACCAATGTCTTTCTGCTTCACAGAAAGACCTTCCAATGCTCTCACTGCAATCCCAGAGAGCAAGCCACTCCCCCACCCTTATAAGGAGTCATGTCTGAACACTTGAAACCACGTCCATAAAGTGTGGCCACCACTATAAGTTCACTGGCAAAGCAGGTTTCCACCACACAAAACAAAAAATGATCACACAGCTCATGAATAACAAACACACATATTAATATCCACTGTGTTGCACTTCATACTTGAATGGAAACTTAACTGGGTCACAGACCTTAGTTCAAGTTCTATAATAATACTACCTTAGTACCATGAAGCTATGTGCAAAAGTTTATACAGAATAAAGAAATATGATTTCATGTCTCATGGGTACCTAAAGAGATATATTGCCAGAAAAGCAAACAAAACACAAACAACAACAAAAGGGTCCTGTTTCCTCCCTAGTTTAGAATGTCACCATCATGTTGTTTGTTTTCCATGAAGCCACATTTTAAAAATGTAAAAATTTTTCCAAACGTTGTCAGTAGAGCAAGAATTATGCCTTTCTCATTTGCAATTGTGAAGAGACTCTTTGCATAGGAGTGGGGCTTCTCAACTGTTGCAAAACAGCACACACATGGACAAAAGAAATGTCTGAATAGAGAATTGCTAATGCCAGATGTGTGACCTCTGCTCAACTCCAGAGGCAGCTCATTTCTGATAAGTTCTTCATCTTTGGTAAAATACATTTCCTCTTTCTGTTAATTCTCAACTGAACTGGAATGCTATACAATGTAGTCTGTGACACTGGTATTCATTAACTAGTGTATAATTGGGTATGTTTAAAAATGCATTGATAATGTGATGGAAGTATATGCTTTATTTTTATGTCAATTCTCATTTTTTAAAAATAAATGCCTTCATTTATGATAAAGTCATTATCTCTTAACTAAATAATTTAAATATACAGAAATTTTGGATTATAATTTTTTATTTCATGGTGGTCATTATTTTAAAATAAACTGTGTGACTACCTTCTTTGCTTGTTCTCACAATGTCTTCCACAGCTTCTCATAATGTCTTCAGTAATGAGGGAATGTTATAATCATCTTGGGGAACTAGTGATGTTTTACTGGCTCTAAAGAGAAATTTGTTCACTATCTCTCAAAGTGGTAGCAATGAAAATGCTTACATGTTCATGATTGGTTTTCCTGTTCCTTTTCATCACTATACTTTTAATGTTATAAATTAAAATACACATACATTTTCCTCTAAATCTGTGGTCATTAAATGTTCGTTTGTGAGTAGTGATTCTATTAAATCTCCAACCATAGATCTATCATTCTGGTAGTGTGTCTTATTCAAATGTTTACAATGTTTGTTTCTTGTTTCTAACAGATGCATACACAACCTCAGAAGTCACTTATATTTGGACTTACAATGCGTCTGACTCTGTTCAGGTTGCTCCTGATGGGTCCAGGTTAAATCAATATGATTTGCTGGGCCAGTCAATCGGGAAGGAGACAATTAAATCCAGCACAGGTTAGTGACATCTTCTAAACGAATTTATTATCCCCCTCCTACAAGATTTGTAGCTTAAAACAATTAAAAACTTGTCAGAAAGTTGAAAACATTATACTCTTGGACTCTATGAACTGACATAACAACACAAATTTCCTGTGAGCTCTTTGAGACATTCCTTGACTAAAACAGGTTCTGCAACAGGAATCCAATGAGATTGATATGTGTGTGCAAGTTTCCTATACTGTGTTTTAAAAAAAATATCTGTCCTCTCAAATCAATCAACTTTAGCATTTATCTTCAAAGTAGCGATAGCAATTTCCCTCAATTCCTCATTTTTTCTTTTATTGTGGATAATTTATGATTATTCAATCCTTGTTTTCTGGATAACTGCCACTGGCCTATATGGACATCTCTCTTCAGCCATCCTCAGTAAAGAAAAAGGCAGCTGTGTAAACTAATTATCTTACATCTGGCAATAATTAAAACCGTGGAGAATAAAAATATAGAAGGTAGGTATGACAATTAGACAAAACTGACAGAAGCAAATTGCAGCAGGCATGTAGCAAGAGAAATTGCTAACTGTGTTAAAAGTGAAAAATCTGGGCCAAAAAGAATTGTGTTGAGACCAAGAAGGATGGAGTGCAATCAATTCCTGTAGCAGCATGAAGGTTGTAACAATGGAATGAGGGACCCAAGCTAATAAGATAACCCACTAGCAGATTCTTTAGAATCCTGCTGGGGAGTGGGAATGACCTAAAGAGAAAAATGAACACCATGTCGTGAGGCATAGAAGTGCAACATTGTGGAAGTTGTTTAATCATTTTTAAAATACTCTTGTTCTAATAGGACATTTGTATTTTTCTTTTTCAAAGTTTTTATCAAACGCATGTGATTATTTCTTCCTCCCCCCCCTCTTCTCTCTGTTTAGGAATTTTCTCCTTCTAATCCCTCCCATTTCCAAATTGTTCTGACTATGACAATTGCAGTTCCTTAAGCTTCTTACATTCTCCTTCCAGGTGAATATACTGTAATGACAGCTCATTTCCACTTGAAAAGAAAAATTGGGTATTTTGTGATTCAGACCTATCTGCCTTGCATCATGACTGTCATTCTCTCCCAAGTGTCATTCTGGCTTAACAGAGAATCTGTGCCTGCAAGAACTGTGTTTGGTGAGTGATTACGTGCAGTACAGCACATTTTATTTCAAAGTGATTCTGTCTCTATGCTCGTCATGCCCATGCCTTGTGAGGTGTAGCAGGGAATGTTGGTTCTAGTTTATAGAAGAGAAAACCGAGGTTCTGAACTGTAAACTCTAATCAGTACCACATTTTATCAAGGACTTAAATTACCCAAATATCTTGGAACAACATTTAGTTCTTTGTTTTATTTTTATTTTTCTGTTTAATCACACTGCTTTGTTTCTATTCTAACAGATGAAGGGTTTTTTTGTTTGTTTGTTTTAATTCAAGGATAAAGAATATTATATCTAAAGGCTTTCTTGCTAACATTTTCTTTCTTTAATTTTTATGAAGCAAAGTGATGCTAATTCTTCCACTTACAGATCATGGAAAATATTGAGCTAGACTTTCTTTACTTCCATTGGGGTATTTGATTTTCTTATGTAAAACAGGGAAAGGCAATTTCAGTTCTAAAGTGAAGAATATCATGATTTTAGACTTTCTATATTTACTTTGGCTGTGTTTTTTAAGGAAGAAAAGTAATCTATGCATTTTAGATGAGAGAGAAAGTCATCTATTTGAGTAGAGTATTTTACATTTCCACCTCCTCCCCTTTGTGATGTGTTCTATTGTATAACGGAAACTGTCTTTACTCTCTTTAGGGCTTAGATTTAAGGCACACATAGCCAGACCCACTTAAAATTCAAGTTCTTAAAACAATACAAGAGAATTTGATAGTATATTTTCTGACATAGAAAAGGCTGAGCATATTCTGTAAGAACAAGATTGTCATTGTGTCTTTGTGCTTGTGGCACTCTCATTCACTTATGAACATGTTGTTGAGAACATGTTTTCATGTCTGCACCAGGAACTGGAAAAGCTAAACACACAAAATATAGCTGCTGCATCAAGTGGTTCGATGAGTGGATGGAAGCAGAATAACTAAAGAATAATGGCAATGTGGAATGAAGGCTTTATTGCAGAGGAACTTCCATATTGCTACAGCAGCCAAAAGGATATTACCTTACATTAAATTCAATAAATAGGATGGTAATTTAATGTTTGAGACTTATCTTTAAAATGAGTAAGAGTGTTTTGAGCAGAAAGAATCGGCAAAATCATAGCCAGGGAGAATAGAATGCTCAGTATCATTGACTAATGAAAGGACATGGTGCGTTTGGTGACAACTGTTTTGGTGATGGACAGTGAAGTTATTGATAGAGATATGGTTCTAGGCCTTAATAAGAACTTCAGCTACAGAATAGGCAGTTCTATTCAGTGTTTAATTGTCATGACATTGGTACAGCCCTAAGATAAAGACTTACTATTTAGTAAGTCCTATATATTTTATTTTGATAACTACTTTTTGAGTACTATTGACACATATAAAGTTATGCATATTTATTATATATAATCCAATGAGTATATACATGAAAATATCATAGTCAATACTTTCCAGCTTTCTCTTATTCCTTTCCATTATTATGTTGGTGGCAGTAAACACATGTTTCATTCTTTATACATAATTTATTAATATCTCATAGCATTGTTAGTTATAGATATCATGCTGTGTGGTGGGATTACTAAAATGTATACTTTTCAAAGTTATTCTTTTTATGATTAATATGATCCCATTTATATTATAGAAAATTTGGCACTTTTGTAGAAGTTGAAATATAAGAAAAACTGAGAGGCATTGAGTAACATTGGAGGGATACTTCAGTGCAATGGAATAAAATTATTTTATTAATAAAGATGATACAGGAAATGAAGAAAAAAAAGAAAGGTAGGGAAATGATCCACAAGTTTGGGTAAATATTCATTAAAATAATAGTAAAAGGAAGGTTTAAGATATTTAAGGTAACCTTTATTTCTTTAAGTGCATAATGTTGCCATGCTGTTGAATAACAAAAGCAAAATGAACAAAATATATAGTTAGAAAAATTAATGTTGTTTAGGTTTAGTGGATTTATATTTTAAAGTTACTTTTAATATCAGTTTTCAGTCCAGTATGTGAATGGAAGTAGTGTATAGAACAGAAACAGACTACAGTGCTTATTGATAAATATAGGAATCACTGGTTAACAGGCAATCAATTTATATAGCAGATAAATTAGTTGGGTGAATATAGGGCCAGGTGAGAGAATCCTTATGAATTTTAATAGTTGAGGATTATATACTTAAAATTTGAATAAAATAATCATAAAATTAGGAAGAAAGGACAATTTTATAATCAAATAAATAGGTAAATAGAAAGAGCTAAACATAATCTTCCACTGAGATTCAGTCCCAGGCATAATAGCAAAAACTTCTTCCATTTTAATGGGACATTCTAGAAAGAAATAAAGAGACACAATATGCACTAAGAAAAGGATGGGATGCTATTTTGTTTTGGCCAACTACTGCTAGGTATGGACAAGTCCCTAAAATGTGGTTGGTTGCTATGGTTCTTTTAGGCCTCATCTTTCCTACATTTCTCCCTTCCTTTCCCTCCCTCCTTTCTTTCTTTTTTCTTCTTTCCTTTATTCTTTTCTTCCCTTCTTCCTTTTTTCTTTCTTTTGTGTTTTTCAGTTTATTTAAATCTTTTAACATTTGTATGTTTCTTTCCTTTTTTAATACGGAGATGGAGTTGGGGAAAAGAATGGGAGGGAACTTGAAGTTGAGTCGGTACTGAGGAAAAGAAGGTCTAGGAAGATTTGGGAGAGAGGAAATAATATAATCAAAATACATTGTATGAAAATTACAAATAAAACTTTAATGAAAGAAAGGGGTAAGGAGACTGTATATAGATCCATGTCTATCGCCATGCACCAAACTTAAGTCCAATTGGATCAAAGACCTCAATATGAATCTAGCCACACTAAACCACTTGGAAGAGAAAGTGGGAGGTATCCTTGAACAAACTGGTGCAGGAGACATGGCACAGACGTTGAGATTAACAATTAATAAATGGGACCTCCTCAAACTGAGAAGCTTCTGTAAGGCAAAGGACAATGTAAACAAGACCACATGGCAGACCAAGACTAGGAAAAGATCTTCACCAATCCCACATCTGACAGAGGGCTGATCTCTAAAATATACAAAAAACTCAAGAAGCTAGTAACTAAAACACCAAATAACCCTATTAAAAAGTGGGATAAAGAACTGAATAGAAAATTCTCAATAGAGGAATTCAAAATGGCTGAAAGACACAAAAGAAAGTGGTCAACATCCTTAGCCATCAGGGAAATGCAAATCAAAAAACTCTGAGATACCATTTTACTCCTGTCAGAATGGCTAAAATTAGAAACACCAATTACAGTTTATGCTGGAGAGGATGTGGAGAAAGGGAACACTCCTCCACTGCTGGTGGGAGTGCAGTATGACAGTTCCTCAGGAAAATGGGAATCAGTCTACCACAGGGTCTGCCAATTCCTCTCTTAGGTATATACCCAAATGATCCACATCCATGCAACAAAGACATCTGTTCAACTATGTTTATAGCAGGATTAGTTGTAATAGGAAGAACCTGGAAGCAACCTAGATGCCCCTCAACTGAAGAATGGATAAAGAACATGTGGTACATTTATACAATGCAATACTAGTCATCAAGAAAAAAAAAATGGAATCTTGAAATTCACAGGCAAATGGATGGATCTTGAAGAAACCATCCTGAGTGAATTAATCCATTCACATAAAGCAAAACTCATATATGGATATTAGACACAGAAGAAAGGATCACCAGCCTATAATTCACACTGCCAGAGAAACTAGAATATGAGGAGGAACCTAAGACATTCTTACAAGGTCCCTCAAAGAAGGTGAAAGGAACAAGATCTCCTGAGCATATTGGGAGTGTGGGGGCAGTGAGTGTAGAAGGAGTTTTGAGAAAGCGAAGGGAAGGAGAGGAGAACATATGGGATCAGGAAGATTAAGTAAGGGGACAAATAGACAAGAGAAAAAAAGATACCATAATAGAGGGAGCCATTATAGTTTTGAAAAGAAAACTGACTCTAGACAAATGTCCAGAAACCTACAAGGATGACCCCAAATAACAATCTGATCAATAATGGAAAGGTTACCTTCAGTGCCCTTCCCTGATAATGAGATTGATAACCATATTATCTGCCATCCTAGAGTCCCCATCTAATAGCTGATGGAAACAGAAGCAGACACCCACAGCTAAACACTGAGCTGAACTCCTATCCATTTGCAGAGAAGGAGGAATGATAAGAAAGGGGTCAAGACCAGGCCACAGAAATCCACAGAGACAGCTGATCTGAACAAAGGGGAGCTCATATAGCCCCAGACTAATACCTGGGAAACAAGCATTGGACTGACCCAAACCTCCTGAACATGTGTCTCAGTTTGAAGGCCTGTGCAGTCTATGGGACCTTTCACAATGGAACCAGGATGTATCCCTGGTGCAAGAAAGGACATAGGGAGCACATTCCCCATAGAGGGTTACTCCCTTAATCTAGAGAGAGGAGGGAGAGCCTAGGTCCTTTTCTGAATGACTATACAGATTTTGATGATCCATCCTGGAAGGGCTCATCCTCCCTGTGGAATGGGTAAGGAATGGGATGGGAGGGGGGTTGGGAGGGGGAATGGGAGGATGGGAGGGAGAGGAAACTGGGATTGGTGTATAAAACAAGAAAAAATGGCAAAAAAGAAAAGGGTAAGGAAAAAAGAATGGGAAATGAGTAAGCTGAGCAATATTTGTTTTAAAAATGTAAATATGTATATTTAGAAATGTATATATATATATATACATATATATATAGTATTTTAAAGGATGAAATTTAAATTAAGATTTACCTAGAAACAAATTTGGCATAAATTTTTAGCATATGTTTATTTAATGTCAATGTTTTTTTGTAGTGATATAACATGAGATTATTAAGTCTATTTCATTACAAACCACTGAAGTGGCTATTTTCCAAATACATACTTTGTTCAATATTTCTGTGCATAGTGTGTGAATAAGTAAATTAGGAATAGTACAGTAATGCACTGTTGTGTCACTCAAAGGTGCACTAAAGTGTTCAAGAAGGAGCACCCTCCACCTTTCTCTTCTGAGAGAAATACCCACATATAATAGCACCAACCAGATACTATTATATAATAACCAACCAGATCTTATTAAACTTAAACTTATTTGGTTTTGAGTATGTCTCACTTATTATCTGGAGAGTAGGTGCACATAATTACTGCCATATGGCATCAAACATATGTTCTGCAAGGTAATGATAAATGTCTATCAAGTAAATGGGAGGTAGCATGATCCACAGCAGTGGAAAATTTCTCAGTCTCACCACATTTATACACAATTAGAGTAATAATATATTGCATTCTAAGTATCAGTAGCTATTGTGAGTACTAAAGAAGTGAAGCAAAACCACATAAACTATTCATGTGTAAAACTACAAAAAGAGTATTTAAAAAGTGAAGGTATGTTAAAATAGTTGAGAACATTTCAAAAATGAAATTAAGATGAGCAAAGAAACTGGCAAAGATACAGAAAATTATATGAGACATTGAAAATGCAGAATAGTAAAATGCACACTGGAGAGAGAAAAATCAAAGAAATTACTGTCCTACAAAACAGTTATGAACTTTCATCAAGTATACAGATGGAGTTTGGGGCTAAAAAGCAGTTCTTAATATGAATAAACTGATTGAAATCATTTCAAGTTCCTTCTTCAAACTATAACAGTGGCATCAGTGACTAAGAACTGAAAATATATGGGAATAAAACAAAAACACAAAGAACCAGCTATCCAAACAGTAAGTCACTTAGGAACTCAGATTAGAATATCCAAATACAGGGTAGTGCAATGTAATTATAAATATATAATTTATTAAAAACAATGCTCAGAGGAAAATTCATAGTAATTAATGCCTCAATTAATGAAGAAAAAGACTCAAATAAATAAATAAATAATCTGAATTACCATATTAGATCAAAAAATAAAAACAAAATGACAATAGAATCAAGGAAAAGAGATGAGAAGAAATCAAAACATAATATGAAGGCTGTAGCTTAAGTCAGCATACCAACAGCTTGTTCCTTTCAAATATCAGCAAAATTGAGAAACTACTAGACAAAAGAAAAAAGAACAGAAACTTGTATTTGGTGTAGACTTTACTATCGACTTACAGAATATAAATAGGCTGTTAGAAAATTAAGTGATAAGTCTCCACCTGCAAATTAAGTAATGTTGATGGGATAGATTTCTAGAAAAATACAAATTAACTTTAAAAATATCTCAGGAGATTTAAAACAAGTTCCGTGAGTAACTAGACATGTTGGGTAGAAAAACAGATAGTACCAAATGGACTCCATGATGAGTTTGCTTAAGTTTTCATAGATTTAGCACCAACCATCTTCATAACTGAACAAAGCAACACTGAATTTGAATACCAGTCATTTCTCAGAATTTCAGATGCAGAATTATTTTCTCAGATACGTATTTCCAGCTTTGAAAATTACTGATTAAAAACAAAAACGTGATGTTGCCAGAAATAACAGAAGTATTCATGTTAATGATTTCAAAGTAAGGCTGCCTGACTTTTAAAGAACATAGAGTAGAGATTTTATGTAGAATAACTATATAGTAATGAAAAAGAGAGTAGAGAGGGTTTATGTAAATATATGGGTTGTACAACATAAATAATATATTATTTGTTCAATAGAGAATATGATGAAAATTATATTTTCCTTAGGTCTATACAAAGTTTTCCTGGCATACAGGCATTGACATAGGCATGGCACAGGCACTCAGATTTTAAGAGAAACCTGTACAAAATGCCCATGTATGTAGAGGTGTGGTGAAAACATCAAGATATAACTCCAAACCAGCAAAAGGTGTCAGTGTTCAGGCTGCCAAATTGACTCTAAAAAATATACACATTTTTAAAATTATTTGTGATAAATGGGATTCATAAAATTGAAAACCAAAGCTAAGAGCTGGTTAGAGTTGAAGACTCAACAAAATGGTTGCTTCACAAGTATGAAGACCAGAGTTCAGATGCCAGAACTCATGAATTAAAAAAAAAAAAATAAGGCATGATATTGGCAGGCTTGCTAATTCTAGCTCTGGAGTAGTGCAAACAACAGGATTCTTCAGGGTTTGTCACTGTCAGAATACCTTAATTAGCAAGCACTAGGCCAGTAAGAGACCCTGTCTCATAAAACAAGGTGAAGGACAGGGAGACAACTTAGAGTGTAAGACAATTGTTCCAGGCCTTATAAACAGACTTTCCCTAGATATATGGTAGAAGAATATAATCAATTCCTTCAAGCTGTTCTGACCCCCATATGCCCACCATGGCATATACACACACATAGGCATGCCAAATAAGTGTTTGAAAATTAAATAAAAAGAAGAAAGTCTTTGTGGAATGTTGCCAAAGTTGTACTCAGTCCTTCACACATATGTGCATATATCCAGGCACACCTGTATAAACATATGTACCAGCATATACATACACAAGCACACAGGAGACAAGAGGAGAAGTGTGTGTGTGTGTGTGTGTGTGTGTGTGTGTGAGAGAGAGAGAGAGAGAGAGAGAGAGAGAGAGAGAGAGAGAGAGAGAGAGAGAGATCAAATAATACATGGTTTACAAATATAGATGTAAGGACTAAAATCAATTTTCTTTCAAATGGATGCTATTAAATGGTAAAAGCATTCTTGGCAAAAGTTCTGAAAGTTATTCTTTGTAATTAATATAGCTCCACATTATGTATGTACAAGAGGCATGTGAAGGACAGCAAATCCTGCATTGAATTTTAACACTCCATCCTTCTTTCACTGCTGATGGCTGTTAACGTAAGCCCTTTCTAAATATTTCACTTCAAATTCAGGAAGCTTTATAGAATTTCTTTTTCTTCTTTTTTATTTTTTAAACAAATAAAATATGAGACAATAAAACAAATACCATCACATTGAAGCTCGACAAGGCAAACCAACAGAAGGAAAAGAGCTTTAAGAAAAGACACTATGCTCAGGAGATCTTGTTCCTTTCCCCTTCTGTGAGGGACCTTGTACTAATCTCTTAGGTTCCTCTTTGCATCCTAGTGTCTCTGGTGGTGTGAATTATAGACTGGTGATCCTTTGATCTATGTCTAAATTCAATATATGAGTGAGTACATACCATATTCCTGTTTTTGTGACTCAGGATGGTTTCTTCTAGTTCAATCCATTAGCCTGTGAATTTCAAGATTCCATTGTCTTTTTTCCACTGAGTAGTATTCTATTGTGTAAATGTACTGTGTCTTCTTTATCTATTCTTCAATTGTGAGGCATCTCCAGTGTCTAGCTACTACAAATAATGCTACTATGAACATAGTTGAACAGATATCTTTTTTGCATGGATGTGGATCATTTGGGTATATGCCTAAGAGTGGAATTGCCTGAACCTGTGGTAGACTGATTCCAGTTTTCCTGAGGAACTGCCATACTCAATCCAAAATGGCTGTAAAAGTTTGCACACACACACCAGCAGTAGAGGAGTGTTCCCCTCTCTCCACATCCTCTCCAGCATAAACTGTCATTGGTGTTTCTAATTTTAGCCATTCGGACAGGAATAAAATGGTATTTCAGAGTTGTTTTGGTTTGCATTTCCCTGATAGCTAAGGAAGTTGAGCACTTTCTTTGTTGTCTTTCAGCCATTTTGGATTCCTCTAATGAGAATTCTTTATTCAGTTCTGTACTCCATGCACAAAACTTCGGTCCAAATGTATCAAAGACCTAAACATAAATCTAGCCACACTGAACATTTTAAAAGAGAAAGTGGGAGGTACAAAGCTTTGAATAATTTACCTTCTTTAAGGAACAAAACAAAAACTGTGAAAGTTAAGTTCATATGCCCTGTGAGAGAGATATTATCTTCTAGGATCATTCTCTTCAGGAATAGATATGAAAGCAAAACCAGTAATAAGTAAATAGATAATTAAAATTAAAATACACATTTGTGATAATACAGATTTTTCTTTTTGATTCTTTGTCTATTCACTTTGTATTTATATTGGGTAATGTGGAGCCAGCATGATGTCTTGCTTAGATATCCATTCAAAGGGACTGTCCTTGTACCTTCTGATGATCATAACACCATTGAATTACTCTCAGTGTTTATGCCTAATTCATGCAACACCAACACATACTTACTGAGTACTAATAAATCAGCATGGTTTCAGAGCCTTGAAGAAAAATAAATAAGGTTGCTTCATTTAAGGCATTTGTTCCCTCTTGTTAATGTAAGGAAGCACTTGAGAAAACTTTTAACTGCTACCTTTCAATGCTGTGCTTTCAAAGCCCTCAAAAGTGAACTGTACATTCATAATGCATAACTTTACTTCATGGCAGAGAATGTGTGTGTGTGTGTGTGTGTGTGTGTGTGTGTGTGTGTGTATGACTACTTTGGTGTGGCTTTCAGATATTTACATTATTTATAACCTACGTGAATAAGAAATAATTATGAAACATTACACTGCCCTTTACTAAAGCCAGATATTTTGTTTTTTAATATTAGATATGTGTATGAAATAATTGCCCTATTATTTTTTCTTTATATTATACCAAGAGAGTCAATTCTTTTCTTTAAAAACTAAACTGAAATAAAGAGACCATTAGTGTATAGGTGTTTGTTGCAAAAGATGAAATTCAAATGCGTAATTTCATAAAAAGTTCAAGGTGTCAACTTAATGTGTGTATGTATGTGGGGAGAATGAGTATGTGTTTCTGTGTGTGTATATGTACTTTTATGTATATGTGTGTATGCTCTGTGAGTATATGTTTCAGTATTCTTTGTATGTGTATATGTGTGGTGTTGTGGATGTGTGATAAATGGAAGTCTATGTGTATGTATGTTTATGATTTGTGATTATATAATAAATATGTGTTAGGGGGTGCTTTGTATTGTGTATATGTATGTGTGCTTGAAAAATGTGAGTTTGTATGTGTACTTATTTGATGTGTGTGTGTGTGTGTTTGTGTGTGTAAAAAGATCAGCAAAACTTAAAGTGTCCATCCTTACCTGTCCACTTTAACTAAGACATGTTTCTTTGCCTCTTCATCAAAGTATTCTGGATAAAAGAGGCTATGCCATTGTTTCTGGCCCATGTGTGCATTGGGAGATCCAAATTCAGATAATCAGGTTTTGCTCTTAATCATTAAGCCATTTATTTCCACAACACTAGCTTCAAAGAATTTTTAGGGTGCCATATATTTTGAATAAATATGATACCAAATTCCAAAGGAAATGTTTAGATTGCTTATTTTTCTTCTTATTCTTATGGATTTGATTGGCTGAAATGACTTTTATAAGACATAATGCACATATAGTGACTTGAGTTCACAAAGCTACCATTTTTGTGAAAATAAAGTTTGACAACAAGTTGTTCAAGGCCTTCGACTAATTTATAAGACCTTTGTAAAGCCCTATCCAATAATTCTTATTTATGTGTTATATTATTTGGGGTTTGTTGCATATTATGTTGTTTTCCAGTAGGATCTGACAAAGCCAAGACTCACAGTTATTGTTATGAAGGTGGAAAGGTCATGAGGAATGCTTACTCTTGAGATACAGGGTATCTTGCTTAGGCCTGGCACTGCAGTTACTGCCTTTTGGCAGGTTCCCTAGCTCCTCTGTGCCTTAGTTTAATCTCTCCATAAAACTGGGTGAGTAATAATCTTGCCATCATAGATGATTATATTAGGGGAAATGTAATACACAACTCATATACGTGCCTTTATGGAACAGCTGTCATGACTCTAGCACAGGACAAATTCTGTGAAAGTATCTACAGTTATTATTGTCTGATTCCTCACACAACTTTCTTTTTCATATCAAGACACATGGAAAGGGAAGCCAGCTCACTTTAGATAGAGTTTAACAGTGATCAATGTGAGACAGAATCTTTGAGGCTTCAAAACCTTGGAAGTTCTGGCAACAATAGATCTGGTCTGGAATTCAACTCTTGGTATCTGATCATCAGGGGTTGATTTTTGTTTGTTTGTTTGTTTGTTTGTTTTGAATACAGTGTCCAAATCTGTTACGAGTATGTTTTCCCCGCCTGCCACCTGGTTACACAGCCGCACCAGCCCCAAATAACATGCTGAGACTCTATATTTGATATAATGCTGTTGGGCAGTTACTTGTTTCTTATCAGCTAGCTCTGTCTTAATGATTAACCCATTTCAAATATGCTAAGTATTTCCACATGGCTCATCTTACCGGAGAGTGGCAGCCTGGTGTGCTGTTCTCTTTAGGCTCTCCATGCTGACTCCTCCTTACTCCTTCCTCATTCCTCCTCATCTCCTAGCCCCGCCTATCTTGCTTTCCTATTGGCCAACAGTGCCTTATTCATTAACCAGTATGAGAAACATATTTACAGAATGACATCTCACATCACGAATCATTGACAGTCTTTTATCTGGATGAAATATGGCAGTTGTGAATTCAGTTTTAGATTGGTAATATGATTCAAGTCAATTGAAGTAGCAAAATTCAGTTCAGTCCAATTAGTGAAATTCCATTCAAGGTGTGGGGATTTAATTCAACTCAAGTTATTGTTAGCCACTCTTTGCTTCATTTTTACTAGCTGTAAGCCTGTGTACCATCTTTTAGAAGCACCATTTTAGAAATGCATGCAATCTACTAATGCCACAATTGAATTTTATTTATTAGATATAGCTCCTGTGCTCTGAACTGATACAGTTCTTCTAGGCAAAAGTTGAGTCACAATAAAATCATGAATCAGTGTGTATTTTCCAACACCTTGAATGTATAAGAAGAGGATTTTTCCGAAGGAAAGAAAAGTTGGAGCCTGGTTTATAGGAAGTATCTATCATGCAGCCATATGTTCTATTCTTGCATCTCATTTATTTACCCCTGAGCTTGGCAATATCCTGACTATCAGCTTCAATAAAAACACTGAAACAGCTAAAAGAGGACCTGCCTGGAATCTTATAACCTCGTCTCTTTGAGTTACTAGGCAGAAATATCTGCCTTCCAATTTTCCTATGTGGTCATCCCTCTTATCTAGAGTGCATCCCTTCTCACCTGCTTAAGGATATCATTGCAATAATCCTGCAGCATCTTTGATATCATCAGTGCATTCCATATTAAGTATCACTAATAGA
Organism: Cricetiscus sungorus; assembly: GCA_030556225.1. Classification (NCBI taxonomy): domain Eukaryota; kingdom Metazoa; phylum Chordata; class Mammalia; order Rodentia; family Cricetidae; genus Cricetiscus; species Cricetiscus sungorus. The sequence continues at coordinate 27,578,093 of JANBXA010000734.1, forward strand.
AAAAATGCAGCATTAGTCATCAGCTCCTCAACTCAAATACCCTGACTATAACTAACTTATTTGTTCCACTGTCAAGCAAATGTACTTGAAAAATAATAATTTCTCACTTTCACTACATTTTATTTTTCCATATTATGTGCATCCCATCTAAACAGGACTGTGTCTTTCTTATTCTACCACAGTCCTCTTACTCAAATCTTAGACACGCCTAAATCTAGTAACCAATTTGGCAATCAGCTATCAGTACTCTTTGACAGATTATATTCCTCATCCTAAATGTAAAGACATTGCCCAAAATTAATTTCTCCATCTGGTTTTCAGATTATCATAACATTGAATCACATTTCATCATTAATGCCTTTAATGCCTTTGCTGGCCTCTACTTTCCTGACCACTTCAATATCAGAATGCTTCACTATTCAGTATTTAATCAACTTTTCTATCTATACTCTTCTACCTTGACAGTCTCAGTTTTAATCATGAGCTATTATCATTTGCATGAGACAATGTATGGCTATGCCTCTTTTTTAAGTTCAGGCACATAATCCAACTATTTCCTTATATTTGGATATGCAAAGGACAAACACAATATGTACAGAACCATTTTTTCAAGTTTGTTTCCTAAATATTCATCATATTGTGTCCTCAGTGAAGCATTATCAAGTCTTTGATGTAACTGCTTTCCTAGTCTGTTTGGATTACCATTGAAAAGTACCACAGATTGTATAATTTTTTACCAAAGAAATTATTTTCTTGTAGTTTGGTGTTTATCATGAGGGCTCTCTTTCTGACATGCACATTGTTAGTTTCTTGCTATTTCCCTTTTCTTGATAGTCATTCCTAATGGTGTATGTGTGTGTGCGGGGGAAGGGGGATGAGCACTCTGACATCTGCCATTGTAAAGTTGTGGGTTTTATTTTAACAGGATCTTTATGACTACCTTAAGCCTGCTAAAGAGGCTCCTAAAGAGGCTCCTACTCCAAAAAACAAAACAAAACAAAACAAAACAAAACAAAAATGCCACAGTAAAAGTTAGCACTTCAATAAGTAGATATGGGGGATACATAAACATCTGACCTAGACATTTGTTAACGTTTTGATTTTGGTACAAGTCTGTTATCAGTATAGCAGCCAGGGTTATCATTCTGACATATAAGTCAAAAGCATCACTCTTTATATACTTTGGGCACTCCATGATTACTTTCTTTATTAATCCTCTCCTTCATACTTCTCTGCATATCCATACCATGCTAGGCATTCAGCAACCTGTTTCGTCTGCTTCCTCTCTCAGAATTTTTCTTTCCCACAGTATTTGTGCAACTTATACCTCTTTATCTTTAGAGTGTTTCTCTATTATTATATTCTCAAGACAATTAACCTAATGTCTTTGTTGAACTGTACATTGTTTTCTCTATCCTAGCATCTGCTTTCCCAGTCCTGAATCTATTTGTTTTCTCTACTACATATAACATCTTTGATATACTGAAGAAAAAAATGATTTAATTTTAGACTTCCCAACTAGAATGTTAATTCTCTTACCATTTTGTAATCCTAAGAATACCTGGCCCATAATAAATTTTCTACATATATTTGTTAATACAATGAATTCATTGTATTAATTTACTGAGGTAAGAGAAAATATGGCTATCACATAAATATAAGAATATGATCATTGATATAAGACAATATACTATGAGGTAGAATAACATAAGTATAAATTCTTGAAATTTGGTAAGTCATCTAATTGCAATGTCTAGAATCATTTAATACACCTGATCTGTTTGTTTTCTGAGTACTAACAACAATGATCTGGACAATTTAAATTACCTGGGAAAATATTCCTTCTCTCACAAGACAAGAGATTAGTTGAAAGGATGTTTAAAATGCCACTACAGTATGCGTTTAAATGTATGAAGATTTGAATACACATTTAAAGATACATTCTAGATGATACTTTTCTAGCATATGAAGAAAATTCTATTTATTATGGCTTTTATAAAAGGAGAAATAATAGTAATTGAATAAACTGAAAGGAAATGAAATGAAAGATAATTTTACATTACCCATTTTATAGCATAAAGGGACTACCTCCAGTAGGTTAATAAATAAGCAAGTGGTAAATGACTGTGCATAGTTAAGTGGTGTGTATACACGAGTAATGAATAGAGCCTGTGTCAGTTTGACTCTATTGCTATCTAGAAAAATCCATTTAATTTCTGGATACAAACACATGCTATCGCCATTGGGGGAATGCTAAGAGGATGCATGAAATAATAAATAAAAGACAGATGTATTTCCTGTATCTGAGTATCTACAAATTCTGTTAAAGAATAGAGGTTTTGAAGGGTTATGATTGGTAGTAGCTAACAAATGTATATATATACATATATATACATATATATATTTGTATGCTAATATTTTTATTAGAGGGGAAAATAAGTTTTGTTAAAATGTAGAAGGACTCATATCCATGCATGAGCAACCCTTGACTGAAACCTAGTTGAAGGGTCCCCTATAGACTTACAGTTTATTGACCTCAGTCTCAAAACTGTGTTACTCACCTTACCCATCTTATTTTCCTGGCTAGTACACATAGACATATTAATTTGAAGACTGTAGATGAGGGCAGACTATGATAAGAAAGAGCACTGTAGAAGCCCAAGGGAAAACAAACAATGCCCTAAAGGATAGCTCAGATGAAAATTTTGGATGAGTAACAACTTCAGTCTGTGCAGCTAAAGAGATGGGGAAGTCTTAGTAGGGAAATGATAATTTTCACTGAAATTCACAAGAAGATGTTAGAAGAAGTATAATGTATGGATGGTGGTAGGGTATGAAAATAATGAGCATGAAGCCTGTTCATGGCAGAGTTTATTTCCAGTCTCCATTTTCCAAAAGGCACCGGCTGTACAGTGCTAACAGGAGGCATACCTGGCATCTCAGAATTGACTTTGGCACAGAGCAGCACATGCTAATCAGATGCAAGCTGCCAGCCCACCAGCCGCCTTTCTCCCTGCTGCTGTCACAGTCTCATTCCAGCCATCCCACTGCCAATTAGGAAAGCGACTGAAGCAAAATACAATAATAAGCTGTGGCAAGGAAAATTAGAGAGCCTTTCAAGTTCTAGTTCTGGCTGAGATGATTTGTCAGTAATGTAGGTAGCCTACCTAAGCTTTATCAACATAAATGAAATATCACTTTTCAGTAAGGGTATAAGAAGGAGTTTAAAAGTATATGCTATTGTTAGTTTAGTTGGCCAACTTTGTATTAATTTTGAGATTTTGACAAGGGCTTGTAAATATTAACTTAATATAGTTATAATCATTAAAGTCACTTAAAACACTCTCATTTTTAGTTCAAAAATAATATTAAGAATACAAAGGTATGAACATCCTATTGATACCATATGCTGAGCTAGCCATGTCAGATTTATTTGTTGTTTAATTTTGAAAACAAATTCATAGAACAGCAACATTGCCTTCCTACTTCCAGTCAAGAAAACTGGTCCACTAAGCTGTTCATGTAATCTCCCCACAACCCCGTCCCATTGTCAAACACTATATCAACAGCAAAGCAACAATTTATATTCTTTGATTTTTGATAATAGTGTTTACTAAAAGCACATCAGAACTTGAGGCCAACACTAAAATCTAAATTCTAATCATCAGTCTTTGCTATCAGCAGATGAATTTTGAAGAAGTTTGTTTGCCTTGACCTATAGCTTAAGTTTTCCTATCAATTACTTGACCAAGACCCATAATAAAATAAGTATTAACCTTCTTATAACTTGTTTCAAATCTTATAGCTTGAATCTTAAAGCAAAATTACTCTGGTTAAACCATTTGCAAGCATGTAACTACTTATAGTTGCATCATTATAGTCCTTATAAGAAAAAAGTTGTCTTCTTAAAACATTTGCCCAATACATTTTGTCTTGGAAACCATCTACAAAATCTTTATATAATGTTATATAATGCAAGAGGAAGACTGTGGATATTAAAGAATTTTTTCTTTCTGTAATTTTTGTGGTTTTGTTGACTCAGGCTTTGTTGTGAAGAGCAGGTAAGCCAAAAAGATGGTGCCTTATCCTGCTTCAGCCTCCCAAATACCACTGTCAGCCTTACTTCCCCTTTGTCTGTTATTTGACTTATTTTTCAAGTTTAGCTTTTGTATTCAGCACTTGCACTTTGAAATTATAATGTAGACAAGAAAACTTTGCTACTCAATTCTTCCATTGTTTTATAGGTGCATGCCATTATTATAAGTGGGATATGTTTACTTTTAGTACAACAAACTTTTGAATGTGCATATTTAGGTTTTAATTTTAAAATATTATAAAAGCTGCTAGCGATGTTCAAATGTGTTTTATCATTTCAAGGAAATAGTTTCTAATTGGATGACTTTTGTGATAAAATTTTTCTAATGCATTATTCATCACAAATAGCGTAATGTTTCCCCAGCGAGATCACCTTAGGAAGTTATAAAAAGTCTCTCAAGTGATTAACATTTCCACATTCACCCTGCATTTCATGGCAGTGCAATTTACAAGAATGTAATAGAAAATGGATTTGATAACAGTGGGGAGTTTGTACAGGAAAGGGCTTTCTTTGTTGGTCTGCTGTTCTTTTCTTGTCTTATTGTTATAGTGCCAAATGTGCTATTTTATCTTAAATTCAAGAAATCTGAATGTTACTCGGAAGCTTAGCGGTAGTCACACTACCTTTGACTATATTAGATAAAGGACATCAGGTGTCTGAGGCAGCTGCAATTGACTATTTCTATGTCCACTCTTACTCTAATGCAGGTGATTCTGAGCAACACTAACTTCAGAAATTTTGAGGTTAGAGATGAGCCATGCTAAATTTGGGGAATTATATTTTTGGTAAGGTACACTAGGAGTCAACAGGTCATTTTTGCAAGATTTGGTTTTAAGTTATGAAAGCAATATGGGATCCATTTGATAGAAACTGATTAAAATATTATGATAAAGAGCTGAATCATGTCCTTTGAGACGTTTAAGGACAGAATAGTTCAGTCATGAATTTTAAAGGTTTAATTAATTCAGAATTGCAAATATATTATGAAAAGATTCTCAGGTTTGCAAAAATCAAGGAAAGAATGGAGAAGAAACTAGTAGAAGGCATTCCATTTTGCTTTCTGATGATCTATGTTATAGTATTTCAGCAAATGGAGAATGAGTAACTAAAAAGATAAAATGTCTGGGTCTTTCTGGAAGACATCTATATAGTTCAATGTTCTTTGGTTTTCCTCAGTCTACCACTAGATGGGACTCTTACATCCTTCCTTTGCATTCTCAGCATCTTTATCCACCACTTATCTAGGGGGGCTAAGAAGCATTAAAAAAATAACAGAAGTTACAGAAGTCTGAATTAGACAGATTCTACAAGAGTTATTTCCATTTGTCATTGAAATTCCGTAAATTACATTTTCTAATACTCATTATAGAGACAAAGTTAATGAGATTAAAAAAAAAGGGGAGTGGGAGGTGGAGAGATGAGATTTTTGTAATTGTTGGGTAAGTGCAAATGCCAGACACATGTGCTTATACTACCTGCCCAAGAAAGCATCAGTTCCACTTTTTTATGTAGAACAGTTTACTGTGGAATAGCTGCAGGTGCTGTGCAAAAGCCAAGATCTTCTGTAACTTAAAAAATGACGTTTATATTTTGATGTAATTAAGCTATAGCACTCTAAAGAAGCAGATAGAAGACTCAAACCCCATTTCACTTTAACACCCATTTCTTTCTTTAGGTATATCCATTTACTAAGCTATTAAAACCATTCTATGAATTCTATGCCCTTAGCATAATAGAAATATTAAAGGCTTCACCAGCATAATGCAAGGCTAGAAAAATGATATTAATATATGTTATGAACCTATAAATGATTTTGAAAGAAATGCCTTTTTAAATTCTTGGGCAAGAACTGGGTTTCAAGTCAAGCTGTCTAAATTTGTGCTTGATTTTACTACTTAATAGTACTGTGATTTTCAGTAGGACTCTTAACTTCATTTTGTTTCAGTTTTCTTGTCTATATATTATATAAACTGAATCAGTTAACACATTAAAGATAACCTCAGAGGGTATATCACTGCTGCATTAATGAATAAAAGCAAGCAAGTAAACAAACAACCAGAAATATATTTTCTGGATTAATTTGACCAAGAATTTTGAATTTTCCCATGTGCCTTCCATCTGTCTGTGGTTACTGGACTACCTATAATCTCCCATACCCCTTTTCCACCCCCCTCTGTGTGTGTGCTTGTGTGTGTGTGTGTGTGTGTGTGTGTGTGTGTGTGTGTGTACGAGCGCAAGTGTGTATGTGTATTACACAATGAATTCTTGGAAAAGCAAGTCTTCAGGTTTTACTTACAAATAAATACACCATGTTTACATATTTCTGCATTTCTATGCACAAAAGGAGGTGCCTTTGATTTATGTATTATATTTAGTCATTTAGTCAGAGTAAAGAAGGTGTGCTTGCCAGGCACTGTGATGGGCTTTCTGGTGTTATGTTAAGCAAAACTGAGTTACCTTCCTCAGATATTTAAAGGTATGCAGTGAGGACAAGAGGAAAAAACTCAGCACACTTGATCAATTATGCTGTGATAATATAAAAAGTAACCTCTGGCCACATCAAAACAAACAAACAAACAAATAAAAATCCTCAAAACCTCACAGCAGAATGGCAGTACCACCCCACTCATGATCATGTATCTTCAAGCTTTGCTAATATCTGAGTTCCAAATCACACCAAATCAGTATTTGTATGAATGTACCTTAGTTTCAAATTTACTGTGAACAATGTTCATTCTGTTTTGAAAGTCTTTTAATGTCTCACAAATTCAAGAGCTGTTATCAGCATAGATGTTAAACTAATTTAAGTAATATATTTATGGGTGTGTTAATTTAATTTTGCCAAATGGTGTGATAAAAGCATTAAAATATTTTTATGGTTTCTCACAAAGTGTAATCAAGGTATTTGGGGCTAGGAGCGGGGATGATTCAAGTTTATTGATTAAATAAGAAGAATAATAATTAAACATTTTTATTCCTTCAATTTTCCTTTTTTTGTATAATTATTTGAAAAGAAGACTGGAAAAGTCATCATGTACCAACCCTCTAACATATTATAATTCATTGAAATTCAGTTTTAAATGTTCTCACAGACTGCCTCTTCAAATTCAGATACCAGTACATAGTGATCTACTATAATATCTGAATTTCTTGCTTAAATTTTCTGGCCACAGTCAGATATTTGTGAACTTTTCTTAGCATTAGTATATTAACATACTCTTCAGTTTTCTCAGGTTGCCTGCATTATATTGGCTCATTACTTTATTAAGCTTTTATGCAGCTTTTTTTATTACAAGTCAGTCACAAATACCTCAAACAAAATGAAAACACCCTGAAATAAATGATAGGCATCTGAATAATGATAGGGTTCTTGTGTTTTAAAATCATGAATTAATGTTATGAGGCTGAACTTCAGATTTCAGTGCTGACATCTGCAGAGTTTGAAATCTGTCTTTCCTATTCTTACAACAAACTAAAGCTGAACAAAATGAAGAGCAAGGTATCTCCTTGCATTGAGAAGTGAACCAAGATGACAGGCAAAGTGTTATCCCAAATTGTAAAGAACAGGCAAACTAAGGGTGACCCAGCCAAGATCTTTTACCTGGAAGGGAAGCTGTGGGAGCCATATGCCGATTGGAACATTTTCATAATAATTTTGATGAATTGCCTGGAACTGAATCTGTGTTAGTGTGAAAATGAGACACTTACCAAGTTGTCGTCTTACTGCACATCACATGTTCATGGACTGTAACTAAGAACTTTATTAGATTGTCAAGAAGGATCTGAAAAATATGACCAGGGTCATTGCAACAAATCATTCTGAGCTTTTCCTAGACCTTCATTCAGAGCAAATATTTCAGAAGAACATGTTTGCTTGGCTAGGAATATTCCTCATAATAGGAATAGAGTTTTTAAATAGAATTTTCTCTATCCAGACCATCTAGCTATACTTACTTAATCCCAAAAGGCAGATAACTCATAGTTATGGCAATTAGGTCTTCATGGAAGCATACTATGAATGTTGTAGCCTGTTAAGCAGCTAGAAAATTTGAAAATCATTTGTGAGGGTTGTAACCTGGGACACGGGTCCACTAGAAGTGAGATGTAGTCAGCAGCTCACAAACTAGAGCCCTGCCTTTACCTTTCCATCAAGCCATCACTGGACTCAAGTGATGAGTAGCTTACACATTAAAGAACTGAAAGACACAGACCATCTTTGAGAAGAAATATTAAAGGAATTGAAAGTCTATAAGAGAAATAATTGGGACACTCAGAAATTCACCATAGGTGGTACATAGATCTATAGCAGGCATTATTAGTACAACACAACAAACATTAAACCAGAGAAGTTAACAAAATCCTACACTAAAAGTCTACCTCAGTTCCCAATCCAAAATGCATTACAGTTTTCAAAATCAACAAAATTGCATGATCTGTCAACAGTTAAATTTAAGAAGGAGACAAAACCAACAGTAAAACCATGATTTAGTTGTTGGAATTCCTGGATGGGAAGTGTAAACTACATTTGATACAGATATTAATGTTTAATGGGTTTACTGGTAAACATAATGGGCAAGGGAGAGCTGGATAACGCAGGCAGAGGAATATAACTAAGTAATATCAAAGGGAAACCCAGATTTAATTGTATCCATTCATGAATTCCCAAGGAAAACAGAAAATTAAAAGTAACAACAAGAAGAGTTGGAATTAAAACACAGCATGGAAAAGAATTTACGTAATGGGTTCAGCAGGAAGCTGTCTAAAGGAAAGATGGGTGAGTTTCTATGTATAGGTCATTGTAAAATTCCCTAAGTGTTATTAAACAGAAAGATAAAGCTCAATAGTTGCTGGAGAATCAGAAAATTGCTAATAATCTAACACATTTTAAATGTTCATAGTTGGACCTAACAAAAAGAAGGAAGGATGACATAAAATAAATATTCGAAATAATGATGACTGATAACTTGATAATATCAATTACAGACAAAACTGCAGAAATCTATTCAGATATGCCCAAGAATAGCAATAAGTACAAATTTATGAAGACGTTCCAGAAGGCTGGATCACAGCAAATTTGAACCAGCTTGGTCTGTAAATAAGTTCTGTATCAGCCAAGACTACGTAGTAAGACATCTATCAGAAAAAAAAAATCTACCTACAGTAAGAAAAAGGCATTCCTAAAATCTTGGTAAGGTGGGCAATATATAAGAAGAAAAATGGAAAATGGTGAGGGGGTGTGGAGAGATGACTCAGTGGTTAAGAGCACTTGGCTGCTCTTCTAGAGTCCTGAGTTCGATTCCCAGCAATCGCATAGGGGCTCACAACCATTTATAATGAGATCTGGTGCCCTCTTCTGGTGTGTGTGTGTGTGTGTGTGTGTGTGTGTGTGTGTGTGTGTGTGTGTGTGTGTGTGTAAATAAAGAAATCTTAAAAAAAAATAGAAGGAAAATGAAACCAAAACCAAAAATCATCAACACAGTTATAAAGTATCTGAATGAATCTGGAAATTGGGCCTTGAAGACATGGCTTTGCTTGAAATCACCACTTTCTCTTCTTTTTATCCTTCCTTTCTTTCCTCCTGAATGCCTTGTTTCTGTGTTCTTGAGTTTTATACATGATATCTATTTTAAATATCATTTTGCTCCCTACCACCTATGTCTCTCCAGAAGCCCTGCCATTCCTGCTGATCTAGACAAACTGCCCAATTGTGGCTTATCAAGCAGTTTACACAGTTTTAATATAGATAATATTTGTGTTCTTATTTTATCTGGGAGAACCCATCTAATTTTATTCTATAATCTCCTGAAAGTATGGATTCCTTAAGAGATAGGTTTTTGATATTGTGCTAATAAATACATGATTTTTCAATTATAGATCAGTAGGGGGTTCAGTTAAATAAATATTTAATATTTAGTAACTGTCTAATAAGTTTCTTCATTGCTCTAGGCACCTTTTAGAATTTTGGAGAGAGACAGATACGCTTTAATCTATGAGGGCAACTAGGGTACAGGCTTGTGCAAATGAGTAGCCAAATTGACAGATGTACTGGACATGTCAAAGATGGTCTCAAGAAAAAGAGAGCAATGGCTGTAAACCCTGACCTAAGCACACTGGAGTGTTCATAGCATGGCTATTGCAGAGAGCAAGAGCTTTTGCTCTTTGTTAATGTGAGTGCTCACCCCTCCACGCTTAACTTTGTGCTTGGTCAAATTGCTTGCTTTGGACAATGAGATGCTCGCAAATTAGACACATGTGAAGGCCTTGAAGTAGATGTCAGATGGGCAGAGGGACTTCCTTCTTGAGGTCTTACCTTTCATAATGATGACAACCAAGGTGGCTGCTGATCCAAAACTGCTAAAATACAACTGACCTGGATCCTACCACAACATGAAGCCATGTCAGTGTATACAGATCATCATATGCCCTTGACTCTTGGTGTGGTTCATCACATAGTAGCACAGGGAAACTGGAAGACTGACAGCATGGCAAACATTTCACATGAACCTTGAGCCTTCCTCCATTGAGCACGTGCTTATCCTAATTATGAAGACAGCACGAAGTGACATCTTGGGAGGAATGTTCCCAGCTCCCTCAAAAGCACTGCCCGTAATGAGAACTGATATACCTTACCTGATACTCCTGAGGTTTATACTTACAACCTGCCTCACTACAGGATAGTGTGACAATAGCAGCAATCCCGGAAGGAAGGAAAGAAGGAAGGAAGGAAGGAAGGAAGGAGGGAAGGAAGGAGGGAGGGAGGGAGGGAGGGAGGGAGGGAGGGAGGAGGGAGGAGGGAGGAGGGAGGGGGAAGGGAGGGAGGATAAGGAAACCTGCAGGAGGCTTGAGAGACATTTGAACAATTGAATATAAAGACAATATTCTGGTTGAAGTACTTAAATGGTTCTAATCAAAAGAGATGATTTGTAACTCATTTTTATGAGTCTTTCCCAAATTATTTGAATATTGTTTCACTATTTTCAGGATGTGAGATTGTCAACTTAAAGAGTTTAAAAAAAAAAAAAAAGAAATAGACTTTGGCAATCATTCTACCATTAAATAGTAATTCATTACATGAAGGAGCATAATACAAAAGAGGCCAATGTGTGCCAGAGGAAAGACTGCAGTTTAAGCAAAAACATGTACATTTACCCAAATTGTCAAAATATTTATTTCTCTGCACCTGAATCTAAAATCCTAAATTGGTGTCATTTAGATTGTGGACAGTTTCACTAAACAAAGTCTTAAGAAGCTAAGTGCTTGAGTCTGGAAATAAGCTTTGAATATAATAAATCTGTGACACCCCCCCATAAACTAAAAGAATAACATGTTATTCCTGCAAACACGTTGTGGCTGCACAAGCTGTAAATAACACCTTCTAGACAATAATTGTTTCTGTGTCCTCACAAAATTTGAATTAGGAGTGTATGAAATATCTAGGTTTTACAACAAAAATAAATGCCTAAATTATGCCTAACATATAGAGGCCTCAACATTTTATTGGACAGGTGTAAAGGAGTAGTAAGTTACAATTGTAACCTTTCTCAATGTGGTTGTAATGTTTTTTGTACACTGTGATTTAACAAAGAAACACAGCAACAAACATTTTCTTATAAGACTCTTGCTTCTGCCATTTCTACCAGTAAAAAGCAGGTAGTATCAAACACACTCCTCCTTTTGCAGTTTTTGCTTCTGATTTTTGATAGTTCTCTTTCTTATCTTCTACTACACATGCAAACTCTTCTCTCTCACTCCTCCCTCTTTGTTTGTCTAGCTCTGACCTCTCCTTCTTTCTGTATCTATCTTTCTGTCTACTTTTCTCCCTGTCTTACACACACACACACACACACACACACACGAGAGAGAGAGAGAGAGAGAGAGAGAGAGAGAGAGACAGAGATGGGGACAGACAGAGACAGACAGAGAGGGGGGAGGGAGAGGGAGAGGGAGGTGCATGCACAGGTCATTTTATATTATCTTTATTATTTCATTTCTTGAATTCACTAACAGGCTGTTAGTCTTTCTTCACAAGCACAATGTATCTTTTGAAAACAGAAGGTCCAGCTTCACACTCTGTTCATTTTGTCTCAATAGTAACACTATGAGAAAACACAATTTTACATCCTTACTTAGAAAAAAAGAAACTGATTAAAACAAAAGAAGCAGGGAAGAAAATTCCCCAAGGTCACAGGTTGCAACTCAGACATCTGGCAGGGGTGACTCGTCTTTGCATGGTATCTCTCTCATTTGACTTTCTTCCCTCAACAACTATTTTATCCTAGCACTTAGGGTTGCCTTGCTTAGAGACCATTTGCACAAATGCCGGGAGTAAAACATAGCAAGGTTTTGGTACTATTCAAGCTGTTACATAAATCAAAACCAGCATATACAAGAAGTAGTGGTTGGATGTGGTGGTCTTTGTCATCAGCACTGCCCACATATTTTATATACATGCAGATATTTTAAATGGCAAAGCACTTTAGAGTTTTAATGTGTTACTGAGAAAGTTGTAGTTCTCTTGGAGAAGATGTGCACTGCAGAGGTCATGCCAAGGTAAGAAGGATGAACACTGAAGCAATGCTTGGAAACAGTCATTTACACAGTGCATGATGAGCTAGCAATATGCCATTATTGGAAGAGACTGCAAAGTTCTTGAGCTTTCCAGATAAGTGCATCACTTCTTAATGTTCAGCTCTTTCTGTTTACGTTGTAATGAGAACCATCTGGGCTGAACCATTACACAGAAAAGCTGGCATATAAAAATCCTATCCTTCTAGTGAAAGCGAAAAGGGGAGAGATGGAGGGAGGCACTTGGCAGATAAAGTTAGCACTGTCATTGTCGAAATCAAAAACCTTTTGAGAGCAAATAAAGGTACACAGAGGGAAGATCTGAATATGGTAAAAAGCTAATGGCTGCACAGAGGATTCATACTGAATCCTCTGTCACCGTGTATTCACTTCAGTGAATGGATCTGACACTATTTAAGCTCTGAGTACAAGATTTGAAAGAAAGCTGAGTTTATGAGCCTCAGTCATTTGTACTTGAATGATACTTTATAAAAATAATGAAAATATATTTATGTCACTTTTTCCTTTTCATCTCTCCCTCAAAATTCCCCTCCCTCCAAGTTATTTTTGATACACCCCAAATTTGTTGGCTTCTTTTCCTTTAATTTTTGTGGTTACATACAGATATATGTTGTACATGCATATGCACGTGTGTGTACATATATAAATAAGTAACTACATTCTAACTAAATCCATATATGTGTGTATATGATTTTAGGGTTGGCCATTCTGCACTAGATAACCATCTAGGGCTCATCACTAGGGAAGTCCCTCTCTCATCAGTCTTTAGTTGCTCATAGTTCTTTCACCTTACAATGTCAAAACAAGGACATTGTCATTGCCTAGGTCTTGTTTAGGTAGCTGCATGGTTGAGGTGTTAAAGGTACAGCTTACTTGTCATTTCTAGGAGAAGCAAACTTTCTCTGGCTCTTACCCAATTCCTATTCCTCCTCTTTGATAGTATGTTAAACTTTAGATATGGGAGTTGTCTTATAGAAGTATTCACTGAGCCTGGGCTTCCCACTGTCTTTGCAGTATGACCTTTTATAGTTCTCTGTAATAGTCTCCATTGATATAGGATGAGAGATACACTTACCTGTGAGTATAAGCAGACGTTGTAGATTGCTGTTAGGAATTGCACTGCTCCAGTGAAGTGGTAGTACATTGTCTTCTAAAATCCACTACTGTAGTAGCTCCTGGTAGTTGGTTAAATTTGTGGTAACAGAATTAACATTCTCTCTTTTGAGCAGGCCTTCAGTCTAACTGACAACTGTCAGTTACCATCAACATATGATAGCCACTATTGCGCCCTTAGGGATAGCTTATCATGCTGGTAATTGTTATAGTTGCTATTTGTTTTAGCAGGATAAGACTGTTGAAGGCTCCCCTCCCTTGGCAGTTCAAATACTACTTTCCTGTACTTTGGAAGCTAGTCTTCAGGGAGAAGGCTCTCAGATTAGATCCAATCTTCAAAGTTCTATGTTAGAAGTATGTAGTGTCTTCAGTGATAGAGGCTTACAGGCTGACAGACTATGACAGGCAACCAAATGAAGCAGCTTTAGTGTTTTGTGAGTTAATTGGACTACTCTGACCTACAATTTGAAGGAATGTTTCTCATACTTGATACTAGGAGATTTGTTATCTAAGGCTTTTCTGTGACGCATTGGTAGGTCCTACTGTGTGTGTGTGTGTGTGTGTGTGTGTGTGTGTGTGTGTGTGTGTGTGTGTGTGCGCGTGTGTGTGTACATACATATACATGAATTATAATTATATATAATTTTAGATTAAAAATGATTTGATTTCTTGAGGCTTTATCTAACATCTGTAGAGTTATTGTACTTCCTCCTATATCTGTTTTGACTTTTTTCCCTATTCCCCAATTTAAAGCCCCCTTTAGTTTACCCATTTCCCAGTTTATATCACCTATAAGCTATTTCTCTCTCTAGCCCACTTCCTGGATCTCTTATTTACTTAACTGTTTTTTGCAGTCACTAATTTTTCTAATATCATTGAACATTAACATACCCACTAATTGTGAGAAATCATACTTATTTGGAAATGAAAGATGCTATCAGATGTCCCTTTTATTTATTCTAAATAAAAAATAAATAAATAAACAAAAGCCCAAAGGAAGCAAACAAAATGTAAAGAAGATTCACCACAAGGAAAAAATATGAAAATTAATAATTTTTTGTCTATCAATTACCACAGGTTTGTAGTGTTATTCTCTCAGAATCTGCCCTTGAAGAGTTTTGTATTTATTGCCTCTATCATATTTATTCATTTTAATTGTCCTTATCTATATCTATCTATCTATCTATCTATCTATCCTATCTATCTATCATCTATCATCTATCTATTTTGTGTTTGAGTGTTTGGCCTTTTGTCTGTATGTGGAGCACCAGAATAGGGTGATGAATACTTTAGAACTGGGACAGCTGTGAGCTGCCATGTTGGTGCTGGGAACTGAACCCAAGTCTTCTGTATGAACAACAATGATTTTTAACTCCTGAGCCATCTCTCCCATCCTTCCTTAGTTTTTAAAAGCATAAAACAAAGTGAGAAAGTAGGCCCAAATAGTTTACTTGTGAGTTATAAAAAAAACTAGAAAAAAATAGTGAAATTATATTTACAGTGAAATTAGTGAATTAGTATTTGCAGAACTTCAAATATTCTGTAGTTGTAGCAATCCAATATATACTTATTTAAGGAGGTAATAGTTGAAACTTGTTTATTATAATATGCTTTAAAGTGACATGATATAGTATGTAGTCTTGTTGCTCACATTCCAGCTAAATGTTATCCATGAAAATAATATCCTGCTTTCCTGAAAGAAAAACAGACCATTCCAAGTTAGTTAAGTGGGATGGAGGCATGGGTATGTGAATAAAATCCTTGCTGTGAGAGGTCAGTTAAAATTCCCTATGTAAAAGCAGGGCATCTGAAAGTCCTGTGCTGAGAGGTAGAAAAAGGACAACTTACAGGGGTTCCTTCAGCCTGCTCTCTGAATCATTGCAGTCCAGATTCAGTGTGACTCCCAGACTCAAAAAGGTAAGGTGTGGATAGGTTGAGGAAGAAGACACCAAATGTATCTTCCACAGTGCAGACAAAGGTACTTGCACTTGCAGTGAACCCATCCATGCAAACAACACATAGACACACACACACACACACACACACACACACACACACACACACACACACAAACACATATACATAAAAAAGAGTAAGCATTATATAGTCTTTACAGTGAGTCTCTGTAGGACTCCTCCAAAGGTGTGTATTTGTTTTACCAACTTCAAACCTTCCTGATGTCAAAGGTAGAATCTGGTGAATGGGGATATCCACTGAAGTCATTTACAATCAGAAGTTTTAGGATTTAGACTTCCTTGAGGCAACAAAAAATATGTGGAGCAAGGTATACCCTAACAAGAAAGGTTGTAAGGTAAGGCTGGAGAATGAGTAGTATATACTAATTGTGAAAAACGTTGACATATATCTTGGTGTCTGTTAGGGCCATATGAAGCCAAGTTTATATGTGTGCTTTTGAGAGACCTAAGCAAAACTCTGTGTTCTTCTGTTTGACCTTAAGAGTCCACACAAGCTCAATAATGTATGCCAGAGTAGAACCATAAGTTTCCTCTTTGAATGTTTCAAAAACAGTGTTTATGTGTAGTAAACTTCATACAGCTGGTTGGGAAAGATTAGATTGTTTCTGCTTTAGGGATTTATCAAAGATTCTGTATATTCATAATATAGATGTCCACCAACCTAACAAAGAGATTTCAGTCTCCAAGGAAGATGTAAATATAAATGCATACATGATATTAAAGATGATATGTTAAAAACAAAAAGAAGCAAACCTAATGTTTCACATGAAGGAAGCACTGAACATAATTATCATTTAACAAGTGAGAATAACCATGGAGATCAGAAGACATTGGGATCTCATATTTAGTATGTTGAAAACTGTCAACCTATAATTCTAACCAATCAAAACTAAATTTAGAAAGGTAAAAAAATTCAAATATTCTCATCAGGTAATTACAACAATAAAAAAAAAATGAAAACGTGGAAATACATATATGTATGGTGTTCCTGACTTTATTTTCAGCATCCACTTAACCAGATACATGAAAGCAGAAGAGTAAATAATATCATTATCAGCATTTAAGAAGGGTATCATCAACCTGACTGAAAACATGCTAGAAATAACACAAATCTTCTGAAGAAATAGGAGCACTGGAAAAATTAATCTATGGGCAGTTGTAAAAGATAGTTTAAATGTGTGTTTTCTTTGGCATCTTATTTTATTCAGAGAGTTATATACCCATATTAAAAAATGGCACAATTTGTGATGACTCATAGTAAGCTAGAATTGATATTGATATTTAGTTGGCATTAATCTAAATTATATTACTATAAATTTTAGCACCTAAGAAAATAGTTCAAAATACAATGTTTAAATGTATCAAGTTGTTCTCTGTTTCTTTTAATGTATATGTGTCCATAATCTTTATATAAAGAATGAATGTCTAAGATGAGGTGGATTGTTTACTTAGCTTTTAATGGGGCCTAATAGTGGATGACATCAGAATGGTTAGGAGTGCTTCCTGAAAAAAATCGATAGTGAGATAGAAAGTCAGGGCTATTCAAGGACAAGCCTTGAATTTTTCTCTCTCTCTCTCTCTCTCTCTCTCTCTCTCTCTCTCTCTCTCTCTCTCTCTCTCTCTGTGTGTGTGTGTGTGTGTGTGTGTGTGTGTGTGTGTGTGTGTCTCTATGTGTCTGCCTCTCTGTCTCTCTCTCTCTCTCCCTTCATTTTTTACTCCCTCTCTTCCCTCCCTCTTCTCTTACTTTCTTAGTCCTTGTTCTCTCATTCTCTCTTTCCTTACTGGCTTGCCTCAATTAAAATTTTGCATTATCTTAATATGCATTACCTTAATATATTTCATGAGTGAAATACTAGAGATGGTATAAAGGATAAAAAATAGGATAGTAGAAAAAAGCCATATTTTTTTTTCAAAAAAGATAAAAAATCCATTATGTTTTAGGTAGATTGATCAAGAATAAAAGAGAGATGTCACAGATATCTGAAAGCAGTAGGTGCTGGATTTATGTGCTGATGTGTGTCCAGTTGTGGTTTTCTGTGAAGGTCTCCATTTATTGTCAAGTGTGGTCTCTTTATTAGTGAGGGGTGGTAGCTACACTTAACTGTGTATATATGGATATACTGTGGATATATGGATAAGATTCCAAGCATTTTATTTCTGAAAAAATTTAAATGATGTAACAAAAAGATCATATCTCTTCAAAGCCACTGTTAATTGCATACTTATACAGCAACTGTTAAATAAGGACCATGTTGATCACTTCTCAATCACAATCCCACTACAATTAGTATGGGGGCTTACTCAGGTGCTTTTACATGATTCACCTAAGTAAGTCAGTATCTCCATCAGAGCCCTTACCTCTTGGGAAGAGTGGATGGTGGGTGGGCTGCAAGGGAAGCAAAAAGGCAGGAACAGGGGTAGAGGGAGAACTTTGGTTGCAATGTAAAATTATATATATATATATGTGTGTGTGTGTGTGTGTGTGTGTGTGTGTAAATATGTGTGTTTGTATGTATGTATGTATAACAATGCCACACTACTACCAGTCTTTTTACAAAATATTAAGTAAAAAATGGAATCAATGAATAAGAAAGCAAACATAAAGGCACTTGCAGGGTCTGCTTGTTGTCTCTATTTCCAGAAGTATTATCATCTATTAGACTAAGTATAATCCCACTCATAAAATTTTCTAAAACTCCTTGATGGACAGAAATGACACCAAAAGTAGCTTCTAGGGAAAGAGAAGATAAGTTTGGGATGCTCTCTCTTCCCACCACTGATTGTGCCTCTGGTGTCTGTCTCTTTTTTTACAGGAGTAACAACTGTTCTAACAATGACAACACTGAGTATCAGTGCTCGAAATTCTCTCCCCAAAGTGGCTTATGCCACTGCCATGGACTGGTTTATTGCTGTTTGTTATGCATTTGTGTTCTCTGCCCTAATTGAATTTGCAACGGTTAATTACTTCACCAAAAGAGGATGGGCTTGGGATGGGAAGAGCGTAGTAAATGACAAGGTAAGTGCTAGGTTGCTTCTCATCTATTGAAGAGAAGTTTAGATAGACATGTTCAAGACTGTAGTAGAATTCTTCTTAAGTTTTGATATTCAGAAATTCAATATCAATTTTGAAAAGTTTTTCTTGTTTGAAATCCTTGAAGGGTACTTGCAATAGTGACACTTCTAAAAAACCACTCCTCAACATCTATGGAGTTCTGTGTCCAGAAGTGTTGCATGTTTACATGTGCTGTCTCTCGATTTCCGCATTAAGCAGGAACTCTTTTTAATCCTAATCTTTCATAGTGAAGTATCTCAAGCTTATTATAGCTGTTTTTTTGCCTCAACTCACACAACTGACCAGTAAGTATACTGGTACCCAGGTGTGTCTGTCTATAGTGTGTCTGCCTTTAATCTACTACAGTCCTTTAGGATGGAGCTTTGAAAAGAAAGTGAGCATTAATTTTACCTATTGAAGAATCCATGGCTCTGGCAATGAGTCAGTGACTCTTTGTGCATACATATTATCTGTTACTACTTTTCAAAAGTGAAAGTGAAGGTAGCATTTTATCTTTATCATACCATATGAAATAAATATGTGGAAACTGACATAATCAAAAAATGTAAATTTAACATAGGGTATAATTAGAGAAATTTACTTTTAATATTAATTTTTAAGTTTATTGATGCATACATTTTCATGTTTCAAGTATTGAGACTAACAGGATATTTGTGTATAGATATATCAATGGTTTCCTTTCTAATTTAGCAAATTGGTAACTGCTTTAGGAAAAGACTTTGTATATATTCTAATGTGCTATGAATGTTTTAATAGTTGTAGAAACTTCTATTTGGGCAGTTTATTTGAATACTATATTATATGAATTTTTCCATAATTTTCGGTATATCATTTTTGTGATTTGGTTTTTATTTTAGTTATTTGAATGTAAGTACATGTTTATATATTAAATTTCTATACTATTTAAAGTTTAATGACACAAATCTTGAATATTACATTTTAAAACACTTGTTCTTTATTTTTACAAGCTACAGAAATTCTAATTGTAGTTGCTAGTTTATTTGTAAGTTGTATTTACCTACTAACAGAAGTAGTGATGAAAAGAATGTAATCAATTCTTAATCAATTTTCTATGCTTAACTTCTGGTTAATTCCAGCATTTCCATTACATTTTATTGTTGGTTTGTGTTGTTTTCATTTCCCGTATAGTAAATTGCTTTTCATTTTATCTATGTGATTACTTATCTTAAGCATATTGGTTATACATACACTTTTTTCAGAGATAGTGTGACTAGGAAGGTGCACCATAGGCTCTTTCAATGTTGTTGAGTAAATTACTTTTTATTATAAATATGGTAATACACTGATAAGAGGACCGATTTATCTTAACTGAAAGGTTTTAAAAAACTTTATAATGGTGGTTTACGTGTGCACTATATTCAATTTCATTATTAAAATCAAATGGGAGATATATTCCCTTTACTGACCTTGAAAATAAGGAAGTGTTTAGAGCTGAAAAAAAAAATCAAATAGAGTGCCAAGAAGTGACTAGGTGCCCAGAGACACTTCACTACATCCTACCTTCTGATTTAAAGGGGAAGGGGGGTAATAGTATTCTTGAAATACATAATTTTTTGTTCTTCCTCAGTCAGTTGTCCACAGGTAGACAGATGACTACTTAGAGATATATGTCTATACTATGTGTAAAAAAAAAAAAGAAGAAGAAGAAGAAGAAAAGAAATGTACTTCAATTTTATCTGACTAGAATCTAGACTTCACACATAGATTATGAAAAATGGTATTTAAGATTTTTATTTTTCCAGAATAAAAACATTAACAAAGCCATACATTTATGCTTCAGCTACTTTTGAGCGCTGGGATCTTGATGGACTTCTGTACCATTTTACCTCAGCTGTGACCTGAGCAAAGAAAACTTCATTCCAAAAACATCATTTGGATCAAAGGGTCAAATTCTAAAAGAAATTACAGATGTCTGTTTATAGAGCCCCCAAGTACTTCTTAAAGATCCTACACCCTGTGGCCCTTCGCTAGCCCCTAACTAATTTTCCATTTCTGTTGCTGAAGCCCTACCTCTTGCTTTCTCAGACTTACTCTACCCACTGTTACTTTTCTGTTTTATGGCTTGGAAACTAACTCTTGCCATTTTACTGCTTCATTTACATTTTTCTGAGAAGAGGCTTAGTTAACTTGCCATAAAAGCCAATGGAACCCCAGATTTACATGGTTGCCTCTCTCTGTCCCATCCTCAGATTTCACTGTCCTTTCACCACACAGCTCTGTGATTTGTTCTCTTCTTCATTTTTTTCCCCTTCAGTTCTTAGTCGTCTGTACCCTGAAATTCTTCTCTTCACTGCCCCATAACTGGCAATCCCTAATTGAATAGCCTGAGAGTTTTTCCACCTCCCCTTGGGATCCTCACTGAGGCATCCGCTGCTATGTTGAGGACACTTGGGTCCAAGTCGGCAACATCTTCTCTTTCCATTACAGAGGGTTTCAGTATTGTCAGCAGTCTCTGCTCACACCCTGGCAGCTGCCACAATTCATTCCACACTGTGAAGTCCTTTGCTAGAGTCAGATTGCATCGAGCTTCTCTAGCATACTTATGTTCCCCAGAGAAAACCATGTCAGCCTTGTTTGGTGCTTTTGTTTGTGTCCTCGTGTTTACAATGTGGCTCTCAAATTCAAGGTTGTACTGGTAATATTTGCAGGAATCTCTACATTAAATACATCACCAGCGCATTTGCTGTCATAAATCATATATCCTTGCTCATTATTGACACAGATTTCAGTTTTTTATGTTATTTATAAGTGCTTCTTTCCAATAATATTGGGTCCCAATAAAAGTATAATTAAGTATTCTTTCCTGATTTTTAGAAAAACCTTATGATTCTTTGTGACTGAATATTTGTACTTTAAGTCTCTCATTCATCATAATGGTAGCATAGTTATTTTAATAAATCATTTACTTCTGATCTGTTGCACAATATCCTACATATTGCACATACTCAGTAAACTTGCATGAGTTATTGAAATATTACCAATTCAAAAACCTATAACCAATACTCTTGTCTTACAGTTCAACATCACATCTGTATTATAAACCACATTTTTCTTTTTTATCTCCCAGCATATATATAATGTATATTTAATATATATTATATATATTTGTGTGTATCACACATATCCATCACATATGTATTATCATGTTAATGTTATGTATGTATACATCCAACATACCTATATGTACATATAAATATGTGTATATGTGTGTGTGATCTTATTCCCATGTTGTTTCCACCTAACTATAACATTGCAAACTTTGAGAACTGCCTATGCTGAGATGTGATAATCACGTTTACAAATTTTGTGATAAAATGTCAAGAACTGGAGAGATGGCTCAGTAATTAATAAAACTTGTCCCACTTGCAAAGGAGGTTGAAATTACCAGCACCCACATGTTGTCTGAACAATGTCTGTACCTGTAGTCTCAGGGGATCTCATAACCTCTGGTGGCTTTCTAAGACACTGAAAACAGTCCACATACCTGCATACAGGCAGGGCAAACACACACACACACACACACACACACACACACACACACACACACACATATTGAAATTAATTAAGGGATGAACTAAAATTCTTTAATTAAAAAGTCAAGAATATAGAACGTTGGGACACAGTAGCTGCTGCTGGTATGTGTCTGATGAATTGTTTTTGCACCCTATGGGAAAGTCTCTTGACTCAATGTTCTTAATAATAAAATGCCACCAAGAACTGCAACTCATATTCACTTAGGTGTTCTCAGGCACTGGAAAGCATAGTGTTAGTGTGTAACCCTGATATCTGTAAAATTATTATGAATAGGCAATAATGTGATCGTTAATAAAGATGGATATTAGCAGCCTCTATTGCCCCACACAAAAGAGAAAAGAGAAAGAAAAGACAAAGAAAATATACATTTCTAAGTACTCATCAGGAATTAACACCCCAGTCAGGGCATAGCATAATGTCACATTCCAACAAACAGGAGATAATTCTCTCATCTGACATTGACCCATTATCCTTCCTATAAATGCATTAACCTTCCTATATTTCTCACATCTGACATATTCTTCCCATAAAGCTCAAGATTTATCTCAATATTATTTTACAGATTGCTTACTGCTTCCCTGCCTTTAATCATGTTTTTATTTAATACACATTGACATTTTAAAATTACCTAAACATAATGGAAATCATGTAACTTTTCAGCTCTATAATGAATTACCTACAATAGTAATTCAAGGCTAATATGGTCCAAATATATGGTTTAAGTATATGAAAATGATAGATAGAATTTTCTAAAAAGTATTATGCATTTATCCTGATAAGCCCATAGATAGCTTTAATTTAAGGTTGAGGATTATTTTAGTAAAATTACTTGGTTAGGGACACACATTCCACAATTGTTAAATCTGAAATACAAGCTAATCATGGTTGGTGGTCATATTTTACCTTTACCTATTACAGATCACAGTAATTTCCCTCAAAATCATATGCCTTTATGTCTCTAATATTTAACATGATGCATCTGCATGATGTGATTTCTTCTGTCCACCTTGACTTCAAATTGTCTAAACATCTTATTTTAACCTTTAATTTTGCAGACTTACATACACTAGGCACTAATTTTATTTGTTCTAGTTTCACTTAATTACAATTTTATTATAAATAATTCTTTTTACCACTAACTAAATTAGGAAACTTGAGAGAATTATGGTTTGTCCTATTAGCTGTTGTATCTTGTGTCCCCTAAAATACCATCTAGCACATAGCTGACCTTAGCTCTCTTTTCAAACTTTGTTAGCTTCAATTCAATGCCCTGAAATTGTTTTTTACTTATAAATCCAAGACAGTAAGCTGAAACTGGCTAACAAAAGCAGATACTACACAAGATAATAAACCACACAATATATAGATATAACAATGTAGTACCCTAACTTATGGAGTGGGCCATTGTCTTGTGATTCACTCTATTAATTTGTAGATGACACCACATTTTAAAGTGTACTTATTCATTTATTTTTTTATAAATTTAAATTTCTATCTTGTTTGGCGTATGGATGTTCTGTCTACATGTATGTCTGTGTACCAAGGGTGCCTGGTGCCCATGGAGTCCAGAAGATGGCATCTGAAGATGGTTGTGAGTTTCTTCTGTGGGTGCTGGGAATCAAACCCATGTCCTCTAAAAGAGGGGCCAGTGCTATTAAACTCCAGACCCTTCTTTTCAATTTTGACATTGTCTTTTTTTCAAAATAATTTCAGGTAATTTGTTAAAGAGCTATGTAATCAAATTATAATACTTTATATTAAAATTATAAAGTAGAAGTTGAAAATGAGAATAGAAGAAAAATAGATTCAAGTATCCACCATTGTTGACTCACTGACAATTCACAGCTGTAGTAGTTATGCTTCACAGTCTAAGGTTATTACTCAGCAAATTTGTAGGTATGTTTGGGATGTTATCTTTTTCATTTAAAAAAAGGAAAAATAAATTTTCATAAAAAATATTTTTTCCTGTATTATAATTGCTGTTATGTTAGGGTGAGCTGGGTGCTATATCAAGTGATGTCAACCTTTTCACAATAAGTGCTGTAATGAATTTCATATTAATGTTTCTTGTAGTCCCCTTCAATAAAAGCTGAAGGCATTATATTAATATACAACTCAGTGAAGGCAATTCTTCAAGGAGCTAAACTAATATGGTCCAAGTATATAGATTTCTCATGGTCCAGTTTAAGCCAAGCAAAGCCTTTAGAATACTTAGAGAAGCGGATGGACTGTTTAACCTTCACACATTCTTCTGTAAGTATTATTTTTCTCAGTCAGGATGCCTAGTCAGTTAATGGTAGTGTTATCTGGCCAGGGAGCATGCTGTTGTTATACAAGTACTGGACATTCCATTGGCCATAGCAAACTGTAAAAGGACAACATGGTATGATAGAAAGATCATACATTTGCCTATGGAAACCTAGGTTTTTCCTCCAGGGCCTGTTATATTGACTATTTGATAGGAAATCTCATATGCATACTGTAAGGGCCAATTTCTGAAACTACAGATAGTTATTTTCATTCATACATCAAGTCTTCTAAGTGATGCCCATACTTTAACTAGATAATTTATTCTATTTACTAGTATCTTATTTCTCTACCATGTAAAGTATGCCAAGTGTGTAAAATAATTATGTAAAAAGCAATGGATTCAGCAATCAAGATTCTCCTAGATTTGATATTTTAAATACATATCAACAGTCTCCAACAACATAAAACCTTTTGAATCTTATGAAATATAATTTTATTTCTCAATTTTAATAATATTTTATTATGTGAAAGTTCCTAGAATGTATAGTGTTCTTATCCATTGATCACCATCTCCATCCCACTTCTCATAGTGTCCTACCCTGTCTTTCTCCCAAATCCCTATTCTCTTTTATTAATTTTGTTATTAATGATCCCTTGTATTAATGTTAGTGCTGCCTATATGCACATGAGTATGTGACCATTCCCTGGGGCAGGAGCAATCCAACAACAAGACACTGTCCATCCCTCCCAGTGATGAGATTAGTTATATTGCACTTTTGTTTCATTTTACTTCACTAGCAACTGAGATGTCAACATATATTATAACAGTGTAGTAGTTTATTGTTTTTATTTACCAAGAACTATATAAAAGTGTACTATTTGTTGATTGTTCCCAAATCCTTTCTTTGCTCTATTGTTATTTGTACACAACTCAAACACATCTTTCCCAACACCATGTAGAAGTTGAAGTTACTTGTTCAATGCCCAGGCTTCTACCAATCCACATAGTGAAATTGTGTTCCTCTGAGATAATAATGTAGTAGAATTGTAAATATGATGCTTATTTTATTACTATCTAACAAATATTTATTTTGTACCATGAAGCATATTACCTTACATTTAAAATTTTTTATTTAAACTTGTTCTTTTCATTGAATCCTACATTCTTGCAAAACATTTTTGAGTCTGCTTTGGACCAACAACTATGCTAGGGACTCCTTAGGACATTCTGTTCATTCACTCTGCTTACAATTAAAGGAAAAGGGATGGAAAAAGAACATATGTGTGTGTTATTATAGAAACCAGTGCTGTCTTCCCATGGTAAGATATAGAAAGCCACTGAAAAGGCAGTAGGAAATGATGCCTCACTGAGTATGTTTCAAAGCTTTGTCATTGCTAATGTAACAATGGTACAAACTCCAGTACATCTGACTTGAAGATGACTGCATGTTAATTATGAGGTGATTACTGAACTGTGGCACCATTCACAACCTAAGGCATATGCACTGGTCAGCAAGTGGATCCTCTTAAGCTGAGCTTATATCTGGATGTTTTCTGTTTTAATTACCCCCAAATACATAAAATTAAGGTGCAAGTGAGCATTTGAGTTCTGTACAGAAGATTTATTTTCATTGGTCCTCTATCCATAGGCACTAGTAATTACCTAAAATTAGTAAAATGTAAAATTGTTTATTTATATTAGTTTCCAAGATTCTCTAGCTAGTTGAGTCCATTCTTAAATTTAATGTTACATTTTTAGAAGCTTGCTTCTGACATCTAGCCTAAATTTGTACCGTTCCATTTTGTACTGTAGCTCTGTAAATGACAGAGAATGAGTTACTCAGTGCCTGAACTTGAAAAAAAACATATTAAGTTATACTATAGGGAAATAAGTAGTAAGAATTAAAACTTTTCCAGTTTTTCTGAAGAATCAAGACAGTATAGAAATATGACAGAATACCTTCACAGCAATGAGTTCTGCTTAGTACACTTAGTACAATAGGTTTTATTTGCTAATTTCTTTTCAAGTGTGTGGATAAAAGCCAAGATTAAACACCAACTTAAGTACAACTGGCAGAGGTCAGTGTCTCATGACATATTCCACCATGGTCTGATTCAAAGCCTGAATAATATTCAAATATCTCTTTTTAGTAATGTTTCTTTCAGATTTATCCTTATATTTATAGCAGTCAATATTGCACAAGGCAAGGTACAAGCTTCTGGTAATGACTTCTATGTTGATGTTCTTGGTAATATAACTAACAAATTTATTTCTTAATATGGTGTAGAAAAAAGTGTAAAGGCAGTATATATATTATATATTGTAGTTCCAAAATAATTTTAGAATGTTTTATTCTTTGAGAAAGTCACACATTATATGTGTTTGATCATATCCATTCCTTATTCCCGCCAACTCCCACTAGAAATACCCCAATAGTCCCTTTGAACTTGATGGCACCCACTTTTTATGTTGTTTATATCCTACTATGTCTAATTGTTACTACCCTCTGTGGGGGTTAACAATACTGCTATGATAAAGCGCTAGGGGAATCTTGGCGGATTACATGGCAGTCAAGTATGATCCAAGGTGGGGAATAAACATGCCAGGCAGACAGAGCTTAAATCAGATGTTTCATTAGAAAGGGAAAGAATGGGTAAGGAAAGAGAAAAGTAAAGAGACACAGAGATAGAGAGAGGACAGAAGAAAAGAGGGAGACAGGAAAAGTCCTGTCTGAGCAGGGGAGCAGCAGAAAAGAGAGACAGGTCTTTCTTTTAAAGGAGTTATTTCTGCCTGCATGCAGACTATACAACCATGGAACTCTGTGCTAACCATGGTACTGCCTGAGTGAATTCTGCCAGGTGACAGGGGCAGGACCGCATAATGCCTGAATCCTTATTAAAGAAGCATGAACAACCTACCAGTGGCCACTCTTGGAGAAACATAGCTCTCTTCTCCAGGAATTATCAACTGCAGTAGTTCCTCAGCTAGGGATGGATTCTCATGAGCCCTTTCCCCATCAATGCTGGGATTTTGATTGCCTTAATTGAGTGCAAGCCTTCTGCAGGGAACCGCAGCTGCTGAGTTCATAGTGAAAGTCCAGGTCATGTCTTAAAATCAGCACGTCACAGTTTTTCTTTCATTCCAGTGGCTCTTACATTTTTTCTCTTCTCTCTTTAGTAATATTCCTTGAGCCCTTAGAATTAGGGCTCAGCACTCATGTTCATTTATTCTCAGCAGTTTGGTCAAATATGAGTCTCTGTATTGATCACGGCCCAGTACAACAGGGAATAACTCTAATGTTGAAAGCAGTACATAATTATGAGAATCAGCATATAGAGTTAGAAGTCAGTGTGACAGTATAATTATTGATCTAAGTAACAGTAATAAGTTCCTCCCTAGGGCTATGACTTTTTTACCCACCAACCCCAATACCAAGTATAAATTCCCTCTTGTGGAGAGGGTTTCAGATCCTATCAGAAAGTGTTCGGGTTGCCCTTATACCATCTTGTCTGGCAAGTTAGTATTTGAGTATATAGGGCCAATCTGCATGAGACAAGCCATGTCTTTTTCCCCTTCACTGGACTGCACAGTATTTCCTAGCACAATGAAAGCTAACCATCAGGAAGAGGGTCTCCTAGTCAGTGAGAATCTAAATTCAATAAATGTCATCATGTTATAAGTATACTATCAACTCAATAGCATATTTCTCTATGTATATTCCATTTTAAACAAAGAAGAAATTGGAAATATTTAGGATCATTATTTTTGACTGCACCAAGAAGAACAATCTTCCCTTTAAATGAGATATCACCAGCCTGGAAAGCTGTATATGTTGTGTGTAGAATTTGAGACAGGACACTATGGGTGTTTTACATCATTCAGTGAGCTAGATAGAGTTCACCTGCCAAAAGGTAGGATGTGTGAAGGTTAGATTTTTCTTTGCTGCTGATGGGAAAATAATAAAGTTTCTATTCCAAGTGCATGTTTCGAGGGCAAGTCAACCATCAGTTTCCTGCTTGGCCCTTCTCTCATTTGTACACTTTAGATATTAAAGCCATATTTTCTATAATGAATAAAATAAGATTCCCTTTTTCCTTTTTACAGTTGGGACAATAAAAATTCCAAAAACATGTTAGAAATACTATGTTTTCTTTTTCTTAGAGTCTCCAGAATTATGACAAAACAAACAGAAAAGTCACACAAATACCCAAGCTGATATTTGGTTAGTGACCACTGATAGAGGCCTTTTGTTTTTTTGCCATTGTTGTATATTTTGTACTTTTTTTCATTAATTAGGAACTTTACTATTAACTTCATACATTTACAATTAAAAATTGGTAGAAGTTAAAATATCCTTTCTGTCTTTAAACTCTTGCTGCATAAAATATATCTTTAGGTAACTGTCTTAACTCTTATACCATAACATCAAATATAATTTTAATGTCCTATTTCTATGAAACTCTACCTGAGTTCTTCCATTCATTGTTTTTTAGGCTTCCATTCATTGTGTGCGTGCGTGCGTGCGTGCGTGCGTGCGTGCGTGCGTGCGTGCGTGTGTGTGTGTGTGTGTGTGTGTATATATATATATATATATATATATATATATATAGAGAGAGAGAGAGAGAGAGAGAAAGAGAGAGAGAGAGAGAGACTATCTAGCTAGGTAACAATTGTCACTTCACATCTCTTTGAGAAAATTAATTCATATTTCATAATGTGAGTGTAGCATACATTAGTTAAACTGTTTATCAAAGAGTCATTTTGTTTGTTATCATTATCTCTCCCTTTCATCCAGCAGGAAGCTAGAACAGAGTGTGAGCAAATGTTTTTTCTCAAGTATTTTATACCCTTTAAGCTAAATTGGATTATTTTTTTAAACTGGGGTTTAGTATATATTTAATTAACAGCAGAGCCAGTATGTGTTATGCTTTTCCTGTATTGTTACAGAGTTTTTGAAACTGGGCAGAGTGATATAATTCTCAACTAGGGCATTTAGGGAAAAAATAATCCAATCCAAAAATTCAAACAAAATTTTCACACAGAAAGTTATTGCAGGTGTTTGGAAAGATGACACCTCTAACTGCTGTGAGGTTTTTTTCCAACCATATCATAGACAGATATGCCATAACAAGAAACTTCCATAGTCCTCATTCCTAAACTAATAACATGGGCTAAAGTGGAACTTGCTTACCATCTTTTAGGTAACTCATTGCTGGCTCACTTTTTGGCATGTAGGTACATCACAATATACTTATACTGTATAGTAATGGATAATTAGTATTTGTATATTTAGTTTCCATTAATCATATATATGCTATGCTTACCTCATGAAAGATACTTATGGGAAAGTTTTATGTCATATGCTGGTTACAAAAATCAGAAAGACAGAGACACCATGAGCCCTCATTGAATTTAGATTCTAATGAGAACAGAAGATGTCAATTAAATAATCACATGGTAAAGACAGTGCATATATAATTTAATAAGTGTCATGATAGATACAAATTTAAATACTCTGAGACTAAATATGTAAAGGACAAAGATTATTTTAGAATTAGTGGATAGGCAAGGCATTCCATGGAAATTACATTCAAGTTTAGGGTAAAATAGTAAAGGAAATTAATCATGTGGAAAATTGGGTGAGTAGAAAGAAATTTAAAATGGGATGCCCAATGGTATCCTATCAAGCAAATATTTAGAAAAATAAAGCTATACCACAGGGGTTTGTATGTAGGGAACATAGAGAAAGAATAGTTTTAAAAGTACTGTTTGTAGTCTACAGTCCATGAGCTACTGTTGGAGAGATTTAACAATATGAGTGGTGTGATCTAATTTGTGTCCTAAAGTTCTCCCTGTAGCTATAATGACTAAAGACTGAACAGTGTTAGGCCAAACCAGAAAAACATAAAGAGGAATTATTTGGAGCAAGCTACTGTAACTGAAACAAGAGCTACTGTTACATGAACTGGAGACCTGTCATTAACAAAACAGAAATGGGAAGGTTTGTTTAGGAAAGCTGGAAAGGTAGAATTTATGTCTTTTTATTAAATAGTGATTTGTATACCTCTATCTACACAAAGTCACAGTTTCTTGCAATCTTAAAGCATTGCCTTACAAATTTACCCTAAGTTGGGTTGGAGTTGTGCTCTGAGAAGAAATTTGAGGTCACTCCTTGTTTAAAATCCTTACATTTTTCTTAATTATTCATTCATTAACTAAAAAAAAATATGTAGGTGACTTGTAAGAGTGAATATATTATTAAAATTTCATAATTTTTATTAATATTGCACTTTCTATTGTTCATTTTCTGTATAAACAACAAAAATTGGTTTTCTGGCAAAAGAGTGCCTGTATTGTACTGAGTTTTTTCCCTCAGAGTTCTTAGGATTTACTGATTGTGTTTTATTTACTTTCCCTAGTTTCTCTTCTCTACTAATAATGATGCGTATTTGAGTAACAATTTTTCTGGAATTTAAGCTATAGTTTGGAAAGTTTTAAGAAGCATGGTAAACCCACACTATTAATTTTTGTATTTTCCAATAGAAAAAAGAGAAAGGTTCCGTCATGATACAGAACAATGCCTATGCGGTGGCCGTTGCCAACTACGCCCCAAATCTTTCCAAAGATCCTGTTCTCTCCACCATCTCTAAAAGTGCAACGACGCCAGAGCCCAACAAGAAGCCAGAAAACAAGCCGGCTGAAGCCAAGAAAACCTTCAACAGTGTTAGCAAAATTGACAGAATGTCTAGAATAGTTTTCCCAGTTCTGTTTGGTACATTTAATTTAGTTTATTGGGCTACCTATTTAAACAGGGAGCCTGTATTAGGGGTCAGTCCATGAGTCTAGACATTGGTTATCTTTGGGCTATAGCTACATTACACTTGGTTTATTTTGCTATGTACAGTCTGACTAATAACTGCTAATTTATGTCTCAATATGTACAGTTGTATATAGTGGTAGAGCTTACTGGTAGACCACCAAAGGGGACCTGCATTAGCTAACTCACAGAAATACAGGCAGAAAACATCCCACGCCAAAAGAGCCATTGACTTTTTAAAGATTTACCTTAGGACCCAGTATTAAAGTTGATTTCAGATCATGTAATTTATTTCCTAATGTTCTAATTATGATGAAAGTTGAGATCCTATGCCCTGTTTGTGAAATCTTAGATTTAGATAATTACATAGAAAAAAGTTCTACTGTTACCTAAGGATGATCAGAGATTAACATTGTCACTCAAATATGAGCTCTTCTGAATATCTGAACATCTAAACCTCTGATGTGTTCCCTCCAGGAGTGTTCAGAACCCCTGCTAGTGTAATGGGAAGCTTGACAAAGATAAGGAGAAAGCTAGAGATGTGGAAACAGCTTTTAATTATTACGTAGAATATCAATAGCCATGTACATAATACAAGCATGACAAGCTCAAATAACTATAAGTCACCATGACAGGATATTGATTATGCTTAAATTCAATAACTATTGGAATGTCACGGTCATTGTATTTAGCTTCAGAATTTGTTTGAAAGTAGTAACTGAACCTCATATCTCATTACAATCTTTGGAAACTACCTAACAGTATAAAAAAGAAGATATATGGACTTAGTCTTTCCATGTAGGTGTTGTCAGCTGAAATTTTTTTGGTGCTGGAGAGTGGAAGAAAGCAGCCATGTTGGCTGCAGTAGAGTCCGTCCATATCAGATTAGAAAGCTGTGCCAAAAACTCCAAGTGATGAGAATTCATAGGTGTCCCAGGTACAGATGAGCACTTATATGATTCTCTTCCTTCCTGTTTACCGTAAATTCTGCCTTAAGGCTTCTTCTCATCAGGACTCAGAAGCCACTAACAATAAAGGAAAGGGCAGTTAGTTGGCACACTTTTCTGTCTGGAAAGCAGCTCTTTCAGATAAAAATTAATATAAATCTGCTTTTGTAAGTTGCAACTTTAAATTTCATTGACACAAATTTACAGCAGCTTTGTATACCAGAAGAGATTTTGGTAAGAGTTGAACATTTTTAATCCACAACTTTAAAGCATCATCAATAGATTATGGATTATGTCACAACACACACACACACACACACACACACACACACACACACATCCCATGTAGCTCAATTAGAAAATGATTTTTAATTTTATATATCTAATGATTGTTAATGATGAAAATTCGTCTTTTCTTTTAGTATATATTATTTATGCTCCTGCCATATGCTAAAGTTAACAGTGTGTTTCTGTCAAAAAACAAATTACCTTTGACTGACATGTACATTAGCAGTTATTAGTTGACTTTTAAAATTAAATGCAACTTCATGATGATGTTTTTGTAGAAACCTAAGTAGTCAGATAGTGGCATTTCTTGCAATTTTGTACAGTATTTGAGTATAGTGCAAAACAGGTCTGTTCAAAAAAATCAATAAAAGGATCATCTTCTGCAAATCAGTAAACT
The DNA here is from genome assembly GCA_030556225.1 of Cricetiscus sungorus. NCBI lineage: Eukaryota > Metazoa > Chordata > Mammalia > Rodentia > Cricetidae > Cricetiscus > Cricetiscus sungorus. Next base: position 27,611,192 of record JANBXA010000734.1, read on the forward strand.
CAAAAAAAAAATACCTGTTGTTCTTTGCCTCATTCAACTTCTTAATTTTCCTTTCTAGTGTCATTCTACTATGTGCTTTGCATGATTGTATTAATACCAGGGTCACAGCTGCATCTTATTAACAGATTCACTACAAAGACAGCCTTGACATTAAAAACTTCCTCACGAGAAGTAATTCATAAACCTTAATAAACTTATGACGAGTCAATAAATGTATTTTGTTAATTGCATTCCAATCACACCTGCTTTATCATCTTAATAATTTTAAAGTGTGAATATCATCCACCCAATGAAATAAAATATACCCTGTTTTCTAAAGTACTCATATACACTGCAAAATCACTTGTGGAAAATGTAGGAATGGTTGTAGCTGCATGTGATATTTGAGGGAAAGTTGTAAGATGCTTTCTGTGGTATTTGTCTCCAATACTTTAAGAACAGTTTAGGATGGCTGAAGAGAGTTTAGAGGTTAACCGTGCATATTTATCTTGCAGAGGACTTAATCTCAGGTCCCAGAACCCACACGGTGGTTCACAAGTGCCCATGACTCAGGTCCAGGAGATCTGACACTTTGAAGGACTCCATCATCCCCCTAACATAGGTGTGCACAAACCCATCCCACATAATTGACCATGGAAAATGAATAGCTTAAACTTGGCTATACCCCTTTACTCTCCAATGATAAGTTTCATTATTATAAACATGTACATATGTAAAAATAGTTCTGAATAGTTTTCCACAGGTAATCACAAAAGACCCTTCAGCTGTGATTATGTTGACAGTAATACTTTTGCTCATTGTTTTTCATTGAAGATCGAGTAGAAAACTTACCATTTTATTACTTTTTGAAATGACAGAGTTAGAATTTTCATTTCAGTAATGAAAATTGTATTTGAGTCTAATCACATTCGGATCTAAACTTGTCACTTAAGAACACTTTCTAATAAATACATATCATATATTAATGTTTTTATTTGAGTCATTAAATGACAGGTTAATCATTCCATAATTTTGTATAAAGACCTAGATAGACATGGTATGTACAAAATGTACATTTATAGAGAGACATAAGCATACTATATAGCAACTTCTCCAGCTGTCTCTTATTTTTTACTTTGTCATTTGTAATACTTCCTAAACCTTTTATGAACATCACTGGTATTGCTGCCAGTTTATAAATTGCTAACAATTTATAAACTATGTATCTACTATGCTAAAATGTGGGCTGTTAATCTTTTATTCTCCTGCTTTCTTTAACAATAAATATGGAAATAAGGCAAGCATATAATATACATTGATTTTTATCTGACAATCTTAGTATTTTAAGATATTTTTTTGGATCCATTACAAATTCTTGCAAGTCTGGAGGAGGGAAGATTTGGACAATATTTCTAAAACATTACCTTAACTAGTTTACATTTTGTTAAAACTAACAAAACATATCATTTCTCTTGCGTTTTCTTTAGCTAGTACGTTTCATTTAGATATAAATATATTCTAATGCTTATACGAAGAGAGACCTTTTCTCTTTATCTCACAAGTACCTATGTGACTGTTTATATTCTTGTTTGAGGGAACTGAACTCTGATACTATAGACTGTATGGAATCTGTATAGTATAAATATTTGGGGAAAACACCAAAGCTATGTGGATACTTTACCATTGCATTATGGGATGTTCTATCATCATTACATTGAGAGAAGGAGGAAGCATTTTGTCCTGTTCTGCCCAGTTATGATGCGTCAGCAGCTGTGAAGAACTTGTTCAAGGGTGCTTGGTATACTGCAGACCCCCAGACACAGATCTGTGAAACAGAAACATGTGTTACCTAACTGAACTCTGGTGACATAGTACGAAATGTGTGAAACCCGTTATTACATTTTAAACATCCTTATATATTTACATATTTTTCAAGCAATAATTAAATTGATTTTCATTTTAAATTATTCAAAATTTCAAGTGAATCATGACAGAACCTGTTATTGACACAAAGTGCTATTCATTTTTATTTATTTAAGGTCTCATTAATACATTTCCATTTTCTTTTATTAGCCTAAAGATTTTGTTTGCTTGTATGGCAGTAAACTATATTTATTGAAACATTTCATAACAATTTAAAGTGTAATGTATTGTCTTACACAAGAAGAACAGATCTATTTTCAAATCTATAATCAATGTGATAAATATGAGATTTAGTTACTAGTTTGTACACAGAAACTGCCCCACCTTAAATTTAAAGAATGCAATACAACTGACGAGGAGTACAGTCACTTTTAACATACACATGTTTAGAGCCATGAGCATGGCAAAAAAGTTACAAACAAAATATTTCTCTATTGGATTTAGACTGTAAATGAAAGTAAGAACTTATTGAAATTACTATTAGCATTTATGTTGTTTATTACTATTTTCTCCAGGTTTTAATAGCTCATGTTTTTGGCAAATTCAAAAAGCAAAGTGAGAAATACGTGTCATAGGGAAAAACAAGGATGTTACTAATTGAAGTAAGTAAAATATTTCTCCACTTTTGCTCTTAAGAAAGTGAATAACGTACACAAGGGGAGAGAGAGAGACTTATGTGTACTTACACATACAGAGAAATATTTAATTTATAAATACATCATATGTATGGCAACTAAATATTAAAACTAACGAAGTTTCTATAATAGATCTTTAGATAATAAAAATGTAGTAGAACTAATGTATCTTCAAAATATAAAACATTTTATTTAGAGCAGATAAATTAGACACTATATATTCTATCATTGTTAACTGAAATACCCTTTTTATTTGGTTATTTATCTTTCACAGGTCAATTTTGCTCCATTTCAAAACTATTTTGCATTTATTTAAAATACCATGAAATATTTCCAGAAGATAATATTTAGGAAGGTTATACTGTGTGTAGTTTTCTGTGTCTGTGGCATGGTTTGTGTTGGGAATGGGGGAGGGGTGGTGTTCTGGATATGTATGAAAGAATATTAGGGAAACATCAGATGAATTTATAAAACATTCATTTAAAAAAAATGTATCTAACATCACATTTAGCTCCCAATGAACTGGCAATTTAGCAAAATAGCTTTTTCAATAGAGGAAGCAAACTGTAAAAATTTGAATTGAGCTTGATTCATAGAATAAAACATCCCTTCACTGTAAGAATAAATATGTTCCCACAGTTGGTTCTTTTGAGTCATTAAAATATTTTTACTTTTGTTTTTAATTTGTTATTTTTTATGATAATATTTTTAATTTAAATTTGAAAAAGAGCTTGTTTTACATATCAATCCCAGTCCCCTCACCCTCCCCTCTTCTTCTTCCCCCCAACCTCTATCCCATCCCCTTTTTGCTCCCCAGGAAGATTGAGGCCATTCCTGGAGGGTCTTCAAAGTCTGTCCCTGGCCCTCCCCCATATGAGAGAATCCCTCTATGTGGAAGGGCTCCCATAGTCCATTTGTATACTTGGGATAAATACTGATCCACTACAAGAGGGCCCATAGACTACGCTGGCCTCCTAACATCCACATATAAGGAGTCTGAGTTGGTCCTAACCTGGTTTCCCAGCTATCAGACTGGGGTCCATGAGCTCCCCCTTGTTAAGGTCAGCTATTTCTGGGGTTTCTCTAGCCTGGTCTTGATCCCTTTGCTTATCACTCCTCCCTCTCTGCAACTGCATTACAGGAGTTCAGCACAGTGTTTAGCTATGGGTGTCCTCTAATGTTCCCATCAGCTAGTGGATGAAACCTCTAGGATGTCATATAAGGTAGTCATCAATCTCATTGTCCAGGAAGGACATTGAAGGTAGCTTCTCCACTATTGCTTAGATTGTTAGTTGGGGTCATCCTTGTAGATCTCTGCACATTTCCCTAGAGCCAGATTTCTCTTTAAACCTATAATGGCTCCCTCTATTATGGTATCTCTTTTCTTGCCCTCCTGTATTCTTCCCCTGATTCAATCTTCTTTCTCCCTCATGTCCTCCTCTATCCTATCTTCCTCTCCTTCCCTTTCTCTTAACTCCACCTCCCCTCCCCCCATACTACCAATATGAGCAGGAGAACTTGTCCCTTTCCCCTTCTGTGTTGGACCATGTAAGTCTCTCTTAGGGTCCTCCTTTTTTCCTAACTTTTCTGGTGGTGTAGATTGTAGGTTGGTGATCCTTTGCTCTATGTCTAAAATCCATGTAAAGTTCAATATTGTCATTTCAAGGTCAGTGAATAATTGTACTGGGATTTTGATGGAGTGGCATTGAATCTGTAGATTGCTTTTGGCAAGATTGCCATTTTTGCTATGTTGATCCCACTCTTATTTTCTGGTATCTTCTTTAATTTCTTTCTTTAAAGACTCAAAGTTCTTATTATATAGGTCTTTCACTTGTTTGCTTAACATTATCCCCAAGATATTTTATGTTGTTTGTGGCTATTGTAAAAGGTGATATTCACCGATTCCTTTCTCAGCCCATTTTTATTGTCTGTATATAATATGGCTACTGGTTTTATTGAGATATTTGTTGTTGTTTGTGTGTGTGTGTGTGTGTGTGTATTTTGTTTGTTTGTTTTTGTTTTTTGGTTATTCTTATATCCTCCAACTTTGCTGAAGGTGTTTATCAGCTGTAGAAATTCCCTGGTAGAGTTTTTTAGGTCACTATATAAATTATCATATCATCTACGAATAGTAATAGTTTGACGTCTTCCTTTCCAATATGTATTTCCTTGTTCGCCTTTTGTTTTCTTATTGCTCTAGCTAGAACTTCAAGTACAATATGTAAAAGACATGTAGAAAGTAGGCATCCTTGTCTTGTTCCTGATTTTTAGAGGAATCATTTAGTTTGATGTTGGCTGTTTGTTTGCTGTATATTGCTTTTATTATGTTTAGGTATGTTCCTGTTATCCCTGATCTCTTCAAGACCTTTATCATGAAATGGTGTTGGATTTTGTCAGAGGCTTTTTCAGCATTTAGTGAGATGATCACGTTGTTTTGCTTTTTCAGTTTGTTTATATGGTGGAATACCATATTGATGGATTTTTGTATTTTGAACCATCTCTACATCCCTGGGATTTAGCCTATTTGGTCATGGTGGATGATTTCTCTGATGTGTTTTCTGATTTGATTTGCCAGTATTTTACTGAGTATTTTTGCATCAATTTTCATGAGGAATATTGTCTTTTAGTTATGTCTTTGTATGGCTTGGGTACTAAAGTAATTGTAGCCTCACAAAAGAGTTTGGCAATTACCCTTCTGCTTATATTGTGTGGAACATTTTGAGGAGTATTTGCAATAGCTGTTCTTTGAATTTCTGGTAGAATTCTGCACTAAAACCATCTGGCCCTGGGCTTTTTTTGATTGGGGACTTTTGATGACTGCTTCTACTTCATTAGGGATTATAGGTCTATTTAAATTGCTTACCTGTTCTTGATTTAATTTTGGTAAGTGATTATCTATCCAGAAACTTGTCCATTTGTTAAATTTTTGAATTTTGTAGAGTACAGGTTTCCAAAGTATGACAAGAAGATTCTCTGGATTTCCTCAGTGTCCACTGTTATGCCCCCTTTTCATTTCTAATTTTGTTAATTTGCATGTTCTCACTTTGCCTTTTGGTCAGTTTGGATAAAGGTTTGTCTGTCTTGTTGATTGTCTCGAACAACCAACTATTTGTTACACTGACTATTTGTGTTGTTTTCTTAGTCTTAACTCTACTGTTTTCAGCCCTCAATTTTATTACTTTCGGCAGTGTTAAGAGTAAAGTTCATAGCACTAAGTGCCCACATGAAGAAACTGGAGAATAGTTACACTAGAGAATTGACAACACACTGAAAGCTTTAATTTTTTTTTCTTTTTTTAAACATCCCAGACTCAGTTTCCCTTCCCTCCTCTCCTCCCATTCTCTACCCTGTCCCAAATCCTTCTCTGTTTCTCTTCAGAAAAGGGCAGATCTCTGCTAAGTATCATCAAAGCAAAGCATGAAATATCAAGTTGTTTGAGATTAAGCACCTCTCTTACTAAGACTCTTAGACAAAGCAATCTGAAAGGAGGAATAGTTTCCCAAGAGTAGCCAGAGCTTAGGAACAGTCCCTGCTTCCATGGTTAGGAGTCCCCCCACTGGGAGACCAAGTTACACAACTTTCACATATACATGTACAGGGCCAATTTATTCCATGCAGGCTCCCTGGTGATAGGTTTAGATGCTAAATTTCTTTGTGTCAGGTTAGTTTTTTCCTGTGAATGTGTGTGTGTGTGTTAGCATAGATCCCTCTGTCTCCTACAATGTTCCTTCCCTCTCTTCAGCGGTTTCTCTGAGCTTAGCCAATTGTTTGGCTGTGGATCTCTGTATGTCTTTCATTCAGTTACTCGATGAAGGCCATCTGATGATGATTGTGGCAGTCACTAGTCTGATCACAAGAGTTGGCCACTTCAGGCTGCCTATCCACTATTTCTTAAGAGTCAGAGCTGGGGTCATCTTTAAAGATTCATAGGAGATTCCCTTGCACCAGGTTTCTACCTGACCCTAAAATGCCCCCCCTTTCCAGTCATCTCTTTTAGTACTCTCCCCTTCCACCCACCCCAAACCTGATCTCTCAAGTTTTCTTGACCACTAGCCTCAAGTCTTGCCTACAGATCTCTTCTATTTCCCCTTAACAGGGAGATCCATGCATTCCCCTACCCACCCTGTCCTTAGCTTCTCTGGTCTGTGGATTGCAGTATGGTTATCCTTTACATTATAGCTAATATCAATTTATGAGTAAGTACATACTATGATTTTTTTATTTTTTTCCTTTTTTTATTTATTTAAATTTGAAGTAAGGTTGTTTTACATGTCAATCCCTGTTCCCTCATAATCCTGTCCCCCTTATCACCCCCACCAAAGCCCATCCCATCCCATATCTTCTCTCCAGAGAGGGTGAGGTCTTCCATGGTTAATCTTCAAAGTTTGTCATACCATTTGGGGCAGGGCCTAGGACCTCCCCCATGTGTCTAGGCTGAGATAGTATCCGTCAAAATGGGATGGGCTCACAAATTCCATTCATATACTAGAGATAAATACTGATCCATTACTAGAGGCCCAGTTCTCTAGTAATAGCCTACCTACTCCTCCTAAATAACACTCATATTCAGGTGGTCTGGGTCAGTCCTGTGCTGGATTCCCAGCTATCAGACTGGGGTGCATGAGCTCTCCCTTGTTCAGGTCCTCCTTACATCTTAGCTTTTCTGGCAGTGTGAGTTGTAGGCTGGTAATCCTTTGCTCTATGTCTAAAAACCCCATATATGAGTGAGTACACACCCTATTTGTCTTTTTTGTGACAGGGTTACTTCACTCAGGATAGTTTCTTCTAGTTCTATCCATTTCCCTGGGAAATTCATGATTCTATTTTGTTTTTCTACTGAGTAGTACTCCATTGTGTAAATGTACCACATTTTCTCTATCCATTCTTCAGTGGAAGGGCATCAAGATTGCTTCCAGGTTCTGGCTATTACAAATAATTGTGCTATGAACATAATTGAGCATATGTCCTTGTTGTATTAATGTCCATCTTTTGAGTATATACCTAAGAGTGGAATTACTGGGTCTTGAGGTAGACTGATTCCTATTTTCCTGAGGAACACCACAGTGGCTGTATGAGTTTGCACTCCCACCAGAAGTAGAGGAGTGTGCCCCTTTCTCCACATCCTCTACAGAATACACTGCCTTTGGTGTTTTTGATTTTAGCCATTCTGACAGGTGTAAGATGGTATCTCAGAGTTGTTTTGATTTTCATTTCCCTGATGGCTAAGGGTGTTGAACACTTTCTTAAGTATCTTTCAGCCATTTTAGACTCCTCCATTGAGAATTCTCTATTTAGTTCTGAACCCCACTTTTTAATTGGATTATTTGGTGTTTTGGTGACTAGCTTTTTGAGTTCTTTGTATATTTTGGAAATCACCCCTCTGTCAGATGTAGGGTTGGTGAATATCTTTTCCCATTCTGTGGGCTGCTGTTTTGTCTTATTGACTGTGTCCTTTGCCTTACAGAAGCTTCTCAGTTTCAGGAGGTCCCATTTATTAATTGTTGATCTCAGTGTCTGTGCTAAAGTGCAATAAGCTTACTGAACACCAAAAAGAGTGGTCCTCAAAGGAAAGAACCCTTGCCACATAATAATCAAAACACAAAGCATACATACTATCTTTGTCTTTCTGTGTCAGAGTTACCTCATTTGAGATAAATTTTTCTATTTCTCTTTGATTTTGTAAAATGGAAAAATATTTGAATTCCTAGTTTCTCAATGCAATTAAATATCAATTAAAATCAATTTTCTAGGAATATGTGACAAATCTTAGAATATAGTAAATATAGTAAATATCATGTTATGTTTCATGTTTAAAGTTAAATATCTGAATGTCCACAAATAACAAATGACATTTTTAGTGGTTGATTTATTTCACAGCTTTTTCATTCAGGATTTTTTTTTAACTGTGTTCTTCATTTTTTTATTTTTTATATTTTTTATTTTTTCTTATTTTACATATTCATCCCAGTTCCCTCTCCCTCCCACCCTCCCTCCCATGCACTCCAACCCCCCTTCTTTTCCTTCTCCCTCATAACTCAACAGGGAGAGTGATGCCTTCCAGGAGGGACCATCAAAATCTGTCAAGTCATTTGGAGTCTAGGCCCTTCCTCCTGCCTCTAGTCTAAGGGAGTATCTCTTCATGAGGAATGTGCTCCCAAAGTCCTTTCATGCACCAGGGATACATCCTGGTTCTACTGCCAGTGGTCCCTTAGACTGCCCAGGCCTTCCAACTGAGACCCACGTTTAGGGGGTCTGGGTCAGTGAATGCTAGTTTCTCAACTATCAGACTGAGGGTCATGGTTCATGAACTCCCACTTGTTCAGATCAGCTGACTGTGTGGGTTTTTGTTGCCTGGTCTTGACTCCTTTTCTTATCACTCCTCCCTCTCTGCAATTGGATTCCAGGAGTTCAGCTCAGTGTTTAGCTTTGGGTGTCTGCTTCTATTTCCATCAGCTACTAGATGAGGACTCTATGGTGGCATATGTTAATTATCAATCTCATTATTAGGGAAGGGCATTGATGGTAGCCTCTCCACTGTTGCTCAGATTGTTAGTTGGGGTCCTCCTTGTAGGTCTCCAGACATTTCTCTAGAGTCAGTTTTCTCTTCAAACCTAAAATGGCTCCCTCTATTATGGTATCGCTTTTTTTTTTTTTTTTTTTTTTTTTGATCTCTTCTATTCATCCCCTGATTCAATCTTCCTGGTCTCACATGTTCTTCTCTCCTCCTCTTTCTCTAACTCCAACTCCACTCTCTGATCCCCCCACACACACACACACACTCCCAATATGCTTAGGAGATCTTGTTCCTTTCCCCTTCCCTGAGGCCCAGCTGTTAAAGGCTAGGCTCACAACTAAAAATATAAGAACTTTTTTAAAATTTTTTTATTATTAAAACTATCTTATTTATATACCAATCTTAGTTCCCTCTCCCTCTTGTCTTTCCAGTACCTCCACCATCACTTACTCCATCCCCATCAAATCCTCAGAAAGGGTGAATCCTCCCATGGTGAATCAAAGTGTGTAACATCATTTGGGGCAGGACCAAGGCCCTCCCTGCTGTATCTAGGCTGAGCAAGGTATCCCTCCATAGGGAATGGGCTCCAAAAAGCCAATTCATGGAGGAGGGATAAATACTGGTTCTACTGCTAGAGGCTCCATAAACTGCCCAAGCCATACAACTGTCACTTACCACAATCAGTGTCCAGTTTAATGTTATGCAGGTTTCCCAGCTGTCAGCCTGGAGTTGGGGGCTCTGACCTGCTTGTGTGTTAGTTTTCTTTCTAACCCTGCATTTGTGCTCCTATCTTTTTTGAAATAATCTATCCAGTTATAAAGCCTCAACATGACAAAATTAAGGGAAACATATTGTGCATCAACCTCATTGCTCGTTCAGTAACACTGGTTACAAACTTATTCCTTAGTATATCTTAAATTTCCATAGTGGGCCTGCATCTACTCATCAGATTTTTAAATTTTGTTAATAAAAGGTACTGCTCAGTTTGGTTTTTGTATTTCATATTTTAGCAGTATTTATCTCTAGTTAGTTTTGTGAAGGCCAAACACATTGGGCTTAAAAGATTTTATTAAATCTTTTGTGGCAATTCATTATATTCAGAGAAAATGTCTAAACAGATACCAAATGGGTGTTATTTCTGTGACTGTAGGTTAGGAATGATCTGACTTGGCATGATATTTTCAGTTTTCATTATTGTGCAGATTTTCTTTTCTTATTTTTGATAATATTTTTTATTTAAATTTGAAAAGAGCTTGTTTTACATATCAATCCCGGTTCCCTTACCTTCCCCTCCTCCCCCTTCCCGCCCACCCAGGCAACCCCATTCCATCTGCTTTCTGCTCCCCAGGGAGGTTGAAGCCTTCCAAGGGCCAGAAGATTTATTTTCTTACAACAGACTTCAGAATGTAAGCCTGCCTTATTAAATGACTATGAAGGAATTGCTATAGAAGCAGTCCTTCATATCTATTTCCACATTCCCTTCTTACAATACTCAAGGTTGAAAATGGGTTTTGTTTTCATCTTTGTATATAAAGAGCAAATGACTCTCAACTATTCCACCATCATTGCAACAGATTAAACTTGTCCCCATCTGTTCCTTATTGGTCTCTAGTGTCTGTGCACTTCTTGGGTTAATATTTGATGGTAGTGTATTGTTTGGTAGTTTTTCCAGAGTAGATACAAATTCAGACTTTAATCTTTCCCCTGTTCAGTGGAAAATTTATGGCATCATCCTTTAAGAGAAGTCTTACATGGAAACTTTATTCATTTTTGTCATTTTTGCAACTGCTCTGAGATACATATTTTGCTTAATTTAATGTTTCTTAAGCTAAGTTTTAAATTCCGCCATGTATTGCGTCGGCCAGAAACAAAATATTTGTGAGTGAAGTTATTAATCTTTTGAAAATGAATAACCACCAAAAATAATTCCTGATGTTCTTGGAATAATACTAAATTGATATCAAACATAAAAATCACATGTACATATACAAGCAGAGAAATAAAATGAAACTCCATCAATAAACATGCATAATCATGTTTGGAATTTTCTGGGTGATACATTTTATGTTTGGAAAAAGTATTCAAGTGCTAGTCAATACTTGTAATTTGTCCCCAAGCTGTTAGTGGGGAAAGGTCACTGCTTTTAACACATATGATAAACAATTTGATCATTATTGAAATGTATCATTATGGTAATTTATTAAAAACTCATAATCAGTTACACAAATAGCAAGCTAAACATTTATCTTTTTTGTATTCATTAAAATTGATTTTTTGTTCTGACAATATGTTGAATGAATTTCTTTATATATTTGGGTATTAATCTGAAACTTTGTTTTTTTATAATCTACTTAGTATATGACTACATAATAAAGTAAAATTTATTGTAAATGTACCCTTTTGTATTGAGGTACAACATTTTATAATAATGACTTTAAATGTCCTTTCTGTCTTAATCTCTTTAAAATACAAACTTATATAGTGAGAAAAGGTATAAACCTACCCTTAACTTTTAAGGAAAATCATGAAATGCTAATTTAGATCTCTTGAAATTGTCAAAAATATTTAGTAATACAAAAAGTATTACTTCACCCAGAAAATTGTCTTTTATTCTATAATCAACTATCGTGTTTACAAAAAAATATAAAAATGAGATAAATATGACTTTCATTTCTTAGACAAAATCAAGCTCATTGTTAAATGTAATCCCAGAATTCTGTCAGTTTCTTTTTGGATCTATTTTAATAATTCATTTACTGTCTTAAATAATGCATTGTTGCTGAGATCAATTCAATAAAATGTTTATAAATATCAAAAAGATATACAGAGCAAACAACCAGTATCGGCACAATGAGTTCCTTAGTGTATTTCATAGCACAAGTAGTTAAAATCAAAAGAGTTTTAAAGAAGCACTGAGTAATTCAAATTTTTAAGAAAGAAACAGGAAAATTAAAAAACAAAACAAAACAAAAAATTCCACTCTACGGTTTTTTTGTTATGACACTGAGCAAATTAATTCTTCTAATATTATTCTTTTTTGAGAGTCTTCACCTTGCTAATATTTAGATTTTACTTTAGTCAGTAGTATGTTAAGACAAAGTGAATCATATATTTAAATGAGTGTTTTAAGTTTTAACAAAATACAGTTGAAAAGTTGCACTATCAAATCATAATAACATATTAGTTATTGAAATTTCTCTTTGTGTTTAATAAAAGTCATAATCAATACGAGAAAATTAAAGGCATAATTGTCATCCTCACCCTGTGACTTTTATCCAAATATTTTTAAAATAGTCAAATTAACATGCTTTTGCTGATATTTGCCTGGAATGAATATAATCAATTTAAATAACGAAATGAACAAAACCTACACAGCATACACATTTTTGTAAAATTGCAATCATCAGAATATGAAAAGATTTGACAGACTATAACTCATTTCTGTGATATCAATTACCATCCAGATTTTGCTTAAATCATTTAACTATTAGTCTGCTATAAACAGAAACATACATGTCATCTCTGTTCTGAAAAATTCAAAAGGGAAAACCCATGGCTTCAAGGGCTTCAAAGGGGTTAGAAGCTTTATAACACCTGTCAATTGAAATGACAAAGAGAATGCTGATATAAAGAATATGACTTTTGTAGTAATAATCACACCATGAAGAGGAATGCAGGTTGATTTGAGAAGAATTTGTTTCCTCGAACCCTCTCCCTTTGAGAGATTTTCAGATTCACAGAGAAATCTAGACAAAACAGTAACCAGATGCAGTCTCTGCTGGGAAAATATGTAACTGAAAAATTCTTAGTATGAGAAAGGACTGTTTCTTCTTTTAATTTACTTTTATCCATTAATAAGTGGCCATATTTTAAGATTAATAGAACTCACCTGTGCAATACCACATTATATTAATAGCTTAAAATATATAGTATTTATTCTATGACTCAACATTTTTAAAAATACCTTGTAGATTTGGATTAATAAAAACATGCACATTAATCATTGATGTGTATCAACTTTATCTTTATTTAGGGGAAAGATAGTTTTGTTTTAATAGTTTTAGTCATATTACTAAGACAAAGTCTCAAAATATAGTCCCAGATGCTTTGAATGCCTTACATAGCTCACTCAGGCTAGACACCAATGTGTGTTGACTCTCCTATTTTGGTTCTTTCGTTTACCTTTCTAGATGGCATCTATCAATGTGACAAATACACAGAGAAAGGTTTTTTTTTTTTAATTTTTTTTCTTATTTTATATATAGATCCCTGTTCCCTCTCCCTTCCTCCATCCCTTCCTCCCATGCCTCCCTCTCACCCCCACCCCCCACTCCACAGGGAGGGTGATGCCTTCCAGGAGTGATCAACAAAATCTGTCAAGTCATTTGGTGTAGGAAAAGGGTTTAAAGTGGAAAGTTTATTTTTACTTAAGAAGTTGAAGCTTTAATACTTGAGTCAACTGGCTCCTTTGCTTTGAGGTCTGGTAAAGTAAAAGCTTGGCAGAAGGTTGCTCCAGAGAATAACAGGGAACCAGACGGAAGGAAACTGGAGATAAAATATACCTTTCTCATCCTGTGAGCTCCTGTTCCCTCTACCTAATCCCTGTGTTCTTATAGTCCACTCAGAAATCCCTAACAGCGTAACCCTTGGATGAAGTCAGTGCCCTCCTGATATAACTACTTACACCACAATGTGAGGACAGGACTTAAATGTGTCAGTCATTTGGAACAATTTGCACCTAGATCATAACACTACCTTTATTTATATATATGGCATGCCAGATATATGCTGAAATAAAGCAAATTGTCAATATTCAAAATTCATTATCCTTTCTACTTAAACCAGTCTATCTGCAACCTCAGTCACAGAAGGGTTTTTTTGTTGTTGTTGTTGTTGTTGTTGTTGTTGTTGTTGTTGTCATTGTTTGTGTTCATTTTTATTTTTTCGTTTTGTTTTTCTTTTTTAGTGGGTGTGGATAAAAGTCATTAAGGTGGAACTAACAAAAATTTCCAAGTTTAAAATTTCTATTAACAGATTGTACTTCATACCAATCACTGTATTACTATTGTGATATATTATTATCCTGCCCAATAACCAGTTATACTGAATGTCATGACTCCTGTTGTAGACTTTAACGACACAAAGGCTTCTATTTAAATCATATGTTGTCTATTGATTTTCACTATTGTACCCATGACTTCTTGAAGGAAAGCAAGAGAAATGTCAAACTAATTGAAGCACAAGAAAGGTAGAGAAAAAATAAAAGATGCTTCATTTATTTAATGGAAATTCTTTATTTTAAATATATATTTATTTTTTTCCTTTTTTGTTTAAATTTGAAACAAGTTCGTTTTACATGTCAATCCCAGTTCCCTCTCCCTACTCTCCTCCCCTGTTCCCCAATACCCTATCAAATCCCCTTTCTCCTCCTCAGGGAGGTTGAGGACTTCCATGGGGAGCCTTCAAAGTCTGTCATATCATTTGGAACAGGACCTAGGCCCTCCCACATTTGTCTAGGGTAAGAGAGTATCCCTCCATTGGAATGGGCTCCCATTGTCCATTTGTATACTAGGGATACATACTGATCCACTACCAGAGAAACTCCATAGATTACCCAAGCTTCCTAACTGACACCCATATTCAGGAGGTCTGGGTCAGTCATATGCTAGTTTCTCAGTTATCAGTCTGAGGTTCACGAGCTTCCCCTTGTTTAGGTCAGATGTCTCTGTGGGTTTCTGTAGCCTGGTCTTGACTCCTTTTCTAATCATTCCTTTCTCCCTGAAACTGGATTCCAGGAGTTCTGCTCACTGTTCTGCTGCAGGTTTCAGCCTTTGTTTCCATTACTAGATGAAGGCTCTAGCATGGCAAATAAGGTAGTCATCAATCTCATTATCCAAGAAGGGCATTTAAAGTAGCCTCTCCACTATTGCTTAGATTGTTAGATGGGGTCATACTTGTAAATCTCATGACATTTTTCCCTAGTGCCAGATTTCTCTTTAAACTCACAATGACTCCCTCTATTAAAGTATCTCTTTTCTTGCTCTCCTCTATTCTGTCCCAAACTCAATCTTCTTGTTCCCTCATGTCCTCCACTTCCCCCCACCTCTTTCTTCTAACTCCCTCCTCCCTTGCCCCATGTTGCCAATTTGCTCAGGAGATCTTGTCTCTTTTCTCTTCTCCAGGGGACCACATATGTCTCTCTTAGGGTCCAAATTAGGCTGAAGACTTCACTTTTGTAATCAAATAACAAGACCACTCCTTGAGTACCTGAGCTCAGAATTTTGAGAATAATAATTTAACAGAAGCAGTTTGATCAAGTTTCCTGTATTATCTTGAGTAAACGGACACATGCATCACTTGGTTACTCCTTTACACAGAGACAATGTTCACTGATGAGACAAAAAGGATCCACACACTTAGAAATAGTAGAATACTAACAACATATTTTGATAAGACAGGAAAGCTGCATCCAGGCAACACATATGTAACAGTAACAGTGGCAGCACCACTTGACATACCAACATATACAGGGCCCTGTGTGTGTGTGTGTGTGTGTGTGTGTGTGTGTGTGTGTGTGTTTTAAGGATAATAATAATTAAAGAAAATAGATCTCTGCGGGTCCACCCTGAGTTCCTGTGGGGGGGGGGGCTGGATCATTGACCCCCATTGCAGGACCTCTGCTAAAGAGGCCCTCCTCAGCTGGAGAGTGCCAGCTAGACCTGCCTATCAGTGCAAAAACATCCTGAGTATCAGCCCAGCCTTTGTCTCTGTCACCAGGCCTAGGCTACAGGTGAGTTTGGATCTAATCCCAATGGGGCAGCAGATTCTCCCCTACACCCACCCCAGGAAATCCCTGGGTAGGTCCTGGATCTCCCTGCCCCTGTGTCCTATCCCCACCAAGAGTGCTCTTGGAGCTCCAATATACCCCCACCCACCCCCACTGAGAGCCTGCCATCCCCCTATGGTCTTCCCTACCCTGCTCACTGTCCCTCCCACTGCTCTGGTTGAGCACTGAGCCAGAAGGTGGAGCCAACAATCCAGCCACGTTCTGGGAAATTCCTGGAGCCTATCTGAGCACAATAGACCAGCCTATCCATGTGGGACCACGCGTAATTTTCACCTGCCTGGTCTCTGACCCCCACCACCGGTCTTCTACTGGAGTTCTAGGCACCTACTAGAGATCGGCCTATCTCTGCAGGTCCACCCTGAGTTCCTGCAGGCTGGATCCTTAACCCCCATCACAGGACCTCTGCTAAAGAGGCACTACTCACTTAGAGAGTGCCAGCTAGACCTGCCTATTGGTGCAGAAACATCCTGAGTATCAGCCCAGTCTTTGTCCCCTATCACCAGACCTTGGCTAGAGGCCTTGGCTAGAGCTAGACCCAACTATCAATGGGGAAACATCCTGCCGGCTAGCCTCTGCCAAAGAGGCTTCAGCTCTCCTCTGCTGGAGCCTGAACTTTGACCCCCATGGTCGGACCCCTGCCTACAGAGAGACCTCCTAGAGAGCTTGAACTACCCAGAACAACAGATGTCTAACCTCTGACCCATCTAAATCCATAGAGAAAGGGATACACCCCACCAATACTCCTGGAAGAAGCTATGGGAAGACAGCAATACAAGAAAACACCTAACATCAGAAAGACAAGCATAACACCACCAGAATCTAGGGAAGCTACACCAACTAGACAGAACACAACAAAGCAAATGAATCAGAAGAGAACGGCCTAAAAATTATTATCATAAAAATGATAGAGGCCCTCAAAGAATATGTGAGAAAATCCCTTATAGAAGTGGATGATAAAACAAACAAAAAAATTGGAAGAAATGAATGAAATCCTTAAAGAAAGTATAGAAAGCCAAGAAAAAACAATTAAACAGGTTCAAGACTTGAAAACGGAAATGGAGACAATAAAGAAAATACAAACCAAAGAAATATTGGAAAAAGAAAAACTGGGCAAACGATCAGGAACTACAGACACATGCATAACCAACAGAATTTGAGAGAGGGAAGAGAGAATCTCAGGTGCTGAAGATAAACTAGAGGAAAGAGATTCATCGACCAAAGAAAATTGTAAATCCAACAAATCCTTAACACAATATATCCAGGAAATATGGGACATTGTGAAAAGGCCAAACATAAGAATAATAGGCATAGAGGAAGGTGAGGAAGCCCAGCTCAAAGGGGCCAAAAACATATTCAACAAAATAATCAAGGAAAACTTTCCCAATCTGAAGAAGGACATGAACACCAAATAGACTGGAACAAAGAAAACAGACCCCTCGACATATAATAATCAAAACACCTAACATAGAAAATAAAGAAAGAATATTTAGAGCAGAGAAGGAAAAGGATGGGTAACATATAAAGACAGACCTATCAAAATTACGCCTGACTTCTCCATGGAAACCCTGAAGGCCACAAGGTCCTGGATAGATGTTCTACAAGTACTAAGAGTCCACAGATGCCAGCCAAGGCTACTATACCCAGAAAAACTCTCAATCACTATAGATGGAGAAAAGAAGATATTTAATGACAAAGCCAGATTTTCACAATACATATCTACAAACCCAGCCCTACAGAAAGCTTTGGAAGGAAAACTCCAAACCAAGGAAGTTTACTATGCGCACAAAGACATAGGCAACAGATAATCCCACTTCACCAGAAACCAAGGGTAAAGCAGGACAAATAAATTCACAATACCACTGCCAAAAGCAAATCTTAAAGAAACAAATATTAACAATCAATGGTCCTTACTGTCCCTCAACATTAATGGTCTGAACTCACCTATAAAAAGGCACAGGCTAACAGAATGGATATGAAGACAGAATTCATACTTCTGCTGCATACAAGAAACACACCTAAGCTACAAAGACAGACATTACCTCAGGGTAAAGGGCTGGGAAAAGATCTTCCAATCAAATGGACCCAAGAAGCAAGCAGGTGTGACTTGAAGCGAGACTTCAAACCAAAATTAATCAAAAAAGATGAAGATGGTCATTTCATATTCATCGCAGGAGAAATCCATCAACAAAAAGTCTTGATTCTAAACATCTATGCCCCAAATACAAGGGCCACACATTCGTTAAAGAAATGCACTAAAACTCAAAGCTCACATAAAACCACACACACTTATAGTGGGAGACTTCAACACACCACTCTCACCACTAGACAGAACCACCAATCAGAAACTCAACAAAGAAACAAAAGAACTAACAGAAGTTATGTCTCGACTGGATTTAACAGACATCTATAGAACATTCCATCCAAACACAAAAGAATATACCTTCTTCTCTGCTCCACATGGAACCTTCTCTAAAATTGACCACATACTATGTGGCATAACAAACCTCAACAGATACAAAAGAATTGGAACAGTTCCCTGTATCTTATCAGACCACCATGCTTTAAAATTGGAATTCAACTACAACACAAATCGCAGAAAACATAAAAATTCATGGAAACTGAACAAAGGGCAATTGCACCACACCTGGGTCAAAGGAGAAATAAAGAAATTAAGGACTTCCTAAAATTCAATGAGAATGAGCCTATCCGAACTTATGCGACACCTTGAAAGCAGTGTTACAAGGGAAGTTCATTGCACTGAGTGCCCATATGAAAAAAAAAAAAAAAAAAAAAAAAACATAGGATAATCACATTAGAGAATTAACAGCGCAACTGAAAGCCTTAGAACAAAAGAAGGAAACTCACCCCAGAGGAGTATATGCCAAGATAATCAATTTGAAGGCTGAAATCAATAAAATAGAAACCAGGAAAACAATATAAAAAAAATCAATGCTACAAAATGTTGGTTTTTTGAGAAAATCAACAAGGTAGACAAACCTTTATCCAAACTAACAAAAAAGCAGAGAAAGAGATCATGCAAATTAACAAAATCAGAAATGAAAAGGCAGACATAACAACGGACACAGAGGAAACCCAGACAACTCTCAGGTCATACTTTGAAAACCTGTACTCTACAAAATATGAAAATTCAAAGGAAATGGACAAATTTCTGGACAACTATCACTTACCAAAATAAAACCAAGAACAGACAACTTAAATAGGCCTATAACCCCCAATGAAATCGAAACAGTCATAGAAAGCCTTCCAACCAAAAAAAGCCCAGGGCCAAATGGCTTCAGTGCAGAATTCTACCAGACATTCAAGAAAGAGCTAATTCCAATACTCCTCAAATTGTTCCACACAATAAAGACAGAAGGTACATTACCAAACTGTTTCTACGAGGCCACAATCACCTTGGTACGCAAGCCTCATAAAGACACAACTAAGAAAGAAAACTACAGACCACTATCGCTGTTGAACATTGATGCAAAAATACTCAATAAAATACTGGCAAACTGAATCCAAGAATATATCAGAGAAATCATCCACCATGACCAAGTAGGCTTCATCCCGGGGTTGCAAGGATAGTTTAACATGCAAAATCTATCAACGTAATCCACCATATAAACAAACTGAAAAAGAAAAACCATATGATCATCTCCCTAGATGCTGAAAAAGCCTTTGACAAAATTCAACACCCTTTCATGATAAAGGCTTTGGAGAGATCAAGTATAACAGGAACATACCTAAACATAATAAAAGTAATATATAGTAAACCAACAGCCAACATCAAACTGAATAGAGAGAAGCTTAAGGCAATTCCTCTAAAATCAGGAAAAAGACAAGGCTGTCCTCACTCTACATATCTCTTCAATATTGTATTTGAAGTTCTAGCTAAAGCTATAAGACAACAAAAGTAGATGGAAGGTACCTAAATTGCAAAGAAAGAAGGCATACTGTGTCTATTTGCAGATGATATCATAGTCTACATAAGCGACCAAAAACACTCTACCAGCTGATAAACACCTTCAGCAAACTAGCAGGATACAAGATAAACTCAAAAGAATGTAGCCCTACTTTATTCAGACGACAAAGAAGCTGAGAAAGAAATCAGTGAAAGATCACTTTTACAGTAGCCAGAAACAACGTAAAGTATCTTGGGATAATGCTTACCAAACATGTGAAAGACCTAGACAATAAGAACTTTGTGTCTTTAAAGAAAGAAATTAAAGAAGATACCAGAAAATGGAAAGATCTCCCATGTTCTTGGATAGGAAGGATAAATATAGTAAAAATGGAATCCCACACAATTCTTCATTGGCCTTGAAAGGATAATAGTCAACTTTGTATGGAAAAACAAGAGTCTTAGGATAACCAAAACGACCCCGTACAATAAAAGAACTTCAGGAGGCATCACAATCCCTGACTTTAAGCTCTACTACAGAGCTATAGTCCCGAAAACAGCCTGGTATTGGCACAAAAATAGACAGGTAGACCAATGGAATCGAATCAAAAATCCCGATATTAATCCACACACCTACGAACACCTGATTTTCAACAAAGCAGCTAAAAAAATACAATGGGGGAGGAAAGCATCTTCAACTAATGGTGCTGGCACAATTGGATGATGCTGTGTAGAAGACTGCAGATAGACCCATGTCTATTGCCATGCACAAAACTCAAGTCCAAATGGATCAAAGACCTCAACATAATTCCAGCCATACTGAATCTCTTAGAAAAGAAAGTAGGAGGTACCCTTGAACAAATTGGTATAGAAGACTGCTTCCTGAACATAACTCCAGTAGCAGAGACACTGAGATGAACAATTAATAAGTGGGACTTCCTCAAACTTAGAAGCTACTGTAAGGCAAAGGACACAGTTGACAAGACCAAATGACAGCCCACAGACTGGGAAAATTTTTTTTATCAATCCTTCATCTGACAAAGGGCTGACCTCCAAAATATACAAATAACTCAAGAAACTAGTCAACAAAACACCAAATAGCCCTACTTAAAAAAATGGGTACAGAATTGAAGAAAGAATTCTCAATAGAGGAAATCAAAGAGGCTGAAAGACACTTAAGAAAATGTTCAAAATCATTAGCTATCAGGGAAATGCAAATGAAAACAACTTTGAGATACCATCTCACTACTACCAGAATGACTAAAATTAGAAACACCAATGACAACTTATGCTGGAGAGGATTTGGAGAAAGGGGAACACTCCTTCACTGCTGGTGGGAGTTCAAACTCATACAGCCATTTTGGAAATCAGTATGGCGATTCCTCAGGAAAATGGGAATTAGCTTACCACAGGACCCAGCAATTCCACTCTTAGGTATATACCCAAATGACTCACATGCATGCAACAAACACATGTGCTCAACTATGTTCATAGCAGCATTATTTGTAATAGCAAGGACCTGGAAGCAACCTAGATAGATGCTCCTCAACTGAAGAATGGATAAAGAAGATGTGGCACATCAACACAATGGAATACTACTCTGCAGAAAAAAATAACGGAATATTGAAATTCGCAGGCAAGTAGACGGAACTTGAAGAAACCATCCTGAGTGTGGTAACCTAGTCACAAAAAGAGGAACAGGGTATGCACTCGCTCATATATGGATTTAGACCTAAAAGGATCACCAGCCTATAATACACACCACCAGATGAACTGGGATACAAGGTATATTCTCAGAGATTCATATATGGTCACTCACAAAAGAGGGAAGGGATAAATAAGTCCCCAGAGCACAAGGGAAATGGGGGGGGGCAGTGAATGGAGAGAAAACTAAGAGAAAGAGAAGGGGAGGAGAGGAAAACATGTGTTGCTAGATAGATTGAGTCAGGGTGAGGGGGGCATAAAAGAGGGAACCATTATTGATTTAAAGAGAAAACTGAACCTAAAGGAAGTTCTAGAGAACTACAAGATTGACTTCAACTAATAATTTGAGCAACCATGGAAAGGCCACCATAAATGCCCTTCCCTGATAGTGAGATCATCAACTAACTTATCCACCATCATGGAGCCCTCATCTAGTACCTGTTGGAAACAGAATCAAATACCCATAACCAAACACTGAGTCAAACTAAAATCCAGATGCAGAGAGAGGGGACAATACCAGGTTGCAGAAACTCACAAAATCAGCTGACCTGAACAAGGAGGAGCTTGGGCCTCCCAGACTGATAGCTGGGAATCCAGCATGGGACTGACTCGGAACCCCTGAATATGGGTCTCAAAAGAACTCAGCAGTCTGGGGGGACCTCAGACAGTAGAAACAGGATCTATTCCAGGTGCACAAAAGGACCTTGCGTACACATCCCCCATGGAGGGGTACCCCTTTAACCTAGAAACAGGAGAGAAATCCTAGTCCCTACTTCAAATGACTTGACAGATTTACATGATCCAACCTGGATAGCATAGCCCTACAAGTGGAATGGGGGTGGGGGGATAGGAGGGGAGGGTGGCCAGGGTGCATATCATAGGGGAAAGAGGGTAAGAGGGAGGGAGAGAAGTATGGAGGGAGGGAAGGAGAGGAAACTGGGATCCACAAATAAATTTTTAAAATTACATTATTAATAAAAAATAAGGAAAAATGCTGCTAGATTAATTATATATATATACATATATATATGTATATATATATATATATATATATATATATATATATTTTGCTTTGACTTCAAAAATTTAAGCCTAAGGACAAGTTACTGGGGAAAGCGATTTCTAATTTTGTTTCCACAGAAAATGAAAAGCTGTGGATCCCTTCCAGACTAATTTGGTTTGATGGAGCAAGACCCCCTGAAGCAATGTCAATGGGACTAGGCAGCCTTGCAGACCAGTACAGCCAGGATTCTGTGTCTTCTTAGAATTCCCCCATGACAGCGCCCTCTACCATCAGGAAGCAGTTTGGAAAGAACAAAGCCCAAATTCCCAAATATTGTTTATAAATGTTTGTTTTCATTAAAAAAAAGGCATGTATAATTATGTCCAGCATAAAAGAAATAAATGTTTTAAAAAAATTAAAGAAAATAAGGCCATGTATTTGAGACAGAATACAAAAGCACTGGAGGTACTGGAAAGAGAAGAAGGAAGAAAAGAATGCAATTAAATTTATTTAAATGTAAAAACCCAGTCTAAAATTATAAAGAAATAATAAAGTCAGTAACATAAGACAATGAATAAATAGTTGTTGTCAGGCAGGTGTGGTTATGTACACTTTTAATTCCAAAATTTAAGAGGCAGAGGCATGCAATGTCTGTGAATTTGAGACAAGCTTTGTCTACAGAGCTATTTCTAGGACAACCAAGGCTATTAAACAGTGAAACAATGTCTTGCAAAAACAAATAAACAAAAGAAAAAGAAAAAATTAATCGGGTTACCTAATTAAAAGGAAGCCATGTTTTCCACAGCTAAATATTAGCATTTACCCTCAATATTAATCTATACCATTAAATATTAATTCTCTACATTATTATTTAATAATAATAAAGTTATTTGTTGGTACACATATAGTGACTATATCTTCTATTTAAAGACATAATACTAGTTGTTCTGCTGTTTGTGTGTTTGTTTGTTTGTTTTTACTTATTTGCTATCTTGTTAGAGATTAGTAACCTTGAAATTCACTGAGGATAGGTTTCTCTTGTCCTTAGCAGCTTTAAGGGCAATAATGTTTTATAAAAGGGAAGTCCATTTCTTAAACTGCCCCTTCTCAGTTTTTTATATTTCATGTGAGAGGGACGACAGTTTAGGTAGTAAGACACTTCTATGATCAAATATGGGAAGACATTAGTAAAACTATTTCTTATGTGTTGAACTTTAGTTCTTTAGTTCCTTTTGGGCTAATCTTTTATAACATTTTAGTCAATGGATGCTATGTTATTTGTTTCTCTGACCCTAGGTAGAGGGATAGGTTTCTTGAAAACAACTAATGCTATCATCTCTCTAAAACTGTAATCTGAATACATCTGTCAATCACTTTGGCCAGAAACACATGTGATCCAAAGATTTTAGAAACTAGCATCAATATAAAGCTTACTTAAACAGATTGTATAATGTTCCCTTTGTTGTTGCTCCGCATTGCCAGGCAAGGAGAGTATTTTCCTCTTCAACTGTTCCCTTGGCCATTGACAGTGCTCATCTCCTATGACTCTGTAATAAACTCTGTCCTCTTTACTGCATTCAGAATCTCATCTGAATTCCTCTCAGAGGCAAGAGCAAAATCCTGGAAACAATTAGCTTTTTACAAGAAAACACATAACAACATATTCTGAAAGCAAAATCTTATAATTTCACTCTCTGTAGAGAAGTAGAAAGATCAGCATACACATAATGGCACTGGTAATGACAATATTAAGCACACATATTGTCTACACTCTCAAGCCTAAATCCTTAGTAATATGGAAATGATACAGCTGAAGCTAATATTTTACCAACAACAAAACCAAAAAACTAGTTAATAATTTGTTATTTTGTGATACTCAGATTACTCAGCTACTAATTAATGTAATAAACCATAGAAAATACTACATAAAACTATAAACTTACATTGGGCAAAATCATTTATTTTTTTCTTTCTTTAAAAAAACATCTGGACACATTTTTTGATATGGCTATTGGCCATCAACAGCAGACATTGCTTTTGTGGTTTATAACTTGTCTCTACAGTTCCGGCAGTTAAATAAACAGAACAGTGGCAATAGTAGTTCTAACATAATGGTAGTGAAATTATTAATACTCTCTTGCAAGAATGGTGTTCTTAATCTGTTAATTGAAGTCAGGTATTTAGATGTGGTTACCTAAGTTTAATCAGGTAATTTCAATAATGCTGCTGTTTTCCTTCACCCATATTCAAACAAGTAAAACCTTCTGGGCTGTTCTACATGAGGTGTTGCATTGGAGGGAAGTCCTCTTGCATCCATAGTTGTTTTTGTAAAGAAGAGGACCAGAAAGTCTACTGTAAGATTGTGCCTTCTAGCTATAACATTGAAACTATAACTATGAAACCTCATAGTGTCACTGTACAAAGGCCTGAACAATTCCAACAGTTATCATTCCAGTTTAAAGGGAGGAAATTCATGGGACCCAAACCCTTAGTGAAGAGGTATAGGAAATTAACCCATGAGAGGGGGAGATTTAATGTTTTCTACATGTATAATTTGTACCAGTAACAACCAATCATTGAAAAGACTCAGTATGTTGTGATTTTATGTATATATATATATATATATATATATATATATATATATATATATATATAGAGAGAGAGAGAGAGAGAGAGAGAGAGAGCAACAAACGTTGATGAAAAGTAGTTCATGAATTTGGGACAGTGCAGATATGGGAAAGATAGGAAGAAAGAGGAGGAGGGGGATTTATGTAGTTATATTCTTAAATAAATTACTATATAAAAGGTAAGTATTGCTTTTTACTGCTCTTGCCACTCAATATCACCTTCATTCAAACATGCTGGCATATTCCAGGGATAATTTTGGACACTTAGAATTTTTTTCTACTAGTCTGTAGTCCTCTTAATGACTGGAATTGAACTCATCTTTTTGAAAGCTTTCCATTCTTCCTGTACTCGTATCCTACTATCTTTGGAAATCCTTGATACAGGGTACAACCTTCCTCCCATACCTCCATTTTCTGTTCGCCTCTTGTGAATATTGTCATGTCTTTGGCATGCCTTTTGTATAATCTGAGAAAAGGCAAATGATTTGCCTAAAATCATGTTTTCAATATTTTTTAATTAAACTGTAGAGTCTTTGGAAGTCTTTAGCTTTTAAACAAATTAATCAGAATATGAAATGCTTATGTATTAATATTTATTAAGACTTTATAAAAATCATTCCTTAACACACAGAAAACTTCCAAATCTCAAAGTTCTGGCAATTGACTTCAGCCAGAGTATCCATGAGTAAAGTGTATCTTATTCCTACGTTTTCTTCTAAATTTACACATGATATTTCTAGCTGCTTCAAAAGTAAAATTATAATTGATCCATTTATATGTAATCAGTTTGAATACTCAGGTCCTGAATTTTTAAATGGATGGTTCATACATGTGAAAAGTTTTTGTAGCTATCGTGGTGATAACAACCTTAATGAAACACTGCTTGTGAATTTTTGAGTAGGAGTACTCTGTGCTGCTGGTCAGAGTGAGTAGCTGATCATTCAAGAATCATACAGTTGTGGGAAATTTCAAACAAAATCAATGTGGCACAGGAAGGAGAAACAGATTTCACTATAGGCAGTTTTCCATGCGTGTCTCCTAACTCTGAATGTATCACCAGTGAAGGCAATAAATGCCTTTGGCCTGACTAGCTTCTAAAATATTTTTGTATTGTAAATAACTCTGGAAGATAAAAGTAGCAGCCCTGTCTACTTATTAAGAGTATAATAGGGAAACCCATCTCTCTCCAAGGCAAAGTATAATATTCATTAGAGACATTCTTATCACTAACCATAGGTTTTCTTTTTGCTTATTTACTCGTAAAATGTAGCCTATTGAGTTTGTGTTGTTGTTTTCTGTTTGGTTTATTTAAATCTGTAGGGATTGAGTATTGGGTTACAGGTATAAGCATGGTGTTATTCATGCAACTGCTATTGTTGTGAGTAGTAAAATATTATTTATCCTTTATTCAAAGTTTATTATCTTTTATTAATAATCAAATCATTGTATTGTGCTAACTTCCTATAACAAAATATGAAAATGAAGAGAAATAAAATAATAATAGTACTGGTAAAAGAAATGAGGAACAAAAGAGGTACAGCATCCCAGAAATCTCTGTAGGATTTTAAAGTGTTAATTACTTTATTTTTTTAAAAAGATTTATTATTTATTATGTATACAGTGTTCTGCCTGCATGTACACCTGTATGTCAGAAGAGGGTACCAAGAGGATTGTGAGCCACCGTGTGGTTGCTGGGAATTGAACTCAGAACATCTGGAAGAGCAGCAGTGCTCTTTACCTCTGAGCCATCTCTCCAGTTCAAGTTTTAATCATTAACACTAATACCAGATGAATTAAAGAGTCTATGGAAGCCAGAAAAAGACATTGGAACCCCTGGAACTAGAGTTATTGGTGGTTGTGTGCCACCAAGATGATGCTGAGAACTAAACCTGGGTCCGCTGCAAGAGCAGCTACTGCTCATAAGAGCTGAACCATCTCTCCAGTCTATAACTCTTAAAATACATCAATCCATTTATTTTTTACAACAAAGATCTAATATGCACTTTAAGAAATTAAGGCAGATTAGTGTGATAACTAGCTAAAGATTGCATAGATAATATGTGGCTGAACCTAGATTAAAATATAAAACATGAATTAAATCAATTTTATGTAATTGGTATTTTAAGTAACCAATTATATAATTGCCTTTCAATGATCAAACCATATATTGTTGCCATTATTTACAAGTTTCTTGGAAATTGCATCATTGGAACCTTTGCTCTACACTGACCACAGTTGCACCTCAAATGTCTCTAGAAAATACACAATTGAGATGGTTTGGTGCTTAAAAGCACTGGCTGCCCTTCCCGAGAACCTCAGTTCAAGTCCTAGCAACCATATGGCAGCTCACAACTGTCTGGAACATTCACACCAGTGCACATAAAATAAAGTATTTTAAAAAATACACAATTGATTATTGAAGTGAATAATGAAATGTTTCAGGAGCCAGAGATCATGGCAAAAATCTTAGAATTATAAATTTTATAAATTTTCTAAAACGCAAGGCATATGTTTCTCTGGGAAGGGCCAGCTATGTCATGCTTGTGAATGAAGAAAGTAACTAAGGACTGGGTACAATCTGTCCCTTAGAAGATATAGTATGAAGTACTCTCAAGAGAACCATAAGGGAATCATTGAATGAATGAAGGAAGAACAGTTGGGAATCAAAATATTGATACATAGACAAAGAGCAATTTTTACCAAAGTAACAGGTGACTTAAAGTTCAAATTGAGTTTCTTATTGAAATAAAGAAAAATTGGATGTGATACAACTCTGAAATTGTAATTGGAGAAGGAAATCTATAACAATCACTTTTGCAAACACTTCTAAAAGTGACAAGGAGAAAGATTTTTAAACAGATAATTTTCAGGCCTATTGAAAATATAATGGAGTGTAGTTCCCTTCTGGTATAGGCAACAGCTTACTCTGTCCAGAAAACCATAGGGCAGCAATGCAGAACACTTGGGCTTCATTAAGTAAAACACAACACTCTGTGGACTGGCTAGCAAGTCACTCCTTGAAACAGAAATGCCTGGGGAAGGCACTTATCCCTATTTGTTCTCTCATTCAAATAATGTTGTAAATGCTTTAAATTATTTTCTAGTCTCTGTCTCTATAAGATAAAAAGTAAGTTCTGGTTTTGAAATGAAACCAGTTTTTCACATAAGTTAAGAATAAAAGGATGAGTGGATATGCATATATAATAAACCTAGTATACAAAGGAAAAGTTATTTGCAACACAATATTTGCAACATATAAATTAGGGAAAATGGGGTTCATCTTGATGAGCTTCTGAGCATTCTGATCATAGCCACACTTGTGTCCATTCTTGATGTGAGTCAAATTATAATACTAACTTCTAAGAACTGCAGAGTAAACTCCCACATAGAACACTGAGATCCTCAGTTGGAAATTGTCTTGTTAAACATAGATTACCTTAATAACACATTTAAGTTTAAGTAGTTTTTGAAAATTCATCTAAAACAATTAGAGGCTCAATGAGGCATGATCCCAAATAACTCAAACCAATAAAAATCAAAGGAATAGATTTATACATTGAATTTAATCTTAAAGGCAAAGAGATATATTCCTACATAATATTCAACCCTAAAGTCAAACCTTTCAAAGTCATATTCAAACCTTTTAAAGCTATATGTGTTCTAGGTTTTATGAGCCAGATTTTACATACATACAAGTTTTAACATTACCAAACAGAATTTTAAGCCAGAAGAAAGGGGGCCATCTACAAAAGACTAATAAAGGAGGTCCTTAGAAACAGATATTTTCAGCGCCCACCCATGCTCTATTCATAAAGTGACCTAATGGATATTATATAAAACCTTGTTACTAGGTGTTGTCTAATATTAGATCATTGCATTGGCAATCTGAATCTGTCTCACTGTTTAGTTCATCACATTCCTTTGCTCTGCTTATTGCACTGAATAATTCTGTTCATATTTCTTGTCCCAAATAAGGCTTGCTACCACACACACACACACACACACACACACACACACACACACACACACACACACAGAAAGTATAGACCATAAGTGCTCTCATTTTAAAGAGTCAATCTGTGTTCACATAGTTAAGCATTGCTATTCTGATGGGGTTTTTTTTTACATCTTTTTCATATTTAAATTAATAAAAGGATTTCACACTGATTCCTGAAAACTTGATTCGGAATGACATATTGAAATTATCAAAGCCCTTAGTAAAATCTCCAGAGAAAAAACATGCTGGACATTTTCTTAGTGCATTAGAAAGATAAAAAGTCATAATAATTCTTAGCTCAGGTCATAATTAGTTGCTCAGATTAACCTCATCATATTCACTTCTTCCTTAAATATCCTCAGTGTATTTCAGACAGGTTATGTTTATCATATAAGACATCTATGGATTTTATATTCAAATTTTCTAAACTACAAGTAAACTATAACTTATTTGCACTAAAGTTCTACTGTCTATATGAGTCCTCTTATATCTCATAAAACTAGAATTTCTGAAAACATTCTTTCAATAAGCCTTGACTAGTATTAATATGGTAACCCTGCAAAACGAGATCTTTAATAGGGAAGAAATGGAAAATATTTACTAGTTATGCTTCTCTGGAAAACAGTAAGTAATATAGCTGAGAATCTTTGACACCAGCTAGAATGCAGTCATATGCAAATAATTTGACATAAGTAGGGTTTTATACAAAGGAAAAGCCAACCATAGGTTATTTGCTTTTTTTGTTCTGACATTATGTTGAATGAATTTCTTTATATATTTGGGTATTAATCTGAATAGATTCATGTTTTCATCCATTCCTGAGATTTTTCTCGTCATTTTGTTTATTTTTTTCTTTCATTAGAAGAATATTAATTTGATAAGGTACCATTTATCTACTTATATTCATGGTTTTCTGTCAACGGCCATGTCAGAAGAGCAGTAGGTAGCAACTGACTTCAGTGGATCAACCCACCAGGAAGCAAAACTCTGATGGGTGAAACTTAGATAAGCAATGCCCCAGAGCCTTGGCCCCATAATCTTGCTACTGCCGAGTCTTTCCATGTCTGCTGCTGACATTTTTCTTTGGTATCTGGCATGGTGTGAATGTGTCTGGCCATATCCCCACTGCCTTTAATGTAGTGTGGCTATCTCTTGGAAATATCTGGTTTTACAAGGCATTTTTTTATGTGTGGATTCTTTTGAAGATGAATTCCTCATAAGCTGTACTGTTTAACTGAAGCAATGACTTTATAAAATAATAGTGTCAGTTTAAATAGAATTTTGATGATTGAGGGTTTTAAATAAATATAGTGAGTGATTATGATAGATGTTAATTTAGTGGAAAAACTAACTAAACTCTATGCACTCTATGCACTCTAAATTGGATGGGGGGGTCAACTGGGGAATGGAAGGGAGGGAGGGAGAGAGAGAGGGGGAGAAAGAGGGAACTGGGATTGATATGTAAAATAAGAAAAAAATATAAGCAATGTAAAGAATAGTCCAAAATTATAAATAGGAAAAAAAATCAATGCCATCCATTACATTTATTTCTGAAGAAAAGTATGACACCTAAAAAAAAAAGTTAAAGTAGAGATGGTTGATTTTTTTTCATACATAAAAGTTTAGGTTTGTGATTCTTCTACTACATCTTATAAGATTACTTTTTGAGATAAATAATAAAATGATTGGTTCTTTCTTAGTAACTACAAAATGCAGATTGACAGCAATGCAAGTGTTTGAGAAAAATATCTTGCTTGCTCACACTCTGTTAATCTATAAAAAGTTACGTAGATATGAATGTATGTGGGTTATTGGGATGACTTTGAGTAATCATATAAGGGGAAAAGGAGACATTTTTTTTCCTGTATTCATTAAAATCATTTGTTTGAAAAGTAGGATGTAACTACATTTGTTATATTTATATTGCTTGGAAGATTTTGCTGAGGGTTATAAGCTCTAAGGAAAAAAATAAAGTTAGTTGGAAGGAAAACATCAAGAAAGATGAAAGGGTTACATCTAGTGGAGGTTGGAAGAAATGAAGAACTGAGACAGAGATGATAAAAGCTTAAGAGAGAGAAGAGAGAGAGAGAGAGAGAGAGAGAGAGAGAGAGAGAGAGAGAGAGAGAGAGAGAGAGAGTTTCCCCTATCTTGCTAGACCCAAGGAGCTGTTCAGCAAAGCCCCAACACCACCAACTTGCCAGCATCAGAGAAGTAAGTTTTACTTTCTCAGAGAAACAGGTCAGGTCCTTGACTCTCTTGGCTCCTCCTCAAGTCCTGTGCTGCTGCTCATGGCAGCAGAAGTTTTGGTGCGATGGTTCTCTCATCTCCAAGAAGTTATTGCCTACGTGACTGAAACAAACATTTTTCTTTGTGCTTTCTTTCTTTCTCTCTTTCTTTCTTTCTTTCTTTCTTTCTTTCTTTCTTTCTTTCTTTCCTTCTTTCTTCCTTCCTTTCTTTCATCCTTTTTTTCATATTTTAAATATCGATCCCAGTTCCCTCTGATTCCCTCCCTCCCTCCCATGTTCCTCTACCACCCTCCCATCCCACCCACCACCACACACTCCACAGGGAAAGTGATGCCTCTTGGAGGGATCAACAAAATCTGTCAAGTCATTCAGAGTAGGGACTAGGCCCTCCTTCCTAGCCTCTCGGTTAAGGGAGTATCCCTCCAAGGGGAATGTGCTCCCAAAGCCCTTTTATGCACCACGGATACATCCTGGTTCCACTGTCAGAGGTTCCTTAGACTTCCCAGGCCTTCTGAGACTCAAATAATAATATATCTAGGTGGTTCTTATGATATTCTCAGATTGAAATACCTGTGTTCCCAGGTTGACTACAGGGACTATTCCTACACACTTGATTTTGTATGGATTGGTTTCTTCTCACTAATTGAGGTATTGCCTATCATCATAAAAGTCCAATTCCTAGACATGCAGACAATGTTAAATTATACAACACACAGGGCCAGGTATGTTCCACTTGCTAAGAAAATTAATGAAAATGTATTTAGTATTATTTAAATCTACCAGCATAGGGCTCTATTTCCATATGCCTTCATTATTTACATATAGCATTTAATTTGGAAGGAACTAAGCTTTCTAAAGTAAAACATATCAGTGCTATTTCCATTATTGATGTTTTAATAACCTTTTGGGATTTGCTGTTCAAATATGTCAACATTAATATTAGCATTGGCTCTTTTCTTTTTATTATTTCTCTCCCTTTATTTAGTCTGCCTCTCTTTATTTTTTGCTTCCTTTCTTCTTTCCTTTACTTTTTTCTTCTAGGAGATTGATTCACCATGTAACCCATACTGAGTTACTGTTGGCTTCACAATTCTGCCTTAACCTAAGCACTGAGTTACAGATATGCACCAACAAATTTGCCATGAAATTCCTGTTTCTAATATAGTGATGCTATCCATGATTAGGGGAACAATGGTATTGTGTATATTTAGATATAGAATTATTTCTTAGATGCTCATAAGTGTGCTGATGGCCATGGCAGAGGAGTAGCAGGTAGCAATTGAAGTTCATGGTGTTGAATGGCAGTGTCACTAAGCTTCACCTAAGAAGCTGTACAGATTGTAGCTAGAGCTAATGATTAATAGTTGAGTCCCAGTAGTCCTGGTCATTTAAATTCTTTTAATCTTAACATTGGGAGATAGGTTCGCAGATTTCAGAGTGCATCACAGCTAAAAAAAAAAAAAAAAGGCTTTAAAAATAACAAAGTAAAGCCAGGTGGTGGTGGCCAAGCCTTTAATCCCAGCACTTTAGATGGAGAAGCAAGCAGATCTTTGTGAGTTTGAGAGCAGCCTGGTCTATAAAGCAAGTTCCAGGACAGGCTCCAAAGCTACACAAAAAACCCTGTCTTGAAAAGTAAATCAATACAAACAAACAAAAAACAAAAAGACAATAAAATAACAAAGCTAGAATAATATGTTTTTGTTAAATAGTTGGGGGGCGATAAAACCCAAGAAGAGACATATTATAATTGAATGCAGAACAAGAACAAAACAGCCCAATTATCATTGGCTGATGTTTTCTTGCTAGGATGGTTGATGACTAAAAGAAATGATTAATTCCTTATACCTATTCTGCCCTCAATCTCCTGATATAAAAAAATTATAAACAAGGGGGTATGTAACCTAAAGATTTAAAGTAGAGCTGACTGGTTCCTTTTCATATTTAAAAGTTTAGGCTTATGATTCCTTTAAGATTATATTTCGAGATAAGTAGTACTGTCATTGGTCATTTCTTTGTAACTGCAAAATGCAGCCTCCTGGTAAAAGATCTAGCAAGAATACCTTGCTTGCCCATGTGGTTATTCTATAAGGAGTTGCTTGGATATGAATGTATATGAGTTTTTAGGACAATTTGCTTTTTACCTATAATACATAAAATGTTTAAGCATATAAGGGAGATGATAAAAATGTTTTTACCTGTATTCATTCTAACCGTTCACTTAAAATAGAATGTAATCACATTGTAATTCCTATATTGCCTGAAAAACTTTGTTGGAATATATAAGCTATAGAAAATAATATACAGCAGATCAAGAACACAGAAGGAGAAAGAACACGAAAAGAATATGAGAAGAAGAGAAAATAAAGAAGGAAGGGTGGTGTGTGTGTGTGTGTGTGTGTGTGTGTGTGTGTGTTATTTCCCTAAATCCCTCAGATAGAAAAGTCTCAGCTTATGCTGACTCCA
Organism: Cricetiscus sungorus; assembly: GCA_030556225.1. Classification (NCBI taxonomy): domain Eukaryota; kingdom Metazoa; phylum Chordata; class Mammalia; order Rodentia; family Cricetidae; genus Cricetiscus; species Cricetiscus sungorus. The sequence goes on from JANBXA010000734.1 coordinate 27,645,034, forward strand.
TGAATTCCTCTCAAAGCCCTGTGCCCATAGAGACTGGCCCCACAGACAGCAGTAAAATGTCCATGTTATACTTCTACATGATATTCCACCATCTTTACAATAAACAAATGCTTTCAGTAACTTATGATATGAGTTAACAGATCATTTGTATTGTTTTATTTTTAAATGTATATAAACTTGACATATTTAAATTAAAATGTAGGAAATTGTTTTAGGCCTTAAATACCAGAGCAATGTGTCTTTATCTAATTTTAGCCATTAGTATCATAGTTCATGGGAGTAAACATTAAAAATTATAACCTAGAGGCTTATAACCAATAGAAATATTGGTTATGTCTTTTATCTCTAAAGGAAGGAAGTTGGAGGAAGGCTCCATATTGATAAATGACCAACAGTCTTCTTTCTCTGTCCTGAGACTACATAAAGGACAACAGAACTTTCTGGGATATCCTTATAAAAACATTAATTTGTTTCATTACTTCATCACCTCTTACAGTTTCCACATTAAAATAATATCACATTAAAAAATTATTATAGTTTTGTTTGGGAGCATGGTGTTCGTCTATAACAGCTAAACATTTTAGTTTGAACTTCTATATTAATTTGGTCATAGGTGCCTCTGATTCATGGTGCCATGATGCTATAAGAGGTTACCATATATACATACTCATAGATGTTCAGGATCATCAGGTGTGTGAGTGTCTGCAGTCTGGCTATATTTCAGGATTTGATGCTTAATATACTTGACTCTAATACAACTTCCCTTTGTACATTTTACTCCTTGATGTAGGAAAAAATAATACTTCACTATCATTAGTCTTCTCTACTGGGATACAAAATTATCCTTTTGTCTTAAAGATGGCCACTATTTTAGTCAGAATACTCTAAAGGAACACAACTAAGAGACTATGAGAAAATACCTCAGCTACTAGATGATGGCTCTGCATGAAAGGATTTTGGGAGAACATTCCCCATGGAGGGATACTCCCTTAACCTAGAGGCAGGAGGGAGGGCTTAGTCCCTACTCCAATCTGATTTGACAGATTTTGTTGATCCATCCTGGAAGGCATCACCCTCCCTGTGGAGTGGGGGGGTGGGTAGGATGGGAAGGGTGCCGGGGGATGGGTGTGAGAAGGGAGAGGGAACTGGGATTGAGATGTAAAATAAGAAAAAATAATAAATATATATATATGTGTGTGTGTTTGTGTGTGCATATACATATATACATATATATGCACATATATGCATATTTATATGAAAATTCCTCACTGATATGCCCAGCTGTTTGGGTTTAATTAATTTCATGTTTAATTAATAGTCATGTTTTGGCAAAGAAGATTGGTCATCTCATCTACCTTTCTCTTGATTGCTCCTTATTTCCATAGTTCAGTTCTTACAACAAGTGATATTTATTACACTATGTTTACTTTGACTAGCACTTTAGAAATATCTTCAGAAACAATTATGCATCTACTACATTAAAAATATGAGAGATGTATTATGACACCCACTTTACTAAAGTGAAGACTAAAGTACAGTGAGTGCCTTTAGACAGTTTGCATAGGTACAACATCAGGCAGGAAGAAGGCAAAGAATTAGCTGTCAGGTTTCCCAAAATATGTCTATATTTTGAGTTACTGGAACCATCTTTATAGTCCTTGTAATTTCTTCTCAAATGGATATATAAAGACTGGTAGGGCATAAGTTTAAAAAAATAGTTGGACAATAAAAAATACATAGTATAAGTAGAAATTTTAATTAAATTTCCACCATTGCATTTTATAATTTTTGTAACTGATATTGCATTCTTAAAAATAGTTTTTGACAACTTAAATGTTCTAAATTTCCCTCATTTGTCCAAGCCCAGATAAATATGTAATATTTGCTGCCTTTTACTCTTTAGTAAAAGTTTGAAAAATTGCTCTACTTAAATTGGGAAGACTCATTTAACTATGCTATTAAAAGCTATTTTGAATGTAGTGACACATTAAAATGTTTTCTTTTTCATACATAGTACCTTACAAGACCTTCCTCACTTAATTGCATAGATATGTGAATGTCAAGTGAACCTGAGGGGGAAAACATTAATTTGATGATATAATGTTCTGTTTTATAACCATTAATATCATCTTACAGTATAATGAGAGAAAAGTCTAGTAATACTAAGAATAAGTTTGAATATTGATTATACAGAAATGACTAATAATATAAAAGCTTCTGTGGTTTTCTGAAGGTATATGAATCACTATTTTAACATATTCTCATGGGTGATTTGTGCAACCAAAGAAACCTATTTTCTATATTTTCAGAATTTGTTCAATGCCTTTAATCGGTACACAAAATGAAATGGTGGACTGTGCTATTAATTAACCCTCACACTTCAGTGCAGTCAACCGTCTTTGGCTTGTATGATAATCGCAATTTACAGACCAGCTTCAATTGCCTATCTTTAAAGTGAGCAGTCATAATTGAAGATGATAATGCAGGTCTCAGAAAGAGAAGCATATGAGATCGTTCTTCTGTTGTTGTTTGGTTTGATTTGGTTTGGTTTCCACAGTTCCTTTTCCATCTCTGGGATACGTACACTGAATAAGATATATGATTGGTGGCCAGCAATATAAATACACATTGATATTTTGAAATCTATTCCAACTTTAATTTTTAGATCCTCTAGGACTTTTATCATCAAGCTATTTTTGAATTTTGTCAGACAACTTTTAGACATCTAACAGGTTTCTGTCCTAGACTCTATTTATGTGGCCAAGAGACTATCTTTCTATGTGGAATCGGCTTCCAAAGTCCATTCGCATACTAGGAATAAATATTGACTCACTACCAGAGGCCCCATAGGCTGCCTACTCCTCTTAATTAACACCCACATTCATGAGGTGTTGGTGGGTCCTATGCTGGTTTTCCAGCTATCACACTGGAATCCTTGAGCTCCCTGTTGTTCAAGTCAGCAGTTACTGTGGGTTTCTCCAGCCTGGTCTTGACCCCTTTGCTCATCACTCTTCCCTTTCTGCAACTGGATTCCAGGAGTATGGCTCAATCTTGAAGTCAGTTTGCAAGTATGTTATTGAGAATTTTCATATCTGTATTTATTAGGAATATCAGTTTAGTATTTTATTTTAGTTTAGATCTTGTATATCACAAGCCCACTGTCAAGGTTCAAAGATCTTCAACGTGCGGGGACGCAGAAAGATTATAAGAGTCTGAGTTAGTGAAGAACATCAAGGAAACTTTTCTAGAAGCAATAAGAAAATTCACAGCAGTTTTATCAGCATTTAAAGACTTATGCTAGCTCTAAAAAAATTTTTTTTTCACAAAAATGAGGGAAAAGTGGAGTGGACACAAAATCCTACCACTAGATTAGTGTTAATAGGTGCTGGTAGAAGGGGATTCAGTTTACTTTAATCATGTTATGTTTTGTAGGCTAACCACACTCCAGAGCTCAAAGTTGGGTAGGAAGGGATGAGTGCATGGGGAAGGCAATTACGGGAGGATTAAAAAAAAAAGTGAATATATTCAACATGTATTGTATGCAATTCTTGAGGCATTATTAAAAATGATGTTTAGAAAGCAAAGATTTCATCTATGTTGCTTTTTTTTTTGGAATATAACAAAAAATCCTGTTTAAATCAGTATCGTTGTGTGAAGAAATGAATTTTCCTGGACAAAATATGATTGATTGTCAGGATCCCTCACCATATTAATAGTTACTTTATCTGCTCAGGTGTTCTGTAGTTTGTCTTCAGTTTATGCTGCTAAGTGTTTATAAGACTTTTCAAAATTTGACATTACTTAAAAATCTTTGTGGGATCATAGGCATTAACAAATTTCCACAAATGAAAACTGGCCTTCTCCTGTAACCATATTGATGAATATTCCAATTATCAGCAAAGAGCCTTCAGTCAGTACTTGATCCACAACCAAGTTCCAGGCCAAACTCAAGGAATCAAGTGAAAGAGAGGAAGAAGAGAATATGTGAGCAAGGGAGGTCAAGATCTTGATTGAGAAATCTACAGAGAAATTCATGTGGAAACTCATGAACTCTGGGCTGGCAGCTGTGGAGTCTCGATAGGACCAAACTAGGCCCTCTGTATGTAGTGGAAAGTTGTGAAGCTTAGACTATCTGAAGAGTCCCTGGCATTAGGACTAGGATCTATCCCTGGTGCATTGGCTACCTTATTGCCACCCGTTCTCTATAAGAGGATTCCGTGCTCAGCCTTAATGCATGAGAGAGGGGCTTGGCCCTGCCCCACCTTAGTGTGCCAGGCTTTGTTGACTGCATGGGAGCCCTTACCCATGATAGGAGTGAATGAGGGGTGGTCTGATGGGAGGCAAGGGGAACAGTGGTAGGCATGGGAGGGAAAACAGAAGAAAAATAAAAAATAAAAATTTATCATACTCACTCTCATGAAAGTACAGACCTGAGAGAATCACCTACTTAGCATGATATACTAGGAACTGATCATCTCAAAGCCAGTTTAATAAAACCAATATTGAAGCATGGTTCAACTTTTTTTCTACTTTCACATTCTATCTCTCATCAGTTCTTGTCACAAAGAAAAACTCTGTGCATAGTTATATCAGTTAGTATTTTGCTCTGTAATGAAACGCTTTGGCCAAAAAGCAACTTTAGAAAAAAAGTTTCTTTTTATTATGGTGAGAGAGTGCTAGGGTCCATAAATCTGTGGAAGGCATGACAGCATGGTATCAATGAATGCTTCCCCACACACCTGGACTCAGGTTCCAGACTACTGTTTGTTTTTAATTACAGTTTCTTACTGAATATCCATCTTAACATATCATTAGAACCTTCTGAGGCTGCTTTGTTGTTGGTATATATATGTTCAAGTCTGATCACTCTGCAGGAGATAAACACTAAGGGCTCCCATTCCTAGGAGAAGTTTATCTTTCTTTTCAAAAATAGTCAAGAAAATCACAATACTGAGCATATATGCACCAAACTCTTGTGTATACAGTTTCATAAACAGTAAACTAATGTAATTAAAGACACACATAACACCATACCAAATATAACATGTAATTTCAGAACCCCACTTTTTTCCAATAGTTAATCTGGACCTTAAAACTCAGAACTAAATGATATGTGTCATCAAATGAACCTAACAGAGTCTACAGGACATTCCACACACAAAGGATATGCATTCTGCTCAGCAGCAGGAAGCATTTGTGAACCTTTCAGTTTATTAATTAAAAGAATTTAAAATATACTTTTCCCAATTAAGTTTCAATGTAATTGTTGAATTAAGTTGTACTTTGAATCATTCCTTTCATATATATGTATATACATATATATATGATGTTTTCATATATATCATGTGTATTTGTGTGTTTGTGTGTGTGTGTGTGTGTGTGTGTGTGTGTGTGTGTGTGTGTATAATAATGCCAGACTCCAAAATGGTATCCCTAGACTTCAAATTCCGTTGAAACATGTGACTCTACAAATGGAATTTTGGGAGCCTGTTCCCTAAGGAGGGATACTCTCTCTGGGGGAGGGCCTAGTTTCTGCCCCAAATAATGTATCTGACTTTGATGATTCCTCATGGGAAGCCTCACCTAACCTGGGTAATGGATGGGGGAGGGGGTCAATGGGTGGTAATGGAAGGGCAGAGATTTTTTTATAATGTAAATAGAAATTTATTTTTAAAATGTGGCTTTATAAAACAGTGCGCTATTGCATTGAAAAAATATTTTCTAGTAATACCAGAGATAATAATTAGATTGTTTATCATTTCAGGTCAACCATAATAGGGGCAACACAAAGGTTAATTGCTATGCTACAAGCACAGCAGTGCTTTGATTCTTGAGCAGGAAGTATCAGGCAATGTACTGCACTTGAAAGTTTTAAATAGACTCTTGTGTAGGTCATGTTTGTCTCATATCTAAGTTATGTAAATATGATTTAATTTACAAATATCACTGGAGAAACCTGAACCCAAGGACTGTATAAGTTATATGAAAAAAAAAAATTTAAACTATAGGAATTTTTACTTTGTTACTTGTTCAAACTGCTCTGCCTGGACTTAATGTTAAGTGTAATAAAAATTTACATATATTCTTATTTGACATTTTGCTAATACTCAATAAAACAAGGTTGTAGAGATTTTTAAAAATATTTTGTTTAAAAAGTATAATCTTCTAGGTTGGCTACATTGATCTTTGAAAGGTTAGTTAATCTTAAACAGGCTAAGTACACAGTATGATATCTGGCTAAGTTTTAAATGAAGGCACAACTTGTTATTCACTTTTCTGTGAGTTCTGCCAATGGTTCAGTCTCTTTAGAATCAAGAGATATTTTCATAAGCATATATCATAGCATATAGGGCATAGAGCATAGTTATGGAGATTGCTCCTAGAATTTTGTTAAAATGTTGAACAAGTTGTGCTCAAGAAAAGATTGGAAGAGGAGTGTGATTTTATAGAAAGTACAAAATGTATTGGCATGTAGGCAGTGGCTAAAAAAAGCAGGGAAATATTTGGCTGGTCAAGGAAGTCACCTGAGACTAAACAGGCTGAGACACAAGTGTTATAGCAGGTTGTTCCTTCCCGCCAGCTCCATCCCGCCTGCCGCCAGTCTGGGCCCACAGCCGCACCAGCCCCAAATAACACTCAGAGACTCTGTATTTGATACAATCCTGTTGGCCAGTTACCATTATTGTTAATGGGCTAGCTCTGTCTTAATTATTAACCAATTTCTACTTATCTAAGTATTTCCATGTGGTCGTCTTATCGGGGAGCCATGGTGGCTCCTCCCTACTCCTTCCTCTGTCCTCCCCCTGGTCTCCTAGCCCCACCTATCTTGTTTCCTATTGGCCACAGAGCTTTATTAACCAGTATGAGAAACATATATACAGAATAACATCTCCCATCATCTCCTCTTTTCTGTCTAAAATAAAAGAAGGGGTTTAACCTTAACATAGCAAAATATACCATACAACAGTTATCAAATAAGAATCACAGTTAACAATATTTAGTCCATTAACATTTTGTAAGACTTAAAGAAAATATCATCTATCCTATCTTTGTGAGTCTAAAGTCCTATATGTAACTTATATTTAATCCTAACTAAGGAAAACTATAACCATAACTATCTGTCTTCAACTCCATCAAAGACGACAGAAGGATAATATATAAACTCTAGAAATGACAGAGACAACTCATTGCCTGGTCAGTCACCCGAAGTTCTTCTGTAATGTTCCATCTTCAGCCCATAGGCCATAATGTGTCCAGACTCCTCAAAAGGCAGGAAACTTTAAACTGTCCACCTGTAATGGCAATTTGTCAGTCACTTTTCTCTGTGTCCTGTAGACTGTTTGGCAGCTTCTTCCATGAAGCAGGAACCCTGTAGCAATGTCCATCTTGCATCAGCAGTCATCTTTTTTGTGGGTCCTGCATGTCTAGTTTCTACAACATAAAGTCAAACAGTCTAGACAAGAGAAGTACCTTGCTCAAATGCCTAGTCTTGCCATTAGAAGCAAATAATGTTTTTCTTTAATGTCCATCTTCCTTTCTGATGCAGGTGGTGTTACCAGGAGCAGTTGTGCCTCATAGTCAAGAAAATCCTAAACCATTTTAAATGCCATATTCTGTAGGTCTTTGAAAGGTTTGAAGAATGCCTATCCATCTCAAATACATCTCTATATATCTAGAAAACCTAACTAACTCCAAGCTTGACTATCATAGGTAACTCTCTAATCTGTAGTAAATTATACATTACATTTCTAAATGAGCTATATAAACACAATACCTAAACAAGAGGAGAAATATACATATCACAAAATTGACCTTAAATTGTATCAATAAAAGAAAATCCATTCCAAAGAAAAGTATTCATATCTATACCATAATTCCCTTTTTACCTTTAAAAAGATTGCTTGTGGTTATAACCATTTAGAATCAAGCCCATTTAAATGAAAACAAACATTTATAAACAATATTTGGGAATTTGGGCGTCGTTCTTTCCAAACTACTTCTTGCTGGTAGAGGGTGCTGTCATGGGGATCCTTAGAAGATGCAGAAATCTTGGCTGTAGTCTGCAAGGCTTTGTCTCAACTGCTTTGAATGTTGGATCATCTGTTATAGTAGTTATAGTAGTAGTGGCAGATCCTACACAGCACATTAAGATGTGAGAATAAACCTTTCAAAACAAGTACCAGTGAATGAACATCTAGACTGCATTACTAAGCTTTAGGATTCTTATCACCTAACTGATTTATGAGTGACTGTTAAGCTTGGACAGCTTGTTAGAAATCACTAATGTAAAGCAAGAATGGCCTTTGATTTTATATTCATTGTGTTTGAAGTTAATGCTTCCCAAAGGTACTGTAATTATTGTTACGGTGGTAGAAAATATATTTTGAATCTAATATACTTTCTGTAATAAAGCATAGGTTTGTGAGGCTGTGAGTGAGTCTGCTCGGGATAAAATTGGATAAGAAAGTTATTGGTCACTTTGCAAATGAAAGCCACAAGAGGCAAAAAGGATGGTTTTAGTCACAATTGTAAAGGACCTTTGTAAATTAGGTCACATGTATTTGTCTGTTTTAGTTCAGAAAACATTTAGTTTTAGATGTTTGTTTTTCTTAGCTGATAAAGTATGTTTAATGTTTTGAAATAATTTCCATTTGCAAGACATATAGATTTGTAAACTATTATTAGCAATAACAGTAAATCTTATGTATGACAATTATGTCATACATAATTGATGGATTGACATTGATGGATTTTCTGTGTGTTAAGTGCCTTATGAGATATAAGGAGATAGCAGAGCATTTTAGAACATTTTTGAAGGAAGAAAAGATATGCACAAGCAACAATGGACAGGTTGAACAGGTTATATTTAGGAATATATATATGTGTATATATATATATGCATGTTATCATTCAGTAATAATTAGTGAAAAGAAGAGGCCACAAAATTGATGGAGAGTGGGGGCAAATGGGAAGGACTATGTGGGGGGAAATAGTGTAATTATACTATAATTTATACTATAATTTTACTGTATTTTATAAGTAAAATAAAACATCTCTTAGCTGGGTATTGGTGGTGCACGCCTTTAGTCCCAGCATTTGGGAGACAGAGGCAGGTGAATCTCTATGAGTTTGAGGCCAGCCTGATCTACAGAACTTGTTCCAAGATAGGCTCCATAGCAATACAAAAAAAATCTGTCTTGAAAACCAAACCAAAACAGAAAAACAAAACAAAACAAAAAAGATTTTCTATAATAAAATTAAAATATTTCTAATAATAAAAATAAAAGATTTCAGATAATATAAATAACTTTTTCATATTCATACATCTAATATTAAATTGGATTCCAAGCCCAGATTACCTTATGATAATAGCTCAAATTGATATTTTTCTGCTGTAACACATTCAATAAAAGCATCATACTAAAATATCTTACATTTTATCCAGTTATTAGACAGACACATGCAATTATTTTGTGTGTGTGTGTGTGTGTGTGTGTGTGTGTGTGTGTGTGTGCGTTTGTGGTTTGTGTGCAGGTATGTGTATGTGTGTTAAGTTCAGGGAACAGTTTATGGGAGTCACTTCTCTTACCAGGTGGGTCTCAGGGATCTAATGTAGGTCATCACACTTGCCAGCAAGCACCTTTACTCAGTCATCTTGTCAGCCCAATTTTCACTTTTGTTCCTTAGTCTAGGTTTACTGAAAATGGATTAGGTTTTAATAATTATATAAAAGCATTATGATTTGTATTGTAGGAAAAAATGGCTAACTGTAATTTATTAAAATCTTATGTATAAAATATAATTTTAGGTTACTAAAATGCTTTTATCTCCATTCACTTATGTCAAACTAACAAACAAAAAAATCTGGCAGGCATTTTAGTCACTTGTTACTTATCATAGAACCTCAGTGTGGAGAATGTGCGTTGAATGTCCTTAATGTTCTTTCATCATGGTGATTTTGGTGGGTAGTATAGTGCAACATTTGTGAGAGAGTCCATTAAGACAAGAGTGTCTAAGCTAAGAATTGTGAATTAGAAGTACTTAGGGCAAGAAAAAGCTGCCTCATAAGCCTTCTAAAAAAACACATAAGTTGAAAGGTCTCACAAATGACATAGTCCCATATTTCAGATGTTTAAAGACATCAGTCAATGACCAATTAAATCATGTCATCAATGGAAAGAGGAAGAAGAAATTCTGATTCTTTCTATAGTTTTTCCTTGAGAAGCTCAGTGGAAAATCTTGCACTCGAGAAAACATGGAGGAATGAAAATTATATTCAGCTGGGCAGTGGTGGCACATGCCTTTAATACCAGCATTTGAGAGTCAGAGGCAGGCAGATCTCTCTGAGTTCGAGAACAGCCTGATCTACAAGAGGTAGTTCCAGGCAGAGCAGCCTCCAAAGCCACAGAGAAACACCTCAGGGAAAAAAAAAGAAAGAAAGAAAAAAAAAAGAAAAGAAAAGAAAAAGAAAGGAAGATGAAAGAAGGAAAGAAAAAAATAAAGAAAAATACAAGAAAGGAAAAAGGAAAATTGTTTTCTTCATAAGTTCTATAAGTTTGAAGAGGTCCTTCAGGATATGAAGTTCATCATACTGATCTGAGCTGCTCTAAAGGATTTGCAAAGGAAGAAAGGAAGAAAGAGAGGAGAAGAAAGTACCAAAGTACCAATGTTCTAACATGGAGAAACAGTGCCATTTGTAAGAAGGGCACACTACATGTGCCCCAGTAAATGTATAAGAAGATTGACAAAGATCATTTATCAAAAATTCATTTTAAATTCCCATTTTCCCATAATTTCTGAAATATCTTTTGTTGCTGTATGGTTGACTTGTTTCTAATGTGGGGTAAATCAGAATTGTTTATTTTGCTAGGCTCAGAAAATGAAATTTATCATGTTGACCAACTTGTTGTTCAACCATAGGGAATGCAGATGTAAAATTTTGTATTTATTAAATAGAAGAGCCATGGTACTTTGGATGCAATGATAATTAGAAGCTAAAAAATTAAGTTCTTACATTTGACCTGAGTCTTAATTCAATCTCAAGACATGTACAGAACAATTTCACTTGGGAACAGAACTGCACAGGGAAGAGGAACCTATAGATGTTTGCCTAGCTATAGATGTTAGCTAGGCAAAAGATTTCTAATTCTGAAGAAATTTCTCTTAAAAAGCTTCATCATAACCATCCCTGCTATTCCATTTATCCTTCAAGCTGATACTATCCACAATTTGAGAACTTAAAATGGTAAAATAATATTCTCATACTCAGTTAAATGTATTCATTTGTGGCATGTTACTTTATTTGTATTTTTCTTACATTCTATATGTGTGTGTCTGTGGGGTGTTTGGGTGTGTACATGTGTCCTCAGGTGGGGTTCAGAATCTACAATTTGTAGGTGTCACTCTTCTTACACCATGTGAGTTCCAGGAATCCAACTCAGCCATTAGTTTTGGTTGCAACACATTTACTCATTTATCCTCATATATTTCTATCAAAATAATGAATAATTTAAGTGATGAGTACACTTCTCATTTTCTATTGTCATTAACTACCCTCTTTTCTACTACCATAACAAGTATACATATGATTATGTGGTTGAAATATCTAGTGCTCTATTATTGTAAAGTCAGCAGTAATATTATTTACAAACTAAATACCATGCTTTTTGGAAATGAATTCTCTGCCCATCTGCAATATATGCAATTTTACAATTAAGCACCAATCAAAGAACATATTGTTTTGACCAACTTTCTTTTAAAGACAACAAATCTGGGCCTATTACTGCAAGCCATTGATTAGATTTCATTTGATTCTGACTGATGTTTGTAAATCTGAAGTCTGGTACATCACTCTTTTTGACTGTAGACAAAGATAAATCTTGAAAGGTTGGGAAATATCAAGAATAAAAGGTGTCACAAGTTATTTGTGGACTAGTTTCCATTCTTCACAAAGTCTCAAGTTACATCCTTTTCAGTTGGCTCTCTGAGAAGAAATGAGAGATAAAATCAGACATATTTAGATTTGATGATTCATTTTTGCCCTCTGCCTCTAATCTACTAGACTGTGCATCATTTTTTTATGTTACATTTTCCAAATGACTACAGAATATTATAAAAAAACACTGAGCTTTATATATAAATATATGTGTGTATATGTCTTAGAATTTTTCACTTATTTTACATACTAACCACAATTTCTCCTCCTTCTCTCCTCTAGTCCCCTCTCCCTGCCTCCCATACACCTTGCTCTCTACCCACACCTCCTTTGTCTCCATACAGAAAGGAACAGACCTCCCATGGGCATTAGTAAAAAATGGCACATCAATTTTAGGTAGTATTACTCAGCTATAAAATAAAAAAATAATGGCATCTTGAAATTTGCAGGCAAATTGTTGGAACTACAAAAATTCATCACAAATAAGGTAGCCCAGACATAGAAATACAAACATGGTATGTATTGTTGTTTATTGGAGATTTCAATATATTCATGAAAGCACAGCTCTGATTATTTCATTAAATCCCCAACTGTGACCATTTTCAAGATTAGAAAATGGAAAGCTAGGCTGATTATATAATGGCATAAAGTTCTATAAACAATGTAATTGAAAATGGGAATCTGAAGCTTTTGTTTCTTAATTACTTTTCTCATTGTTGCAATCAAATACTTGATTAGAAGAAACTTAGTAAGTAGGGTTTTATTTTGGCTCATAGTTTGATGAGATTCACTGCATCATGGCAAGGAATGGGTGATTGCAGGCAGGTTCCTGGTGGTAGCAGAAATATCCATCTGAGACTCTTCCCTTTTTCATGTCTCCATGGGACACAGACCAGAATGAATTGCTGGGCTCAGTTGATACCTTTCAATTATTTTTCTGTCAGTCCAGAATTCTACCCACATCAAAAGTACATCTTTCTTGTTTAATCTTACAACTAAAAATACCTCCACAGATATAGACAAAGGTGAGCCATCTACTTTGTTCTCAATCCATACAAATTGACAAAGAGTATTAGCCATTAAGATTCCATATTACTCTGATTTACTTCCTTTTGGGATTTCATAGGTAAGTGTAATGTATAGTATTTTCCAAAGCATTTTATAATAATGAAACTGATGCATTCATTGTACTCAAAGTGCCTATCACATTGGATATAGATTAGATACTTTACACATGTCAACTATAAACTATGTGTAGAATAGGTCCTTTCATCTGCTTTTTAGTTTGCCCAATACCAGCCAAATTATAAGTGATAAACAGATATGTTTGACCCAATGAATTGTTTACACCTTATGGACCCCTTTAAGAATATATCTGACAAAAATATTTTGAAAACAATTCTTTTTTTTACCTTCTCTTATTTTTATTATTTCATTATTTATTTTTTATTTTACATATACATCCCAGTTTCTTCTACCTCCCTCCTTCCCTCCCATCCCATAAAGATGGCTGCACTCCATATTGGCACAAGAACAGAGTTCAATGCTGTCAGCAAGTCATAAGACCTAAAGGTCAAAGGTGTGGCTACAGAAGGATGCTTTGGCTGTCTTAGTCTAAATAACAACAGACCTGAACCTGGGGTATGGCTACTCCTGACCTCAAGGCTAGAGAACAATAAGTTAGAGCTAAGGTGTGGTTAATTGAACCCTTAGAATAAGGAAGGAAGAAAAGTCTGTTCCATATACATGATACTGCGTTTTTGGTTATGGTCTATAATAGTGTCAAAAAATAAACTCGTAGAATTTCAGTATTGACTGATCTGCCCTCCTGACCATTATTCTCATCTCAATCTCTCTCTCTCACCTATAGCTAGCCTTTCCCTCATCCACATTCCCCAACTCAGGTAAGGACTTGGGGCCACTCAGCTGGCTTCAATTTCAGCCCAGCAAAGCCACCCCCTTCCCGTGCCAACACCACAGGGAGGATGATACCTTCAGGAAGGATCAACGAAATCTGTCAAGTCTTTTGGAGTAGGGACTAGGCTGTCCCTCCTGTTTCTAGGTTAGGGGAGTATCCCTCCATGGAGTATGTGTTCCCAAAGTCCTTTCATGCACCAAGGATACGTCCTGGTTTCACTGTCAGAGGTCCTTTAGACTGCCTAGGCCTTCTGAGACCCATGTTCAGGGAGTCTGAGTCAGTACAATGCTGATTTCCCAGCTATCAGCCCCTCAAATGAAGAATGGATAAAGAAAGTGTGGCACAATTAGACAATGGAATACTACTCTGCGGTGGGGGGGGGGCATGGAATCATAAAATTCTCAAGCAAATGTATGGAACTTGAAGAAACTATCCTGAGTAAGGAAATCCAGTCACAAAAAAAGGAACATGGTATGTACTCACTCATATATGGATTTTAGACGTAGAACAAAGGATCGCCAGCCTATAATTCACACTGCCAGAGACACTAGGATACAAGGAGGAACCTAAGTCTGCTTTCACAGGGGCTTCTGGGTGGGGTGACAAGGCTCATTTCTTGTGTTCACTCACTCACAGGTGCTCTCTTAAACAGCCCTGTTATAAACAGTCAAGAAAGTGACCTTTAGCCTGGGATTTAGACTTCCAGCTTCCTGGGGTAAGTGGAGAGTTAGGCTAAATTTTTCCATCCTTAGATGTCATACAAGGACTCTTACAGAAAGGGAAAGGAAGAAGATCTCCTGAGCATATTGGGAGTGGGGGAGAACATTGAGTGGAGAGGGAGCTAAGAGAAAACAATTCTAAGATTTGCCCAGAACAATGTCCTTCAATAATTCAACTTTCATAGGTTGGGGAATAAGCCTTACATCAACTTTAAGAAAACTAGTTTACCATAGCACCATAGCATAAAGAAGCTAAAGTTGGCATATTGTCTCTGAAACAATAATGATGATGTTTCTGTTTAACATAGTTCTATTTAAACAAATGTGTTGACAGGCACAGTATTGTTGAAAAACAAACAAACAAACAAACAAACAAAACAGGGATGATGTCAGAAGTGATATAGTAGAAAACATTTTTTTTTTTCTAGTCAGTGTATCAGATCGCCAAGCCTTTGAAGATAAAAGCAAGGATCTTGGTAGTCCAACTGAATGGATGGATATCAGTGTCATCTGAATTACAAAGGAAAAGGAATCTCAGCTGGCTACAAGTCTTGGAGCATCACAGCTGACATCTGTGTTCCTTTCAGGAGTGTTGATAAGGACCTTCTAATTCAGAAGCATCATGTCTTGTCTGAAGTCTTCATCTTACTGAATAGAATTGGCAGTCAGCCATATAATAGCCTGGACCATGTTCAGGAATGGCTGCATTCCTTTTCCCGTGTACATAACCATTCATGTTATCTTGAATCATAATAGACAATGTTAGATTCTTTACAGTTCCTCGGTGCACACTCTGAATCATATAGCTTTTAAAATAAGATGGCAGAATTTGTCTTTCAAAAGTCAAATAATTTTTATTTTGAATGCTTTGGAAAAGTTTTGTAATTATTTATAAATACTTATAAATAGCACAGCAGACTTCTGATTTTCCAAGATAGAATGTGGATTTGTCAAGAGTCATTCTATTTGGAATAAATTTATACAGCATATGTTTAAAGTCTTATACAGGGATTTTCATAATTTAAAAATATTTATACAAACCCGATTTAAATTTGGACTTATGCTTTTTTAAAATGTAGACATTAGGGTTAATTAGCTGGTGGGTTAATACACTTAATGAATATGGATCCCTATGAAATATATATATATATATATATATATGAAGAACAGAACATATAATCAATTGTGGTATTGTCATTCAAAGAAATGGCTTGTGACAGTGGTTGAGAATAAATGAATTTACATCCAGCCTTTTGAATGAATATAGGTAATTTCATTAAGTAAATGAGGTAAACACCTGAGTAGCCTGTACTGCTACTCAATATCATTGTGACTTCCTGGCTAGATCTGCAGCTGAGGGCCATGTCAGGGTTCATGGCCCTACAGCAGCCAGGGTCAGTGCTGATGTCTGATGATGAGCCTGTTACCACTGAAGGCTGCGCAGACACCAGAGATTGAGGACCACGTTGGTATATGAGGGCCTGCCACCTGGGGCATCCTGCCGCCTGGTGCAAGGGTGACAAACCCAACTGCTCCTTGAGGACCACGTTGGGGTCCATGGTCCTACCATGACTGGGGGCTGTGCTGAAGTCCAGATCCTGCATTGCCACCAAAGGCACATGCAGGTCCAGGGGTGGAGTCACAACCTGAGGCTTTGGTGGTGTCTGGTGGCCCTATAGCCAGTGGAACCAATCCCAACTGAGTGGCATTATTTTCACCCAGAGCCAGGTTGTCATCTGGTCCTAAGCTGCTGCCAAAGGCAATGTCTGGGCCTATAGTCCAACTACAGCTGGTGTCTGTGTGGATATTTGTGGGCAGCTTCACCTCAGGAGGCCTTAGGAACCATGTGAGATGAAATCAGAGGGCCATGCTGAGCCAGCACTGCCTCTCCCTGGCCCTACAAAATCGAAATCTGGTTTTGCCTGTCACTGGACACTACAACAAGAGATCTAGCCCTTGCATGCTAGAGAGCTGGCCTCATACCTGGCAATAAGCCAGGGTGAACTGACCCTGAGGGCATGCATGTAGGGAGCTGACTTTACCTCCTTGCTAGAGGTGGGTGGCCCTAGGTGCCCAGAGTCACAAGCTTAGCTACCATTCAGGCCCACAGAAGGGCTTTGGGTTGATTCACCCTAACATCACCCTATTAGGACCTGCTGGACCTGGTGAAGGAACTGGTCCCTGAGAATAATACTCACAAGATCTCCAAGACTCATAGCAGTCAAAGGATATCCCAAAGGAGTTCCGGAGAGGATCAAGTGATGATGGTGTACCAGAAACCAGAGACCTTGAACAGACCAGTGACTCATGCAATGAATATTTGCCAGCCAAACTGATGGGACAAAGAGGTGGACTACTACACTGAAGCCTCCAGTGCCACCAGGATGAATGAAGAGATGCTGGAAAGGCAGGAAAGGAAAGAGAGTTTTCCGTTAAGGTGGTTTTTCTTTTGTTTTAATTTATTTTTTGTTTGTTTATTTTCTTTCCTTCTCTCTTTTTTCATTCTTTCTTACTTTCTTTTGTGTTTTGTTTTGGTGTTTTTGCTTTTTACTTGCTTATTTTGATTTGTTTCCTTTTGTGGGAGCTACGGCAGTGATGAGGGAAGGATATGGGGGGGGGTAACCAGGAAGTGTGCAGAATTGAGGTACATGATGTGTAACTCTCAAAGAAGCAAAATGAAGTTAAATATAAAAAAATGTAAAAAAAAAAAAGAAAAGAAAAGAAAAAGAGAAAAAAGAAATGAAAGAGAGTAAAAAAGAAAATTAGGTGAAACAAATACAAATGTTAAGTGTATTAAGTGGAAGATTTTTAAATGGTGGGGGTGTGGGGGAACATGTATAGGAGAAATATGTATGTACATGTATATTAGTATGTATAAGGGTTAAGGATTTCATAAATGCATTATTTGATATAAAATGAGAGAAGAACCAAATCTATCCATGTTTCAAATATGTCTTTAAGTGAGAGTTTTCCTCTCTATGATGCTGAGGTCTTCAGTTATGTGACTATGTAGTTATCACTGAGACTCAGCTCCTGAATCTGATGTAATTACTCTGTTTCATGGATTTCGTAAATGATTGGCATGGGTGGATGAGTGCCTTTGAACTCTTGTGTCTAGAGGCATAGATCTTGACACAAAACAATTTCCCTTCCTTCTAATAAGGCTGATATCCTAACAAAGTTAAATAAGGGGCTGAGGGACAAAGGTAATCGAAATAAAAGTGTACCTGACAGGGATTCTGACTCAACAGGTAGAGCTGAAGTGCAACTCTGTCACCCTCTGAATTCCAAATGTACAGAAACAACATTTCACGTTTTCACTTTTGGGTTCATCCTTGAGTTTGCCTTATACCAGCACCCTGAAAATTAACGTTCTAATCTGTTTAATACTCCATTTTGTACTTTTGAGTGGTACAAATGAATCAAGTTAGGTTTTACTTCAATCCATTGATTCTGTTAATAAACCCTATGGATTATAGAAGTCAAGAGAGAAAACTGAAACCATACTTCCAGACAATCTAAAATATATTAAGTAACACATCACTATACTTACACAATTTATGATTTTTTGTATATTTCATGGAAGACACAGTTTACATCTAAATAATAACATAAATGTTCATAATCTTTTGTCATCCTAAGAGTACTTGATTTTAAATTATTCAATTGTGAAAATTGGTAAACGGTTTTCTTTCCTATACTATGAGTTTTTGAGTTCTACTGTCCCTCACAAATATAAAGGAAGTGTCCATTTTCCTCTTTTGAGACATGTTAGGCTAAGATAGCTTATCCACAAATGCCCACCTTTAGCTGCAGGATCTGGTTCAGGACACTACACCGCATTTACAGGTAACAGTGCTTCTGGTGATGCAGACTTTCTGTATATTAGAAAATACACTGTATCCAAAATCAGATTTTACTAGCATTACCAGGAATTCTTTTTATTAACTGTTATACTGGCTAATATCTGATTTCTCACTGTAATATAGAATGCTAGTACAAGATGAGACACAGGGCTCATTGTTCAGGTTGTTGACATCAATAAAGGAATTTAAGACTGAAACAAATATACTAAAGCTATAACCTATAGCTAGTCATAGTGGTGTAGATCATTGACCCCCAGCACTTGGAAGTGGGTGCTAGAAGCCA
Organism: Cricetiscus sungorus; assembly: GCA_030556225.1. Taxonomy (NCBI): domain Eukaryota; kingdom Metazoa; phylum Chordata; class Mammalia; order Rodentia; family Cricetidae; genus Cricetiscus; species Cricetiscus sungorus. The sequence goes on from JANBXA010000734.1 coordinate 27,663,755, forward strand.
GCATCAGATCTAAAAGAGATGAGTATATTCACTGATGAGTCATCTTCCCAGTTCAAAAGCTTATTTATTTTCATTTTATATGAATGTTTTTCCTTCATGTATGATCATGTACCATATGCATGCAGTACTCATGGAAACTAGAAGAGTACATATAATCACCTGGAACTGGAGTCATTTTTAGCTGTCAGCAGCATTGTGTGCTATGAACCAATCCTGAGTACTCAGCAAAAGCAGAAAGTGCTCTTAAATATTGAATAATCTCTATAAACCGTGGCATTTGTAATTTTGTTTGACTTACCTCATTCTGTATAATATGTTGTTGTTCCTTAATTTTTGTTTTTATTCTCTCATATTAGAGGAAAGTTCATTAAAATACAGGATGTTAGCAAAAGGGGGAAGCAACAAGGATGTTGTAAGGGGAGGTGAAATATTCTAGCTTGTAGGAAAGCTCATTAAGATCAGGAAATTGTATACCTCAGGAGGCCATTGAAATTTACGAGATTTACTAGTGCCCCCCACCCTGGCCTCCATACTGCTCAGAAAAATCATAGTAAGGACTGGTGAGAGACATTCTGCACAAACAGAACTGTTTAGAAGAGGCCACAAACAGAATTGTTTAGAAGAGGCTTTGGCCAGCTGAACTTCCTGGAAGACAGTCTCTAACATTTTGAGCTTTTGGCAGACCATGCAATGTGCTTCACATTTCCAGCTTTGATGAACTGTCACCCATGCTGGGGTGGGCTTTTGGTAATGCATCTAGCTGGCTTTGAGTAATTTCCCTCCTAAAAGTAACCCCTCAGCTTTAGCCCTGTAAGTTCCTTCAGATACTTCCAAAGTCCATCAATTTGGACTTTGAAAGTATCTGTTCTTTGGTCTATCATCAGTTTTTCTCTGGCATTAAGAGTCTCTACAGAAGCACTATTACATAACAGCCAGGAATGTGTCAAATTACTATATCTACATGGAGGCTAGACTTGACAAGGGAAGTGCAGCAGTATATTTGGAAAGATGAAGCTACAGACTGATTAGCTTGGTCAACACTGACATCCTCTTTAAATTGTAGTGTTGATGGCCAAAAGCAAAGGGCCAGGAAGCAATTCATGCCTATTCTTTGTCTACAGTTAAGAAAAAGGAACTTGTTTGCAAATGATAAGCAAATAAATAGAAGTTTATTAGCTATGAAACTATAGACTAAGAGCTAAAGTTCAGCTCTACAGTAGTTTGTTTAGCAATACGTCAGTTACTGAATCCATTCCTAGCAGTGCAATATAACAAAATTGTTCTATTGAGTCTCATTCCAAACATCTCTTCCTCCCAAAAGACATTGTTAGGGAAAATTACTTTTCTTCATTTTATTTTCTTTGAGATACATTATCTTGAAAAAAGATTAAGACAATCATGGAGAGGCAAAGCTTACTCTCATACTGTTACTGCCTTTTTCTTCTAATGAAGTCTTTTCATTTTGAGTAGCACTGGTAAGTGAATCAGAAAAAAGTAATTGGTGTCTCTCTCCTTCATATTTTTTACTTATTTCTGAATTATTTTTATCTTTAGAGAGAACTTTAATATTTGCTTATTTTGTAAAACTAGGATTTTAAAACAAATCTTATGTGCACAGGTCTTTTGATTGCATGTCTGTACCATGGACATACAGTGCCAGTGGAGACCAGAAGACTGTAGTAGATCATTTGGAAGAGGAGTAACAGAGACTATGAGCTGCCATATCGGAGATAGGAATCAAACTGAGTTCTCTGGAAGATCAACCAGTACTCACAATTACTGAGCCATCTCTCCAGCCCCTGATTTAAGACTTATTCAGAAATGAATCACTATTCCAAGAACACACTATAGAAGACGTTGTAGTAAATATTATATTTATTCACAATTATCAGGTCCTTAAAGAGGAAAAAAGAAAATAATAAAAGCCATAGGTGCAAGGTGTGTGTCTTGGATAAGTAATTGTAATATTTAGTCACTGCTTTGTTTGTCTTTTTATTTTTCAACACAGTGTTTATCTGTGTAGCCTTGATTGTCCCAGAACTCATTCTGTAGACCAGACTGGCTTCAACTCACAGAGATCCACCTACCTCCGTCTCCTCAGTGCTGGGATTAAAGGAATGTGCCACCACCACCCTGCTAGGCCTTAAACTTTTAGAACATGATTTTTTTCTTAAAACAATGTGAAGGAAAAATAAAGCATCTTACATCTTTAAACTAGTTACAGCATCAGTAAGGACATAAGTGTGAGCTTCAGGCAAACATTGTGGTCAGGCAACAATTTTTGCCCAAAGCTTTCCAGGTATTATTTTTTGTTTGCTTACCTCACCCCTGGCATTTAATTTAATCTCAATATAAACATATTTTCTGACCATCAGTGTGATATTTTACTTTAATATTAATTCATCTTTATCATTCTCTCTCCATTCTTCCTCTTGTATTTTCATTTCTTTGAGAGTTACAGCAAATATCTGACATTACCATTTTTACTTATATTTTTTCCTCCATATATTTTATATTTGTCAAGGGAAGCAAATGTATTAATCTTGTAACTTTTCATGAGTACTTTCCAGACACATGAGCAATGCTGGAAAAGTGATGAGTACATTAGGTATTACTTGAAGGAAATAGAAATGGTAAGTGGGTCTTGTATCATTTAAACAAAAAGTGTGTTGTGTGTGTGTGTGTGTGTGTATGTGTGTGTGTGTGTGTGTGTGTGTGTGTGTGTGAGTGTGTGTGTGAGAGAGAGAGAGAGAGAGAGAGAGAGAGAGAGAGAGAGAGAGAGAGAGAGAGTGAGATGTGCTAGTATGAATGTGAGTGTGCATTGTCACAGATCATTTGTGAAGGCTAGGGTACAGCTTTGATGTCCATTTGTAGCTACCATCTTGCTTGATACAGGTTCTAATTTCTTTTGTATTGTTGCATAGGCCAGGCTACATGGCCCATAAACTTTGCATGAGTCTCTCATGTCTACCTTCTCTCTCATTGTAAGAATGGGGATTAGCCCTGTTTTAATGGGTTTGGGTGTATGTGGGCATGGGGCATTTTACCCACGGAGCCTTCTAACCAGCATCTCAGATAGTATAGTGAAATTGACAAAAAATTGTACATTACTCAAAATATTCTTTATGTAAATTATAATAGCCTTCATCTAGTAAGATGGGTCTAAATGTAAAATGCTTACTCTGTAGCCTGGTAACCAGTGTTGTGTCTCCAGAATCTACCTAAATGTTGGAAATTGTCTATTTCACAATGTCACCATCTGAAATCCTCAGGAAACAGTGACAACATGCGTGTACAGAGCACACACACACACATACACACAATCTCTCTCTCTCTCTCTCTCTTCCTCTCTCTCACCTCTCTCAGATATAGACAATACACACACACACACACACACACACACACACACACACACACACTCACAAATGATCCTGGAAGAATTGTCTATGTATTTCAGACATCTATGAATTATTATGTTAATTATGAATCTTAGGTTGCTTAACAAGAGTACTGTACAAAAATTCTCTAACAATGCCATTATTCCACATTAAATATTTAAGCTCTGAAAGTATTCTAGATAGCAGTAATAATTTACAATTACGTAAAATATGTATAATAATGAAAAGTAAATATTATCGCTCAATTAACTTGCAAGCAAAGAAAGCATTCCTTTTTTATAAATGCAGCTGATTTGTGGAGAGTTTAAGAACTCTGTGACCATACACCAGGAAATGTGAGGGAATTCCTATGATGGCTTTTACATGGATTTTGGAAAGCAGTCTTATGTCACACCAAACTGTAATGAATATTCCCTTTATCTTAGCTTTCCAGTCTTCATTTCTAACCATTAAACTCTATTTAATGTTTCACATTTACTTCTATCCTTAGAATAATTATGCTAACTTTAAAGCAGTTATTTTTGCTTATATTGAAAAGTAGTGTAATAATGATTATCAAGTCAGGAAATGTTCAATTCTGTACTAAAATAATATTTAAATTTTGTGGCAATTATAGAATGAAAAATCACAAATTTCATAGATTTTAATTGCCAAAAGTATAAAAAAAGGACGAAAAGTAAAAGTCATCTATGATAGTTTCCAGCTTTAACTATTGTCAAGAAATCTTTCGGTCAAAAAATTGCAAAACTATAAATTGCACTGGATGGCAAGGAGGTGAATGTTCAGAGAGTTCAAAACACTTCAAGCTCTCAGAAACAATCAAAAGGAGTTCTATCATTTCAAAAACCATTGAAGCATCTTAGTTTTCACGTGGTGTTAAAGACAGAAGTCCCCAAAATATGCACAGTCTTGCCACATAGCCAGATTGCTTGACCTTTGGTACCTGAGGTGCACCTTTGAAATATAAGCATAATAAGCCCAGGCTTAACTGCCTCAGGGATGCTTAAGGGTAAAATTAGATTAAGAATGTGATGGCTTTTTGAATTCTTTCTTCTTTTGCTGGGAATTTCTGACAAGTATATTCAGCTACTCTGATCTCTGACCTGTCTTCCCTCTTGGGAATCATTGTGTCTAAGTTGGGCCTCTTCTGGCTTTTATTAAGGCAGCCTGGACAATGGCCATATCCCACAATCTGGAGGTGTCACTCTGAGTCATTGTTGCAAATTCTGGAAGGAAGAAGAGACTTGTTTTGTGAAAGAAGAAGCATTCATAAAAGTGGAGAAAAATAATGTTAAGGTATTTTCTTCTGAGCTCTCCTATCAGGACACTGATCACTGAATGTGGAAACAATGAATTGTTTCATATATACTACTTGATTTATTCTTGCTATTCTCCTATTTCCCACTTTTAGTTTCAAACCCTCTTTGTTTATGTTTATTACAAATTATTTAACAAATTGTGCAAGTTCAAAGGAATGTTATTTTACCAACATGCAGTAACCATATGGTTGAGATCTTGGTGGCATTCTTACAATTCTGTCTACCACATACTCAGTGTGATTATTTTTTTCCATTTGGGTTTACTAATATGTTTCTACACACCTTTTAGATCGTTAAAGAATGCCAACTTAATTAAGTTTTTGTATCTTGTTTAATAAAGTTTTTTTCTGCTGAAGTTTTGCTTGAAACTATGGCAGCCACTGTTTTATTGATTTTAAAGTTTAATTTCCTTCTTACCCATTTTTCTTATTTAATTTGCAGTTTATTGCTTTCATTCTTTGACTTTTGTTTGCTTGTTTTAAGTGTTCTTTAAAGTTCCTATTTAAAATCTTACAGATGTCTGAGGCTTATTTATTCAGTAATACAATTTTTATTATTTGATTTAAAATGATAAATTTAGTGATAATAATTTCAGTGCAGTCTAGTAGTCCCTTGCTAAAGTCTAATGCCACAATGTGTAGCATTATCTACAGCATGAACATTTTTAGAAAAAAATCTACTGCCTTGTTGATACACCTGATCCTTCATTGAATTATTTTTCTTATGTGTGTGTGTGTGTGTGTTATTTTCTACATATGTTCAGAAAATGTAGGAACTAAAAATATTGGTTTCATGGATAAAAATACAATTGATGACTTTAATAAATTTATATCATTGGATATTAATTTAAAGGAAACTCAGTCTGTAAAATCATTATACAATTCATAGAATAAAAAATTTACTCTAGCTAACTCTTCTTTATGTTCCTTAATCAACTTACTCTTTCTAGATATTTGAGACACAGGTTTTTTTTTTTTTTTTTTTTTTTATGTAACAGACATGGCTCTCATGGAACTCATTTGTAGACCAGTCTGGCCTGGAACTCACGGAGAACCACCTGCCTCTGCTTCTCAAGTGCAGGGATTAAAGGCATGTACCACCACCACCTAGCAATCAACTTCTTTTGTAAAGTTAATATATTTTATTTATCAGGTATTTGAACTTAACTGTCTTGCTTGATCTTTTCAAAAAATTCATTTTCACTTTTAAAATTATCTAGTTGTTGACCACTACTATAGTTTTTGTTTGAAAACTGACATTAGAGCCATTATTTAAATATATTGTTTTAATAAATTTTTTGCTAATAATTTTTGATTACCTAAGTACAAAACCGAGATAGTATTTTGTTTTATTGTTTTTCATGCTTATTCCTCACTATTTCTTTGTATAAAAGACCTAGAAATGCAGCAAAATAAGCACTAAAGTAAAGTAATATTAGCACTGAGACCTTTCTCCTTCCTCCTTTTTTTGATTTGTTATTATTGTCATCACCATTATTAATTATTACTATTATTATGTTGCTAGAGTCTCACTGTGTAGCCCAGGCTGGCTTACAACAAACAATGAAGAGCCCATTGGCTTAAGACTCATGACCATGATCCTCTATCAGCCTCCCAAGGACAAAGATTACAGACATGAGCCAGCATTTCCTGCATCTGCAGGCAGATTTATTGACTTCTTATTTTATACTCTGCATTATTTGTCACCCTAAAATGTTATTCTATTAGGTATATTGAGATTGCTATAAAGTAAAATAAATAATCATTTGGTCTTTTTAGTATGTACTTCCTGAAAGAAGATTTGATAAGAGATTTTATCATTTAAAAAATTCCTGGGAAGGGGAATTAGATGAGATATCCTGGGTATACTGGAAGTGAGGGGATAATAAAGGGGAGGGGATAGGGGATGAGAAGAGGAAGGAACAGGATGATTAAGGTGGGATAGAAAGAGAGGAAGATAAAGGAAATAGATACCTTGATAGAGAAAGACACTCTGGGGTTAAGGAGAAGCTTAGTGCTATGGAAATTGCCAAGAATACACAAAAGTGACCCCAGCTAAGATTCCTAGCAATAGTGGAGAGGGCTCCCAAATGGCCTTCCCTTCCCCTATAATCAGATTGGTGAATACCCCAATTGTTATAACGTCTTCATCCAGTAATTGATGGAACCATCACCCAGCTGAGCTCTGGGAATCTAGTCAAACAGAAGAAGAAAGGAATAAATGAGCAAGTGTGGTTAAGATCACAGTGGAGGATGGAGAAATCTACAGAGACAGCTGAACCAAGCTTGTGGAAACTCATGAGCTCTGGACCAACAGCTGTGAAGCCTTCATGGGACCAAACTAGGCTCTCTGTGTGTGGGAGACAGTTGTGAAGCTTGAACTATTTGAGGGGCCCCTGACATTAGGACTAGGATCTATCCCTGGTGCATGAGCTAGCTTGTTGGAACCTATTCCCTATAAGGAGATTCATGCTCGGCTTTATTGCAAGGGGTGGGGCATGGTTCTACCCCAACTTAATGTGCCAGACTTTATTGACTCCACATGGTAGTTTTACATGTAGAAAGGAGTGAGGGGAGTGGAACAGAGAAGTTTGGTTGGAAGGTTAAATTAAATTAAAAAATAAATAAAATGAAATAATTCTAAGATGTTTGTTATGTTTTGTCCATCATGGATTATCATGGGAAATATATTACAGTTTTAATAAGCACCCGTGTTCTTGTTGTGTTACTTTAAAAATACTCCTGAGTTATTTTTTTCAATTTATTCAACTTGACATCAAATTTCTTTACCCACTGAACAATTTTGCAAGTCTGACATATTTCTTTAAAATCATACATTTTATTTACTTATAATTTAACTAATTTCCCTTTCCTAACTACCCCCAGAGTCTCTCCACCTCCCAACCAGTCCAACTTTATGTATTTTCTTCCTTCCTTCCTTTGTTCTTTCCTTCCTTCCTTCCTTTCTTTCTTCTCTTTCAGAACAACAGAAACAATAAAAAAATAAACAAAAACCAAAATAGACAAACACTTCCTCAGACTCACCACATAAATACACAATAACAGCAATCAAGATAAACAGCAAAAAGACCAATATGAAAGACACATATCAAAATAAAGCTCAATAGGCCAAAAAGTTCACAAAATACCACTAAAATAATTTTCTGTTAACCAGTTACCCTGGGCATGTGGGCTGCTAGAGAGTGTAGTGATTTTCCTTTTGTCAGCAGGGATCAATTTCAAATAGATTTCTTTTTAGGAGTGGAACCACATTGTAACTTCCTTATCTCTCTTGAACATGTGTAGATCTTATGTTGATGCAAGATTCAGTCCTGTTAAGTCTGGAAGATACTGTTTTCTTGGAGTCATCTATCATTACTGGCTCTCATAATCTTTCTTCTCTCTCTTTCACATAATACCCTCTGGGCATGTGTTTTGATAGTTGGTTACTCCAATACCATTTGTGACATGGTTGTAACAGTATATAGTTTTCAGGCAGGTCACTATTGTAGGTTATAGTGTTTGTAATTTGGTGATATTGATGATTACTTTTCTTCTCTGGTAGCATATTGATGGGTGATGTCCTTCTGTATATTTGTTTCTCTTATTGGTTGATGAATAATACACTGCTTGATTAATAAACAGGCAGGAAGGATAGGTGGGGCTACCAGAGGAAGGAGTCAGGAGGGAAAGAGAGAGTCCTGAAAGGAGGTACCATGTAGAAAAGGAAGGAATAACACATCCATACCCTTCTCTGGTAGGATAAGACTATGTGGAAATACTTAGCTTAATAGAAATGGGTTAATGATTAAGACAGAAGTAGCCAATAAGAATCCCTAGCCATTGGCCAACAGATTTATAATTAATGTTGTGTTTATGTGTTTATTTGGGGCTGAAGTGGCTGTAGGACCAGGAGGGACAGAAACACCAGCAACAGCATACAGAATAACACACAGCACCATAAATAATTAGTGTGCTTTCAGCTTTTAGTTAACTACCATCTCAACTTCTCTATGATGACATAAGAGAGTATTGTTTTCAACAATAGTATCCCACCATCATTCTGTGCAACAGAAAGTATTAAAGGATTCCATGGGAACTCTTTTTTTCTAACAACTCAATGAGATATAACTTATTCATAGCTCTGAAAGTTTTAATAAGTGTTATTAAGTGTCCAGTGGGGCATTTCCCCCCTATTATTTGGTGGCTTCACATATATTTTTATTATATGTATATATTTCAGGAATTTTCTAGAATAGTGGATTGCTGACATAGTAATTGTTTTATTGCTGTGAAGTTACACCATGACTGAAGCAACTAATGAAAGTAATAATTTAATTGGTGTTTTTCTTACAATTTCAGAGGGTAGGTGATAGTACCATCATGACACAGATCATTGCAGGGATCATGGCAGCAGGGATGAAAGTAACACTGGAGCTGTATCAGAAATCTTAGATCTTATCTACAAGTTGGAGGCAGAGACATAGATAAAGGGCCTAGTATAGGCCATTGAAACTTCAAAGCCCAACCGCAGTGATAAACATCCTCAAATCTGGTCAAACTTCCTGACCCTTCCAACAACAGTTCCACCAAATAGGTACCATCCATTCAAATATATGAGCCTATTGGTGTTATTCTCATTAAAACCAACAGAGATTCCGTATGGTTTCATGATATAAAATTAATACATAAAATTAGTAACCTTCTTACACACAATTGACAAATTGACTGAGAAAGAAATAATAGAAATAATTGCAATAGCCTCAAAAAATATCATGTGATAACTCTAGCAAAACAAGTGAAATTCTTGTATAATAAGGCTTTATGACATCAAAGAAAGAAATTGAAGTAGACACCTGAAGATAGATCTCAGATGCTCATCCATATATATGATTAATGTGACAATGACAAAAAATCTGCTGATTCAATACAATCTCCATAAAAATGCAACACAATTTTTCATACAAATTTAAAAAAATAATTCAAATTTTATATAGAAATAGTTAAAAAGTACTCTGAATAATTTAGGAACTGTTGGTAAAAATCACCATTCCCAATCTCAAATTGTTCTATAGAGCTGAGCTATAGTAATAAAAAATAGCATGGTATAAAACAAACATAAAATCAGGCAGGTTGATCAATGGAATTGAATTTACCATTGAGACATAAACTCCACACAACTATGGATGTACAAGATTTTTTATGAAGAAGGCAAAAATTCATATTGGAGAGAAAAAAATAGTATCTTCAATAAATTGTCAAACTGTGTGGCTGCATGTCACAACATGCAAATAGATTTATTCTTATCACCCTGCCTCCAGCTCAATGACAAATGTATGAAAAACACAATTTAAACACAGATAGACTTAAAATGATAAAATTGAAAGTGGGAAACATTCTTATATTCATTGTTACAGGAAAGGGCTTTCTGAACATGACACTGGTAGCACAGGCACTAAGAACAATAATTAATAAATTGGACCTCATGAAGCTGAAAAGCTTATGTACAGCAAAGGACATGATCATTTGGACAGATCTATTTACTACAGAATAGGAAAAACTCTTTAGCCATTAAACATGACATAGAGGGTTTGTATCTAGACTATATAAAGAACCCTAAGAAGGTACCCCAATTTAAATAAAAGCATACATAACTAGACAGGGATTTCTCAAAATGAAACACAAATGGCTAAATAACTCCTAAGGGAATGTTCAACATTTTCAGCTCTCTGGGAAATGAAAGTTAAAACTACTTTGACTTTTCATATAATACCAATCACAATTGCTAAAATCAGTTAAACAAATGATAACTCATGCTGATGAGAATATGTGGAAAGAAGAACTCTCATCCATTCCTGGTCTGAGTGCCAATTAGTACAGACACTATGGAAGTCAGTTATGTTGTTCCTCAGGAATCTCAGAAAAGAACCACCTCAAGATCTAGTTAAACAACTCTTGGATGTATATTCAGGAAACTCTATGTCCTGCTTCAGAGACATTCATTCATTCATATCCATTACTGATCTACTCATAATAGCCAGAAATTAGAAACCATCTAAATATCTACCAAGTGATAAATGGATAATTAAAATGTGGTAAATTTTCATAATGGAGTATTATTTAGGTATTATGAGAAATGAAATTATAAAATCTGCAGGTAAATGGACGAAACCAAAAATGACCATCCTAAGTAACCCAGGACTAATATATAAATATTTTTGTTGTTTCTTATATATAAGAATTAGCTTTAAATCTCATTTCTGCTACAATCTGAGTAATAACAGAGATAACATACCTATTGACAGACTAGGGATTTGAATAGATCTCACATGAACAAGGAATTAGAATATAGTATAATGGAAAGGTAAGAGGGAAACTAGGATAGGAGGATTAAATAGGAAAGGGAAGGGGAGAGGAGGGTAATAGAGGGAATGTGTGGAGGGGCAACCAGCAATAAAGGCCATTTGAATATGTGAACTCTTAACAATACCATGGTGATGAACTTTTACAGTAATGTACGTGGGAAAAATCAGCTCTCTGTTCTTGTCTCACAATTCTTCCTTTCAGGAAGATTATTACTTAGTTTTCTGTTTGCTTAGGCCGGTTTATTTGGTACAACTCTACTGTGTGGCTCAAATACTACAAGTCTGATGTTTGTTTCAGCTCTGTAAGACTCCCAAACCCTTCTCATTAACTTACACATGTAGCAGGAATAGTCAAAACCCAGAGACAGACATTGGGCTTCAAACTGAAGACTGAAAAAGCAAAGCAGCCAGCATGTAGCTTTTACCTCTAGCAAGTCTGAAGTGGAGATCCTGTCTTCCCTGTGACTGGAAACTGAACCTCACATGAGATGTTTTGCTTCATTATTTACCTCTCTAGTGTTAAAGATTAAAGGTGTGAACTCTGTTACTCTTTTAGACTGACTCACTCTCGTGTAGCCCTGTGTGGCCTTGAAATCATAGAGCTCCATCTGCCTTTTATTTCTGAGTCCTAGGATTAAAGGTGTGTGCCACCACTGCCTGGCATTTATGGCTAACTAGTATGTCTAGCTTTGCATCCTGATCTTCAGTGGCTTTATTAGCTCATAAACAATATATCACCTCACAAACACACTTATCTATGTGGAAATGCCTTCATTAAAATAAGTCACAGGTGCTGAGAGCAGTGGTGTATGTTGTAACCGCAGCTACTCCAGAGGCTGAGACAGGAGGATCTCTTGAGTCCAGGAGTTGTGGGCTGTAGTGCGCTATGCTGATTGGATGTCTGCCCTAAGTTTGGCATCAATATGGTGACTTCCCGGGAGTAGGAAACCACCAGGTTCACTAAGGAGGGGTGAACCAGCCCAGGTCAGAAATAGAGCAGGTCAAAATAAGTCACAGCAGCTGAGCTTTAAGAAATTTAGAATGAAGTGTGCTGGTTTCTTCTGCACCTTATCTTCTGCTGTTCTTTTACCTAATAGATACCAAGTAAGATTATGGAAAGTGGAATCCACTTCCTGTTTTAGAAGCACTGCCCCTGATGTTCCCTATCCCACTGTTCTGCCCTTCCTTTCATTGTCATTTTCTTCTATTCTCAACTTTCTTCATTTCAGTAACTAATAGAAACATGTCTCATTGTACTTATTAATGGCATTGTCTTCCATACCAGACTGTTGTGTTGAAATATGATTAAACCAGTCTCCTGCATGACACTGAGTTTGTGAACTCAACCTCTGTCTGCCTCCTAAGAGTCCAACCCATTACAGTGCTATAATAATGACTTAATCGTGAATATATGAAGTCACAGCACTTGCAAAATGCAAGAACCCAGTATATGTTTACTCCTTTTACATAATTCCAGAAACCTAGTAAATTAATTATTTCCTGGAAGGAGTGTAGCAAAAATAAAAATCAGACCTGTTATGACCTATAATCACTTGGAAGAAAGATTTGGCCTGAAGTGTGACTATTGTTTTCCAATTAGAATAAATGGCTCTTTACTGAAATAGAATATTTTTTTAATCTGGAATCAATTCCCAGTAGTATTATCATTAAGCATACTATGTGTGCATTTTCTTATTATTTTAAAACTATAAGAACCACTGAGTTCTGAATGAGCACAAGTGAACTCAAAATTTCAGAAAAGGAGTCACATTCTCTATTAACTTTAAGCATTAGTTTGAATACTATAAATTTTACTGAAGTCATCTATGATTTGCAGGCACAGGTTAGAAATCTTATTATATATTGCAGTTTTTTTCCCACATGGCTTTGTCCTAGAATTTTCGTAGTACATTTGCCTGCAAAATATATACTCTACTGCCCAATATATCAACTGTAACATTGAAGAAATTCAGAGAGCACCTATAAATATGCTGTTTAGATCATCACTGAACTGAATTTGTCACATTAGTTATTGATTGGCAGGTTTTCTTTGATGCTAGGATTACAACATAGAAAGAAGCTGATTTGTTATTGAGTCTGTTGGAATGCAGCTGTGAGGCTGGAATATGACACTGGAATCAATTTAATAATGTTTATAAAGACATGAACAAATTCATCATAGGGTGCATAGGGCCTTGTGGAGGCAACTTTTAGACTCTGATAATATCCCCAAAGAAATCATGGTCTGAACAGAAAGAACTAGTGAGAAACGGCACAGGAGTCTGAACACGTTAGAGGAGACTAGGGAATCACAACTTTGTGATATAAGTACCTATATCATGGGGATGGAGAAGAGTCAAAGAATTGGTGCTGATATATTTAGTGAAGAGTAATTATTAACAGTAAAGTGTCATGACTACACATGAAAAATTCAAAGAAATGACTTTACTTGAAAATAACAAATATGTTCTACCTCTGTATCAGTTGGCTAACTCTTCCTTTCCACTATGGACCACAAAGCCTCTGAGGTTCTTTTTTTGGAATTGTAATCAATATTTAGTTTATGATTGTTATAAATGAGTTTATTTTACAACTATTTTGTTTAACTGCTTCTAAGAAATTCAAGGTAGAAGTTATAAAATGATTTATTTTTCTGGGGATGCAAGCGGGGACATAGGTAAAAAGGAAAAAGTGGTAGGAAGGTTCAACAAAAACAAACATTTATGTAGAAGTTTTATTAAAATGTAGTAGAAAAAAAACCAAAAAGCAGAAACAAAACCATAGAAATCATGAAATATGGGGAACTCTTGGGGTGTAATGTAGAATCCTAGTTGTGGGAGCCCACAGATTTCACTCTGTTCCATCTTGACTTGAGTTCAGAGAGTTCAAACTTATTCTTGATGCTCAAGGCCAGATATTAGGTGCTTGATCTAAGGTTGGTTAAAAGGTGTTTTACTTCTTAAGGTCAAATGGCAGGATGTTTAACAAAGGTTGCAATTACTGGATACTTTGAGAATTAAAGAAGTAATTATACTTGTTTAGTTCTTATATCATGGTAAGGAAGTCTTTTGCCCTCCCCTTTGGCTTTGGGTATAAAAGGCTATGTAAAATAAAATTCAAGGCTACTGCAATATTAAGTAAGAGCCCTCCCAGCTCTGTCTTCTGTCTCTTTTTTTTTTCTTCAATCCTCACTCCCTTTTTCAGGCATGTTGAAAAAGGTTAGTTGATTTCTGACACCTAGAGCAGTTGAAATTTTCTGGAATCTACGAGAGTGACCCTGTGAAGACTATTAGTAATGGGGGATACAGCGCTCCTGAACCAGTAATCTTTAACCAGGCAAGGCTTCTGGTGGTGTAACTGGTACATCAATCCAGCCACAAAACCTTCAACCTACAATTTGCCTGTCTGCAATACATGCTTGGGAATGTTGGTGCAGATCTTGTTGAAGAGGCCCACAACAGAATGGTCCAACTTGAGACCCACTCCTTGAGAGGAAGCCCATGCCAGACACTGCTTGGATGTGTAGAAATCAAAAGCTCAGTAGCCCAAAGACAAGGATAGAACCAAGGATGACTGGTAAAAAAGGAAGCAAATAAAATGATTCCCAATGATATTCTGCTAAACTCATGGATCAGTGTCTCCCCAATCTTCATCAGAGAGGCTTCTTCCAGTAATTGATTGGATTAGATGCAGAGACCCACAGGCAAAGATTAGGAGCAGCTGGAGTATCCAGTGACAAATGGGGGGAAAGGCATGTAGTAGAGATAGGGGAACACAGCCAATAGAATCATCTAAGCCGGGTTCATAGGGGCTCACAGTGACTGACTAGACAATGTTCATATTGTGTTACTTTAAAAATATTCCTGGAAATTTTTTTTTCATATGTTGTCAGTGGTAAATTGATCAGGAATCTCTCTTGGTGGCTAACTTCCAGGGTGATGGAAACTAATACCAGACTTAAGAGGAAGTGCCCAGTGCCAAATCACACATGCACACAGCAAAATGTGTCAAGGCTGCTTATGGTAGCAACAAATTGCTCTCTTAAAGTTAAGATTTTTTTCTACAAGATAGAATTGATCTCTGGTACAGTATGTATAATCCAGGATTACAGATGGCATAGGTACCTGGGGAAACCAATATTTAAATGGTCATATTATCAAACTGACTTCAAAATATTATATTCATAGGTATAGATTTATGTTTCTTTCACTGAGATTAGAGACCATTCCTACTGAAGTGGCTAGATTCATGTAGACATAGATTTATAACTATTCAAAGGATTGAGACTAAGTGATTGGCATTGCTCAACTATAGAAGGGGTGGCAGAATTAGCCTCTTATCCCTCAAACTCACAGACATTTGGGAAGAGGAAACAGAAAAATGAGGTGTTTTATGAAATTCTGTGTCTGGGACATGGCATAGCTGTTGCACACATAAACTCATAGAAACTGTTGTTACCTTCACAAGACCTTGACAAGATCAAACCAGTTAAAACTTCATCATGGAGTAAGAAGTATTTACAGAAACTAGCTGAGCTTTTGAAAGTTAATAGCTGTTTAGGAATTAAAAAAATAACTTCTTTGAGACTGTGGCTGCTGGTATATTGCTGATGTCACTGTGGATAAAGCCACATCTATATGAATATGGGCAACAGTAATAGGACTGAGTTATAAATAAATAAACAATAAATAAGAGGACGTGAAGTTAGGAGGGAGATATTTTTGGGGTATTCTGGGGCAGTTGGAGAGGTAATAGCAGATGTATAAGAACAAGATGTATTGCATGTATCTATGAAAACTATGAAGTGTAAGAAAACTAGTAAAAACTCTATTTTTAAATAAATAGCTGAATAATGGAGGTGATCGGAAATATATGAAGCAGGTAGACAAGAATCTTGAGGATTAGAACAGCATGCATTCCTATATATTTGTTAGCAAGATTTTAATAACTAGCCCTTAAATCACTTAAATGATGCCGTGAAAGAGGTTAAATTTAGAGTGATGAGCAAAGGAGTCAAGACCATGCTGGGGAAACCCACAGAAACAGCTGACTTGAGCAAGTGGGAGCAAACAGACCCCAGTCTGACAGCTGGAACCAACATAAGACCGAACCAGGCCCCCTAAATATGGGTGTCATTTGGGAGGCCAGGATAGTCTATGGGGCCTCTGGCAGTAGAACCAGTATTTATCCCTAGTGCATGAACTCTGTGAGCCCATTCTCTATGTGGGGGATACTCTCTCAGCCTAGATATATGGGTGCAGGGGAAGGGGTCTAGGGCTTGCCCCAAATGATGTGACAGACTTTGATGATACCTCATAGGAGGCCTCTCCCTCACTGGGGAGTGAATGGGGGGCTGGGATGGAGGGTAGTTGGGGGGGCATGGAAAGACAGGGGGAGAGGGAATTGATATTGTTGTGTAAAATAAGATTATTTTTAATTTAAATAAAAAGTTATAAAAATATTCAAGATTTACTTAATAGTAAATAGCATTTATTGTAGTAAGAGGAAGTTGATAACATTTGAATTTCTTTTTTTTTTTCTTATTTTTTCTTATTTTACATATCAATCCCAGTTCCCTCTATCTCCCATCCTCCGAAGTCCCCACATCCACCTCCCATCCATTCCACACCCACTGGTCTACTACCAGTTTGTAGATTTTATTCAAAATGTAAATATCACTGTTTTAAAATATCAATAACACTGAGCACTTGAGTTAAAATGAGTAAAAAGTGCAAGGATAAGCATTGCCCCCTCATAACTTCTGACCTCAGGGTACTATTCTGAAATTATAGGCTTTTAGTTCAGTACTTCAATATTTTGAATTGAAAATGAATATTTGTTTTGCAGAGTTGTTTGGAAGTTTACTTTCATTTTTTAAAAACATCAACAATAAATTGTGTTTTTCTGTTTGATAAAGTAATAACATTGGCTTTTATGATTCAAGAATAACTACAGTAACTTCAATTCTATGTCTATAATGTACAATGAATAACCAACTAAGTTGTTTGAGTGAAAAAATAATCTATAGATAAATATAGAAATTTTACTTATTTTATTTGTTAAATGAAAATAGATTTTTTATTCAATAAATTCTGATTATGGTTCCTCCTCCCTCAGCACCTCTTAGATTCTCCCCAACTCCTCATCCACCCAAATTCATACCCTTTATGGATCTCTCTCATTAGGATACAAATACATATATAAAGGAAGACAAAAATAAAAATTAAAATATAAAACAAATTAACTTTAATAGAACTAAATAAACTAGCAAATGAATAAATAGAAAAACAAAGGACCAAAAGCACACGGAACAAGTATAGACACAGAGGTATATTCATTGGCAAAAACAGAAATTATAGTAAAACAAATTATCAGAAGCTATAATATGTAAGCAAAAGACCTGTATGGTAAGAAGACAAACAAACAAAGTACCCAGATTTTTGTATTTGAGACATAAAAACTATGAAAATACTATTGAGCTAATTTTGTGTTGGCCATCAACTACTAACCCTGGCTAGTGTATTGCCATGGAGAGTCAGCCTTGGACATTGGAGGTCAAAACTTCTTGATTTTAATAATAACTCCATTGGATTCTTAGGCATTATTCAATATTAAGTCAGGCTATGGCTATAACCTTCTTAATAGGAAAAAGTGAACATGCTACTGATTTCATTGAACAAGGAAAGACAATTGTTTTCACATAGCATTCAATGTCCTAGTCACAATTACAGGGTGAAGTTTAAGGTCATTTTCATTTTTTTTTTTCATATTAAGTGTTTTTGAGTCATAAGAATATATGTTTTGCATACATAGTTATTTTACATTTATTTCATTACCAAGGGCTTCCAGGTCTTCATAAACTGGCATGTGCCGAACATAAAGAAGAGGTGATGAAAAAGGAAATAACACATAGTCTTTAATGTAGAAAGGAGAGCACTTACATGCTTTTAATAAGGTTTGTAATCTTCATACTGACAGTGAATCAGGTATCCTTTTAATTTTATAAAGAAGAATATTTAAATAACACTATTAGAGGCTGGAAAACACCAGCAAAAATTCTTATTTGCTATCCAAAGGCCTGTGTTACAGCAGCTTGAACCACTGAAAGGTCATGGAAACTTTAAGAAATAGGATCTAGTGTGAGGTCTTTGGTTCATTAGGTTTGTGACTTCTAGTAAAATTTGTCCCTAACCTTTAATTCTCCCTTTCCTTATCTCACTACCTGATCATGAAATGGACAGTTTTGCACTGTTGTGATGTGGCTCCCCACATATAGCCAAAGCTCCAGGGTCAAAGAACATGGACAATAATCCTCAAAACACTGAAGGAAAAATATACCTTTGTCCTTGATAATTTAATGATCACAGATATTTCTCTAACTGGGAGTTAGCAGAATAGCTCACCAAATTTACAAGCATATATTTATATGTTTAGGTATTTATGCACCAGTATATAGGTCATCTATCTGTTTATATCTCTTTAAATCATCTATCATTTATATATAATTATCTATCAACTCCCTCTTTCACTTAAATATTTTATTATTTATCTGCTTGACCATCTTGCCAAAAAACAATTCATGAACTATAATGAGTTAAATTCCCGCTTTTCTTCTTCTTTTTAACTGTCTTCTACTGGACCTTCAAATCTTAGGGTGATTTCTCATTTATTTTTCAAGAATTTTAAAAGTTCATCATATTTTTATAATTGTTTGAAACTCATACTATGATAATTTTGGATTGAATAAGAAATATCTCCTACAAGTTTAGTTTGAATGTGAGCTAACTACTACAAACATGCTTGGAATATTTTTCTTCAGTCACAGTGCTGCTATACTTAGGGCCAGTTGGGTATATGAGAGGTGAGGCCTTCCTGGCAGAAGTCTGTTATTAAGGGTGGGCC
Source organism: Cricetiscus sungorus (assembly GCA_030556225.1). Taxonomy (NCBI): domain Eukaryota; kingdom Metazoa; phylum Chordata; class Mammalia; order Rodentia; family Cricetidae; genus Cricetiscus; species Cricetiscus sungorus. The sequence goes on from JANBXA010000734.1 coordinate 27,682,738, forward strand.
TTTGGGCTAGGTGGTGGTGCCAAACACCTTTAATCCCAGCACTTGGAAGGCAGGGGAAGGCATATCTTTGTGAGTCTGAGGCCAGCCTGGGCTACAGAGTGAGTTCTAAGACAGGCTACAAAGTTACACATAGAAGCCCTGTCTCCAAAAAATAAATAAATAAATAAATAAATAAATAAATAAATAAATAAATAAACCAAAACAACAAAAGGTGTGGACTTTTGGCATATTGGTGTTGTTCTATATGCTTTCTTGCCCATAGTGATGGAAACAGCATTTAACAGAGCTCCTGCAGACATGAGCTACCTGCTCTGCCATGTCTTCGTTGTTTAATAGACTAAAACTCATGAAGCTCTCAGCTACAATAATGTTCTCCTCTTTCAAGTTCCTTCTCTTGTGTATAGAGGTGCTAGAATAGCTAATAATATGACTCAAAAGACTATTTTTTTCAAATATTCATAATTTAGTAGGATTTCTTTCCTTTTACCACATGTGAAGATGTGTGTGTATCTGTGTGAACTTTTTATAAATAACTATCTTATTGTTCACAGCTTTCTACAAATATCATTGTAATTTTCTGTATCTCTCATACATTACAGTATAATAAGTTTTTACTTTATTTGAATTTGTATCTGGGGGCATAAATAATCAAAGAGGTTAAAAGTTCCATATCCTGGAACATCTATCCCAAAGCTTTGTAAGAACAAGCTTAAACTTATACATTCACTGTGCTTGTGCTAAGCTTTCTCAACAGAATAGATTACAATTATTTTAGGATGGAGTGACTGTTCAGAGGCTTCTGGATGTGGAGAAAATGAGGTTAGTACATAAACCATGGTTAAGAGATCCATAAAATGATTGACTTTAAATTCACACATGCTGGGGTGCAACATTTATCAAATCAAGCAGATTTCTTTGTGCAGTATATCCATGTTTATATTGTCCATTTGAGGGCATTATATTCCGTCTCTCATACTGCAATACCCAATTATATTTCTCAGATATTATTGCTAGTAAGCAATTCTTCTTTATTGTAATGTGTGCTCATCTTGTACATATTCTGGTTCCATTCTTGTGAGCATTGGGAGGTGGCTCATCTGCATTCTTTTCTAGAAGAAAAATAGACTTCTCAGAGACAACTTGTATAGATAGTGTGGTACTCAAAATGATTGCAAACTGCTATCATTTGCACTAGCAGAACATATAGAAATTACGGGGTGCTTTGATGGAATACAGAACTCTAAAATACAGTTAAAGTTTTAGGTTGTGATAAATTATTTCAGCAACTCTCTTGTGGCAAGCTTTTCATGTTAAATTGAGATGTATTGTGTTATTGTGATGTTCATATATAGTGTGGTAGACTGCCATGGTGGGTCTTCAGGCCTATACAGCTGACTTGTCAGGTTCTTACCTGAGAGGTGGAGTGTGGATTGAGTATGGGCAGGTAAAGATGATAAGAAAGAAACAAAGACACAGAAGGGCAATCCAGTGAATACTGAATGCCCCAAGTGAACTTCAACATTCTTAAAGGGGACATGGTGGAAGACTTCTATTATCATGTATAAGTAGCAAACAGACTTTTTTCTCTTAACTCTCCAAGGATTTGGTAACCACACCTGTTATCCAGCCTTGAGAGTCAAGAGTAAACACACCTGAGAACAAATCTTTTGTTATTTAGATAAGATACCAAAACCAAAACATCCTGCAGTAGTCAAGCCTTACACCTCTAGGTCTTTTGACTTACTAAGGGCAGTTTTGAACTCTCTGACCTTGAGGCTAGATGAAGCAGACCCATGATTATGGGCCTCAACAATATGGCATTAACATATATACTTCTTTTCTTCTTCAACCTTACCATGACTCTATCTTTGAGTAATGGAATTTGTGTATGTTTTATGTAAAGAGCCCTTAACATTCACAATATTGTTAATCATGTTTTATTTCACCTGCCATGATAAATATAAGGGGAATTTGAGATAGCATTTTTGTAAACACAGGTCTCTGTGAGATTTTTTTCTGCTGACTAGTGTTTTACAAGAGACATAATGAGAAATATGTCCAGTTCTCGTGTCAATTGTGTCTGTAGTATAATAGACCCCCTTATGGTAGATACATACCAATTGAAAATTATTTCAATATATGTAGAAAATTCCACATTATAATGGATATTAGTTTTAAAATCAAAAGAAAGGTACAGTTTTTTCTTTGTAAAAGAATTAATGATTGTGAATTTATATGTAACTTTGAATTCCAAGTTAACTATAACTAACACCTTAAAGGAACATAATAGGCAATTGAAACCTGTTGTTTTTCTTTAACTGTTAACTAGTTAAATGCTTAACTATACATTTTTAGGAGAAGTTTAGAACTTAACTAAAGTATTACCCATCAAAACTTGAGTAATTGAATTCCTAGATTACCACATCAATAAAACCTGGCCATTGTTTCCACTGGAAATGTTTTTAATCAAAGCACAAAACACTATTTTTAATTTTTATTTTACATATTGATCCCAGTTCCCTCTCCCTCCCTCCCTGCTTCCTTTCCTCTCTCTCTGTTTCCCTTTCTCCCAGCCTACCATGCCCCTGACCATCCTTTCCTCCCACCCTCATCCCCCTACTGTACATGTACAGTGATGCCTTCCAGGAGGGGTCATCTAAATCTGTCAAGTCATTCTGAGTAGGGACTAGGCCTTCCCTCCTGCCTCTAAGTTAAAGGAGTATACCTCCATGGGGAATGTGCTCCCTAAGTCCTTTTGTGTACCAGGGACACATCCTAGTTCCACTGTCAGAGGTCTCTTAGACTGCCCAGGCCTTCTAATGGAAACCCATGTTCAGGAGGTCTGAGTCAGTCCAATGCGGGATTCCCAGCTATCAGTCTGAGGGCCCATTTGCTCCTCCTTGTTCAGGTCAGCTGTCTCTGTGGGTTTCTGAAGCCTGGTCTTGTCCTCCCTCTCTGCATCTGGATTCCTCTCTGCATTTGGTTCAGTATTTAGTTGCAGGTGTCAGTTTCTGTTTCCATCAGCTACTAGATGAGGGCTCTATGATGGTAGATATTTTAGTCATTAATCTCATTATCAGGGAAGGACATTTAAGGTAGCCTTTCCACTGTGGCTCGCATAGTCAGTTGGGATCAGTCTTGTAGGTCTCTGGACATTTCTCTAGATTCAGTTTTCTCTTCAAACCTATAATGGCTCTCTCTTTTATTGCCTCTCTCTCCCTCTTCTCTCTCTCTCAATTCCCCCCTCTTCTCTCTCAGCTATTTCTCCCTTGACTCAATCTTCCTAGTCCCATGTACATTCCTCTCCTCCCCTTCTCTTTCTCCTACCTCCCTCTCCACTCACTGACCATCCCCCCACCTCCACACATACACACACACACACACATAAACACACACACACACACACACACACTCCCAATACACTCAGGAGATCTTGTCCCTTTCCCCTTCTGTGAGGTACCTTGTATGAATCTCTTTGGTTCCTCCTTGTATACTAGTTTCTTTGGTGGTATGAATGGAGATCCTTTGCTCTATGTCTAAAATCCATACATGAGTGAGTACATACCTTGTTCCTTTTTTTGTGACTGAGTTATCTCGTTCAGGATGGTTTCTTCAAGTTACATCCATTTGCCTACAAATTTCAAGATCCATTGTTTTTTTTTTTTTCCCACAGAGTAGTATTCCATTGTGTAAATTTGAGACAACTTCTTTATCCATTCTTTAGTTGAGGGGGCATCTAGGTTGCTTCCAGGTTCTTGCTATTCCATTTTTTTTTTTTTTGTATCTGTTGAGGTTTGTTATGTCACCTAGTATGTGGTCAATTTAGAGAAGGTTCCATGTGGAGTAGAGAAGAAGGTATATTCTTTTGTGTTTAGATTGAATGGTCTATAGATGTCTGTTAAACCCAATTGACACATAACTTCTGTTAGTTCTTTTGTTTCTTAAGTTTCTGAGTCATGGTCCTGTCTAGCGGTGAGAGTGGGTGTTGAAGTCTGCCACTGAGTATGTGATGTTTTATGTGAGCTTTGAGTTTCAGTAGTGTTTCTTTTACGAATGTGGGTGCCTTTGTATTTAGGGCATAGATTTTCAGAATTGAGACTTTGTGCTGATGGATTTCTCCTGTGATGAATACGGAATGACTTTCTTCATTTCTTTTGATTGATTTTGGTTTGAAGTCTAACTTGTTAGATATTAGGATAGCCACACCTGCTTGCTTCTTCGGTCCATTTGATTGGAAGATCATATCCCAGCACTGTCTTTGAAGCTTAGATTTATTTATTTATTTATTTATTTATTGTATGCAGCAGAAGTATGGATTCTGACTTAGTATCCATTCTGTAGCCTGTGTCTTTTTATAGGTGAGTTAAGACTATTAATGTTGAGGAAAGTAAGGACAATTGATTGTTAATGCTTATTTGTTTTAGATTTCTTGTTGGTGGTATCTTTTGAATATATTTGCCCTGTTTTACCCTTGGGTTCTGGTGAAGTGGGATTATCTATTGCCTCTGTCTTTGAGAGAATAGTTAACTTTCTTGGGTTGGAGTTTTTCTTCCAGAACTTTCTGTAGGGCAGGATTTGTAGATATGTATTATGAAAATCTGGCTTTGTCATTAAATATCTTGTTTGCTCCATCTAAAGTGATTGAGAGTTTTGCTGGGTATAGTAGCCTGGGCTGGCATCTGTGGACTCTTAGTACTTGTAGAACATCTATCCAGGAACTTCTGGCCTTGAGAGTTTCCATGGAGATGTCAGGTGTAATTTTGATAGGTCTGCCTTTATATGTTACCTGTCCTTTTCCCTCCACTGCTCTTAATATTCTTTATTTTGTATGTTAGATGTTTTTATTATCATGTGTCAAGGAGTCTTTTTTTCTTTGGTCCTTTGTGAAAATTTTCGTCAATGATTTTGTGGAATATGTTTTCTGCACCTTTGTGCTGGGCTTCTTCACCTTCTTCTATGCCTATTATTTTTAGATTTGGCCTTTTCACAGTGTCCCATATTTCTTGGATGTTTTGTGTTAAGGATTTGTTGGACTTAAGATTTTCTTTGGTTGATGAATCTATTTACACTAGTCTATCTTCAATGCCTGGGAGTCTCTCTTCCATCTTCTGTTTGTTATACTTTTGTCTATGGTTCCCGATCTTTGCCCAGTGTTTCTATTTCCAGCATCTTTTCAATTTGTGTTTTCTTTATTGTCTCTATTTCAGTTTTCAAGTCTTGAACTGTTTCCTTTGCATGTTTAATGTTTTTTTTCCTGCCTTTCCTTACTTTCTTGAAGAGATTTGTTCATTTCTTCCATTTTTTTGTTTGTTTTATTTCCTTCCTTTTTTTTTTTTTAAGGGATTTTCTCACATCACAACATCTTTGAAGACCTCTATCATTTTTATGAAGGTATTTTTTAAGTTGTCTTCTTCTGCTTCATCTGCTTTGGGGTGTTCAGGTCTAGTTGGTATAGAATCCCTAAATTCTGGTGGTGTCATGCTTGTCCTTCTATTGTTAGGTGTTTTCTTGTATTGCTATCTTCTCATTGCTTCTTCCAGTGGGTGAAGTTGTGGTCTCTCTCTATATGTGCTACTCCCCCAGTGTGCTTAGGTGGGTAAGAAGTTCGATGTCTATAGCTCTGGGTATTCCAAGCTCTCTATGAGGTCTCTTCTCAGGCAGGGTCCCAGCGAAGGCAGTCAAAGAACAGGCTCCAGCAGAGGCCTGGCGATGGGGGTCAATGAGTAGGCAGGCATGGACTCAGGATGGTCCTGTGGGGATGGGTGGATCTCTGGCCAGGGCCCAGAGCTCTGGCAGAGGACTGGCAGTGGGAGTTAGAGATCAGGTAGACAGGGACTCAGGGTCAAAGCACAAAACTCTTAATTAAGAGTGATCTGCTTCATCAAGTGTAGAATAATCACATGTGATGGGCTGATATATTTGCATGATTTGCTTTTTTACAGAATTTATTGGTAATCATAAATGGAATATTTATAAATGCTCAAAAGTACTTCTCTGTCAGTGTTAATAGATGACACAGGATGTCCTTTCACACATAAGATACTGGCATCTACTCATTGACCTATCAGGAGGTAGGCATACAATGGTTATATGGTTCTAGATATGCCCATTCTGTCTATCATACTTCTACTTTCTATAACAATATAATTTCTAAATAGTTTGTAACTCTTAAATATGGAAGACAGAACAATGATAATGATGATTCTTTAAAATTGTATCATATTGTAAATCTTTTCCATGAGGAACTTTGATGTTACTATCCAGAAACCACTCACATTATATTAAATGTCTACCATATTTTCTTTTACTACCATTTTGTTTGTGATCTTCATCATACAAAAAGGACCACATTTTCCTAGAGCAGACTTATTGCTGACAGTTCCTTACCCTCTAATGTATTTCACTCTGAATCATTAATTTAAGGCAAATGTAATATCTTATACAAATAAGAAAAAATAGAAGTCAAACAAGTATATCATTGGAGCCAATACAACGGCCAATGTCAAAACACTTCAGAATTTTTTAAGCCAAAATGCATATAAAGGAAAATTTATATTGATAGTCATGAATGGTAAGTGGATAACAAATATATAGTACATACAGGTAGTAGAATAATACTTCTTCATAAAAGAATGGCATGTTGTAATATGCAGGAAGACAAAGGATATCATCATAAGTGAAATAATCCAGGCATACAAAGAAAAAAATGATATCTTCTCTCTCATATGTGAATGTTAAAAAAAGGTGATATAAAATGTAATCATCATTACCAGAGGGTGAACAAGCAGAGAAGTGAGTCATAGGGAAACTAGAAAATAATTTCAAAAAATCAGATAAAAGAAATGAGTCCTCATGTTCTACATGACAGTGGGGGAATGATAGCTCACAATTACCTGGCATGTATCACACATCTAAGTAGAAGGGAGAAAGTCAAAGATGCTAAACACAAAGCTATTATAGGGAAGCAGAATCACTGATTATGCTGATTTTATCCATGAACAAAGCAATTACAGGGGGCCCTTGTATAACCACAATTATTACGTATTAAGCAAAACAGAAAGCATGTAAATAGTATTTTAAGGACCCCAAAATGTTAATTAGCCTGATTTTATCACTGAAAAATGTTAATTTTTATATATTTACCCTAGTTTACTCTATAAATATGAACAAGTTAAAGTGATGATTAATACAAATAAATAGCCACTTTTGAATCACCATTATTACTTCACCAAAGTGTTTATATTTTATATGCAGGCTTTTTTCCATGATATTAAGATTTGGGTACCATACATGCAATTCACAATATCAAACCACAAACATCATTTTCTATCTGTTTTCTGTGGTGGAGTATTAAGAATATCTTAGCATTGTGCCCACATGCTGTTTCTGTGAGATTTGTAAAATCAGTGAAGTCACATGTTATATGCCCTGCCAGAATACTAACCACTTAATAGATTTTTAACTTTTGATTCTGATTATCAATATACTTACTCTTTTTGGAACACATTGAAAAGGGTTATAATAGTAAGAATTTATAAAATTTGCTCTCATGAATGATGAACAATATTGCTGAAAAATGTTTAAATATGAAATTTATACAAAGACATAATATCCTCAGTTGAGCAGAATGCTGGTAGTCTTCAAGTTACCTTTTTGACCTAGGCAGTATATAAGAGAATTACTGTCTCTTGTCCAATGTCTAACCTTCAGTTTGACATTTATAAATCACCCATCCACCATGTGACTTCTATTTCAGTGCAGTAATATTATTTGGAGGAACATAATCGAACTATAGGAATATTATGTAGAAGGCAAACAATGCTTTGAAAAAGACAAGAAAATGTTTGCTTTTCTCAAAACAAAAAAAAAGTAATGAAAGACTTTTTTCATAGCAGAATGTATTTCTGCACTTATAAAACAATGAGAAATGTGGCCTCCATATAAATATCTAGATCTCCAAATAGCAATGAAAATCAGGAGAAATCACAACATTCACAGAGTAGAGATATCAACCCATAGGTGAGATGAAATATATTTTGTGGAAGGATATTGCTTTTATCTTCTTTTGAACTAAACTATCAAGTAGATTAATATATAATTAAAATATAAACTTATGAATCAAACATTGCTTTAGCTTTTTTGAGATTATAATTATTTTCCCTTTCTCTTTCCATCCTTCAAACCCTCACATATAAAAACGGTGCTCTCTTCAAATACGTGTTCTTTATTCATTATTAGTTGTTACACACATACATACATGTATACATAAATAGAATATTATAACTGAAATAGATTATATAACTTTACCCCTCACTCTCTTCCATCCATACCCTTTTAGGAATCCTATTTCCAACTTCAATCATGCTCCTTTCTCAATCTACAAGATTTTTTTTTCTTTGATTATTGCATAAATATTTAAATACAACCTGCTTAGTTTATATTTGAGGGTGAAGTCACTGCTTTTACTTCTTTGAGAATCCAGGGGCCTAGATAAAAGAAGCAAAGCATTTCAGTTTACAAAGTGTAACTATCCAACAATTAAGTAGAAAAAAAATCAAATTTGATTCTAGAAGTCACTAAGTAAGTCCCTTATTACCACCGAGTCACATTTTGGGATTAATAATTACAGATTAATATTTGTATAATCTTTGGTTCTATAAAGACACAATAACTTTTGAGATATTTTTGAGAGTTGAAAAACCAAATTTCATTGTCTAAATATATAAACTAAAGATACAAATAAAAGTTCAGGATATAATTCTATTGAGTTAAAGTAATAATTTGCTCACTAACCAGTTTTTCTGAGAGCCTACATACTAGGGAAGCTTTATCTCCCCTTAGAGATATGATATGATAAACTATTTGGTATCATGCCTATAAAGTTTATCAGTTTGGATTCCTTATTTTTTTTATTTTGTTTTGTTTTGTATGTCAAACCCTAACATTTACCCTTGACTTAATTCATTTGCTCATTATAATAATTCCAGATTCCAGTTCAAGTGCTAAAGAATTACCTTTATCAGCAATAATTACCCTACTAAAATAGTCAAAAATAAGTTAAACTAACCTTCAATTTATCCATAGGTGACTGGATACTAACAAGGAGAAAAAAGGAGAAGGATCATGGGACAATTAATCACACATGGTTAGAGACGTGAAAAGTTCCATAGAGACACTCAGTTAATTTGGCTTGGATTTGCATTAGCTGACAGTGATCATGGACATCGGGATTCCATCTTCTTACAAAGACTAGGGTTTAGAATCTGTTTCCTTAAGTCTTAAGTAGAAAAACAACAAATTATTTGAATAACCTTGACTTTTCTCGAGCTCTTTATGACATGATTGAGGGGTATTACATTAAACTAGCGGAGTTTTTGTTAGTGAGTGCCATCTCCGTTTTGCAGAATTAAAATTATAGCCTACTAGGGATGGGATTTCAAAGGTCTTTTGGAGTTCAATCTGCATATGAATTTGTGGTATCATATGAGACCATACCATGGCACTGGGCAGCTCATTCTCTCTCTCTCTCTTTTTTTTCCTATCCAATCTACAAAAACTCTGACAAGAAGAGGCCCTTGTTTTATAGTTTATTATCTTATTTCTTAACTACAAATACCCTTGGCTATGCCCCCAATCAGTTCTCTAGTGAAGTATCAAGTCTTGTCATAATGACTAATGAAACACTCCACAAGTTTTGTTTGTTATCAGCACTTTCTTTTAAAACAGTGAAGACGAATGTTTATTGTAAGACCTGCACATTTCTCATAGTCATAATTCATGTTTTAATTCATCGTTGATAAAATTACTGAAGTACACTGGTGGTAGTGACATAAATAACATTTATGTCACTACTATGTAAAAAGTTTAAAGTAAAATATGACATTAAATATTCTTCATTTGCTGTGGAAACATCAAACTAAGACAACCCATTGAGAAAAATTGTCACTGTAGTTACATGAATCACAGCTAGAAACATCTACTGTAATTCCTAACCTGATTAATAATAGTAAGAGAAGGTAATAGTGATATAATGGGGGAGTGGTTAAGACTATTGGCACTTTAGATCACAACTTTTTGACTGGTGTGAAACAGAATCATAAGTGGAGCTTATTCTCAAATAAATCAAAAAATATTATTTCTGAGCTGTCTTTTATTTTCTATATTAGCTTCTCTTTAGTGTTTCCTAATCCTTAGATTGTAGTTATCATGATGTCAAACATTTACATCCTAAGCCTTAGATTTTCTTTTTGAACTTGATTTTTGTTCTGTTATGATAATGGGTTTTTCATGGTGGTAATATCTATATAAGACAGAATATGTTCTACTATATTCCAGTGATATGTTATGGTTTTTATAGATGGACACTGTAAATTATACAGATATTTTTCAGAATGCTGAAATTTTTTCCCTATTAAAAAAATAAAAACACTGAGAAAAATTCTAGGTACTCTATTCTTGAATTTCTTTCCTCTAAGAATGTGTTTGAGTTTTGTTGCTTTCTTTATGTTGTATGTACAGACCTTTCATCCCCTTTATCCGTACCTTTCATATCTGCCATCCTTTCTTTTTGCTTAACTAATTTCACATCGTCATGTGTTTCAACTTGGAGGGACAGATAGGTTTTCTCAGCACCTTATTGTGATCCAGTTTTCAAGATATTTACAATGCTTAACAACAGTCTATAATTTTAGCACACAAAAGCAACCATTGTCAAGTTGATTGATACTGGGGATTGGCTCTCTTAATCTTTATGGAACTCTTTTCTTGAAATATGACAAAACTACATATTTCCACATATTTTGAATCTTGGATCCTGTTCACCTTAGCCAACCAGATGAATTAATATTAAATTTGAATTTCAAACTAATATAAGACAAAGGTGTATAAACTTCTTCCCTCCTGCTCTTTCTCTTTCTCTTGATCCTGAGAAATTAGGGATATAGTTTTGGCTCAAAATGATGGAGTAGTATTCTCAGTTCATAATTGTTACAGGCAATTGCTCTTGAAGACAGTAACTATACTAGTACCTATGTCACTCTTAAATTCCTTACTGACAGAAGTTTAGTCAGTCATTCCTAAAAGTTTACCACTGAGTCTGTATTGATATTTTCTCTTGTTTACTATCTTAAAAATTTCCAAATGGTGCCAAGCACACACAACACCACTGATCAAGGAAAGGGTATTGTCATTCATGAATTATGTTATGTCCTGCTTATGAAATTCAAAGCTTCTATGAAATAAAGGACAATGTTTTTTCAGTATTTTGTACAAACATCATGATAAACATATTAAAATAGAGCAACCCATGAAAGCATACTGTAAAAAATAGTTTTATTCACAAATGCATAAGTGAAAAAATACGTTAGGTTTGAGTTGTAGATTTGAAAATACAACTGAGGCTTTATTATATTTCTTTATCAATAAACACCTTGAAAATAATGCTTCCATAAAGTTTTAATAATACATTGAAACATGCCACTTAAGATACATTAAGAATGTTAAGTATACCAATATAATGGAAGCTAACATGGATGTCAATGCTCAATATGCATTCATGGGTGACACAATAAATTCAATCTATATCACATTTAGAAATGAAAATCCTGTCATACAAATTAAATTCATTTTAATGAATATTTTCAGCATTTTAATAGAAAAGATTTACTCTGCAATTTCTCTGTGCATTTATCACCGGGAGCATGAGTTAAGTGATATTTTAATTAGATTAAGAAATTATTTTTCAAATTAACTGAAGAGGAAAATACAGAATTCAGAAAGAACCAGACTTGTGATAGAATCCTTAATCTTTAATTATCTTCTAAAATGTTATATACTTCAGTAATTATTACTACATTATTCATTAAAATTAAGGTGGATTTTGAAAGCCATGCAGAATTCTAAGTGCGATGACAAAAAATTTATTTTTGAAAAAGTACAGAAAAAGGTTCCATATTTATCACCTCACTGATCCATTGTATTTGTTTTAACTATGCATACATCTTTCCTCAAAATCCTAACCTCAGCTCAATATTAGCAGCTGATATGTGTCAGGGATGGGACATGATGCTTGCATTATGATACCAAATGATTTATTATTTAGATGTCCACATAGGCACACACATAAACATTACTTAAATGAACTGTGGTTTATAAACTGTTTTGGAGAAATATCAGGGGAAAATATCTTTAAAGAATATTGTTGTCAGTTACTGTGGAGTAAGATGTAATTAGGTGTATCAAACCCAATGGTCTGTGAGCTTGTTCCAGCCAGTTCAAGCACCTATTCTATCTTCTTTGGACATCAAGAGTCATGAAAAGTTTGCCTTGGACTGCAAAGTTTCATAACAGAAATTGAGAACAATGAACTGTGTTAACAAGGTATTTTTAAATGACTGGTATAGCTCAAGGGAAGTAAGTTAAGTCTACAATAGTAATAGTCCTTTGATTAATGTTAAAGATATCACGTAAGACCATTTCTTTTTTGTGACCTGTTCCTCTCTATGAAGCATTGCATCATTTTTCTTTGTGTTAGTCTTTATTCATTCATATTTTATACAATTTGTTTTTAAAAACATCAAGTCCCAGCTGTATTTCACACACAATGCTAAGCACTGGAGACATGAAGATGAATAGAGCTCAATTCTCTCCTCAAATTCTCAGTTAACTCAGGAGACAGGCGCTGAATATAATTTTTCAAATACAGTGGCAAGTACTCCTGTGATGTTTGGCATACTCAAATAGAATCAAGGCTTTTAAACACAGAATTACTTCAGCATACTCAAATAGAACTGAAGATTTTGAAAGCAAAATAATTCTTTTTTTCCTCTGGATAGCAAATCTTGATCCTCACATTCAGAAAAGGCCCTTTTAATCCATACATCAATATGCAGCAGTATCTGAATATACTTTTGCCTTAATTTTTTGAAGCTGATTAAAACTAATTTTTGTTCATTTATGAAAACTATACTGACTATGCATAGGGAACTTTTGTTATCAATGCCTTTTGTTATCAATATCTAGTTCTTCATATGTACCAACTAGTAACTATATTTTTATTTAAAAAATTTCAAAAATAAAAACTTGGTTCCAGCTTTTACCCCCCTATTTTCCCCCATAAAAACAGCATGGGGTTCTTTTGTACATCTTCTTGTTTGTGTTGAATTGTACTATCTATCTACCAATGTAGATTAATGTAGTATTAATGTTTCTGTGGCAATCTGGATAACTGTTTCTGGGATCTCCATCAGACTTACATATTCTCTCAGTTATCATTTTCTCCCTGCTAGCTGAAGATGGGTATCTTAGGATTTTTATTGCTATGATAAAACATCATGGCCAAAAGCAAATTGCAGAAGAATGGGTTAATTTTGTTTATGCTTCAGGAAAGAGTCTATCACTGACAAAGTCAGGATCTTGGAGACATGAACTATTTATTGCAGAGACCGATGCAGAGAGCTTCTTATTGACTTGCTCCCCATTGCTTACTCAGCCTGTTTTCTTGTAACACACAGAAACAGACACTCATGGATAATACTGTTCATAGTGGTCTGGCTTTCTTATTTATTTATTTGATTGTTTGCTTGCTTGTTTGTATGTTTAATTTTTTATTTTGCGACCTGCCTGCAGTTTTCCCTTCCTCCTTTTCTCCATTCCCTCTCCCTCGCCATCTAGCATAAGACTCTTTTACTTTACAGCTAATATCCATTTATATTAATATCCATTTATGAGTGAGGGTTTTCTTACATCAATCATCCACTGAGAAAATGAACCACAACCCAATCTGATGGGGACATTTCATCAACTGATGTTTCTTGTCCCTAAATGACTTTACCTTGTATCAAGTTGACATAAAAATGTGCAGATGATGGGATTAATTCAAGTTTCACTGGCTCCACATCAAATGGATCCCACATTGTGCACAGGATAGTTCCATGGTTACAGTCAATAATGTTCCAGAACTGATTCTTTGATCATGTTTTAGGAAATAGCACATGGACCACATGCAAGGGCAAATTCAATGTAAATGTAAATTACCAGACTATATAGCAGATTTTACTGGGAACAATGTCCTGTTGGGAAATCTTACAACATGACAGCCTTCACTGTTTTGCATTATCATAACAGTAGCTTCAAATATCTTTGAGATATTACCAGGCATTTATTTTACTACCACACAGTGACTTAGGCTTCAGAGACCATAGCTTAATATTTGCTTATATGATTGATTTTTTTCCTTTGTACTATTCCCTGTAGTCATCTTTACTGCTTGTATTTCTATGCTTGATAAATTATGTTCATCTCTTCATCTCTGTAAGACAGTAGCTATTTAATGTTGTCTGTGAATAAGCCTGCGATTTCTCTGATGAGAGAATCTAATACACTTGAACTGGTGTGTGTGTGTGTTTGTGTGTGTGTGTGTGTGTGTGTGTGTGGAGAGAGAGAGAGAGAGAGAGAGAGAGAGAGAGAGAGAGAGAGAGAGAGAGAGACAGAGAGACTGATGACTTAGTTAATAAATTCTGACACCCTGAATTTAATCTGTAATCATAGTGTCCTGTTAATGAACCCATGCATGTAATAAGCAAATTAGAAAGAATAAAGGAAATCATGGTGGGGCTATCATTAAAAATGAGGTGCCAAAAGTAGTTTTTATTTACTTCAGTATTCAAGTCATACATTTCCCAATGATTACAGAAATTGATGCTTTCTGTACCATTAATATCTGTTTTAAAATTTTCTTCTTGATTTTTTTTCTAGCATCATTTTACTTTAAATAAAGCAGATGCACTCTTAGCTTTATGCAGCCTTTTAAAACCTTTGAAGTATGGTGGAAAGCAGTAGGGTGCTGTAGCTAGAAAGTTCAGAATTAAAATGTCAGTTTTGCTATTAGATGCTGTGTAACCTTAGGCAACTAATTCAACTTCTCTGGGTTTCCATGACTCCATCAAGAAAATTCTTGCAATAATGTCACAATATCTTTCTATTAACTGATGAAAATAATAATCTTATGAAAGAAAACAATGTAAAAACAATAAAGAACAATTATCATTTTAATAACAGCTATTATTTTTATCTACTGAAATATTAAATATTTAGTTGTGTTGAATGTGAATATATTAGAATAATATGTTGACTATCTTGTCATGTTAATTTAGAATATTCAAGAATATTTCAATTAGACTTCCAGGGCTGGGTTTCTTCTTGTTTTTCAAACTTGTCTTGAATATTGAAGACTGCTTTATTCTCACATGGAAAACTATAAGGGAAAAAGTGAGTACTAAACCAGCCCTGGAGGGATGCCCTAAGTTTGTGAAGACATAGGGTGATGTCATTATAAAGACATTTTTACTAAAGAAAAGCTTTTATATGTTATAATAAAGCATATTTCTTCAGCAAAAAGTGATGTTACAAATATATTTTGAAGAATTTTAAATATGAAGAGATGACTTGAGAAAGCAAAATTTAAAAAATTACCTCCAATTAGAAAACAAATTCTGTAATTAATATAAATATTAACTATATATCTCCTATATATCCATAGGTAACATATAATTTTTATTATTTCTTTTTTTTTAAAAAGTTTATATTAATTTACATACCAATCCCAATTCCCTGTCCTACCCCTTCTCCTGCCCCCTGCCTCCCACCTTTTCCATTCCCCCATCTATTCTTCCCCCTCCCTCAGGAGGGAGTCATACCAAGTTGAGGTAGGACCAAACCCCTTTGCACTGTATCAAAGCTGAGCAAGATATCCCACCACAGGGAGTGGGCTCTGAAATAGTCAGTGCATGGCCCTGGGATAGAACCTGGTGCCACTGTCAACCTGCTAAAGATCAAGTTACATAAATGTCACTCACATTTGGAGGCCTTTGTTCAGTCCCGTGCAGGCTCCCCAGCATTCAGTCCATGGTCTCTGGGCTCCTTTGTCACTCTTCTTAATTCAGTATTTTCTTGAATGTAATTTCATGGTATAATTTTTAAAGCCTTGAGAGTTTTAGATAATTTCTTTTAAACCTCATTAGAAAATCTTTGTGTAAGATTTTGACTCTAGACACTTATGGGGATAAAGCTGTATCACCATCACTCTATGTGTTCATTTTCTATGACCTTGGTTAGGCAAAGTTCTTTCTAATAGACTCACAAATTTCAGCTTAACTTTTGAGATATTATGGCAAGAAGAAACATTAATTATTCAACCAAATGACAGGGAATGGTTGAATAAACATGCTAACCAGAGAATTTATCACCAGATTTATGTTTGTGGTGATTAGGCAATTGACTAAGACAGAGTTATGGGTTTTTTAATTGAAATAGGAGTAGTGATCAAGAATTTTAAAAAGTAGATAGTATAGTTATTAAAAATTCCCAGATGCTTCAGATATTTACTTTGTGCTTGTGTTTGTGGGTGTGTTTATATTTGTGTTGGCACTTGTACACCTGGCTCTGCCTGAGTCAGGGATATTAGAGCTAAGATCACCACACTTGTCAAAAAAAAAAAAAAAGGTTTTGCCTTTTTCTTTTCAGTTGTTCTACTGGCAATAGAAAAGTGTGCCCAATCACACATCTGACAAATCTGCTAACAATGAAGAATGCATCTATTGGCAGTAGAATACAACTACTTTGGGTCTTCGACCCAGACATAGAATGCTTTACATGAGATGGCTATGGTGGAACAAAGCCATTTTCAAGTGCTTAATTGAGTTTCTATAAGCACTTCAAAGAAAGAAGGAGCTGCTTTTACCAAGTAATCTGTACATCACCATCTTTATATGTCAATTCTTTCAAGAAGACCTTCTAACTAACCATCTTCCTTGAAAGCAGAGCCTTCTTCAAGTTTTCCTTTCTTTTTGTTTACTTATAGACAGAGGGAGCTGGACCTTGCATGGGATTGATTTACCCAGTAGTGACGGGTGGGCTGGCTAGGACACAGTTGTTCAGCTGACTCTGTCCTCACAAATAATCTCTAATGTCAACATTTACTGTACTCAGGCATCAAATCAAAGGGTGCAAATTTCTATGCCTGTATGGATAAGGCCTCCTCTGTGTAGTTGTATCTACCCAGACATGCTGTTGGAATATTCTCTATTGGACATCACCAGAGAAAGATCTATAGGTTTGCAGATATCTTCAAGCTGTCTAGTTTAATCCTGTGATAATCTTGTTATGCTTATAATATTGAATATTGAATTCACAGCCTTCTGTCTCAGCTTAGTGTTTGGAGCATACTGGTAATATTAGAGAGCATCACTCTGTAGTCCAGGATATACTGGAACTCAGTCTGTACCTCATTCCATTACATTACATTCTTCAATTCCAAAGGCCCAAAGCCAAATAATCAGTGATGACCCAAACTGTGGCTTTTCTTTCCTTGCTAGTTCTGTACAACACTGTTCCCCTTCCTTGGTGAAGAGCAGAAAATTTGGAGTTTATGTAGCTAGCAACTAAGTTGTGTACCCTGTCACTATTCCCTCTGGTTGTTTTCATGTGGGTATAGAAGTCATCCTCAGAGTTAGGAATAGTATGAAAATAGCTCTTCAGTCCCCATGGCTCTGATACCTTCCCCAGGAATGCAGGGCCTCTTTAAGGTCTCCATTGGCAAACACTTTCTTAAGCTCATTAACACATTTATGTTTTAAATACTATTTCATTAATTCTTCAATGATTTATTAAAGCATAATTTGTCTATATTTCATCCACTTCCTCAATGTTTACCAGATTCTCCTATGAGTTCCTACTTACCTACTCACTAGACTTTTTTTTTTCTTTTTTATTTTTCACCAAATGAAGTTTATTTTGTGCTTCCCAAATACATTTTGGTGTGGTACTATCCTACGGAATGTGGTTTACCTACGAGGAGTCACACTTTTAAACCAGAGTCTTTTCTGGTGGCTTCCAATTGCTAATGGTTTCTCAGATTGGGTGGGACTTCATGCGCATACTTCCACCTAAAATGTGACATTTTCTAGCTTGCATTTGTACAAGACTTGACATCCACTTATTTTCTTGAAAGTATTTATTTGAAATAAATAAGTGTAACATATACTTTATATATGTAGTCAAATATTTTAAAGAGTAATAATGGGAATGAATGAATGTGATCCACATAAACTATATGCATGGATGAAAATGTAATGATAACATGACTTTACATTTTGGGTGTCCTCAATTTTTTGTAATTTCTTTGATCAAAAATTGCATTGATATTGTTATTTGTTTCATATTTCTATTTCTACTTCACTTTGGAAAATATAGTTTAAAATGTACTTAGATTACATTTTTTCATGTCAATAAAACTGTTATATGAAATAATTTTATCCATTATATCAAGTTGTAGATTGATCTCTTGAGGCTAAGTAATTTGTTAACCAGAGAATCCAAACATATCAATGTAGGCATTTTTATTCTATTAATTCCTGAGAGCAAAATCTTACTTTTGGACCCACTAGTCCTAGCTCTATGCAGGGAGATTTATGCAGCAAGCTTTCATAATTTTTTTTCTGCTTAATTTACCTCCACTTGTCTTCAGATAGGTATAGTCTTACAATGAATCAATTCTGATAAGTGGTTTCACCTCACTGAAGACCTTTATCTGTATATTTTATATTAGCTTATTCTTTGAGAATTTCATACATGTGTACAATGATATATAAATGTAATGCCTCAATTTTCATTCTGTAACTTCCTCTAGATACCCCCTCTCCCACCTTTATGCCTTTTGTCTCCTTAAAAAAAAAACAATAATATACTAATATCAGTGTTGCCCATATGTGTATGGGTAAAGGCCATCAGCTAGAGGATGAACATCATACCTTAAAGAATGCCAATTGTCCTTCAGCAGCGAGCTCCCAATTCCCAATTGCTCCCCAGTTAAGGGAAGGGGTTATCAATAACTCCTCATCAAGTCATACTAGAGTTTGAGTTAAACTGTTCCAGGTAATCAGAGTAATTTCAGATGAATGAGTTCAGCCGCCGTGTTATGTCTAGAGAGCAGATTTCTTCACACTCCTCCATATCCTCTGGCTCTTAAGAGTCCTTCTTTCTTTTTGTTACTATATTCTTTGAGCTGGTCAGTTATTAGTCTGAACTAATTGTTATCCTCTGCAAAATAAATTTTCTCTGCAAGAATAGCACAATTCTATAGAAGTAAATTTGTTTAACAGCATGATCTTTTAACAAAGTAAACATTGTAAGTTTCATGATAGGCCTATGACCTCCTCCTCAGCCATGGCTTTTGACAAGGTTTACATGTAAAAACAGTCAAATACCTCAAACCTAACCAGAAAACAGTAGATTTTCCATAACAATCACACACCTATTGAGCAACTTGGCACATATTGTTGGGCAAGTAAGTACCATATAGTGCAGATAAGAAAGACAAGTGGAAAGATTACCTGTTCTCCATAAGAGGAATCTCTTTTAGCATTATGGAAGTGAAACAGCAGAGAAGAATATTTTTAGTCCATTTGAGGTTATGTTGTATGTCTTAAAGCCAAAGTATGATTTATCTTCAGTAATAGGTTCTTACAATGTAGTTATGGAACCAAGCACTGGCAAAGGAAAAAATTGTTGGTTTGCATATTCTGTGTCATCCGTGACTAAAATTTCATGTGGGACATTACATGCCAGGCATTGTGATTTTTGTTTAATAACCATTATTATATTAAAGCATTTTTTCCACCCATGTGAGATACCTCATTTTAATTACTTTATGTTCTTACTTTCAAATTATATTTTGAAACAAGAATTCTAATCAATAGATTTTCATAAGGATTATTTTTATAATCCTTAGTTTAAGTTAACATGTCTTTTATTCATTCCTCTCCAACATCTACCTGTCTCCATAATTATTTCAACTGTGAAACACGTCAACGTGAGATTCCAGCTTTTCTGTATGGCATATATTCAACTGTTTGCTCCAATTATACAGTGCAGGTTTAGAAAAATAGTTTTAAATCATATATCCATTAACATAAAGAAGTATAGAATACATAGAATACAAATAATTCTGTAATATTAATGGCATTTTTTTTATTAGAATAGAAATCAAATGTATATCTCCGGGCAAATTAGGTATATATGTTAAATTGTATATCCCAGAAATTCAATAGTGTCATTTATAAAGGAAAAGAAAATTAAAGCTAAAATTAGACATCATTACATGACATAAGTTTGTATAAAAAATACTAATGCTGAGTGGTAATGAAGATTCAGATAAAATGTTCATATTGCTCCCAAAATCTAAGTTCAGTAGTTCATATGAAATGTATAAAATGTATCCATGAGATAATATAATATATTACCTAGAAGTTGCCATACTAGTCTTCTATCACAAAGGGAGAATGCATTTGTCTACAAGAATTACATGTAAATGGTATAGCATTAATATGGAAGCCAACAGTCAATCTGTTGTTGGATAATAAATCAGCTTAGAATATCTATACAATACAAAATTGTTTATCAATAAAATGATCAATATATTGATGTATGCAATAAAGCATAACCTTCAAATTATGCTAAATAAATTATATATCATAGTAAATTATGGTTTCTCTATAGTGCAGAGTAAAATATAAAAAACTGCATAGTTGGGGATTTGCGTCAGTGATATGTAGGTATCTTCTACAGTGGTGAGGTGAATATAAGGGATGTGGTGAAATTTATCGGTGATGAATTTTCAATAGAGGAAATCAAAATGGCTGAAAGACACTTAAGAAAGTACTCAACATCCTTAGCTATCAGGGAAATGAAAATCAAAACAACTTTGAAATACCATCTTACTCCTGCCAGAATGGCTAAAATTACAAACACCAATGACAACTTATGCTGGAGAGGATGTAGAGAAAGGGAAACACTCCTCCACTGCTGGTGGGAGTACAAACTTGTACAGCCATTTTAGATATCAATATGGTGGTTCCTGAGGAAAATGGGAATTAGTTTACCACAGGACCCAACAATCTCCCTCTTAGGTATATATCCAAATGATCCACATCCATGCAACAAAGACATGTGCTCAACTATGTTCATAGCAGTACTATTTGTAATAGCAAGAATCTGGAAGCAAACTAGATGTCCTTCAACTGAAGAATGGATAAAGAAGATGTGGCACATCTACACAATGGAACACTACTCTGCAGAATAAAAAAAAATAATGGAATCTTGAAATTTGCAGGCAAGTGAACGGAACTTGTAAATTATTTCCTGATTGTTAAGATTTAAACAACCCAGATAATGTTCTGTCTACTTTTCCCCATTATATTTTCAACCTTTAAGTTGCTATCATCTCTTCTTTAAAGATCTTTTCTTAGCCTCTTGTTTTTATTGTTTCAAAAAAGTGTCTTTTAATTTCCCTCTTAGTTAAAAATCAATTAGTCTGCATTGTCTACATAGATTAACATTACCAAATACAGCATAGCAATATTATCTATTAGACTACTGAAACTGTAACCCTTTCCATTGCATTAGCAGCAAATACTATTAGTATACTCAAAGAAGTTATGGGGATGTTAGATGACATTATCTCATGGTAGCAATCCCTATCTTGAAGTCTATTATGAACAAAAGCAAATTATTGACTTTATCTCATATGAAATTAGTATGAAAAATAATGGTATATAGCCTTATTCATTTATCATACCATACTTTTTATGGAAAAGTTTGTGGTAGCATCACCAAAATTTGAAATATTTTTCATGTAGGTTATTGGTATGTAGAAAAGATCAACAAATAATACAAACCAATCACTATATGAACATTACAATGTTGGATACCTACCACTGATGGACTCATTCAGCTCAATGATAAAAATATGGAAATATTTGCTAAAATCTTAAATGCAAGAATAATACTGTATGTGAACATTTGAATCTCATCTATCTTTTCCCTTAAAGGTCAACAAATCTTCAAAGGAAACTCATCAGTAAATGTTCACCAACTGGGGAACCTGTAGTAGGATCTAGGAAATATTTTTATGTTAGAAAAAGAATAAATTTAGCAATCCCATAATCAGTTCATCTATGTATTCATTGCCAGTTGTCTGCATAGACTAAATTTGCTACTGTATTTTATATTTCCATGATGGCTCAGCAGTTAAGAGTATGCACTGCCCTTCCTGAGGCCCCAAGTTTGATTCCCAGCATCCATCTCAGGAATCTCACAACCTACTTTAACTCTAGTTCCAGAGGATCCAACACATCTGGAATTTGTTGTTACCTTTATATATACTGTACTTTGCCTCTTCACATTTAATGAAATAAATCAAATATTCAAGAATCTCTTGAGAAAAGCCTTTAATTTAATCATTTCAGGATCATGCCTTCTCAAACTGTGCAGTAGATGTAAACAGGCAGAAAGTCTGCCTTTTAAAAAAAATTGGCAGGTCGTTTTGTTGAACACCCACCTTGAAAATGTGGTTTGATGTTTGTTCTCTTAGGGTACTCTTTTTTATTTAGCTTCTCTGGGGTTGTGGATTGTAGCCTGGTTATCATTTTTTTTTATGTCTAAAATCCACTAATGAGTAAGTACATACTGTGTTTCTCTTTTTGGGTCTGGGTTACCTCACAGGATGTTTTTTTCTAGTTCCGTCCATTTATTTGCAAATTTCAAGAGGTCATTGTTTTTTACTGCTGAGTAATACTCAATTGTGTAAATGTACTACATTTTCTTTATTCTTATAGTGATATATTATTTATGATTTACTAAAACTTGCTTGAGGATTCTGAAAATAAAAGTAGTGGGCCACTAGCTCTTACGACTTCCTCATACTGAATGGATTGATCCTGCTGTATCTTTTCAGCGTGGCTGGAGAATGAATGTTCCTACTCTTAATGTGGCAGGAGAATGAGTATCTGATACTAACTACTGAAGACTCTGTTCTTTTCTTTTATACCCCTCTAGTGCTGGGATTGAAGGTGTGTGATCCCAGGTGCTGAGATCATTTTTATGAGCTGTTTCTCTTTAGGACTATGTCAGTCTTGTGTAGATCTGGGTGACCTGAGTCCCAAGTCCTAGGATTAAAAGTATGTACACCACTTCCTAACTTCTGGTTTCTGGGATTACAGGTGTGTGCCTGCCTTCTATGGCATTTGGCTGATTTTGATTTCTGAATCCTCAGGCAAACTTTAATGAATCATAAATTATATGCCACTACAATCCATTCTTTGATTGAAAGGCATCTAAGTTGTTTTCAGGTTCTGGCTATTACAAATATTGCTGTTATAGCATAGTTGAGAAAATGCCCTTGTGGTATGATTATGCTTTCTTTGGGTATATGCCCAAGAGTGGATGCTGGGCCTTGGGCTAGACTGAGTCCCAATTTTCTGAGAAACTGCCATACTGATTTCCAAAGTGGATGTACAAGTTTTCATTCTCACCAGCAGTGGAAAAGTGATCCCTTTACTCCACACTCTCTCCAGTATAAGCTTCCATTAGTGTCTGTGATCTTAGCCTTCTGACAAGTGTAAAAGTCTTTTGATTTGCATTTCCCAGATGGCTTAGGATGTTGAGCAATTCCTTAAATATCTCTCCACCAAGATCTCCTGGGTAAACTGGGAGAAGGAATAGAAGGGAGGGAATTGGGGATGGGAACATGAGGGATCCAGATGGCCAAGTTGGGTGAGTGGCAGAGGAGGAGAGCAATGGAAAAGAAATCTTGATAGAGGGAAACATTATGGGGTTAGCGAGAAAACTAGTGCTAGGGAAATTTCCAAGAATCCACAAGGATAGTCCTAGCTAAAACTCCTACCAATAGTGGACAGGGTGCCAGAACTGCCTTTTCACTATTATCAGATTAGTGACTACCCTAATTGTCATCATAGAATTTACAACAAGTAACTGATGAAAGCAGTTGCTGAGATCCACAGCCAAGCATCTGGCTGAGTTCCTGGAGTTCAGTTGAAGAGAGGAAGGAAGAATTATATGAGAAATGGGGTCAAGATCATGACTGGGGGAAAAAAAACCACACACACACACACACACACACACACACACACACACACACACAAAACCAGAAACAACTGACCCAAGCTAGTAGGAGCCCTTGGATTCCGGACTGACAGCTGAGGAACCTGCACGGGACAGAAGTAGACCCTCTGATTATGGGTGACAGTTATATGGTTTGATCTGTTGTGGGCAGGAAACCTGGCAGTGGGGCCAGAACTTATCTCAGATTCAGGAACTGGATTTTTGGAGCCATTCCCTATGCTTAGCCTTGATACAGCAGTGAGGGACTTGGTCCTGTCTTAACTTGTTATGATAGATTTTGTTGACTCCCCAAGGAAGGTCTTACCCCCTCTGAAGAGTTAATTGGCAGGGGTGGTAAGGGGGACAATTGGTGGGAGGGAGGAAAGGAAGGAGAGGGAAATGGGGTTGGTGTGCAAAATGAAAACATTTTTTAATAAAAAATGAAAATGTGGATCAAGAGTAAATATTATAGGACTTTATATTATAATAGTCATAAAGTATTAGATTGCCTAACTTGTACTTCTTTCCTTTATATATAAAAAAAGAATATTACTGATGACAAGTATAATTCAAAAGACCATGGAGGATGATTCCATTTCATAGCAACCTCAAAGCAGTTAGTTGGGGCAGAATAATTTAATTGTGTCTTTAGTAGTAATAAAAGTACCATTACTGAATGTACTACTGACTTCAAAGTTAAAATCCATTTTTCATAGAATTCTGAAATATTACTGTTCAAAATTTCTATAGATGGAGCACTTCCTTAAAATGTCCTAGCTAGCTATGCTGTCATAGTGAATGTCTTTAATCCCAGCCCTGGCAAGGCAGAGGCAGGTGGATCTCTGTGAGTTTGAGGCCAGTCTAGTCCACAGAGCTAGCCCCAGGACAGGCTCCAAAGAAATAAACAACTAAAACAAAAATAAAAATGGCCTAGCTCTTAAGATCTCAGTCTCAGGCTCTTAGTCAAGTGTGCAATTTTATTTTAGCAAATTTTCACAACATCATGGGCATGTGTCATCAAAATCTCTCCACGATTTCTTCTTTTATCAACACCACTTGCAAACTTTTCTAATGAATTCTAGTAGGTTTTGACTTCTGCTTCATATGCCTCATAATGTTGCAGAACTTAATTATCCATATTCCTGACACAATTTCCATTGCTGCCTTTGAAGTCTGGTTTTGTGCAGTATATCACAAATATAAAGGGTTCAAGTTGCAGCAAACTTGGGTTTAACTTAATTTCATCTTTGTATTGCTTATTGTTTTTGTGTATTTGTCCCAAGATCTGCTGTCAAATCTTTATTGATTACATTTTCATGATTTTAAATTTATCATTTTATAAGAAACACATAGGTAAATATAAATATATATAAACTACAGAAAAATAATTATTTGATTCTATAACTACGTTGATCAGTGTAACATCCATCCCTCCTGCCAGGTTTGCTTTGTTGAAGAGTATGTTAATTAAGAACAGGATTGGAGAAAGAGGCCTCATGTCATTTGCTCTATAGTTCACCCTACTCAACGATTTTGAATATTTTACTCTGTTAAAGTGGCCTTTTGGTGAAAATTCACATATCTTGTGAATCTTCATATACTCGACTTCTTTAGGTTGGACTATCTAAGTCTACATTTTTCTCCAGGCCTTTCATGTCACCAGTTTTCTAAACTCTACTGTACTTCTGATTGTAGGCCTACAATCTACAACCCCTGAGAAGCCAGAACTTTCTTCCAGAAAGAGATAGAAGCAGATACAGAAATCTACAACTAACCCTTAAGTCGAGCACCTGGAGTACAATCGAAGTGAGGGAGGAGAGATAATATGAACAAAAGAGTCAAAAATGTGATAGAGAAACTCACAGAATTAGCTGACCTGAACTAGTGAGAGATCACTGACTCTGGTCTTTCCTCAGTCCTATACACACATGAACACTAAAAATCTATCATAGTTTCATAGTTGGGACAGAATATTACAAATGAGTAAATAACTTAAACATCATGCATATGCTTCTTATAATTCTGTGGGTTAGGAAATAGCAAGCTCATGAAGATATCATCAGGTCTGTGGTTTGATAAAAGCCTCTCTTCTAGTTGTATCCTTGTAAAACCAAGATACATTTTCCTTTACCATGTTTCTTCTTGTAAAGGCAGTAATCTCATTTGCAATGTCTCCACCATTACAACTTAGTTACTTCACAATTATTCCTCTTTTTTATATTATCATATTGGTCATAAATTTAAAACAAACACTATGGTACTGCATGACTCTTTGTGGGTCTAGAAATCAAATCCATGGCCTCATCATAAAAGACTAACATTCTCAGAACTGATTTAAATTCACAGCCCCTATATGTAACACTTTCATTCTTGAAATTCTGATGACTATTTTGTGTGTTCTACTGTGCATTGTTGTAGCCAATCATACATTGGCTCTAGTGAATTCTGATACTCTGCAATTCTTTAACACCATCATCCCAACAATTGCTGGGATATTGATTCTCAAAGTATTTCCCATTGGAAATCTTGAACTGTGGGCCATAACTAATACAGGGATTTTAGAATCTGATGGGTCTTGTTTCATGAACACATTTAGCAACAAAGTATATTTAGAAAACTCAAGTGTGCACATGGGAGTTGCCTAGCAAGTCTTACAAAACTTAAAAAATCTAAGCATTTCTCCTTAGAACTTTGAAAATTGTCATTTTTTTCAATGGGATTTCAATTTAAATAGTATAGGTTACCATAAAACTATTAGGAAAACAAAAAGCAAACTGTTAAGGGACACCCTTATCCTTGTTTTAACAGATTTTTAAAAAATTTTTTTTCAGGAGTAATGTACCCCGAAAGAGTCAAGTATTAAAACATATTCCTTAGCTTGTGCTGGTATCTTTAGGTGCTCTGGAAAATTTGGGAAGTATGGTATAGGTGGAATAAATGGGTAATTTGAAGCATGCCCTTGAGGGAAGACTCAGTCTACTATTTTACTCATTTTATCATGAGGTGAATAGCCAGGTTTCTAAATATATTTGCCACAGTGATACATAGTCTGCCTTTCTCTAGGGGAAGCATCCAGAGAGGAAAAGACCAAGAAATAAAAATGTTGAAATCGTAAGCAAAAACTAGATATGCCTCCAGTTGTCTGAGTTGGATACTTTGTTCCACTAGTACAAAAGTGATAGAAGATTCTCTCCTCCATGTATTCACCTCTTCAATACATTTTATCAATCAGGTATTATAATCCTTCCATGTGGGTCAACACTTTCAGAAGTAATTCTCACAGGATTTCCCCAGATTTCTGTATGTTAAGACTAGAAATTCTTTGCGTAGTTGTGGCATCTTCCTAATGGACTAAAGATATTTGATAACAGTAAATATTTCATTGAAGTTTTTAATGCAATTTTAATGTTTCTCGATGGGCCAATGACTGAACAAATGAGAGGGAAAATATAAAGTAGAATCTCTCCTTCTCTCTCAGTTGCTCTGTTTCACTCTCTCTGTTATAATGATCATGAGAAATTATGTTATTCTTCAGCTGCTAGTCAAAGTCACATAGATAGATATATTATGGGCTATAAACCTGATGAGTAGGGAGTTAGGTACTGGATAAGACCCATCAGAGGTGCCCTAGGGGCTACTATTTCAATATAGATCTACTAGTAAGACATTGTAAAAATAAAATATATTAGGCTATATAGGAGGTGAGTTGAATAATTGTATAATAAAGCTCCATCAAAACCCTGAGGGTTTTCATTAAATGTCAGGCTACAATAAATCTTCCAGTAGTGGATCTCTTTCCTATAAGTCTTAAACAGTACTGTATACCTTTGAAAAAAAATACCTGATTAAAGGTCATTCTTTATAAACCATTTCTCACTTTTGACATTTTTATGTGATGACCCTTTAAAGTGAAACATGAAGACTTTTCATATCAAATATGGACTAAAATGTGGTCACTGAAGTAAAAGTACTGGTATACCAAAGGAGAAAACATGGAATCAGAAGAAATATAAGCCATAATACTTTTGTAGAGGGTATTATCAAGTAGAAATTCCAGACATGAATTTAGAAACCTTAGTCCTGTTTCTGCAAGTCACTTAATAGTCCATGAAAATCAACTTTTTGTCCTCACACTTATCATTAAAACAATAAAGGAATAATAATAATGGATAACATGTAGGACTTTGAAAAGATTTCAATATGCTAAACTATCCACATCAAGTAGAAGAACCAATCCTCAGTGAGCTATGAGTATTAACCTAATTGTCAGCTCTTGGGAGATTAGATTTCTGAAAAGAAAAAAAATCAGAATTCCTAATCATCAAACTGTGAAAGTCTAGAGAATAGGTACAGGTTAAATTAATGATTGTGAACATATTTTAAGGTAAAAATACACCATAATTTAAGAAATACCATATATGTATTGAAATGATTATTTTGTTTATTTAGGTATCTTTAGCATATTAAAGAGTTCTTGAGTTTCAGGTGTTCTGTGGCCTTCTTAAGTTAATTGAATTAATGAATTATTATAAGACAGAGTAGTATCAGGAAGGAAACATGGTGAGTGCTATTAGATATTGTAATTGGAAGATTAATTCACATTGAGAAGCCAGAGATCTCAGAGGATGTTTTCTAAGCATTATAGGAAATAACTGTGTACTTTAAGCAAAATTAAAATTTCAGACTTTTACTTTCAAAATAAATACACTTGCTAATGTATTTTAATAAATAGACAAAACAGGAAATGAATTGTAAATGACACAGTAGTAGCTGAAGCCACTTTGAGTAATTTTCAATAGAGGTCTAAAGAGTTGGGTGACAATATTCATAATGAATATTCAAACATGCAGATATTGATAAAAGTGATATTGGAAAAGGGTAAGCTGTTGATATAATAAAAAACAAGGTGAAATAATATTTTGTGAACGGAAACAATATTGTAACTAAGAAGACAGAAGTGCATTTAATGAAGTCTAAAAACATAGCTAAGCACATGCAGAGATAGGAACAATTTATTTTGAACATGGAATTTTGAAAACGAGGGGATTTGAAAATGCTAGCTGGCTCAAATAGAATATCTACTGGTTTTATCAGCAGTGCCACATTAGTATTAGAGAAAAAAAAACAAAGGAAAGTGTTCAGTGAATGAACATGAGATGAAGCAGGAGAAAAGATTAGCTGTGGATGAGAGTCAAACTGTGAAGACAGGGGAACAAAGACCATTTTTTTTTTCAAAATTTGAGATAACAATCTAACTGCATTTTGTTCTCTCTTGTCCTTCCTCCAAACCCTCCATAAAGGTAAATATTCATCTAAGCTATATATGCAAACGTTAATGGTATACATGAGGAATTATTTGCATGTTAGTGAAGAAAATGGACATAAAATAAAATTTATATTTAAAATATCACCTCACAATACCTCAGCTAGACATATTGTGCTAGCAAATAAAAACCCATTGTAGGAATGAAGTGTCTCTGAAAGAGGAAATGTTGACTTTTGGACTCCAATAGCTCTCAAAAAATTACAGGCCAATGCAAATGTTCTTGTTACCCTTCAGAAATTCTGGTAACACCCTTTTGCTGAAGACAATATAATATTTATTAAACATAGAGAAATCACATTGGTGTTGATGAAGAATCTTTATTATTACAATCTGGAAGGTGTTATGAATGCTATTGCAAGATAAAAAGAATAATCAATCTTACCCAGCACTGAACACTCTGAGGTACTAGAATGACCATCTTGTTATACTAGTGGCAAAAATGTTATGGAGATGAGCATACACTTTATAAAAATGTTTTTTTAAAGACATGTTCTACAAGATAGGACACTAGTTTTATTTTCAAGAATTTATGATGAAAAAATACTAACACAAATTAAAATGAATACTCAGTGTTCAAAAATGCCATAGGCCTGCCCTATATGGTGGAATAGTCTTCAGTGAGAAATCAATAACTATTTCTCAAAAGAATGGAAATCAGATAAATGAAGTGTCGTGCACACAATTGAGATATGAGCGACATAGTCTAAGAAGTAACTATGTGATAGAAGAAAATACTGTGCTATTTAGTGTTTTAGTTTAGGATCATGGAGTTCATAATAGAAACATACTAATACAGATGAGAATTAAACACAAATAGTCCTTTTCTCTGAAGAAGCCAGATACAGGGATAACATTGAGAGCATAATGAGATCATTTGCATTCATCTTCTCTAGGACTCTAAGAGTGCTGTTAGACAAATGTACTAATATTTGAAATATACCATAAATGGTATAATAGTAATAACTAACACTTGGAGTTATTTCTAATATCCAGGCAATAAATTATATGAAATACTCAATGTATTCCTGAAAACAACTTGTACACTAGGTAGAATTCACACTCGCACGCATATAAATATATCCATATATGTATAGATAGATGTTAGAATAGGTAGAATATATATATATATATACATATATGTATATATGTATATATATATATATATATATTTCCAGACACACACACACACACACACACACACACACACACACACACGCACATATATGTCTTCATGTATATATTTCCAGACAGAGAATCCTAAAGTCTCACTGGCCAGTGATGTTACCTTATCAGTAATCTCCTTGTTTAGTAAAGAGACATTGCCTCAAAAAATAAGGAAAAAATGGAGGAAGCAGTCATCTGATGTTGACCTCTAGTTTCAACATGGGCAGAAACATACCTGTACACATATCCTGTGGAAAGAGCATTCCCGAATAGAAAAACTAAAACAATAAGAGAAAGAAACTAAGACACAAAGTTGTACCTTTCTCAATATTGTATTTTAATATTAACCTTGTACCTAGATCATAGTTTATCCATTTTAGGTTGTATCATTTTTAGTTCTTGCCTGTTAGTGTCAGGGCTGCACAGGGCATGATGAAATCACTATCACCAATTATTTTACTAGATGACAGAATGGCAATTGCTCTCAAGTTCTGGTATATGAAAACATTAACCGGATTTTACTAAAACACCTAATCCATTAGGTCCAGAGTGAAGCTTGTTTTATGCATCTGTAGGTATAACAACTGCTTTATTCTATAGTGATTTCAAAACAACCACAGACCTTTCTAAAATGAAAAGTAGTATAAGTTGATAGTTATTACACCTAGATATAAAACTAATGGGTATTAAATAAGTATGAGTAAAGCTATATATCATTAGAAGTTACTTTATGGCTATGTTCTTTTAGCAAAACAAGATCAGATAATCATTTAACCTCCATTGTAGTGGAAGTTTGTTTTGTTGAGGATGGCAATTAACAAAATGACACACATTTGACAACAATCAGATACTGTGTCTTTAGAACACTTAGCACTGAATGGGATGTCTTTATCAAATCCTTTCCCTCAAAGTTCAGAGATCTACAGAGAAGAGGAGACAGAAAGTGTATACTAGTCTGCATTGGTGTATGATTCCCTGGAAACTCCACATATGTAAAAGCTGATGAACCCAAGGTTTCAGAGAGACTGTGAGAGTATACACAAAACCTGCACAGGCTCAAAACAGACAGATTTCCAGGATAGACAATGGGAAGAAGACACAAAATCTTACCCTAATCAAGAAGCTATTTTCAACTGATAGCTGCTGGAAGAGAAAAAAATCAATATTGCATGGAATGTTACTGGATATATCAACCATATTCCAGGTCAGACCCCATGCTAAGTAGCAGTTTGTCAACACAAAACTGACTTTATATTTCTCTTTTAAAATTAAAAAAATAACTTAGTGTGTATAACTTATTTGGCTTTTGTTGTAATACTTGTGTTTTTGAGAAAAAGAAAAAATATGTAGCTGGATGGATAAGGAAATGTGGATGAACTTCAAGTGGAAACACACTCAAAATATATTATCTGAAATTTGTTTAAATAAAAAATTAACATTGTGTAATTTGTGTAAATAAAAAATTGACAGGTAATGACTGTGTCCCAATCATTCCAGTAAATGAGTAAGGAAAGAGTGACTTGAATGTCAATAAATCAAAAAATAATATATAACTGGTACAGTACCCATCCATCCTCCTTGTTCACAACAAAGCCATTCTGTTCCCATGGCACCACTGGGAGTTTATATTTGAATTCTTCATAGTTGGAAGAGGTTTTATGATTCAGAATGTAGATAAAATATTAGCTTCTATTTACTAACATTCAATAGTCTAGTAACACCCTTTCTCACTCCACAGCTGAGACAATGAAAAATGTCTTCCAACATTAGCAAATCTCATGTGGGCAAAATTGTCCCCAAATGAAAATAACCATCACATTGAACTCTCTCTAATGCCTCACCAATAACTACTTCTGGCCTCCTAACCTTGAGTCCAATAGGATGCCTAGCCCATTCTTCCTAAGAGTATGCTCATAAGAAAAGTTTCGTTTGATGAATAGAGTGGAGCTTACTATATTTATTTACACCCTAGGCTCCTTAATCATTAAACACCATATGCATATGGCCATTTTATCTTGTCTAGAAGGAAAAACTGTTAGGGTCAAGTCATCAAGTTGTAGCCAATGCACAAACCTATCATGTGTTTTTCTTTCAGATTGCAAAGGGCTGATATCATTTTACATAGCTTACAGTGAACTGTAATTGACCATTCTAGCTACAGAGGGTGAGGCTTTTGAGAAGAATAGCTCAGCACATATTGGGAAAATTATATTTTGAAAAATAAATAAAACCTCTCATTACTATAACCCTTTTCATTTTATGATTGTGAGTAGGCACCTTCTGACTATCCAAGGAAACATCCTTCACCTTTCCTTGCCATTAATTTCTTGTAACTGCTGTCAACACTTTCCAGTAACATATGATAAGAATAAGAGCAAAACCTGTTTGAAAGTTATTGATAGGATGGGTTAAGATTACTGTTGCAGAACATTAGACTGTATCATTTTTCAATAAAAAATGTGGAAAACCCCTATTTAATATTAGGGAATACAAAGGGCAACTGGAATGTATTTGCTATTCACTAAGTAGTTCCAGTGAATTAATTCCTGCATCATTGGTTAATCATATCCTTGAATTTATGTGTGTAGCCTGTGAAACATTTAAATAATCATGCACAACACATTGTTAACTGACACGGAAAAATAAAATAAGAAAACAGCTTAGATTTATATTGACGTCATACTTAAATGCACTCAACTCAGAATTTATTATAATGTGCTTTAATTGCTATTTGAATTATTAGATATGAGCTGCTTTAACTAACATACTTTATGGAAGAGAAAAATGCTAAATAGTATCAAGTAAGAGAATAGGAACAAGGAAGGTCAATACATATTCTCAGATTATGGGGAGTCAAAGAGAAGAAAAAATACTGCAATATCTGCTATTCCGAGCAACAAGAAAGAAAGGAAGAAAGGGAGGGAGAGAAACAAAGAAAAAGTCTATCAGTCTGTAACCCTGTTATGCTCATCTGCTTCCTTTAATGGATTTCAGTGACTATTGTAGCAACAGTTCCCTTGCCGCCTTGCATGCACAAGCAGTTACTTCTGCTTTGAACTATTTGCTTCTCAAGTAACTACATGGTACATTTCACTTCGTCTCCGAGTCTGGGCAATTCCAGGTGGTGTGGAGTGATTAATGATGCAGCTTAGGACCTCATCCTTGGGCGACATCCCTGGGAAGCAGGGATTTAGCAAGGCATAAAGGCAGAAGATGGCTGGGCACTGAGCCGCTTTCTCCATAGCCATGGTCTTTGCAGTACAGTTGTTCCAGCTGCCAGAGGCTTTCTGGTTGCCATGGCAACCCTTGGGCTCTGTTAAGAACTCAAAGCCGAGCCTCTGAAGTTAGGAACCAAACACAGGAGCTCCACAAATGCAAATGAATACACTTGACAAGGGAATCACAACAAGATAACCCGTGTCGTATGCCACAACGCCTTTGATTGAAGAAACCAGTACAATCAGTTTTTGTGGATTTTGTGTTTGTAATATGAGAGAGTACTTGCCTGATATTCTTCATTATTGTCAGAGATGGGAGATGTACATTGCTAATCGGCATACTAGAGCGCAGGCAGTAGGAGGGGGTGGGGCCTGAAACATGTTTAAGGGGAATGCACCCCTTAAGTGCATTAATTGTGCATTAAGTGTTCCCCTATTCTCTCGAGTTTTACATTCTCCATCTCTAGAAAGCTCATTTGTGCAAGGCATTGTGTCAGGTCATACATCTGCAAAGGGAAACAAGACGCTGCCCAGGAATCAAAATTAAGTAACGATAATTAATTAAAAGTAACAGGATTCTCCCGGGCCCGAAGGAAGTCTATGAGGCTCTGTCCACAAAGAGACAGTTCCTTGGGCTCTCTTTTGAAGACAAATTTAAATAAATAAATAAATAAATAATTCGTAGCTCAGGATGGGGAAAAGGTGGTGACCAGATAAACCCTATACACAGAACAGCGGGGAGAGGCAGCGCTTCCCTTGGGATCCCGACTGTCAAGGCACGCCAATGTTTCTCGAGGGCTGGGAGGGAGAGGAGGTTTACTTTTTTTTATTTAAAAAAAAAAATACAAGAAACAAAGAAATAAAAGAAAAGAGAAAGAAAGAAAAACAAAAAACAAAAAAACGGAACCCTTTCCCCCACTGGGCTTGATTTCTAGTATGTGAAACCCCGCCTTTCTGGAGCACGGATTGGTCCAACTCTTTTTGACATAATTTATGCCCGCGTTCTCCCTGTCTGATTGGCTCCCCAGTTCATTTCTGCTGGGAGTCGCATCCTACCTGGTTCGGAGGTGTACTGTCTTTCTACACTCTCTTGTATTCACCGGGCTGCTGATTAGGTGTGAGGCAAACTCTGGGCTTGAGCACTGAGCTAGTAAAGGAGGGACCATAAAAACGACCTGATGGGTTCTAAGAAAGCCTTCCTCTTCTCTCCTCTCCTGTGGAGTCAAACTAGAGGAGTGAGGTTAATGTTCCTGTTACTAACCTTGCATTTGGGAAACTGGTGAGTAAATTCAAGGACTTAAAACTGTCTCCTTTAAGTTCTTTTTAAAAAATTATTCTAAGATATTTGCGTTTCTCCTGGAACATGTGCAATGTTTGCCATCGTTGTATTATCTGATTTTGTTTACTTGGAGACAACATGAAATGAGCCTTTTTCTGAGGCATGGATGTTAGTTCACTTGTTTTTGAGTTCTAGGGGTGAACAAACTAATAGAGGTTCCATTTCTACAAAGGGAACCGGGAGTAGAAATGACTTTCCCACCACATTTGCAATTGTATGCTATTGATTAACTTTCTAAGCGATTCTGCTGTTTCAGAAACTTCCTGTTACATGGTATGATAAATATGCTACTTATGTATAAGCCAATATTGTGAGTTGTTTTCCCCCATTCATTTTGGGATGACTTTCTTGATTGAGGCAACCTTTTATATGCTATATTTGACCACATATTTATAAGAATGTGTAATATGTATATATATATATATATATATTCAGAAATAATTCTGTTTGTTTTATTAGAATCAACTTGAAACATCTTCATTGTAATTGGTTGCCAAATCTAATAAATTAAAAATCATACTATGAATGCCCTAGATGCATTTTTTGTATAATACTACCATGCTGAAATCGCCAGTCTGACAGGTACAAGTCTGGACTGTAAAACATTTCAAAAACTTTAAAGTCATGCAGACAATGAAAGAAAATGCTTATAGTTGGATTTGTGGAGAAGACAGAATGGAAGATATTATGTTTTGTTAAGATATAGAAAAAGTTTTTCTATACATTATTCTTGCATTTCATCACTTGTTTAATGTACATTTGCACTCAAAGTTATGTTGTTTTATGCATTAGTGCTGTTTAGAACTCCAGTAAAGTGAAATTACTCTAAAAATAATTTGTATATAGATTTTTCATTTCATTTCATTACCAGTAGATAGAACATCTGTGTGTCCTCAGTATGTAGACATTGAATAAGAACATAATTAATATGGCCTTTCTGGATCCAAAATTTAGTAACTGGTATGTTTATGTTTTATTTGGGTATTACAGTTTTATCTTTTTGCCTTAGAATTTTAAGTGTTCTCTATTCACAGACAATGTAATGAATGATTCCATCTATATAACACTCGGTACTGGCTTATGCCCTTGAGTATATCACATTTTATAGAAGATATTTAAGTAGAATAGGTACTTTTATACCACTGCAAAAGTAAACTCAGATTGGCCCTGTGGTTTTCTGAAGTAACAACCTGCATGCTCTTTTTGTCTTGATAGCTGCTCATTTGTATTTCAATCGTGCAGGGATACTATCTCACAAAGAGCGTATTGTCTATCCAAACACATGTTTCATTTGGAGTAGATTTACATTACATCCATTGTAGCTGGCTCCCAAACTCTCATCAAGCTGGTCAGAGGTAAAGAGCTCAGTGGTGCAGTGGGCAGGGTACTTACTAGATGCATGCTCTTACCTGCCACAGCTCACTCGACACAGTATTTTCATCTGCAAAATATATTATAGCAGTAGACCATTTCTGACTGCTTCAACTGTTCATCTTCAATACATCTGAGATTTGAAATGTAATATGCAATGATTTAAGGGTCTCTTCTTCACAGGTCTGAGTAGTACTAAAGAGGAAAATTCTAATGTGACTACCATTTTCTTTTTTCTTTTTTTTTTTACTGTATCTATGAGAGAGTAAAAATAAGTTACAAGAATCTAATTTATAAATAATTTATTTTACCTTTATTATATAGACTTGGTTATTTTGTGAGATGAACAAATACATATTGAAACAGATCAAAATATTGCTACTATACTATGGTCTGAGTGCTTTGGTATGAGCCTTATGATTTCATTTTATAAAGTGGACAGATTTGTGAAGAATTTTATATTCTTTCAATATAGACTTGGAGAAAATTGGCATCAATACTTATAAACTATTTATGACCATAAATATTTCTCCCCTATTTTGTGTTCATTTGGGGTTTCTCTTCACAGCCAATCACAGACAGTTCTGTCTGAAGGAATTTCAGTATGATACCAGTTTCTAAAATACACGTTCAATGTCATGTATTTGGAGATTTCCTAAGTTGGATTCTATTACTTTTAATATCAAATCAATAGGGAGGTCTTGTTTCCTCATTAGTTTCCATAAAGAGCAAAGGGAGACAGTGTATTGACTTTCCTCTTTGCTGAACTATGAAAACAGGTCCTCCTGCTGTATCTAAAAGCTCTGGTGATGGATCCCATGCTTCCTTCTCCAGGGGTATCTGTGGCATCCTGACAACTTGGTTTATGTTTCATAATCTTGATTTCACTTTTTGTAATCTTAAAATAAGTGTAAATATAATCAAGTTTAAATAAAAAGAGTTGGAAAAGCATCTTTAGATTTTAGCTGTTCAAAAAGTAACCCATAGTAACATTTGTCCGATTAGAAAGCCAAAGAAATATATAATATTTATAAACTTTCCATGGAATAAAATACCATTCAGTTTTCTACATTACACTATTACAATTCACAATCTTCTAAAATGTATTATTTTAGGTTATTTCAAAAATAAGTTCATAGGTATTGTAGTTAATAAATAATTTTTCCTATGTTTCTAGCTTTTAAGCTTATTTTTTTAGTACAATGTTAGTGATAACCATGTAACTGTTACATGCTTACATATTCAAATGACCCAGAGATAAACTGGTTTAGAGATGAGAAGATTATAATTGATGAAAGTTCACAACAGAGAAACTTTTTGATTATGCAAACACAAAATTCCAGTAAGTTGCTTTTAATTCTATAGTTTGAAAGAGTTGTTGGCTAAGCAATAAAGAAAGTGATTCATATTGCTTTCAAGTTTCACAGATATTTTGTATCTTATACATGTGATTAAATTTTCTTAGGATTGTAAGAATGGAGGCAGATTACCAAGGAGATGGAGGCAAAGTAGGATAGAAAACTGAATAAAGGCTGTTGAGGTCTTGGGGGAATGAAGGTCACATGTGGCAGTGACTTCCCAGATGATAGGGAATGATTCAGAGCAAGTTAAATACAAGATTTCAGGTGAATAACTTTACACGGGAGGGATCAAGTGAGATACCTTTATCATCAAATTTCAGTTTTACTTTCAACTGTCACTTCTTCATGAGTGATTTTAGACAAATTTTCAGGGCACAGAGAACTCCTTTTCCAATATTATTTCAACAACATTCAATATATTTGGAAGGAGGACCTACCACATTATAATTTTAGACAATGGAAAAAGTAAGAAATATCCTATAGACTCAACATAATTCTAATAATAGTTATCCTTGTTAAAGTGGTTTAAAATACACTTAAACATTGAATCATTAGATACTTTTATGTATCAATTAAGTTTTGATGGGATCATCTATTACTTATTCAAACAAATTTATTGAATACCAATTGGGTATAAACACAATACTGCAGGTTTACTCTAGCAAATAAATAACTTTACCTAAATGGAGCATATCCCTCTGCTTGGTTCTTTATGTGGTATATTAAAGAAAAAAATTATTTCTTATAGTTCTTCTTCCAAGGGTGAGAACTTGCAAAATTTCTCCCACCCATGTTGGGATGTCAAATGGTATTTTAGTATTTAAGTTTTATTTGGGCAACTCTATTGTTGTGATTTCATGGTTGTTGCTTCCCAGTCATGTCTAAAAAGCACTGTCTAGTAGGTGTACTGATCCTTTGGCTGTTACAATCTTCCCACCTCCTCTTCTTCATTTTTTCCTTAGCCTTAAGTGTAAGGATTGCATTGTAGATGTGTCAATTGAGGATGGGTATTCCAAGGTCTGTGCATTTTGGCCAGTGTTGATCTCTGCAATTATCTCCATTTTTTTTGGAGAAAGAAGCTTTTGATGAGATGTTACAGCTACTTTCATCTCTTAGTATAAGAACAAGTATTGAGAATATATTTACCAATCATATTGGTTTAGTGAAAAGGTGACAGGAGGGTTTCCTTTAGGGTGTATGATGTTTTTAGTCATGGGGAGTTGGCTAGGCTGCAGAATCAGTCCTTAATATCCTCCTATGGAATAGGCCTTAAATCTGATTAGACAGCTGTTGGTTACCCTCCCATTAAATATTTCATTATTCACAAGTGGTGTTTTTTTTTCATTTCTTGGTAAATGCTGTGGTTAACTGGCTTTATGATAGGTAGGAATAGCAAATGCTATTCTCTCTTGGCAGGTTACACAGCATTTTCTTATAACATAGAAGCTAGCTCTGAAAGAGGAGGCTTTCCCAGATTTGTTGGTCCAAATCCTGTGACAGAACTGTGTGTTGTCTTGAGCAATATGGTCTTATCTCTGAATTTTGAGAGGCAGTCAAGTGTAATGGTAATAAATAACCTATATTGTTATTTGATCCACATGACAAACAACTCAACAGGCTGTTTCTCTTGAGTAGTACTGGGGCTTTTGTTAGATAGTTCTTGGCTACTGGGATGAGCATTATAATCACATATTGAATGGCATTATACTCTATAAAGTTATTTTACTAGGTCTAGGTTACCTCACTCAGGATGAGTTTTCTTGTGCCATCCATTTGCATGCAAATTTCATGATAATAACACACACACACACACACACACACACACACACACACACACACACACAACTGAGTAATACTCCATTGTGTAAATGTACCACATATTATCCATTCTTACTTTGAGGGACATCTAGGCTGTTTCCAGGTATTGGTGATTATGAATAAAGATGCTATGAACATAGATTAGCAAGTATTTTTGTGGTAGCATGAAGCATTCTTTGGGTATATGCTCAAAAGTGGTATAACTAGATATCGAGGTAGAAGAATTCCTAATCTTCTAAGAAAACTGACATATTGATTTGTAAATTAACAGTACAAGTATGCAATCCCACCAAAA
This sequence comes from Cricetiscus sungorus, assembly GCA_030556225.1. NCBI lineage: Eukaryota > Metazoa > Chordata > Mammalia > Rodentia > Cricetidae > Cricetiscus > Cricetiscus sungorus. The sequence continues at coordinate 27,722,585 of JANBXA010000734.1, forward strand.
ATGCAGAAGTGTTTCCCTGGCTCCACAGCCCCACCAGAATGAGCTGGTTTTTTTGTACGTTTGATATTAGCCGTCTTACAGGTGTAAGACATAGTTGTTGTAATTTGTATTCCTCTGATGGCTAAGGATATTGAACATTTCTTTGAATGTTTCTCTGTCATTTAAGATTCCTCTATTGAGAACTCTATGTTTACATTTGTACTCCACTTTTAAATTAGCCTATTTGGTTTGTGGTTGTCTAGTTTCTTGAGTTCTTTTATAGTTTGGATATTAGTCTCTTTGTCATATGTGGTGTTATGAAATATTTTTTCCCTTCTGTAGGACATCATTTTGTCCCATTGATGGTGTTCTTTGCCCTATAGAAGCTTTTCAGTTTCATGAGGTCTCATTTATTAATTGTTGATCTTAGTGCCATGTTATAGCTGTACTATTCAGGCAGTAAAATCAGAGAAAGCAAAAACTGGAAAGAGCTACCTGTTAGCTTATCTAATCTGAATGCTCAGCCACTCCACTCTATATAAGAACAACACAAAATGGGTTCAATAGGACATGGATATATCTAGTATGATTTATGACCTCTCTAGCCATATACATATGATGAAAATCAAATGTGAAAGGAAACAAAACTCTGGACACTGCTATTTGCCTCATTTACAAAGGAAAATAAAGGCACAGATACTTTTAGACTATATTAAGGGTTTCTTACTTTTAAGTGCTGGATTCAAGATAGAAATTCACATGTTCTCTGACCAGAACCTTTATTTGTAAGAGCAAATCTTTCATATCACAAATGCATTGTAAGTATGGTTCTCGATGGATGGGAACTGGGGAAGGAAGGAAGAAATAATGAAAATACTGTGTAGTGGAGAAGAGGGGAGAAAGGGGGAGAAACAGGAAAGGAAGAAAAAGGAGCGGAATCCTATGGCTGTGTAATCGTGGGTTCATTGATGCAAGCACAATAAGTACAAAATCTGGTATGTACCTGTCACAGAGTTCACAAGATTTACTGTTTAGGACAAACACTTGGCAACCTTGTGTACTTGATCATTAAATTTTTATCACAAGGAAAATAATCAAAAGCAACAACTTAACAGTTTAGGTACAATTTACTTTAAGAAATGGCTACTTATTTTTCAGGGTTTTATAGAAAATAATGGTAATATGTAGGGGTAGGCCACACACTACAACCAATAATGAAAGTCACAGGAAGCCAGTTTCTCTACAACGAGATGCCTCATCACCAGATCTATTCAAGCAGAAGCTTGTTAGTGTGTTCATGCACTCAGTAGGAGGCTGATGAGATTTATGGGTTTTATCTATTTTTAAGCAGTATCTAATTTTCTCAGTACTAAAATAGTTTGGCCAATTGAATTCTAATGCTTTAACAAATAGCCTTAGCTATTAATCCATTCAATGAATATTTCTTACTCATTATTCATCCAACAACTATTTATACAGTGCTCACCATGGGTTAACCAGCGTTTTGGAACTTGGTGGTAAAGAGGAAAGCAAGAAAACCTTTGGCCCCTTGTGTTTGTAAGGAATAAGAAAGAGACATAGATATGACACATATGCTAGTGACACAGGGCAGAGATATGATGCCTTATTACTATTCATCCAGAGTTCTGTTGCTCTGTGTTTTGGTGGTTTGTTAATAGAAACAAGTAAATATGATACAATCTGTAAGCTGTGCACCACATGCTCAGTAAGGTGCATTGCTAATAGTGAATACTATGCCACCAATGTAAGTCCAAGCTAAGACCAAATGCTACGAGTTGTGTTAAACCAGAATGCAGGCCAGAGAATGAGAGCTTGTGTGTGTGCGTGTGTGCGTGTGTGTGTGTGTGTGTGTGTGTGTGTGGGGTTATATTTGAAGTTTTAGGAAACTTAATTTTGATCATATCATATAGCATTAAGTAGGAGAAGCATTTTTGTAATGGTTCCTTAATTTCCTATCACAGTGAAGTTCTGATTTGCAGGAATCATTTTCTTCCAGAAACAATGTAGCACATGATTTGACATTTTTCTTTATGTTTTGACAGCTGGATAGCAATGTTAAGAGAGTGTATTTAGCCACAGAGACATGAAAATATGTAGAAATTCTAGACTGTAACTTGTAGCTGCATGGATATGTTAGAAAATCAGTGCTAACAGGACAGTGTCAGCATATGCCTTTAATCCTAGTACTCGGGAGGCAGAGGCAGGAGGAGCTCTATGACTTTAAGACCAGCCTGGTCTACAAAGTGAATTCCAGGCCAGGCTCCAAAACTACATAGATTAAACCCTGTCTCAAACACCCCCCCCCAAAAAAAAAAACAAAATCAATGCTTAAAATATCATAGGTTAATATTTACATTTTACTATTCATGTTTCTGAAATTGTTTTGTACATGTTAGAATGAAGGGTTCTGGCCACCAGTTCATAACTGTGTGTACTTCTGAGTTGATCTCATGTTTGTGCGATACATGAATGTTAACATGCTGGGATGTATCTGCACCTTAGTCATCCTATATGCTTGTATTCAGCAGAGCAAACACTCATCTAATACATGTAATTCAGTGTCTTCCACAAGGAGTACATTTTCCATAAAGAAGCCAACATCACTAGATTGAATCTGATCTCACTGAGACAACTGCACTCTACTGTTTGTTTTCTGAGCAAGTGATTTATGAACAAATGCTTATTTCCAGTATTTGTTTAGTAGCATTCCTTGTTAACAGCCTCAGATTGTCATAATTAGCATAGATGAGAAAGAATGATTGCTTGTTATTATTACATGCATTTGTATCCCTTGCTTTCTGAAGGGAGTGTTTCAAGAGGAACTTATGTTAATGAATATTGTACTTTTATTTTAGATTCCCACACAAGAAATTGGTATGGGCCTCTTATTTGGATGTACTTACTCATTCTCAATTCTTTCACTTTTGAGATAATTTAAAGTGTTCTATAATTGAATAAGAACCAACATGATTCCTTTACATAATTCTTGCAGACATAAAGCATTTATCTGTTGCATAAAGGCATCAAAGATTTAAAACACGTGAATGTCTTGAAGGATTGTGTCACATATAAATCTAATTTATGTCCTGTCAGGCTCTGTGAATATAAATTGAAATGGCAATTTGGCTGTTCATTTTAATATAATCTATACACAGTGGCCACTTAAAAAATTCTATACTTAAAGTTAAGCTAGCTTCCTTTCCCTAAATAATAATAATAATAATAATAATAATAATGATAATGATAATAATAGGAATAATAGGAAGTGATTACAAAAGACATTTATAATATTTAGTTACTCACCATACTCCTGAAGACTTTTCATAAGACACAGAGTTTCTTGTTTTCTAAAGTCAGTTTTAAGGGCTTAGGCCAGAAGTTAGGCAGGTAGAAAGGGTTCAGAAGAGGAAAGTTCAATTCCTAGATTTCATATTGGGTGGCTGCCAACTGCAATTCCATCTCCATTCCAGTGCATCCTTTACTCTATTTCGTCCTCCAGAAGCACCAGTGTTTGTGTTACCTTACCTCCACATATAGAATGTTAAAAATAATCTTTCATTTGAAGAATAGAATTAACCTAGAATATAAATAAAACACAGGCAAATAGTTGGTAAATTAGATGTTTTATTATCAATATTTGTTAAAATAGTATGGATCAATAAAGACTATACAGAATTCAATATCTAAAATATTAGGAAAAGTATTCTTATAATTTTCTCCTTTTTAACTTAACCCTAAATATATGCCTCTAGCTATGATTTTTTTATTATTTTATTTTTATTTTACATATTAATCCCTGCACCCTCTCCTTCCTTCCCTCCCTCGCTCTTTTCATCTGTCTCACCCTTTCATGCCCCACGACAGCCCACCCCTCCCATTACACCCCACACTACACATGTAGGGTGATGCCTTCCAGAAGGAGTAATCTAAATCTATCAAGTCATTTGGGGTAGGGACTAGGCCTTCTCTCCTATGTCTAGGATAAGGGAGTATCCCTCCATGGGGGATGTGTCCCCAAAGTCCTTTTGTCCACAAGGGAAACATCCTGCTTACACTGTCCGAGGTCCCTTAGACTGCTCAGGCCTTCTAGCTGAGACCCATGTTCAGGGGGTCTAAGTCAGTCTCTTGCTGGATTCCCATTCCCAGCTATCAGTCTGGGAGCCCATTAGCTCCTCCTTGTTCAGGTCATCTGTCTCTATGTGTTTTGTAGCCTGGTCTTGTCCTAACTCTCTGCATCTGGATTTCATTTCCCCTCAGTGTTTAGTTGTAGTTTCCATCAGCTAGTAGATGAGGCTCTATGATGGTGGATAAGTTAGTCATTGATCTCACTATCAGGGAAGGGCATTTATGGTAGCCTTTCCGCTGTTGCTCAAATTGTTATTTGGGGTCAGTCTTGTGAGTCTCTGGACATTTCTTTAGGTTCAGTTTTTTCTTCAAACCTATAATGGCTCCCTCTCTTATGGTTTCTCTCCCCTGCTCCTCTCTGTCTCTCTGTCTCTGTGTCTCTGTGTCTCTGTCTCTGTCTCTGTCTCTGTCTCTCTCTCTCTCTCTCTCTCCCTCCTCTCATCTATTCCTATCTATTCCTCTCCTGACTCAATATTCCTAGTTCCAGTGTTTTCCTCTCCTCCCCTTCTCTGATTCCTAGTCCCTTCTCTACTCACTGCCCCCCCACCACTCCCCATATGCTCAGGGTATCTTGTCCCTTTCCTCTCCTGTGAGAGACCTTATATAAATCTCTTAGAATCCTCCTTGTATCCTATTTCTCTGGTGGTGTGAATTATAGGCTGGTGATCCTTTGCTTTATATATCAAATCAATATATGAGAGAGTATATACCATATTTCTCTTTTTTTGACTGGATTACTGTATTCAGGATGGTTTATTCAAGTTCCACCCACTTGCTTGCGAATTTCAAGATTCTATTATTTTTTTCTGCAGAATAGTATTCCATTGTGTAAATGTGCCACATCTTCTCTATCCATTCTTCAGTTGAGGGGCATCTAAGTTGCTTGCAGGTTCTTGCTATTACAAATAATGCTGCTATGAACATAGTTGAGCATATGTCTTTGATGCGTGGATGTGGATCATTTGGATACATGCCTAAGAGGGAGATTGCTGGGTCCTGTAGTAGACTGATTCCCATTTTCCTGAGGAACCGCCATACTGATCTCTAAAATGGCTGTACAAGTTTGCACTCCCACCATCAGAGGAGGAGATTTCCTCTTACTGCAAATCCTCTCCAGCATAAGTTGCCATTGGTGTTTCTAATTTTAGTCATTGTGCAGGAGTAAGATGGTATCTCAAAGTTGTGTGATTTGCATTTCCCTGATAACTAAGGGTGTTCAACATTTCTTAAGTGTCTTTCAGCCTTTTTGATTTCCTCTATTGAGAGATTTATACTCAGCTCTGTATCCTATTTTTTTTTAATAGGGTTACTTGGTGTTTTTGTGACTAGTTTCTTGAGTTCATTGTATATTTTGAAGATCAGCCCTCTGTCAGATGTAGAATTGGTGAAGATCTTTTCCAAGTCTGTGGAGTGCTGTTTCCTATGCCTTACAGAAGCTTCTCAGTTCGAGGAGGTCCCATTTATTAATTGTCGATCTCAGTGTCAGTGCGACTGGAGTTATGTTCAGGAATCAGTCTCCTGTACCAATTTGTTTAAAGGTACCTCCCACTTTCTCTTCTAAGAGGTTCAGTGTGGCTGGATTTGTGATGAGGTCTTTGATCCATTTGGACTTGAGTTTTTTGCATGGAGATAGACATGGGTCTATCTGCAGTCCTCTACACACTATCCAGTTCTGCCAGCAGCATTTGTTGAAGAAGCTTTCCTCCTCCCATTGTATACTTTTAGCTGTTTTGTCAAAAATAAGATGTTCGGAGGTGTGTAGTTAATATCAGGATTTTTGATTCGATTCCATTGGTCTACTTGTTTTTGTGCCAATACCAGGCTGTTTTCAGGACTATAACTCTGTAGTAGATCTTAAAGTCAGGAATGATAATGCCTCCTGAAGTTCTTTTAATGTATAGGGTTGATTTGGCTATCCTGGGTGTTTTGTTTTTCTATATAAAGTGGATAATTATTCTGTCAAGGTCAGAGAAGAATTGTGCTGAGATTTTAATGGGGATTGCATTGAATCTGTAGATTGCTTTTGGCAAGATTGCCATTTTTATTAGGTTTAGCCTATGTATCCAAGAGCAAGGGAGATATTTCCATTTTTTGGCATCTTCTTTAATTTCTTTCTTTAAAGACACACAGTTCTTGCTATATAGGTCTTTTACTTGTTTGGTAAGTATTACCCCAAGTTACTTTATGTTGTTCGTGGCTATTGTAAATGGTGATGTTTCTGTGATTTCTGTTTCAGCCCCTTTGTCGTCTGAATAAAGTAGGGCTACTTATTTGAGTTTATATTGTATCCTGCTAGTTTGCTCAAGGTGTTTATCAGCTGTAGGAGTTCCCTGGTTGAGTTTTGTGTATCGCTTATGTAAATGATCATATGATCTGCAAATAGTGAATGTTTGACTTCTTCCTTTCCAATTTGTATCACTTGTATCTCCTTTTGTTGTCTTATTGCTTTAGCTAGAACTTCAAGTACAATATTGAACAGATGTAGAGAAAGCGGGCAGCCTTGTCTTGTTCCTGATTTTTTGAGGAATAGCCATAAGCTTCTCTCTATTCAGTTTGATGTTGGCTGTTGGTTTACTGTGTATTGCTTTTATTATGTTTAGGTATGTTCCTGTTGTCCCTGATCTCTCCAAGACCTTAATCACGAAAGGGTGTTGAATTTTGTCAAAGGTTTTTTCAACATCTAGTGAGATTATCATGTGGTTTTTCTTTTTCAGTTTGTTTATATGGTGGATCACATTGATAGATTTTAGTATGTTAAACCATCCCTGCAACACAGGGATGAAGCCTACTTGGTCATGGTGGATGATTTCTCTGATGTATTCTTGGATTCAGTTTACCAGCATTTCATTGAGTATTTTTATATCTATGTTCATCAGGGATATTGGTCTGTAGTGTTCTTTCTTAGTTGTGTCTTTAGGTACCAAGTTGTGTGGCTTGGGTACCAAGGTGATTGCGGCCTCATAAAAACAGTTTGGTAATGAGCCTTCTGTTTCTATTGTTGGAACATTTTGAGGAGTATTGGTATTAGCTCTTCTTTTAATTTCTGATAGAATTCTGCACTGAAGCCATCTGGACCTGTGCTTTATTTGGTTGGAAGTCTTTTGCTGACAACTTCTATTTCATTAGGGGTTATAGGTCTATTTAAGTCATTTATCTGGTCTTGGTTTAATTTTGGTAAGTGATAGTTATCCAGAAATTTGTCCATTTCCTTTGAATTTAAACTTTTGTGAATTGCAGGTTTTCAAATTATGACCTGAAAATTGTGTGGATTTCCTCAGTTTCTGTGTTATGTCTCCCTTTTTGTTTCTGATTTTTTTTTAATTTGAATGTTCTCTCTGTGCTTTTTGCTTAGTTTGGATAAAGTTTTGTCTAACTTGTTGATTTTCTCAAAAAAAACAACTTTTTTTTCCATTGCTTTTTTTGTATTGTTCTCCTGGTTTCTACTTTATTGATTTCAGCTCTCAAATTCATTATTTCCTGGCATCTACTGCTCTGTGATGAGTTTGCTTCTTCTGGTTCTAAAGCCTTCATTTGTGCTGTCAATTCTCTAATGTGACTATCCTCTGTTTTCTTCATATGGTCACTTAGTACAATGAAATTCCCTCATTGCACTGCTTTCAAGGTGTACCATAAGTTCAGGTATGTTGTGTTCTCATTCTTAATTTCTTTCTTTATTTCTTCTTTGACCCAGGTATGGTGTAACTGCACAATGTTCAGTCTCCATGAGTTTGTAGGTTTTCTGCAATTTGTGGTGTTTAATTCCAACTTTAAAGCATGATGTCTGATAAGATACAGAAGACTATTCCAATGTTTTTGTATCTGTTGCAGTTTTTTTTTTTTAATGTCACCTTGTATGTGGTCAATTTTAGAGAAGGTTCCATGTGGAGCAGAGAAGAAGGTATATTCTTTTGTGTTTGGATTGAATGTTCTGTATATATCTGTTAAACCCAGTAGAGACAACTTTTGTGCATTCTATATAGCAGTGAGAGTGGGGTGTTGAAGTCTCCCACTATAAGTGTGTGAGGTTTTCTGTGAGCTTTGAGTTTTAGTAGCATTTCTACTAAAGGGTGTCTATGTATTTGGGGCATAGATGTTCAGAGTTGAGAATTTGCGCTGATGGATTTCTTCTGCGATGAATATGAAATAACCGTCTTCATATTTTTTGATTGACTTTGGTTTGAAGTGTAACTTGTTAGATATTAGGATAGCCACACCTGCTTGCTTCTTGGGTCCATTTGATGGAAGATCTTTTCCAAGCCCTTTACCCTGAGGTAATGTCTGTCTTTGAAGGTTAAATATTTTTTCTTGTATGCAGCAGAAGGATAGGTTCTGTCTTAGTAGCTATTCTGTTAGCCTGTTTCTTTTTATAAGTGTGTTAAGACCATTGATGTTGAGGGAAAGTAAGTACCATTGATTGTTAATACGCATTTGTTTTAGATTTGTTCTTGGCGGTAGTCTTGTGAATATATTTGCCCTGCTTTACCATTGGGCTGTGGGGAGGTGGGAATATCTATTGCCTATGTCTTTGTGAGTATAGTTAACTTCCTTGGGTTGGAGTTTTCCTTCCAGAACTTTCTGTAGGGCTGGATTTGTAGATATGTATTCTGAAAATCTGGCTTTGTCATTAAATATTTGGTTTCTCTGCCTATAGTAATTGAGAATTTTGCTGGGTAAAGCAGCCTGGGCTGGTGTCTGTGTATTCTTAGTATTTGTAGAATATCTATCCAGGACCTTCTGGCTTCAGAGTTTTCATGGTGAAGTCAGGTGTAATTTTTATAGGTCTGCCTTCATATGTTACCTGGCCCTATTCCTTTGCTGCTCTTAATATTCTTTCTTTATTCTGCATGTTAGGTGTTTTGATTGTTGTGTGCGTAGGGGTCTTTTTTCAGTGGGCCAGTCTATTTGGTGTTCAGTATGCTTCTTGTACTCTCATGGGCATGTCCTTCTTCAGATTGGGAAAGTTTTCTTTAATTATTCTGTTGAATATGTTTCTGCACCTTTTAGCTGGGCTTCTTTGCCTTTTTTTCTATGCCTGTTAAGGTTTGGCCTTTTCATGGTGTCCCACATTTCCTGTATATTTTGAGTCAAGGATTTGTTAGATTTAAGATTTTCTTTGGTCTATGAATCTATTTCCTCTAGTTTATCTTCAGCACCTGAGATCTTTCTTCTATCTCTTGTATTCCGTTGGTTATGCTTGTGTCTGTTGTTCCCGGTCATTTGCCCAGTTTTTCTATTTCCAGCATTCCTTCAGTTTGTGTTTTCTTTATTATCTCTATTTCAGTTTTCAAGCCTTAGACTGTTTCTTTCACCTGTTTAATTGTTTTTTCTTGGAATTTTGTACTTTCTTGAAGAGATTTGTTAATTTCTTCCAATATTTTGTTTGTTTATTCTTTCATTTTCTAAAGGGATTTTCTTATATCATCTTTGAAGGCCTCTATCATTTTTATGAACATATTTCTTAAATCGTTCTCTTCTGCTTCATCTGCTTTGTGGTGTTCAGTTCTAGTTTGTCTAGAGTCCCTAGATTCTGATGATGTCATGCTTGTCTTTCTGTTGTTAGGTGTTTTCTTTTTTTGCAGTCTTCCTATTGCTTCTTCCAGTTGGAGCAAGTGGGCTCTCTCTCTCTCTCTCTCTCTCTCTCTCTCTCTCTCTCTCTCTCTCTCTCTCTCTCTCTCTCTCTCTCTCTCTTTCTCTCTCTCTCTGTCTCAGTCTCTTTCTCTCTCTGTGTGGTACTCCCCTGGTGGGCTTAAGAGGGTCAAAAGCTGGATGTCTATAGCTCTGGGTGGTCCAAGCTCTCTAGGAGGTCTCTCCTCAGGCAGGGGCTGGCAATGGGAGTCAAATATCAGGCTCCAGCAGAGGCCCATAGAAGGGGGTCAAAGATCCAGCAGGCAGGGACTCTGAATGATCCTGGGAGGGGGGGGTAGGATAGGCGGATCTCTGGCCAGTGCCTGGATCTCTGGCAGAGGACTGGATGTAGGGGTAAGAGATCAGGCAGGCAGGAATTCACGGTGGTCCAGAGTGTATAGGTGCGTCTAGTGTGCCTAGAGAAGCTCCAGGAAAGTTCCCCGAAGGTGGTAGATTTGTTGGGTCCACCTTGTGTTCCAGTGTTCAACTAGAGCAGTAGGACAGTGGACAGGGTAGGGGTAGGGCAGGGTCTTTGTGGACGGGAGTGGATGGGTGTGTATCAGAGCACCAGGAGTGCTCATGACAGGCAGGACACAGGGCAGAGCAAGATTCTGAGCCAAAGCAGGACGTTCCCAGGGAAGGGGGGTGGGGTGGGGATTCAACCAAAACTGGTCCCAGACTCACCTCCTGCAGAGGTTCAGTCATGAGTGTCAAAGCTTCAGCAGGCAGGGACTCAAGATAGTGATAGGAGGATCTCTGGCTGGGACCCAGAATCTCTAATCATGATTTTAAAGAAAAAAAATCTACTTTGCTATAGTCCTTTCTCATTAGTGATAATATTTTTACTATTATAGCTTTCACATGATTAAATAAACTATGCTGCAAAAGTTTAGGATTTGCCAACTGGATTCCAAGAGTTAGGCTCATTGCTTAGCTGTAGGTGTCTGCTTTTGCTTCAATTAGCTACTGAATGAAGGATCTAGGATGGCATATAAGGTAGTCATCAATTTCATTATAATGGAAGGACATTTAAGGTAGCCTTTCCACTATTGCTTAGATTCTTAGTTGGGATCATCCTTGTAGTTCTCTGGATATTTTCGTAGTGCCAGATTTCACTAGACCTATAATGGCTCAAGGGGTATCTCATGGCCCCCAGACTGATACCTGGGAAACTAGCATAGGACCAACCCAAACCCCCTGAACTTGGGTGTTGGTTAAGAGGTCTGGGCAGTCTATGGGGCCTCTGTTAGTGGATCAGTATTTAACCCTAATATACAAATCAACTTTGGGAGGCCATTCCACACAGAGGGATACTCTCTCAGCCTAGACACACAGGGGAGGGCCTAGGCCCTGCTCCAAATGATGTAACAGACTTTGAAGATCCCCCGTCGAAGGCCTTACTCTCCCTGAGGAGCAGATAAAGGATGGGATTGGGGGCCAGCGGGGGCATAGGAGGAGGGGAGGGAGAGGAAACTGGGATTGACATGTAATACAATGTAGTTTATAATTTAAATAAAAATTAAGAAATAAATGAAAAGAAAAAGTTTAGGACTTGCTCAAAATCTTTTTGAAAGCAACAATGATCTGTGAAGCTCTCACTTCTATAGATGAAGCTGTGGGCAGTTGATAGATGCTAAGAGAGGGATAATGACTCTTTTTTGGGGGGCCTGTTCTGGTAGACTGCCCACACACCAGTGGACAGACACTTTTTTACATGTGCAAAAGTGCACTAAAGGATCTTAATAGTTTATTAAAAATAAAAACAGAGCATAAGAAGTGGACATGAGGCTGAGAAAGAGATAGGGTGGGCACTATGGGGATTAGAAGTGAGTTAGTATTTATGGTCATGATCAAAATACATTTAAGTGTGTGAGATTTTCAAATATTGTAAAGCAAGCCTAGATAAACAACAACAATTAAACATATAGAATGAAAAAATGACATATTTATAGATCAGTGCATTTACTATATTTGTTCTTAATGGTTTAGCATTTTATATTACAGATGAACTCTGATTTATTAAAATATTCTTTAACAGAATTTCAAATTTTTGAACATGATTTTTGTGTATAGATGTGCATATATAAATAATACACTTGACCTAATTTTAATAAGTTAATCAATATTTGCAAATTCACACAGAATTGGTCTTATATTAATGGATGTAAATGACACTAATCTAGCTTCTCACTGGTAATGGACCATTTAATATTTTGCCAATGTGGTGTTTAAAAGTCTTGTTGTATTTTAATGTATTATACATGAGTACTAGTAAATTATAACATAATTCCATATATTTACTTCCCTTTTACCATCTTTGAATTCTCATATTCCTATTGTGTTTTATGTCTCTTTCTTGTGTCTAGTGTTGTTTAAAGTGAATTTTGTCATGTGTCACTTCTAATTTTTCTCTCATTAGAACTTAACTTTTTCACTATTTTCTTTTCTATATGATTTTTAATAGTTGGCAGATTACTGCTTTTTGAAATTAACTATCTTTAAATTTTTTATAGCTATGATTTTTATTTACTATAATTGAGTTAATCACAATTTCAATACAATTTTCTAGATAGTCATTATTTTATTTCTAAACAAACTAGTCATTTTTTCCAAATTATCAAATTTCTATATTCTTGGATCTGATTCTGAGAAATTATTTTGCTTAGATTGACTTAATTGTGACTTTGTTGAGGTGAGAACTTTTTAATTTTATTTTTAATTTTTCTTTATTCTTTGAGGATATTGTTCATGCATAACATGGTGGTTTGGATAAGAACTATCCTCTTAGGCACCAGTATTTGTACTCTGCCCCCACTTGGTGGCACTGTTTAGGGAGCTTTAGGAGGTATGTCTTTGTTACAGCTAGTACATCACTGGGGAACCCTTTGAGATTAAAAGCCTTGAACTATGTATAGTTCAGTTTATCTGCTTCCTGATTGTGGGTTAGGTTTTGAGCTCTCTTCTTCCTGTTCATGTTTTCATGGCTGACATTTGCTGCAATGCTGTCAGCAGTGATAGACTCTCATCTTTGAGGAATGTAAGACAAAACGAACTCTTTCACAAAGTGTCTAGGTCATGGTGTTTTGTCATGGCAGGAGAAATGCAACAGTGTGTTTCATAAAGCCTACTCCCCATTCCTTTTGTTATATTTCCTTCCTCACTCTTCACTACTACTCATGTGTTCTGTGTTCTGTTTTTCTCTTTTCTCCACCATGTCCACACAGTGCTGACAGTAAGTATGTGCACAGCTGTAGGAACATCTACTTGAACATGAGTATTCCTTCTAGGAGATGAATCCTTAAAGGAAATGAACTCTTTTCTCCTAGCAGTCATTGCTGGCCAAATGATCCTGAGCTGAGAGTGAAACCTCTTGCCACATTCCTGAGAAATATTAAAACAAGTCTCCATTTCCTTCCTAAGAATGGCTACTTCATCAATCTGCTCACTGGGATATTTCTTGTGTTTGTGAATGAAGAAAGGAAAGCTAAAACCAATGTTATTTAAAAAAAATCATAAGGACATCTACTATAGAATATTTAAAAAATATATGCACACATACACAAAGAGTGTCAATGAGTTATCTTTGGATTGGATGATAATAATCTTACTATAAAGAAGAGGTTAACAGTCTAGTATCAGAATGTGTTACAATTTTTTTTTTGAAATTGTTGGCAAGTGAGATTCCATAGTTCTGCTTATATTACAGACCAGTGCCAATGTTCAGAAACTTCTGGTAATACCTTGTAACTGACAATACCATGTACTTGGTCCAGTGAGAAATCAAACTGAAAATCACCTGAAACAGTCACATATAGTGTCTGTCTTTCATAATGCCAGAAAGGTCAATGCATACTGTCAGAGTATAAAAATAATCATCAATTGTGATATTATACAATATGATTAGCATGGTAAGAAATGTTTATTGGTATAATAATGGCACAACAGTCATGAGATTAGATACCCTCCACTTTATAATTAGATTTAAAACTCAATCCACTGATGAAAAACATACCAAAAACTGTGGTTGGGTTGACAGATATATGGCTGCCCGGGTCATAGGACATATGGCAGAACAATCTGTTATTATTCTGCTATATGGTTATGTTATTAAGACAAACACTCATAGATAAATGCATTGCTCAATCTTCATGGAGAATATTTTTAGTGAGATGGTGATTAACATAGAGATTCTCAACTGGGCAAAATGCACACAATGTAAGAGTGCCGAATGTTCAGTAATAAATGGGATATCTGTGTCACACCTTATTTTAAAGGCTTAAGACACATAGTGCAAGAAAGTACATAAAGATTACAAATGCTGGAGTGGATGTGTTATCCATATATAATGAGGTATTTGCACTTAAGAGCTTTAATTGTCATGACAGCATGCACAGGATGAATTTTGACAAAACCCAGCATTGAAGGTGAGGTGGATTTGAAATCCTGCTCCTAGTCAGCAACTGATAGCTGCTAGAAGAGGGAGTCATCAGTTTTCTTACAGGATTTGGGCCCTGGTAGGTGGAGCATAATTCACTGGATGGACATACATCCAAAAAAATAGGAGCAGCACAAATTGAAGGGGTAAGAGGAATGGCACAGAGTTATATATGTAGAGAAAGAATTGAATCACTGTGGAATTGGGGGAGAGTACTAAATACGACCAAAATGCAAAATTCACTTTTCAAAATTCCCAAGATCCAATAATAATGAAAATAAAAAATAAAGATAGTACAGGTGGAGTCTGTGGAGGAAATACAAATTAATGTACTTAACAAATTTTGCTCAACTATTTATATGTAATGTTACCTTAGTTGTTATTTTGGAATTGATATTCAGGAAGAGAAAAAAGTAATATACATATTCATAGAATATATATATATATGTATGTATGTATGTATATATAGACATGCATCAAATGTTTTTTATGCCTCAAAGTTTGTTATAAAGCATCCAATTAATGATGTACAGATTTTAGAAAGATAACAGAGCTTTAAAATATGAAATAATAGCCTATGGAATTTGTAGGCCAGATTAAAATTACACAGAAGATGATCAAATATATCACAAATAATATAAATATCTGAAGCTCTATGTATGGTTAATATTTGTTTGAGGAGAAAGAAGTTTGATATAGACTAGATTGTGGAGTCTGGTGGAGTTGTTCCAAGTGCCCAAAAATCAGCACATTTGGATCCAGGACTAAAATAGAAATAATATATACATCACGTGTCCTGTGTTTTTATAGCATTTCACATTGTTGTATTGATCATTAAGTACAGGAATAGAATGGTTGAATATAAAGATTGAATATCTCTGAGAGTTTCTTCAAAATTTGGACTTGCTGTCTTAAAACTTGAAGTATGAATTTAGGTAAGCTCTTCAAACCTTTCAGAAACTTTCTTCTAGTTACTTATAAAAGCAGGCCATAAGGTAGACCTTACATATACAATTTTCTCAGCCATGGAGCAAGTAATAACTGAGAGCCTATTTTGTGTCATGTAGTACTAAACAAAATCTTGTTTAAATATTTCCAGTGGGTGATGGAATAAGAAACATTTGTAATACCATTTTTGACAAATATTTACATGTTCAATGAATGATCAGAATGTGCTAGGAAACCCATTCTTTTCTTACCATTATGCTTTTGGAATCATGTCTTTTTGACTTCTTTCCTACCAGTAAGTATTAAAAAGGATCACATATCCCTTTCTTCCTCTAATTTTGTTTGTCAATGTGTTTTGAACTATGTAAGTATTCTTATCCTAAAACAAAACTGCATTCAAGGAAATAACAAGCCAAGTATGTGTACATGATCTCTATGTAACAATTACTATGCTCTTTCCAACTATTCTCCATAATACTTATGCATTCAGGCAGCAAAGTTTGGCAGCTATGGAGCTCTTCATAGTACAACACCTATCCTGCTTCAGGAAAAATGGCTGTCTGTGTTGTGGCAGTTATCCTTTGCTGTTCTATCAGCTTCATTGAATTAACATTCATTTAATTTAATTTTGTTTTATGCAAGTTATTTTCAGAATGGACCCATATCTGCTGCCAGTACATCTGTTTCAGTCTTTATAGAGAGTTTACCTCTGACTATAGACAAGATTATCTTCTAGATCTCTAGATGTGTACAGTTCCTTTGCTCATTTTACAGTTTGGTTTTAGAAGTCTCTTTGCTAGTCAAGAGTGGTGTTTGGGAAACTAATTCCCACTTTATGACTTCTTATTGGCTGAGACACACAGAGTACCATACAACTGTACCCTTTGAAATGCAGTATGCTTCCAGTTTCTAAAGATTTTCAGATATATAAGAACACTTTGAATCAAAAGTTTTTAATGACTTGTTTAACCTTCCCAATTTCATTAACAAATTAATAATAATACAGGCTCTAAACATTCTATCTTCTATATGTTTCCCTCTGATATTGTATTCACCCTTATAAACTCATCATTCAGAAAGATGTCAAGCCCATAATAATTACCCAGAAGTTATTGGAAACACTATATTAGCATTTGTTAAAGTAGCATTGAAACTGCAGATAGACTATAATTCACAGGTTAGTTGTCTGACAAATTCATCCAAATAAATAGGTGCTATATATTCAGCATTATTCCCATTTTACTCATGTTATTATAAGTAACCTATTTTGCTAACATTCAAGGAAATTATGTAGTGTTCATAGTCATCATATTTACAAAAGGAATTACGTAATTATATATGTCAATATAATATGTATGTGTCAGTTATTGATAAATGTGTATATAGTAAAATGCAACAGCATATCATTATTCAATTTACTATAACATTCCAGTATGATGGATGGGTTTATAGACTGATACAACTCTGTCTGTCATGTTTGAAATCTGGTCCTCACGCTTGTGTAACAAACATTTTACCTACACATTCATCTCCAGCTCTGCAAGGTGATAATCTAATGCCTACAGATCCATTAGAGAAATAAACTTTGTCTTATATTTAATTATCATTTAAATTAAATTAAGAAGTCTAAACTTGAATTTATTTACTGAATGTTTTATAAAAATAATAAAATATGTAAAATCTGCATTTTGATACTCAACATTTCTTGAAAGGTCATTTAATCACTATTCCTTTCTCAGCTCTGTAAACCAACACTAATGACTATACCAACTAATCTAGTTAGTTACATGATGGGAGATGTTATTCTGTATATATGTTTCTCATACTGGTTAATAAAGCCCTGTGGCCAATAGGAAACAAGATAGGTGGGGCTAGGCGCCCAGAAGGAGGAAAGAGGAAGTAGTAGGGGGAGTCAAGATGTAGCCCGGGAAGGAGCAGGATGCCTGCCGCGCGGCTCCCCGTTAAGACGACCACGTGGAAATACTTAGATAAGTAGAAATGGGTTAATAATTAAGACAGAGCTAGCCCATAAACAGTAATGGTAACTGGCCAACAGGATTGTATCAAATACAGAGTCTCTGAGTGTTATTTGGGGCTGGCGCGGCTGTGGGCCCACGTGACGGCAGGACCGGGAGGCCGGCGGGGAGACCTGCCATAACAGTTACATTTATTAATATTAACATTATTTAAAATTAAAAAGTTAAGCTAATTAAATGTACAGAATAATGTTAAAACAAGATCAAAATTTGTAGTCACAATTTATGAGCATATTATTATTTCCTTTGAAAATGTCTAATGCTGCCAATTCAGGTTTTTTGTTCAAGTATACTTATCCTGTATCATTTAATGTTTATTACTCATTCTTATTTCTGGACAGCTAATTTGTATAATCTCAAGAAAATAATAGCAACGATCACATAAATGACTAAATTTGATATTTTTAATAAACTTAGTAGTAGTAGGAGTAATAGTATGAATTTTTCTTGTAATGATATAGCAATCAATTAATGCCAAAGCATTGGTGTGTAAGTAACAGTAGCAAAATATGCATTATATTTATTACCTTGCGAATTTCTTCCATATATACAATTCCATATATACAATTACATAAAAATGCAATAAGCAATAATGAGTCTGTCTTTCCCCAGAAAATATATAGGGAATATCTAAATGAAATTTATGACCCTATCAGTGGATGCACTTGAAATTACAACCTTTTTTCAAACCATGGGAAACAGGTTGATCAATACTCCCTCTTAGTTAGAGAAATTCCTTGGGCAATTCATTAAACTGGTCTGGATTACACTCTGTTTCCTTGTAGATTAATGGGACACATTCTCCTGTTTGTCAGAATCAGAACACATTGCCCTTTTTATGTGAGCTATCTATGGAGGTACTCTATAATTCATCATCCAAACTAGGTCATTGTGAAAGTGAGAGGGAGTTATTTAAAACTATTCCAGGGAAACGTGTCTACAATAGTCTTGTCCTGAGAAAACTTAAGAATTTCATCTTATATATCAACATTGGTTGCTTAATTTGCTTTAGACACCTGCATGTTACCATAGTGATAAACATGACCCCTCTCCTGGTTGTATGGTGTAGTCTCCCTAGTCTTTATATGAATTATCTCTTAAATACCAAGTAAAAGCATTTGCTATATGAAAAATAAGTAATATAGCTATCAATGTAATTTCATGTGTGATAATGTATCATCAGAGAACTTTGCATAGAGCATTATAGTAACAGCTTAGGAAGACATGACATATGGCTTAAAACTTTCTTCAGTAATTATTTATAAAACACTGTAGAAACAGAAGCTTCAGAGTATAATGCAGATGCTAGAATGAGACAAGACATGTTTGAGATACTTGCGAGAAAGGTATAGGAAAAGTTAAGGCAAGAAGTGGAAAATAGAAGAGAGGAGCTTTGTGAAAAACACATACTTGATATTGTGAACCTGGAGAGGAAGGGGAAGTTTAGACTGAATATCTCCAGAGTACATTGTTCTTTTTTTTATTTTATTTTTTATTTATTTTACATACCAGTCATAGTTCCCTTTCCTCCTCTTTTCCCATTCACCCCCCTCCCCACCTCCCATCTATCCCATCCACTCCTCCACTCAGAAAGGGGCAGGCCTCCCATGGGAGTCAACAAAACATTACATATCAAGTTGAGACAGGACAAGTTCCTCTTCCTACATCAAGGCATAGTGAGATATCCCAGCATGTGGAATAGGTTTCAAAAAGCCAGCTCACACTCCAAGGACAGGTCCTATCCCACTACTAAGAATCTTACAAACAGAGCAAGCTACCTAAGTTCTACCCACATGTTGAGACCTTAGGTTGGCCCCATGGAGGCTCCCTAACTGTTGATCCAGAGTCCATGAGCTTCAATGACTTTGGATCCACTATCTCAGTGGGTTTCTCCATCATGATCTTGACATTGCCCACCTCCCAACTCTTCACCTGGATTTCTGGAGCCCAGTACTTGGCTGTGAATCTCTGTATTTGCTTCCATCAGTTACTGGATGACGGCTTTCTGATGACAATTAAGGTAGTCGCCAATCTGATTACAGGGGAAGGCCAATTCAGGTACCCTTTCCATTATAGCTAGGATTTTTAGCTGGAGTCATCCTTGTGAATTCCTGAAAGATTTTTGTCACTCTTCTAAGAAATGTCTAGTTACCAGGATGCCTTAGAGTAGAGTGGCTTTAGGCAGGAGTGGATTCACTACTGCCCCCTCATGTTCAGTTATTACTTGAAAGCAGCAGTTGAAAGACAGAGTCTGTATAGCCTCAGGGCTGCTCCCTGGTGTCAGCAGTTGGATGGATTGGAGAGCAGTGTTCCCAGATCATAGAGCTAATAGCAAATTTCAGGGATGTCATGACAATTTTGTTGACAGAATAATGTTCTATCTCTCCACATAAAAGGCTCCATTTAATTATTTATTTTTTCATGATTAGAAATTCAATTCATAGCAGTTTTTGGTATAGATGGTGAAACAGTTCATTTTCAGGCTGTGATGTCTACCATATTAGCACATTTCTGTACATTAATATTACAAATTATGAACTGGAAAATTGTATAGTATTACTAATAAAAAAATCTTCTATAGTCTCACTGTAAGGATTCAGGCATTATGCTGACCTGCCCCTGCCACCTCAAAGAGTGCACTCAGGCAGTATCCTTATAAGCCCAAAGTTTCATGATTGCATAGTCTGCATGCAGGTGCAAAGAACCCCTTTAAAAGAAAGATTCCCACCCACTTAGGCTCTCTCCCTGCTGTGTCTTTACCTTCTCTCTTTCCTGCTCAATTCTCTGCGGTTCCTCTTGGGCAGACAGGACTCTATTTGTCTCCCTCTTCTCTTCTGTCCCCCCTCTGTGTCTCTGTGCCTATTTTCTCATTCCTCTTCCCTCCCTCCCTTTTGTAATAAAACTTCTCGCTTAAACTCTGTCTGTCTGGCATGTTTGTTCCTGCCTTGTTAAACCTCGCCTTCCTTGGAATCCACCAAGTTTCCCCTCGCATATTATTCCTAACTCTCACTTGTATAGCATATTAAGTATACATGTTACTGTTTTTTTCACCAAACATTTAGAATCATATTACATATTAGTGATGTTCAAGACAAACTTCTTAATCTTATTTTTCATATTATATTGTGACCATAATATTTTATAGACTTTGTTAAGTAATCCTGGAGATTGTGTGCATGCCAGACAAGTGCTTGAGCTTTCAACTGCTTTGAGAAGTTCCTAGTCTTTTTTCAGATTATCTATAAACATTAATTGATTAAAGGAGTACACCCTATTGTGTACATATTTTACTATTTGCTAAAATGTACTCATATTGTTTAAAATGTACACTGTTTCTTAATTAAATAAATATTGTTGTGTTTGATGGTTTTCAATGTTATTTGTCTGAACAGATCTGGCCCATTCTAGGAAATATTCACTAGGTCAGGAATGTCTCATTATTTGTCTTTAAATTTCCAGAACATCACAGGTTTTAAATACATGGTAATTTTTGCATAAATGAATGAAAATTCTATGTTGGAGGCTGAGTTCCTTAGAAAGCCTTTTTCACAGGGAAGGTGTGATTCATAGATATTCACACTTTCAGAAATGTGATCACTTGGGTTTACATTTTACCTTCTTAGAACCAAAGGATGAGTGAGGATGCTTTATTTACTCATGTAATTATCAAGCTTCCTAAATTCATAGCATATGTATTATGTTCCTTCAAAGTATTAAATCTACATGCCATCATCTAGATTATTCAGTAAAGATAAACCAATAAATCAGATGATTTAGAGAAACTTCATAAGGAACATGTTTTCAGCTCATATGAATCTTTACAAAAGAAAAAGAAAATCCTACTTCTGTTTTTTTACATGTAATGGGCTGTAAAAACAAGCCCATTCTTACCTATAAAATGGAGTTGTGTGTTTACCCCATAATTAATTCAAATTAGATGATATGTTAAAGGAACCACCATAAGATATGGTGTACCCAGTTCCTGAAATCCATTGGTATTTGGTACGCACAATTGCTGTTAATAACAATGAAATCATCAGTACTACACAATTAGGAAAATTATATAATCAAGACAGAAAGACTTACTGAGATTACAATTTTATGAATTGAAGTTTATGGTAGACATCTTTGAGAATGAATTCAGAAACATTTCTAGTGTTAGTAAAAAAAATTAGTAATGAAAATTTAGTATTATAAATAAATAGGTGTTCAAAATATGTCAAATTTATGGTAATATCCCATCTGTTTACAATATCTACATAGCCAGTAGAGTATAACATTTATGTTTCAAAACTCTTATTTTTAATTATCCAAATAAGACCAAAACTTAACAAATATACTGAAATTGATTTGGGTAGCTTGAAGGAGGGTGTAAAAAAATAGCACTGATCATTCAGTAACTGTAGGGCGCTGCCCTGCCGCCATCTTGTTGTTTACTAGTTTGCTGCCGCCGTTTGGCGATCCCATTTTCGCTTTGCTCAGCACTGTTTCACGTGCCTTGCTCAGAGCTGTTTCATGTGACCTCCCGAGTGGGGAGACCCAGCCTTGGTCTATCATGTTTCCACCCGTTTGCTCAGGAGAGGCCTGGACCAATCAGACACGTATACGTCATGGCTTTTGTTCGGCATTGTTTATAAGCAGTGTGTGCCTGGGGTCTGGGTCCTTCTGCTTCAACTCTTCAAAGAAGTATGCTCCAAAAATATGTGTGCTGAGAAGAATCCTGTTGTGGTCGTCTTTTCCGCTGGCGGACAGGGCGCGCCACAAGTAACAAATTGGAAAATCAGAATAAAGTCTGATTCAGTGGAGAAGGAAAACAGAAATTATCACTAATGAAATTACTTTCTGCTATGAAATAAAATCAGGAAAGATAGCTATAAAATATTACCAAGGTCAGTTTTCTGTGTTGCCTAGGAAGGGGGAATATCATTGTGAATGTGTGTTTTACTCTTTATCAAACTAGAGTGAAAATCCTTTAGTTTATTGAGATATTTTACAATCTTATTTTAATAGTATGTCAGCTGTTTTTATATTCATTGGCCCTTCCATATCCACCAAATAGTTTCTTCTATGCAAGAGAAAATGAGAGATGAAAGGAAGTCTAAAACATAGCTTATTAATAATGCCTCAGTCAGTAATAGTTGGTATAGAAATATACAAGATGTCTCAGCAGCCTAGATTCCAAGAATTTCAGTGTTGTCATTGTCTTAGTTTACTAAATATGTATTTACTTATTTTAGAGATAACAATGGTAAATATTGAAGGAAATAATATAAGCCTCAGTAATGAGAATGCACCAGATACTTTTAAAACAACTTAAGCAATAGTACTTATGTGAAATCTAATATCTACATATATGTGGCCGTTTGCCCTTTCATTCTTTGTAATAGCTATTGCATTCTTTGAGGTGTAGTGGAAAGCTTTCATCTTCATTTAAAATTTCTCCCCATTGAAAACAGTATTTCATCGTCTTTACTGAGCAGTGCAAGTGTCAGAATCTCAGAACCACTGATGTTTCATGGGTCAAATCAAGTAATACCTCAGGATCTGTTTCCCGTCTGTAATGATATAGAATACAGATAATGTGGCAGAAGCATGACATTGTGGCCTAGAAATTACATTACGACTCTTGAAAGGATATTTCTTGAGGTTGTACAAAAAGTACATTCTATTTCTTTTAATTTCATCATAATATAAAAGAGATAAAAGGAAAGGGCAAAAAGCTAGCTCAGGCTGCTTGCTTACTTGATATGGCATCAATGAAAAAAAATGATGGGAGTTTAGGGAAGTCTATCCCAGGCAAGAGTAACAAGTACATGTCCATTTGTTTCCTAAAATATAAAATGAAAGTCACACAGACTTTCCTATGAATAAAATAGAAAAATGCAATGGTAAATTGTGGTGGTAACTAAGTAGTCTGAAATATCTTTGGCTTACAAACCTGGGCTAATTAATTGACCACTGTAGTTCAGGTATGGCTTGTCCATGACACCTTCAGTCTCACACTGAACAGATGGAATGGGCTTAAATGTAACTGGTAATCTGGCATGGTAACTTTATATGATATTAGACTTTTTGCTTGGCTGTGATAACTTATTTTTCAAAACCATATAACGAGTCAAATATGACTTTTAGAGGCAGAAAGGATAACCAAGTCAGAAACTAGTGGGCTGATAATTTCTGGATAGAGAAGAACAAACAGATATTGACAAGGAAAAAAACTCATATGTTCAAAATATCAGAATTACTAAGGATATGGGTTTTGATTTATTATATTAACATTGTATTAGTCAGGTTTATGTACTATGAAAAATAACAGATGCAATTAATATATGTGGAGAAACATCTCATTTCCCCCATAATTTTGGAGGTTTCATCTCATTTTTAATCTTAATATGTGGTGGATATAAAGCCACATGCCAGGAAAGGTAAAGGCAAGATTGGACAACTTACTTACCTCCTGGAAGTCTGAAAGCAAGAAGATTGGGAGGCAAAGAGAATGATGCCCCACTATGTCTTTCAAAAGACTATTCCAAGTACCTAACTTTGTAGCGCTAGACCCCTCCTTTAAAGATTATGCTATTTTCAGTAGTTTCATAGACTGAAGAACAAAATTTTATGCATTGTCATCAGAAAATACAACATTAAATATACAAGAAAATATACAAATATATAAACACAATTCAATATACAAGAAAAGTTATGTATTTTTTAACAATTCACAGAGACAGGAATAGATGTAACATAATAGTATGGAATGGTTTAAATATACTAAGAGGAAATTGATATAAGTAATTTAGAATAGCACATTTCCTTGAGTTTATCAATGTCAGGTTTAGGTTTTGGAAATTTTCTGCTGAATAAGTAAAGACAATAAAATTAGGTTTTTGGCCAAGTCTAAAAAGATTTCCACCAAGTAAGAATGGGATAACTAAGTTTTCTATGATAAAGAAACTTCTTTACTCTCTAGTTTTAAATATATATAAATATCTATAACTGCATCTATATCTGCCTTACTTCAATGTCGCTACAATTATTTGGTAATAAACTAATTCCTTATACTAATTATGAATGTTGCTGTGTTTTTATGTATAGACGCAAGCAATGCACATATGGGTACAGTATAACACAAAAGGAGAAGAAAAATTAAACATAAGGGGATGAGTAAGGACTAAACATAGGTAATGGACATGAGTTATGAGAAAGAATATAATGCTAATTGTTTTTCAAATTCTGATTCTGTCTTGGAGTCTTTGGGCTTGATTTTGGTGGTGGATAAGTATATAAAATATGTATGTTAGTAAAAGTATAAAATTTAATGTGAAGATCTGCCACCTCTGTTCTGAGTGATGATACAAACTGTATAGAAATTAATTGAGTTATATAGACTTTATGTCTGGTTAACCTTATTGTGTGATTTTTTTTAAGTTTTATACTATGTTTTATAAAATTAAAAATAAATACTAAGAATCAATAACCATTTTAAAAAGAATGCTGTTAGGGCAGGGAATATTAAAATACTACCTAGACTATTGCATTGTGTTACCAGTTTTGTGGATAAGGAGATTTATGCTTATCTGGTTTCCTATGGCATTCAGTTCCTCACTTAGAAACTAAATTCTTAATATTTGTAACTCAGGTCCTTCATGTTCCCTAAATATATGTTAAGAATGCAAGTGTCTCTGTCTTAATCTGATAATCACAAAATCTTTTTGAGATATTTTGAACATTTGATTAAACATGCTTATTATTTTTAATTTTAATGTATTTATTTCAATACTACTTTATAAGTTATTACATTTTAAAGTAATATATGATTTTATGTGATTATATTACCATGTTAGACTAATTTTCCAATAACTTACACAGATTTTAATGAATCTCTTACTATATAATAATCTCTGTGAATTGTTTAGTGTTGATAAAGCAGATGATGAAGATGATGAAGATTTAACTATGAATAAAACTTGGGTCTTGGCACCAAAAATTCATGAAGGAGACATCACACAAATCCTCAATTCATTACTTCAAGGTTATGATAACAAACTCCGTCCAGACATAGGAGGTAAGTCTGAAGTATCAGTCTGCAATTTTGATGAATTCACTGATGCTGTTTTGGTTGTTATCTCCTATCCAATACATGCCACAGATTGTTATGGTTGAGGATGATTGACTGCAGTTTTCAGTGTCTTTGAGGATTTCACAGTCTGAGAGGAGACAGAACACAAACACTTTTAATATGGTTGTTTGTCTGAGAGGAGACAGAACACAAACACTTTTAATATGGTTGTTTGTCAATTGGTAATATAAAGTTGTGAGCAGAGATTTCTGATGAAACTGCTTGCAAGACTAAGAAGAAACTCATAAAAGTGAAGGTGCCAGTTTTGTGGCAGTGGCACACGTTTGATTAGCACAGAACTATAAGTAGTGATGACAATGTTTTTGGAGGCAATCAGCTTGGTTCAATATTGCATCTCTATGTTCGTTGCAAATATGTATACATTTAATAGCAGTAGTAAATTTCTCACAGTAATTTTAAAACAAAACCAAAGAAATAAACTCTACAGCATTTTAATTGAAATTTTGTTAAGATTACACTTAACAATGAAAGATTTACATGCTTGCATTTTTCTGGGATAATATACTTAAAGTTTTAAAATATTTTTCCTTACATAACTAATATTGGAAATGTTGTCTTTTTTTGGTTTTGATTGTTTCTTAGTTGTTTTGGTCTGATTTTGTTTAATTTCCTTCTCAGAGGCACTGCAGGGGTAAGAGGAGAACATGGGGGATCTAAGAGCTGAGTGGAATTAGGGTACATGGTGTGAAATTCCCAAATATTCAATTAAATAATTGTGCTAAATATGAATAAAGCTGTTATGACCATAAAAATAAATGTTGCTAAATGTATTTAGAAACCTTTAAAGGTTTTATGAACAGTAATAACATTTTCATGAAATGTATATTTAGCTTATACAAATAAAATTGATTATTAAACTTATTTATTTATTGTAAGATAACCTTATTTATTTTAGTAATATAAAAATGTGATTTTCCCATTAGTGAATACTTTACATCTTTAATTTCATTCAAAGTTCCCTGAAAGAACTATAGTAAATAGTTTGGTTGTTTCAGGATCCTTAATTTCCATTTTCTTTCTATATAGGAGTGATGGTAGCTATCAGAAAGTTTTAGGATGCTCTGCTTGTTGTTTTCTCTTCATATACAGAAAGGATTCTTATTCCATTAAAACTACAAATACTTTCTGATGTAGATTGTATTTTGTCAGTGTTTTATATGGTCTGTTCTCTACAAATTTAAAATGGATTTATTTTTTGTTTTTTTGTTTTTTAAAAATCTGTGCTTTTGAGTGTGGCCTTGTATGCTTTAGTGTAGGGTAGAAAAATGTTCAGATTCCCTGGAGTTGGAAATATAGGCAATTTTGAGCTACTTAAGTTTGGTGACCAGAATTAAACTCTAAGATATTTCTGTCGAAGAAATGTGTGTTTCGTTTGTTTGTTTTGGCTTTTCTTTTCTGTGTTTTTAAGTTATCCATCTTAATTTTTTATACTTTTGTATTTTTAATTTTTAATGTTACCAGGATCTTAGCATTTCACTTCATCATTCTTTTTATTAAAAATCTGTTCTTTTATTTATCAGTCTTGAATAACCTTTTAACTTTATTTTTTAGTTATAGATCCAGTTTTGCCTTAACTAATTTTCTATATTGGCAACAGACTACTATTAAATGTCAGATCTTCTAACTTTATGCCTCTTGGACATGCTGCAACATTTGTGTTTTTATGAAGTTAATAATTTAATAGAGAAAAACAAGTAGTCTTCTCTGGTTTTCCAAGACTAAGTAGTCAGCCCCGAAATCAAATGCAAAAACACACACACACGTATATATATATATACATATATATGTATATGTATATGTATATTTATCAAAAATATATGTGTATATATATGTAAAATATGATACATCACACATGTACACATGTGTATTAATATGCAAGTTAAGCTAAACAATAAATATTCTAAGCAGAATGTATTTATATAATTAGGCACACAGATATCAACGTACATTTTATATATAATTTAATAATAAAATTAGAAAAAGAGTCATTAAAGATTTCTTTTTTCTTTACTGAAAATATATTTTTCACACAATGCATTTTGATCGTAGTTTTCCCTGTCCCTCCACCCCTCCCTTCCCATGTTGTTCTGCACTCACACTCTTTCTGTGTCATGTTAGAAACCCCAAGTCTGAGGAATAAAACTAAAATAAAATACAATAAGATAAATCAAATTAAACAAATCAGACTACAACAAAACAACCAAACAAAAAAAGCCAAAGAAAAGGCACAATAAATAAATATAGGGACTCACATATTTGCACACACAGAAATCCCATAAAAATGCCAAGACAGAAGCTATAATATATATGTGAAGGCCTGCAATAAAATTTTAACAATTGAAGCCCCAATTTAACATTATGAGACCAAAAAGAATCTCAAAAGCTGCCTTTGAGTTCATTTTGTGTTGGCCATCTACTGCTGAATATTTGGCCTTCCCTGAAGAGTGGTTTGTTTGCCCCAGTGAGATTAACCTATAGAAAATGAAATTTTCATTTGCAAGTGGCTAATAGTGAGGATAGCTTGGGTTATGGAAGGGGACATGTGCCCATTTTTTGTTTTAGCTCTAAGATCCCATTTGGTTCAGACCCACCTTGGTCTAAGCATGCTTCCATAGTCTCTCTGAGTTCATATTTTTACTAAAGGTGTTGCATTTAGAAGACCTTGATTCTTCGATGTACTCCATTTACGCTAGTTTTACATTTTTCCCATCTCTTCTGCAGAGATCTCTGAAACCCGAGAAGAAGGATTTCATGTATATATTACATTAATGATTTAAGCTGATAGGAATGCAAAGTACAGTGAAAAGACTGAAAAGAAAGGAAGGTAGAAAATTGTATAATTATATGTTAATTTAAAGAGAGAGAGAGCAAGAACACTGAGCAGTTGAGTTTGAATTTAGCTAATAGTTTTATAACAGTTGTGTCAATCCCTTTGCCTAAAATATGACAGTGATACAGTCCCTTTTCAGTACACTTCATGAGGCTGTGGTACTGCCTTGTCCTAGTCCAACTTACTTCATGTGATATTAATGTTTTTATTATGCTTAAGTATTGAGTCCTTCAACATCCTTGAATAAGGGTGTTCATTTCCCATCTTTTCTGATTAATATAATCTAACATGATACTGTGAAACCACCAAAAGTCTTGCAGCACATTCCTGTCCATTATACTAGCATCATCTTTGAGTCATACCTCTGACATTTATTACTACTCTATTTTCCAAACAGTCATTCTACACATATTGACTGTAATTCAACAATAAGGTACAGTATCTCTTCCCCTTGTAATTACTTACCTATTATTACTAGCATTATCTAAGACCATGAACAATTATTTTGCTTTACACTTTATAATCCATCATTGTCATTATTCATCATATTGTACAATGTAAAACATTCAGGCCCAGGAACTTATTATAATTTGTTTCCTTTGTTTGTGTTTGTGTCTCTATTGTTTTATAAGCTCATGGTTTTTTTTTTCACATCAGATATTATAGCTCATCTTGACCCAGAACTAGTATTCACTCATTCTCCAAGGACATTGAGTTCTTTTGTACTTTTATTTGATTTTTGGAACGACATTTGAAAGTAAAGCTCTAAGCCCTAGGTGTACTCATCACTACACAGTTTCATTCATTTTGTTTAACTTCTCAGTGAACTACAGTAGAAGATTACTTACTTTTTGCAAACATTCACAGCCATCAATACTCATGGCTTTTTCTTTTACACATACATATGAGGCATGACTTTGTATGGTAGTTTTGACTTAAAACACAAACATACCTTTCATTCTGGTCCTCAATTCCTTCTTTTCACAGTGTCCCTTTCCAATAATGAGAACTTGATTTTCATGTCTCTACAATGTATTATTATTTGGTTAGTCCTCATAAAGTCATAATTTTAGAACTTAATGTATTTCTATGTACAAAGCAAATTTCCTAATGAATGAACATGTCATACACAATTTTATGCATCATATTTAATTTACTCATCTAGTTTGAATTAATTCCTAGAATTGGTATAATTTCGGAATCTAACTGCATTTTTCAAATTGTTATTGTGATGACATAATGTCATGCAGTATTTGACTACTTGAGATTTTATTATTACATATTATATTTTAAGTATTTACTTCAATTTTTCATTCTCTAGTGTACTATTTATATACAACAACCATGAATATTAAATATAATATGGGTGCTAAAACATTTATATTTATCTATTTTAAGGCAATGTTTTCTCATTATTTTACATTGTCTTTAATTTCCCATGTT
Organism: Cricetiscus sungorus; assembly: GCA_030556225.1. Classification (NCBI taxonomy): domain Eukaryota; kingdom Metazoa; phylum Chordata; class Mammalia; order Rodentia; family Cricetidae; genus Cricetiscus; species Cricetiscus sungorus. The sequence goes on from JANBXA010000734.1 coordinate 27,752,164, forward strand.
TTGTGGGCTTCTCTTTCATGTATGTTTAAATATATCAACTTTGCTACCTGTAGTAATATATTATTTATGATTAATTAAAACTTGCCTGAGAATTCAGAAAAGCAAAATCAGAATTCATAGAAACCAGGCAGACACCTTTAATCCCAGCAGCTAGGATCTGTGAGGTGGTGGTACGTACCTTTAATTCTAGGGCTAGAATTGAGAAGTAAACACATCTCTGAGTCCAAGGCCTCCAAGATCTACACAAAAGTGAATCAGTCTAAAAGTGAATTATAACGCAAGGTCTCATTTAAGGGCAATAATTCTCCAGCCACACTAAGGAGAGGCAGAAGTTAGATACTTGGTGAAGAGCTTGCTGTGGATCAGCCCTTTCAGCTGGAGCTAGAGGTGAACTAGTGGCTTTGCTTTCTGAACTTCAGCTTGAAGCTTGAACCACAATATCTGTCCCTGGATCATTTATTTATTTGTGTTGTGTATGGTTTCTGAATCCTCTATCAAGCTTTAATAAATCATAATATATTTTTACAGCTACCAATATATTTCTTGTAAAAATCTTAGTAGTTTTATTGGATTACTGTATTTGTAAATTTACTTTGAGAGAACTGACATCTTTTAAGATGACATTGCCCAATAGAAGGATGTGGACTGACTCTTAATTTTTTCATATTTACTTTGTGATTTCTAGGAAAAATTAAATTACTTCTTATATGGTTTTTTTTACATGTATGCTACTTAATCTTAATATTTTTTAATGTTGCAAACAATGTTGTCTCTTCCATCATATCAAAGATTTATAAATCATCATTTCATTACAAAGTCTACTATTTCATGACTTTTATTTTAAACAGAATTTTCATAATATGATATCAGAGCCTATATAGATAATTACCCCATCTTTGTCAATTAATATGCAGTTTCAATAATATTTGCAAGTAATCTACTGTTTCTATGTACTGCTATCTCAAAGAAAGCAATATTTCAAATTGGGTTTCATTTTGTTCTAATATTTTAGTGTTTTTCTGCATTATTAAATCATCAATTTATATATATATATATTTATTTTTTTCTTGTTTTACATATCGATCCCAGTTCCCTCTTTCTCCATCCCTCTCTCCCTCCCTCCCAAGCCCCCCCCAACCACCCTCCCATCCCATCCCCCTGCTCACCCCCTCCTCCACTCCACAAGGAGGATAATACCTTCCAGGAGGGATCAACAAAATCTGTCAAGTCATTTGGAGTAGGGACTAGGCCCTCCCTCCTGCCTCTAGGTTAAGGGAGTATCCCTCAGTGGGGAACATGCTCCCAAAATCTTTTTGTGCACCAGGGATACATCCTGGTTCCACTGTCAATGGTCGCTTAGACTGCCCAGGCCTTCTAATTGAGACCTGTGTTCAGGGGGTCTTAGTTAGTCCAATGCTGGTTTCCCAGCTATCAGTCTGGGGGTCCATTAGCTCCTCCTTGTTCAGGTGAGCAGTCTCTTGTCCTCCCTCTCTGCATCTGGATTCTAATTCGACTCAGTGTTTAGCTGTCAGTGTCTGCTTCTGTTTCCATCAGCTACTAGATGAGGGCTTTATGATGGTAGATAAGTTAGTCACCAATCTCATTATCAGGGAAGGGCATTTAAGGTATCCTTTCCACGGTTACACAAATTGTTATTTGGGGTCATCCTTGTAGGTCTCTGCACATTTCTCTGGAGTCAGTTTCCTCTTCAAACCTATAATGGCTCCCTCTTTTATGGTGTCTCTCACACCGCCAGAGAAACTAGGATACAAGGAGGAACCTAAGAGATTCATACAAGATCCCTCACAGAAAGAGAAAGGAACAAGATCTCCTGAGCATATTAGGAAGGGGGGGGCAGTGAGTGGAGAGTGAGTTAGGAGAATGAGAATGGAAGGAGAGGAAAGCATGTGGGACTAGATCAAGGAGATAAATTATCATTTCTTAATCACTTTTATTAATCTTTTTTGATGTTTTTGAAGTTTTCTGAGTCATGCCTTCTGTGGGTAGATTTTTGTACATCATGTGTGAGTGCAAAGCTTTTTATGTTGACTTTGTCTCTATGTGTAGAACTTAGTGATGCAAAAGCTTTGGGTTCACTGTCCCTTTACAGAGTTTCCTATTGGTAGGGCATTTCACCTCAGGCTTTCATGACTTATTCCTTTTGAAAAGTGTAATTACATGCCAATTCCTTGCAGCTTATTTGATCTTTCTTTCTGGGGGTTCCTGAAATTTTAAAAAGTATTTCAAAAGAATAGCTTTACTAACATATGTCCAAGAATCATTCATTTTACTTAACTTCTCCCCTCCAAACACTTGATATTTCTTTCAAAAATAATCAACTGTTCTTTTAATGCCAGGAAAAATATTTATTTATTTCACACTACTGCACTATTACTTCTGTTCTGATGTGTTGATTTCTTCATGGATTCAATTATAGATAAGTTAATAATAGTTGCCTGCCTTGTATTTATCTTGTATTTAAATCTTTTTATAATAATGTTTACAGTCTATTACTAAATTTCTTCCGTATTCACTATTGGTCATCTTTGATGCCATTTTTGTGTCTTGTTTCACACACTTCTGACTTCTGCCTCTTGGTTTAAAGCACAGAACTACACCCCAGACTCACTGTCTGGATTTCTGTTTAGTGATTAGTCTTATTTTCCAAATGCTTGCTCTATTATAGACAATAGGGAGTATTTAAAGTTTTTCCTTTGAGATTTCTGCTGGGGTTATTTTTCTAATCTTTACTCTTGGTTTTTGAAGGGCCCACCACCTAGTTACAAAATAAATCACCTACAGTGAGAAAGTATGAATACCCAGACTTAGCTTGAATTGTTTCCTGCCAGCTTTTCTTAACTTAAGATGACTACCTTTTGCTTCTGGACTTTTTCTTTTCTTACATCTGTAATCTTACTTTCACTCTTACTCCATGACTTACTGGGTGGCTGGGAGGTTGGCTTCTGAAGTTCTCTTCCTTTGTTCTCTCCTTACTCTTCCTATTCCTTATTTTTCCTTCTACTTATACTCTCTGCTGGCCAGCCTAGCCTATCCTTGTTCCTGCCTTGATATTGGCCATTTAGCTCTTTATTAGGATCATCAGGTGTTTTAGACAGGCAAAGAATCACAGCTTCACAGAGTTAAACAAATGCAATGTAAACAAAACTAACACACCTTAACATAATATTTCCCTACAGTTTCTATTGCCTATTGCTTGTAAGCATTTTTTTCCCATAGTTGGATTATTGTGGTTCTTTAAATCATTTTTGCAATAATTCTATTGTCTAATGATTTTGTGATTTGTAGACATTTTACCATAGTTTCAATCTTTAATGTTCTCATATGGTCACTTACATAGCTTTAATGGGTTTAATGGCTGTGATGGCTGTGTTTCTTTTGTCTTGGAAGAGGACTGATTGACATTCAGATTCTGGTTCTTTGTGGAAATAAATAATTCCCCTTTTGCTACTTTTTTTCCCATACATTTTTAAAAGCCTGTTTCTGTTTTCACTTTTGACACTGTGCTTTGCCCAGAAACATCTTGTTTTGAAGAATGCTCTTCTATAATACATTTAGTCATAGATTTCCTTCCTCTGACTGTTTATTCTAGTCTCAGAACACGGTTTTAAGTGCCTTCAGGTTGATGATACACAGGTTCTCTTTAATGGGATTTTTTTTTATCAGTCTCAAACCTGTTACTGACTCTCTTCTCTCACAAACTTTATTTCTCCCTGTTAACAGAAGGAAGTCTTACACTTGAGATATTTCTAACTTAATTTGTTCTCACTCCCCTCTCTCCTCACTTCTTTCTCCTTTATCTCTCTTTCTCTCTTTTCCCAGAAAGTGGTTTTAGAATTTGACCATGGATGTTTTCTGTCTTATCTACACTATTTGTCCCTTTTTGTTAGTCTACTGCTTTGTTGGGAAAATTAGAACCTAAGGCAGATTATACACATTTATTTAAGAAATAATTTGGTCATACAGAGATTACTCCTCTTTTATTTCTTCCTTGAAATTTGGGGAATTAATGATTGTTGCTTAATCTTAATAATTAAGCAGTGTGTTAGATATATTTCTATCCTTGGATTTTTTTCTACTAAGCAATAGTGGTTTAATTTATCTAGTCTTAAGATATTGTGTTCAGAACCTTTCTTGGTAGCACAGTTATCACTGAAGTAAGTGAAAACTTTTCCACATTATCATAAATATTTCACAGTTGTTTGTATCCTATTTGTCAGTATCACAGGTCCAACTTCTGGAGAAGTTTTATACAAAATTCCTAATCCCAATCTATGTCCCCTCCTTTGTTGCAGAGAAATCCTTCTGTTTCAACAGCATTTATTCCCAGTTTCTCTCCACCTTAGTGAGGTAGTATAAGCTGTGATATGGACCTGAAGTTTTCTATGTTGAAAGATGTGCAATTACAAATTAAGGGTCTTTAATAATACAGGAATTCTTCATGGATAATTTCTGTGAGTTATTTTAGATCTAACACAGACTTGACTTTGTGCTCATTTTGAAACATTTGTTTCCCTAGATTTTCCTCATCTATGCATTATTTTGCATATCCACATCCAAAATATTTTGAGGTTTTTCATATACAAGTGTGTGAGGATATCAACACATATTTGTATTTAGTTTCTATTTCATGCATACACTGTACAAACATCAAACTATAATGAAAATGCTAATATATTGATTTGATTACTGAGACTGCTTTCCCAATTACTCCAGTAGTAGGTAAGAACTAATGCCATTGTATATATTTGTGATTTTTCCAAACTTGAAATAAATAAATACTGAAAAATAAATCAGATTTAGATTCTCATATATATATATATATATATATATATATATATATATACACACACACACACACATACATACATACACACACACACATACATATATACATATATATGTATATATGTATATATGTATATATATATATATATATGATCCTATTTTATTATTTGGATGAAATAGTTTCTTTGAGAAGCAATTTAAAAGTATTTAATTCCTCAAATAAACTTTGAGTAAAACTTCATAAATCTTTGAACATATTTTGATAACTAAATTTTGTATTTGGGAAGGACTATGAGATTGTGAGATAATCTGTGCATAAGAATGAATAGAAAAGGTGGCTCTTTTCATGCATGCATGTAATTGGGTTTGTTTGGTTCTGTATTGTCTGTTGTTGTTTTTGTTGTTGTTGTTTTGGTGGGATGGTCTTCCAGCTCCCCAGAGAGGAGACAGGCAAGGGCTGACGATGAGTTTGTTTCTCTGTGTGTGTGGGGGGGCAGTTTAAATAACCTGTGGAACTGTTCTTGAGCATTTCTCAGGCAGGGGCCATTATTTGGCGGGCTTTCTGGAATGCAACATGGTTTGGAGGGAGAGGGGGAAAGAGCTTGGGTGGAGCTTCCACCATAACATCCCAGACTCTCTCTCTCTCTCTCTCTCTCTCTCTCTCTCTCTCTCTCTCTCTCTCTACCTACATATATATATGATGCCAGCAACTGGGGTGAATCTTCATCATAATATCCCAGACTTTTGGGGGTAGAGCCAGGAGTTGGTGGGTTCAGGTTCAGTGGAAGGTGTAGGTTGAGAAGCAGCTAGTCAGCTGCCATCCTGGAAATCTCAGGCATCTGTTCCTTGAGGTGGACAAGTCAGGTTGCTAGGAGAAAAAAATAGATCGTTTGTCATTGGACTTAATTGTACTGAAAACAGTGAATATATCAGGAAAAAGAACAAATAGGCCCTTTATTGTGGTATCTTGGAAAACCGGAGGGTGGAAGGTCCCAGCTGCTGACAGACAACTATCCTGAGAAGGTGCCTACTTCAGCCTGGAGAGGGGGTACCAGGATGGATGTCCTAGGACCTTAGCAGGAATTGGCATTATCTGCAGGATCCTCTTTTCAAGCATTGAAAACTTTAAAAGCCATTTTTTAACCAATACCTGTATGAGAATTTGGGACTCTCCTCAGGCTTTTATAATTACTTTTTAATATTTGGTGCTGACTGATCTCCAAAATGGCTGTATGAGTTTGCACTCCCACCAGCAGTGGAGGAGTGTCCCCCTTTCTCCACATCCACTCCAGCAAAAGTTGTCATTGGTGTTTCTAATTTTAGCCATTCTGGCAGGAGTAAGATGGTATCTCAAAGTTGTTTTCATTTGCATTTACCTGAACATTTTCTTAAGTGTTTTTCAGCCTCTTTGATTTCCTCTATTGAGGATTCTTACTTCAATCCTGTACCCCATTTTTTAATAGAGCTATTTGGTGTTTTGTTGACTTGTTTCTTGAGCTCTTTGTATATTTTGGAAATCAGCCCTTTGTCAGATGTAGGATTGGTAAACTTTTTTTCCCCCAGTCTGTGGACTGCCTTTTGGTCTTGTCAACTGTTCCTTTGCCTTACAGAAGCTTCTAAGTGTGAGGAAGTCCCACTTATTAATTGTTGATCTCAGTGTCAGTGCTACTAGATTTATGTTCAGAAAGCAGTCTCCTATACCAATTTGTTCAAGGGTACCTCCTACTTTCTCTTCTAAGAGGTTCAGTGTGGCTGGATTTATGTTGAGGTTTTTGATTCATTTGGACTTGAGTTTGGTATATGGTGATAGACATGGGTCTATCTGCAGTCTTCTACACACCATCATCTAATTGTGCCAGCACCATTTGTTCAAGATGCTTTCCTCCCCCCATTGTATTCTTTTAGCTGTTTTGTTGAAAATCAGGTGTTCATGGGTGTGTGGATTAATATTGGGATTTTCAATTCGATTCCATTGGTCTACCTGTCTATTTTTGTGCCAATACCAGGCTGTTTTCAGAACTATAGCTCTGTAGTAGAGCTTAAAGTCAGGGATGGTGATGGCTCCTGAAGTTCTTTTATTGGACAGGGTTGTTTTGGCTATCCTGGGTCTTTTGTTTTTCCATACAAGTTGATTATTATCCTTTCATGGTCAGTGAAGAATTGTGCTGGGATTTTAATGGGGATTGCATTGAATCTGTAGATTGCTTTTGGCAATATTGCCATTTTTACTATATTTATCCTTCCAATCCAAGAACATGGGAGATCTTTCCATTTTCTGGTATCTTCTTTAATTTCTTTCTTTAAAGACACAAAGTTCTTATTGTATAGGTCTTTCACATGTTTGCTAAGCATTACCCCAAGATAGTTTATGTTATGTGTGGCTATTGTAAAGGGTGATCCTTCTCTGATTTCTGTCTCAGCCTCTTTGTTGTCTGAATAAAGTAGGGATACTGATTTTTTATCTTGTATCCTGCTAGATTGCTGGAGATGTTTATCAGCTGTAGGAGTTCCCTGGTAGTGTTTATTGGGTCCCTTCTGTAAACTATCACATCATCTGCAAATAGAGACAGTTTGACTTCTTCCTTTCCAACTTGGATCCCCTCAATCTCCTTTTGTTGTTTATAGCTTTAGCTTCAAGTACAACTTCAAGTACAATAGTGCAGAGATATGCAGAGTTAGGACAGCCTTCTCTTGTTCCTGATTTTTGAAGAATTGCCTTATTCTTCTCTCCATTCAGTTTCATGTTGGCTGTTGGTTTACTGTATATTACTTTTATTATGTTTAGGTGTGTTCCTGTTATCCCTGATCTCTCCAAGACCTTTATCATGAAAGGGTGTTGAATTTTGTCAAAGGCTTTTTCAGCATCTAGGGAGATGATCATATGGTTTTTCTTTTTCAGTTTGTTTATATGGTGGATCATGTAGATAGATTTTTGTATGTAAAACATCCTCGCAAACCAGTGATGAAGCCTACTTGGTCAAGATGGATAATTTCTCTGATGTATTCTTGGATTCAGTTTGCCAGTATTTTATTGAGTATTTTTGCAATGATGTTCATCAGGGATATTAGTCTGTAGTTTGCTTTCTTAGTTGTTTCTTTATGAGGCTTGGGTACCAAGGTGATTGTGGCCTCATAGAAAGTTTGGTAATGTGCTTTCTTTCTCTATTGTGTGGAACAATTTGAGGTGTATTGGAATTAGCTTTTCCTTGAATGTCTGCTAGAATTCTGCATTGAAGCCATCTGACCTGGGCTTTTTTGTTTGGAAGGCTTTCGATGATTGTTTCAATTTCATTGGGGGTTATAAGTCTATTTAGTTGTTTGTCTGTTCTTGGTTTAATTTTGGTAAGTGATAGTTATCCAAATATTTGTCCCTTTCCTATGTATTTTCTAATTTTGTAGAGTACAGATTTTCAAAGTATGACCTGAAAATTATCTGGATTTCCTCTGTGTCTGTTGTTATGTCCCCCTTTTCATTTCTGATTTTGTTAATTTGCATTATCTCTCTTTCTCTGCTTTTTCATTAGTTTGGATAAATTTTGTCTATCTTGTTGATTTCCTCGAAAAACCAAGTCTTTGTTGCATTGATTTTTTTGTATTGTTTTCCTGGTTTCTATTTTTATTGATTTCGGCCCTCAAATTGATTATTTCTTGGCATCTACTTCTTTAGGGTGAGTTTTCTTCTTTTTGTTCTAAGGCTTTCAGTTGTGCTGTTAATTCTCTAATGTGACTACCCTCTGTTTTCTTTATATGGGCACTCAGTGCAAATAACTTTCCTAGTAACACTGCTTTCAAGGTTTCTCATGAGTTCGGATATGGCGTGTCCTCATTATCGTTGAATTTTAGGAAGTCCTTAATTTCTTTATTTCTTCTTTGACCCAGGTGTAGTGCAAGTGCACAGTGTTCAGTTTCCATGAGTTCGTAGAGTTTCTGCGATTTGTGTTGTTGAATTCCAATTTTAAAGCATGGTGGTCTGATAAGATACAGGGGACTATTCCAATTCTTTTGTATCTGTTGAGGTTTATTATGCCACCTAGTATGTGGCTGACTTTAGAGAAGGTTTAGGGAGGGTGTAGGGGAGAATCCACCCCAGCGGGATTAGATCCAAACTCACCTGTAGCCAATGCCTGGTGATCAGGACAAAGGCTGGACTGGTACTCTGTATGTTTCTGCACGATAGGTGGGTCTAGCTGGCACTCTCCGAATTAAAATTTTTTATTATTTTTTTCTTATTTTACATATTAATCCCAGTTCCGTCTCCCTCCCATTCTCCCATGCCATCTTGACCTTCCCTCCCATTCTATTTCCCACCCACTGCACAGGAAGGGTGGGGACTGCTGAGGGGATCGTCAAAGTCTGCCTCTAGGCTAAGGGAGTATCCCTCCATGGGGAATGTGCTCCCAAAGTCCTTTCATCCACCAGGGATATATCCTGGTTCTACTACCAGAGGTGCCTTAGACTGCACAGGCCTTCTTACTGAGACCCCATTTTAGAAGATTTCATAAATGGCAGCCCAAGGACGTTTTGGTATCAGGTTTGAATGCAGCTGCCCATTTCTCAAGTCTATGCAAGAAAACAAAGCCTAATGCAATGTGTCCATTGTGGTAGGCTTTGGGTCAAATACAGGGGTTTTAGGAGAATCCCTTGAACAGAATGTTTTCTGAAGAAGAGTTCCCATTGGAGAAGTCAGGTTCTTGTCCCACTAACAGGTCGGGGGCCTGGCATGACTGCTACTTTCACAGAGACACCAGAAATCATATGATGCCCTGGGTCTCTAAGGCAATGACTTTAAAAGGACAGCTTACCCAGTTGAAAGCTAATTTTAGCCTGTGGAGAACAGGTGTGGGACAGAAGGGTGTTTTCCCCTTACATGGCCCCGGACCTGTGGGGGAAAAAATAGCTTCCTGGGTGGAACCTCCAGATGAAAAGTTTCTATACCCCGATAAGCCTCTCTTCCAATACAGCAATCCAAACCAGACCAAATCAAAGCAAATTAGAAAAAGCCCATGTTTAATGGACGTAACACTCCTGGACATCCTGGACAGCCTTCCAGCCTCCCCCCCCCCCCAGAGAGGAGACAGGGATGGGGAGACTAGAAAAACCACTGTAATTGGGCTTGTGTCATTTGTAAACAATAATATATTTGGTTTCATTAAATTGTTTTAAAGTAAAATGTAATTTATAACCATTAAAAAAACTGTTACCTGAATTGTCTTGGCCAACTGTACGGTCTAATAGTCTTAAAGACCATTAGGCAGGTATAGGAGAGTGTTTGGAGGGAGAAGAGTGAATGGAGAAATGTTGTAAATATATTATAATGTCTCAAATAAAATTTAAAAGTATATAAAATTTATGATGACCCAGAAAAGAATATTTAACCACAGCTCAGAAGGAACATTACAAAACTAATCCAGCCATCTCTACAATCTTCTCTATATAAGAAAGGCATTTTTATTTCCTGTCAGTGCATGGGTTTTTATTTATTAGTAGACTGCTGCATAGAAGATCTTTGATATGTGTGTGTATTGATTAATTAACCCTTATCTTTGCTTACTGTAAAGAAATCATTTAATGATCCCAAAGGCATTCCCTCTAAACAGAATTTCTGTAGTATAGAAATGGAGTATGTTTTCCTTTCTAAATATCACAGAAATGCAACAGCTACCTGACTCTGGATGAATAATGTGATGCCAAGAAAAAGTATTTTCTCAACTTGTAGCCTTTAGTTTTGAGGAATTTTGCTTATAAACAATATTCATAGTATAAGTCAGTCATGGCGTAGTGAATCACTGCTGTAAAGCAGTTGCATATTTCTGTTATTTCTTTCTTAATTCTGTATTTTGTACTTTATAAACATTAAACTTTGTTTCCAAATTAATCTGAATTATTTTTTTAATTTTCACATTTATATTTCCTCATATTCTGTAGGCCTGATCTGATTAAATACTAGCATGCAAAAGTTACCATACTATAAACAAAATGGGCTCATAGTTAGAAAATATGCCTTGTATGATTGTTAATGGAATATTTTTGTAAGCACTGAAAAACAAATAGGATAAAATGAAAATTGTTCATTTTCTATAGACAAACCTGGAGACTATTTTATATTACTATATCTTTTCTTTTTTTGTTGCCTTATGAAAATACAGTTTGTAAATATACATTGTACGTATCTTATCCAAATTTTGTTTCCTTATACAACAAAGAAATAAGTAGCTTACATAGTAATAAAATATCTTTATCAACAGAAAATATTTTATGTTAAACCAATGATGATCCTTCTCTCATAGGATCCTCAGTGGCCTTATTTATGTTAGTCAGTCATTTCCCAGTAATGGAATGCCATGTAGCCTGTGCCAAAGACAGAATTAATATTTGTGTAACATACACAGCATCATCTTATAATTGGCTTAGAAATATTAATAATATGGAGTCAGGGTAACTCACTAATATGTAGATGTTTCTACATTTTCATTTGATAAACATGTCTTGTAAAATAAATACCCTGAAGAGTCATTTGTTTTTACTGTAGGCAATATACAGTGCTAAGTATTGTGTTTTAAATGCAGAAACCAAATATTTGTTTGAGTATAAATAAAAATATGATTATGAAAAACTTGCACATTTAGATCAGATGTAATTGCTTAGAAATGGCAATGAATATACTTATAAATTCAAATAAGGAACTGGTTATGTTGTTGTTAATTGGCTTTATAAAAATTATCTTTTAAATCTTGGTTGTAATTAAATTAATTATCTATTTATTGCCTTGAGTAAATAGTAGAAATAAATGACAATTAAAGGCACTCATCTCACAAGTCATCACTCTCTTATAAATTTCAAACCTTTGAATCATGTGACCTATTTTGATTTAAGACAATTATATTAATTGTCTTAATATAATTAAGCAAGTTAAATTACCTTTTTTGGTGCTTTGTCCATGTGAAATTCAATTTTTTAAAAAACTAATTCAAAATGACTTATTTGATGATGGAATTTCTTCCCAGCCAGGACGTATAGTCCAGTAATCCCAAATAAACATACAGAGGCTTATCTTAATTATACACTGTTTGGCCTATAGCTTAGGCTTTTCATTGGCTAGCTGTCTCTTAATATTTAGCCCATTTCGATTAAACTGTGTGTTGCCACGAGGTTGTAGCTTTATGAGCACCAATTTTAAAAGTAACTACCAATTTCCACTGCATTTTTGTAGCTAGAGGGCTTTGCCAGATAGACCAGCAAACCACAGCTAGAAAATTTTTGGACTGACAGATTTTTCCCTGTGTAGACAAGAACATTATCTAGTGAAGACTAGCACAGCCCTTCAACATGAGGGTTGACCCTCAATTCATGAAGGGGAAGTGTACACAGCTTACAGTGGTAGAATGTGAACTGAACAAACATAGATAACAGGATGTTTGTGACTTCAAACATCTAAATCCATGGTGTCTTCTCTCCTCATTCATGTTCTTTATCAGTTTCTCTGGAAGACATGATGGATACTCTTATTGTAACTTTTATCATCTTATGTCTACTTTGAGAACACTTTATGTCTGTTCCTTAACTAGAAGCTGTTGAACCAAAGACAAAAGGATCCTCTTCATGTTATACTATGGAGGTTATGAGTAAGTTTAGGAAGCGCATTTTGATAGGATATGCAAAGATCTTATAGACCATCTAAAGAATACCTGAGAACTCCCTAATGGCAATATGCAAAGCAAAGTAGATGAGGACCATGGAACCAACTATATAGTGATCAGTAGCATTCAACTATCAACATGATAAAGGCAAATTATTTCAAGACAGAAAGGAGGAATGAATGAATATTCACTAAGCTGCTCATGAGAGTAAGTCATGGAAGCAGCGTCTAACACACATTGTCTCCTTCTACAGGTTTTAATATATGCTAGAACTGGCTCTCAGTATACATTTACTATGTATCTCCTCAACTCTGTTTTAGGAACTTCACATTGTATATTTAAGTTAGCCAGCCTGGAAAAATTAACCTTTTAGAAATCAGCAACAGTTAGAAATCAGGACCTTTTTTCTTAGTTCTGAAAGCAAGGTTGTTACACACCACAAACTCTTCATTAACTTTACATAAAAATATGTATTATTTATGTACAAAAATATATTCTAATACTAAAGGTCTAGAACTAAATAAAAAAGGCTAGCAAATTTTTTACTGAATTTAAAGTCTATTAGTTAGTTCAGCAGTTTTCAGACATCCATTATATCTTTAGACTGAACCCATGAAAAAATTTAGTTAACTCATTAATTTATGCCTATATAACTGACTTCAAATTGAAAAGTTTTATTTTCTAACAAGATTTGTTACTACAATTCATAATGAAATATATTATGTTTGAAATAATGAAATGTGATTCACTCCTAAATTTAAGGTTCCTCTGGAACAATCCAAGATATCATTAACCATTCTGTGTTGATTTGCAGTGAGGCCTACAGTAATTGAAACTGATGTTTATGTGAACAGTATTGGACCAGTTGATCCTATAAACATGGTGAGTAAAAAATGTTACAATAAGGATTACTGAGTGTGTGCTTCAGAAAAGAATGAGTGTGTTATTTCAGATAGTTCATTGTGAAGTAATTGCTTTAAGATTGGAATTACTATTGTACTGGTTAGATTGCCATTTGACACAAAGCAAGTTAATCTTGGTAAAGAGAACCTCAATTGAGAGAAAACCACTGTATCAGATTGGCCTCAGCAGTATGAAGAATTTACTTAATTAATGGTCAATGGGGGAGGACAAAGCCCACTGTCCACCAGGGGGTAGTGTCACATTGGGGCGGGTGTTTCAAGGTTGTATAAGAAAGCAGAATATAAAAGCTATAGAGAGCAAGCTGGTAATTTTTTCATGGGCAAGGCTTAAGTTCCCTCTAAAAAGGCTTTATCCTGCCTTAGTCCTGCCAAGGTTTTCCTCAAACAGATGGACTGTGACCTGTGAGCCACATAAACTCACTCTTCATGGAGTTGAATTTGGTTGTGGTATTTATTACCTCAATAGAAAACAAACTAGGAAAACTATGTACCACGCATTGAACAGTGGAGCTAAAACACTCCTCATAGAAAAAACTAGTAATCTCTTGTTCCAAATGATTGCATTTCTAGTGTATAAATAATTATTGGATCTATCAAAAGTCAATTTTTAAAGAAACATGGGAAAAGATAAATTAGAAATCCGAATGAGAAAACAATCTGAGATACACTGAGAATGATAACCCCATTATAGGAGTCAAACTCTGTGTCTAATAATGTATTAGTAATGTAGTAAATAGATAGCTCCTTTAACACTGTGTTAGAGTTTAGTTGTCCAGGATTGCCTTAGTCAAATGGAGGCATGTACTAGAGAACATCACTTCAAAACTGGAGGGGAGAAGTCTAAGTTCTTCAGGAGTATTGCTCATGGACACTTTCTCCCTGTACCCTCACGGTGTGTCAGTCTGCTTGTTCATTCCTGATGTGTCTTTTAGTGTGTTTTTAAAGATTTAGTATTTTCTTTAAAATTATGTATGTAAAATGATGTAAATACAGTATTCATGGGTTAAATGCTTAAAACACTAAAGTTTAAAGTGAAAAAAGTGTGTGTGTGTGTGTGTATGTGTATATGTGTGCACACACATGTGAGTGCATGTGCTTTCTGTGTTTCTGTCTGTCATGTGAAATACTACATATAAAAACAATTATGGGAATAAGTCTTTGTGTACATATGCTAATATGTTCATAATTGCTTTTTATATGTATTACTTACTTAGGATTGAATTAGACCCCAAATAGACTACTCAAGTAGTTTACAAACAAACTATGTGCCTAGCTCTTTATCAATTCATAGCTGGATAACTGTCATGATGTGGTTAAGTTTGCTTGTTTCTCTTCATCATATTAGTACAACACCATATTTAATTTCTCTTTTTCCTGGATCAGCACCTAAGCACAGTGCTTGCCTCTTAAGAAGACCTGTGTTTGAAGTCCAACACCCATATGAGAACTTGTAATAATCTATAACTGAAGTCACAGGCTATCTGACAACCTTTTCTTAGTGGAACTGCACATAAATGGTGCATGGATATATGTGCAGACATGACATACATACATACATACACTAAAATAAAATTGAACAACTTTTCTGACTATGGTGTTCTCATGGCTGCCATCGACTTCACACAGCTGTCTGTACTGATTGCTGTAACGCTAGCATTTTGTTTGTACCACAACTGATGCATTATATTTACTTGCCTTAAGACAAGTGAATATAAACAGGATTTTTTTAGAGTTTAAGGTGATAATGAGAGGACCCATTAGACTGGCCTAGAATGATGACAATGTGAGGATCTATTAGACTGCCCTAGATGATTTTAATTATGGGCTAGTACTCAAGGGAAAGACGGGGTTACACAATTACACGACATCCATCAGAATTACCAAAACTTATTTTTTTTCTTTTTAAAAGCTAATTAAAGGAAACTGCTATTGAAACTACTGACACAAAAATATGTGAGGGGAATAAATGAAAACAAAAACCACTGTCATAAAAGGGACTAATAAGAATCCTGTGTAGAAGACAATTTTAACTAAGAAATTTGGAACAAACAAAGCTCACATTTCATAAGACGAACAAAATGGCTTTGTTGTGAGTATAGTCGAGTAATGGCATGTGAGTACAATTTAACAGATAAGAGGATAGCTTCACATTTTTTTCTCACTAATTGCCCATACAACTGCAGTGAGAACAAAAATAGTCATGTGTTCTGTTAGCTGTTTTATCTACCGGATATTTTCTTTGTTGCAAAAGTGTTTTTTTTTTTTTTTTTTTTTTTTATTTTGGAAGGTGTCTACATTAAGTAGCACATTATAAAAAATAAATGTTGTTTCATAATTAAAAAAGATTTCTTCACATTGTTTCAGGGTTGGATTAGAATTTGTAATTTCATAGCCTTATAAAAATGGGGTATTAGATATTTATAGCATGAATGGACCAGTCAATTATAGTTCATTTCCTTTATTCTTGTTTTGAGAATTTATAGTAAAATGAAGACAGAATATACTAATGATGGCTGAAAACTAAGTAATGTGAAGAAACGTTACAGTTTGCTTACCTTTTAATTAAAATGATTAAACATAAAGTAGAAAAGCAGAAAAGCAGATATATTCAGATCTGACGGAAGATGATGTCAAATGATGTTAGAAGAATGGAAGTAAAGTTATTCCATTCCCCCTGGTGGGATTTCAGTCTCTAAGGAGCAGTTTGACTTTACTTTGTTGATCACATATGGCCCAGTAATTGCCTTCTGACTACAGGGTAAAATCATCAGGGTTAAAAATTTCTCCAGCAAAGTTAACAGAAAGGAAGAATCTAGAAAGTGAAAGATATGCTAACCATCTACAGCAAATTACAGCAGGGGATTAGCAGACATAAATACAACGACAATTACAAACATGCACTGGATATGACTTCCCCAGTGAGAACATAGAAAATGAAAGGCAGGAGGGAAGAAATTTTTAAAATCCCATTTGGAGGGAGAAACCAGACCGTATCTGCAGAACATAAAACCACTGCTATCCTAGTCACGAGAGTGGTCTCTCAGGTAGTTACAGAATACAGTTTCTGAAACTGCAAGAATCCTTCTTGCTAGCATTTGTAGCTGACTTTGCTAATGGAGACAGAGCTGATGAACAGGACTCCAGATGTGTGGCTTGTAATTCAGAACTAATCTGAAGAAGCAGTGGAACTTCATTTCAAAGTAGCAAACTACCAGAGTAGACTACATGGCCCACAGAACAAATAGGATTGGGTCAATTAGTAAATAAAGTGAAATTATATTAGTCAATTTAGAAATAATTAACAAACACAAATCATTTTCAAATTAGTTGTAATGGGAAAGGACACCCAGGAAAATTTTTAAACAAATGTTCTTGTAGAGCTGTGAAATCAGAAGCGTAGTTCAAAATGGACTGGAGATATAGGGTGGTCCTCTTCAAGCACAAGGAAGAGGTTTTGTTCAGTTTTGTTTTTCACATATTTAGTGGAATAGGAAATTGTCAAAGCTGTGATGTAATTTTGTGCATGCAGTCATGAGAGAGAGGGAGGAAGAGAGAGAGAGAGAGAGAGAGAGAGAGAGAGAGAGAGAGAGAGAGAGAGAGAGAGAGAGAGAGAGAGAGAGGAGAGAGAGAGTTATGTAGGGTGAGGGAGAGAACTAGATGATGGAGGTAGGGAAAGAAATTCAGATGGAGAGGGAGGGAGGGTATGTGTGTCGATGTTTGTGTCTGTATCTTTGTGCTGAGAATAATTACACAGTGTCTCTCCATCTCAATTACTTTTGCGGTTAAGAACAAAGAGCGCAAGATGTAACTTTTACACATCAAAGAAAATATTTCCTTTTACTATATTAACAGGAAATGTTACTGTGCCAAGTACATCAACTTGAAAAGTTATGAACAGGAAATATGACTAAAGGAAAAGATTTTTTTCCCTTCTCAGAATAGGTAGCTTGCATGGGCTGTGGAGTGGAGAAAATGATTTTGGTACTTGGGGATGATGAACACTTGTTGGTTTGAAGAAACACACCTGCCCTTTCCAGTTTGTTTCTTTGTATCTTTTGTTTTTATGATACTTAAAATTTTATGACTATAGTTTAATTTTTTACTTATGCACCCATATTAACTTTTGTCACCAATTACATAAAATCTTTTTACCACACATCTTATTTTAGAGCAATATAACACATTTTTAATATGGCACTAGGAAAGAAAAAAAATGAAGTTATACATGAGTCACATTTCCTTTTCTTGGCTTCTTTGATCTTGTGTGCTCATTTGCCATGAATTTACATATCACATCAAAATTATATTAATGTCTAAGTGCTAATATTTTAAAATAAATTTTGTTTCTTACCTTAGAAAAAAACCCTTATTCGTTATTGCTTCGTCAACTTTATATTATATATTCCTGAAGTGTTTTGTTTGTATTTACAATCTGTGAGTAGAGGTCAACTTTGTGGAAATTGTTCTCTTCTTCCACCTATCACCTGGATTCTAAGAATCAAACTCAGGTCACTAGACTAACATGGGAAGGAGTTTTACATGATAAGCCATCACACTGACCCAACACTTTCCCTTCATTAAAGTTTGAAATATTTACTATTGCTATCTGATAAAAATTAATGCAGTTGCTTCTCAGAAAGATAAGGCCTCTTTCTATGAGAGATTTAAAAAAAATGCAAAATATGGTGATATACCATTTATGATCTAATAAAGCCACTGAAGATAATCCCAGCAGCCATACTACCTAGCCCTAGAGAGCATGTGGTGCTGGCACACACCTTTAATCTCAAGATTCATGAGACAGAAACAAATGGATCTCTGTTAGTTCAAGGCCACACCGAGAGCTACCCAAAATTGATCCAGTCTAAAAGAGAAACAGAGCCCACACCATGGTGATCTCAGCACTTGGGATCACATGCCTTTAATTGCAGCACTAAGGAGGTGGAGACAGAATTGATAAGGAGAGAGAAGACAGCACAGCAGTCTGAGGCTTGGTGGAGAGCAGTGTAGTCAGCATTTTCACTCTAAGGATTCATGGAGACAAGATCACCTATTCTTGTCTGAGGTAGAGTAAGAGCTACTGGCTTTGGCTGCTTTTCTGATCTTTAGTGGCTTTATTAAATCATAAATAATGTATCAGCACAAGAATAGTGGCCCCATTTTGAAAAAAGAGACTTATTTTTTATCAAGTAGATAGATATAGAGATCAAGATCTATGTTATGAGAGTGTATTGATTTAAAATGTTAATGGCAAGCCTAATGCAGTTTGTTATAAAAAAAAATTGATAATGAGATGCTTTCCTCCATTGTAAAAAAGACACAGTTGGATTCAGCCTAGTGATGCAATCATCAGTAAATCTAGTAGGGAGGGAGAAAGTGGGAAGGAAAAAGGAAAGAAGAAAGGAAAGGAGGAAGGAACATGCTGTATCATTATGAAGTTACAGGTGTGGTAGTTGCTATCAAAATGTCCTTAATGTTGTAGACCCTTATGAAGATAATTCCCTGCATTGTTATTTGGGCAAAAAAATTCAGGACATCATGAAAACACAGAAATTGAAAATATAGAATAATTATTTTGTAAAACTTAAATAGAGGCATTGAAAAGAAAATTAGAATGCTTTGAGGAAAATTATATTTAGACATCTGTGCAATGAAATACTTAAATGTGTAAATGAATAAATTTGTATCTTACAAATAGTGTTTCACACACCCAAATCCGAGTCCTAATGACTTTCCAGGTTTCATTTCTTAGGAATGTCCCTGAGTATCTCTGAACATCTCTTCAAGGTTGCTTATTGCTTTCTATAACTGATGATTGTTTTGGTGAAACACAGAATACAGTGAAAATACAAATGCGAACCTGTAAATGTAAATCTTATTTCTTCAATTCAACTGAGAAATATGACACAAAACTGACTGAAAAGGAAAGGTGAGATGACATGAAAACAAATATAAACACTTTTAAAAAGTGATATAAATTTTTTCCTATCACCAAAAATACTAATTTTCCCTTGTTTGGAAATAGAGAGGTGAATAATTTTGTTTAGATGTTCCAAAGCCATAAAAGCTACCCATTCCAGGTGTGATAGCATCATGATTGGAATTTCTCTGTTAATTTACCTTGTTAATGTTACCAGTTCTTGCCCAAAATACTATCTTTTTGAAGATTTTTTTTGTTGCTACCATACATTACAACAGTTTTTGAGTAAAGCAAGCTAGTGTGTGTTATACAATCACAAGAGCTTAAGAGTTAGTTCCTCAAAGAGGGACTTAGCCTCAGAAATTCCATGCTTGAGGCCCTAGCTGTCTGCTCTGCAGATTTTAGACTAGTTGCACCTCTAATAGCACAGTAGCCAATTCAATGTAAGTGGCCACTCTCTCTTTCATCTGTCCATCTAGCGTAACTGCTCTTTCTCTGTAGAACTGATGAATACAAAACCATGAGTGCTTTGTGTCTAGACATACATGCTGATACTGGCCTCTCGCCTATGCTAGAGACTCCCTTAGGCCGGGGAGGTTCTTATCTTTTATATTATTGGCTACAATTTAGTTGTTCTGTGACCATACCAATTTTCATATTTTACTTTTTGATATTACATGCAGATTATCATGAAACTTATAACTGATTGTAAATACACGATCAAGCATTATACAGAAAAATCAACAAATAAACTGTTAGGACTTTGTGTTCTTTTAATCCAATTGTGGCAGTGTTCGGATTTAGAGCTATATTTCTCTCTGAGAGAAATGAGAATTTTATATTGAATTGACAAAATCTTACAGATGTAAAATGTGCTATGTATTTGAGGAAAGCACTTCTCAGACACAAAAACAAGACCATTCCTTCACCCTGTGAGGCATGCACTCCATCATCTTAATGTTTTGCATTGTAGAGTCTTGAGTCACAGTGTCTTGGATTTTCCAATCTTCTGTCTGCATGTACCTTATATCAGTAGGACTTTCAGAATTTCCCCAAGCTGAAAGCACTCTCTACCAGTTTATTTCTCATTTATCTATACCTATTCCAAAGTTTTATTGATTTTTAAGTTTTTATCAAGCTCATACTTGTAGTGATATATTATTTATGACTTAATAAAGCTTGCCTAAAGGATCAGAATACAAAACTAGCCACAGCCATGAAAGCTGGGTAGTAGTGGCATACACATTTAATCCTAGGACACAGGAGACAAGACAGATGGATCTCTGTGAGTTCAAGGCCACTCAGACTGAGAGTGAATTAGTCT
This sequence comes from Cricetiscus sungorus, assembly GCA_030556225.1. Lineage (NCBI taxonomy): Eukaryota > Metazoa > Chordata > Mammalia > Rodentia > Cricetidae > Cricetiscus > Cricetiscus sungorus. The sequence continues at coordinate 27,772,774 of JANBXA010000734.1, forward strand.
AAAAAGGTAACAGAGCTCAAACCTTCAATACTGGAAAGGTATATAAGACAGAAGCAGAATGTTCAGTATTCAGTTTTAGTCATCAGTCTCCAGCCATACTGAGGATTTATGGAGACACGACCACTCATTCAATCTGAGGTAGAGGTAAGAGCTAGTGGCAGTTGCTTGGGTTTTCTGATCTTCTGCTTGAACACTAAACTCTGTCTCTGCGTTTATTTTTTGTGTTTCACATATTCATTTCTTAGAATTTTCCTTTGTTGTCCTCTTGAAGCAAGCACACTGAAAGATCACAGTAACAAAATTGACAAAAATTATTTGCTGAAAAATTAGCAAATTAATAGGCATGATATTATGTGATTTTACACACTCCATTCACACACAGAATCAGACCCCAGAGTCCAAAGGTTCACAGCTGAAACCAGGATTCATGGGAATATCTTGAATTTCTAATTATATTATCACATGATCTCAATGCTCTCATTTGAATTTTTTTAAAAATAAAGCCAATCAAATATTTCACTCATTGTGATATTCTCAAGCAGCTTCTATTTTCACAATATTTAGCAAAATATATTTGAAATTTGTGAACTGTTCACAACCACTCATATAATATGGGTTTACTGCTCATCTCTCTCCCTGTCTGTGTCTTTCCTTTGGCTTACAGCTGACCATGGTTTAATCTATAATTTTATTTTAGCCATGTGATTATGTAGATTAAGTAGACAGACACAATTAAGATCAATCTAATTGCCCAATAAAGTGTTCTGTCTATATTAATTGCTTAGGGAGATTATGTATTTTGTGTGAAGATTCTCCCATTCCAAAAGCAAACAAAACCCCAGTAACAACACTGAGCTGTTCAATACTTTTAAGTGTGAGATGTGGTACATAGTTGCAATATACAATGTTGGTTTCTGTAGTAATATATACACTTATGATTGTGTCTCACTCTTATAAATCAGAGTAGCACATTTTTCACATTTATTATTTTGTTGTTTACATTTCAAAAAGACAGTAAAGTTAACAAGTCATGTAAGACCTCAAGTATTAAATGTTCTGTTCCTTATCTCAAAATGTTTCTTGTAGAAGCTATTGTACTTGTTCTGAGTCAATAGGAATTCCATTTCAAATTTGTTTTTATTTTTGTGCAGATGATTATAACCTTTAAATAGGAACATGAAGTGCAAGAACATAGTTTGGTCATTTCTTGGAAATTACTATGAATGAGTAAACAAAATTGGTTTTTTGATTACATATAAAATGGCACAGACTTTAATAACCTTCTTATTTCAGTAAGGGTTTTATTAAGGATTAGCAGTTTAAAGGGACTTGGAACTATAGCGCCTACAAGGCTTTGTAAAAGACAACATATCAAGAAATGTGCTTTACATCTCTGTCTTTTGGTCATAGATTAATTGTGAGTAGAAAGATTTTACTTTTCTTTAGTATTTTCTATTTAGGGAAATCTAACTTGTTAGAAATCATAACCCCTTTAATATCAATGAGCACATTTAGAATTATATATTATGAGGCAAATTTCTGTGCTGAGCATATAGTCTTGTAGGTATAAAACTCTGGGTTTGAGGTCCAGTATTGGAATTTATACATTTCTTGAAGCTGCTGAATGGTATTTATGCTGTTTGAAAAATTCTGTTACTAGGAAATTAGTTCTCAAATGCCAGCTTTGATGCTATCTTAGGAATGTGAAGTCAAGATGCTTAAATGTCATGATGATCCTTATACCAGCCAATGCTCATTATTTCCTAGGTCATAATCCTGCCTAGTTTCTTAGGAATTTTCTACTTGGAATTTTTCATTTTCAAGTGTATGATTTGTCTCTGCTAAATAACATCAGCCATATTCTCTTTGCAGCCTGTACAAGGTTTCCTTTCTGTTCATATTTCTTATAAAAAAACAACTTTCCATCATTGGTAAAGTTAGCATTGGGCATAAAGAAGTTAATCTTTTGAGTAAGTGAGAAGAACATTTAAGTAAATCACAGTTGATCTCCAGTATTATTGTCCTAGAAAGAAAGTGAGTAAAGCTGTTAAAGATTTATATATATATATATATATATATATATATATATATATATATATGCATTTTCCACAAGATTCAATGATCAGTCATGACAATGACATTCACCTTGCTAAACAAATGCAGTGATTATGTATCACACTACTAATAATGTTCCATAAAGCAATTAGAATCTATGCATAAGTGTGATAAAGTGAAGCTTTCTTCTCAACTTATCTCTATATTACAATAACCAAACGATAAATAATCTTGCTTCAAGCAAGGATTTGATCCAGCTTCCCTATTGATGAGTTGAATCCCAATCTGTTTTCTCATTAGACTCCCTGGCTTTAAATATAGATATTAAATATTCATTAACAAAACTCACAATTGTGCATCCATTTCTTATTATAAATATTTTCATCCAGGCAAATTGATCAATTGCAAATATCATATCAAGAAAGAGGACTTAATCTTCCCTTGATAAATGTATCCAATATGCTATTTTATATTCTTAAATTCTTTTTCCTTCTGATTTTAATGTCAAAGTTGTGTACAACTTTGTGCTAGCAAACAGTCACACAGAGAGAATTTTTATTAGTTCCTTTCTGGTACTTTTGTTCTTTTCTTAATTTTTGTGAAAAAAATTTAATGATTATGAGATTGCAGGCCTTTGTCAGGATCCCAAAGTGGGCAATACCCCATCTTTTTCTTAACTACACAAATTGCTCTTACTGGTTACCACCCTGTGAGTAGAGAGTTGACATGAAGGTCCTCATTATGAGCCTCGTAAATGTTCATTGGGAATTATGAACTCTAACATGGTGAGGAGTTATCTTAAATCCTTGGAAAGTTTTGAAAAACATTTATTATGTGATATGTATTGTACAAAGGGTTAAAAAGCTTTAATAACAGAATAGCATATAGAACCATTAATGTGATGTATAGCACATTGTAGTTGCTTAGTTGATGACTTTGTAGTCAATATAAGACATTTGACACTACTGTACAAAAATAATGGGATTCAAGTTTTCAGACTAAAGATAGTTTGAGTAATTTTAGATAATTTGATGGATATTTGAACCTTGATTTTGGACTTGCTTATGCAGGTATGCTGTAAATATAATCAAATTTACCATAGTTAAAAATAAGGTAACTATTCATTGATAAAACTGATGATTTATGAAACCAAAGGTAATGTAAAAGGTTAAAGTCAAAGAAGGCATCTAGAATTACTATTTCACTTTATGTGAATCACTTAAAATCCCTTTAAAAGAAGTTTAAAACACCAGACTTATTTTCTTCAAAAACACTGAGACTAAATGTTATTTATTTAAAGTTGTTTTATACTATGAAAATTCGAATTCCTGAGGGAAACATCCAAAATGGTAGCTTTATCAATGTCACTTTTTTTTAATCTTTTAGGAGTACACAATAGATATAATTTTTGCCCAAACCTGGTTTGACAGCCGATTAAAGTTCAATAGCACCATGAAAGTGCTGATGCTTAATAGCAACATGGTGGGGAAAATTTGGATTCCTGACACTTTCTTCAGGAACTCAAGAAAATCTGATGCACATTGGATAACAACACCTAATCGCTTGCTGCGGATTTGGAGTGATGGAAGAGTTCTATATACTCTACGGTAATATTTGTTATAAACTTCATTGATAAACTTATATTATCAATTCTCAAATGAGCCTTCCTAAGACCAGCAGAGCAAGACACAGGGGCCCCCATTCATTTGCAAATAAACATAAAATGGTGAAATATTTTGGTGATACGTTTTTATGTTCAGAGTCTATTATATGAAAGATGTGGGGGGAAAATTTCAAACTCCCAACTTGGAAGGTAAGAAGGTTATGATTTCTATTTTTATTTTATTCATTTATTTGGTGTTAGTTTAAATGTTTTTATTTTGAATGTATATGAATTTTACTTGCATTTTTACAACACACATTCCAGATGAAAACCAGAAGAGGGTCCTGGATCCCTTGAAACTGAGTTGTAGATGGTTGTGAGCCCCTATGTGGGTACTGGGAACCAAAGCAGGTCCTATTCAAGATCAGTGAGTGTTTAGCTTCTGAGTCATGTAACCTGTCTTGGCTAATATTTCTAAGTGTATAATGAAAATTACTGAGATTATTTCCCTTATAATTTATTAATATTCTGATTTCTAGTACAGTACTAAAACATCACGATGATGATGCATTATTCCAAAACTACTCAATTCATTCTCTTCAAATTATATGCTTATTCAAATCACTTCATTTTTACTAGTTTAATTTATATTTGAGATTATTATATTTATATTTCTTTTGTTTTTTTCCTACCTTCAAACCTTCCCATATAAGTATCCCTGCTCTCCTTCAAATTCATGGCGCATTTCTTCAATAATTGTTATTGCATGCATATATTCATAAGTACCTTTATGTGTATGTGTATATGAATATACTCAATCCATATAGTGTTACACATGTTTTCTGGGCTAACCACCTGTCACTGGACAACCAATGAATGTACTGTTCTCAGAGAAGACCACCTCTCCTATTCCCACCTTTCTTCAGTTGTCTGTTGTTCCTTGTGTAGGATTGATGTCTCTTGGGATTTTCCCTTTCTAATTTGGCTTATTTGTTGGCATCATATTTGAAGATGATCATACTAGATTCAGAGAAAAAAATCATGCATAGTCTTGTATAATGCATTACATTCATATGCCTATGAACATAATTTGCATATGTATATATTTTCATGATATTCTTGAAGTTTTATTTTTTAATGTAAATGTAATGAATAACATACATAAAGCATCAACTTAGCTGACTGAAGAAATGTTTGAATGTCATACTTAATATTGAATAATTTAGTATTTATCACTAAATTTTAAGGTTGTGTTTTTATTCTATTATATCACAGTCTAAGGTTCTCCAAATGATGTTATAAAGTCAGATAAGTGGTTATTCATGATTTAAACAATTCTGTTTTATACACTACCTCTTTTTTTATCTAAATAGATTAACAATTAATGCAGAATGCTATCTTCAACTTCATAACTTTCCTATGGATGAACATTCCTGTCCACTGGAATTTTCAAGCTGTAAGTGAAAAAATTTGATAACTCTACCAATATTAATTAAAAATACTTTATTAACATATAAAATTAAATCAAATATATTCTGAGAAGTGTGTTGAATGTTCTTCAACCTTTAAGTTAAAAATTATAAATAATACATTTGTTTACTGATTTTAAATAAAAATGTAAAATAAATGTATAGTGAATATACATACTACAAAGTAATTTTAAAGCTTTCAGTTTTATTTCAATGCCTTTTATTTTCGACTTTGTTTTTATTGAAAATATATTTTATGCAGTATATTCTATATAATTTCCCTTACCTCAACTTTTATAAAATAGTCCTCACCTTCTCTCTCCATTTGAGTCACATCCATTCTGTCTCAGAAAATAGACATCTAAAGAATAACAAAATAAAATAAAACGAATGAACTGGAGTAGTAAAAATAAGCTAATATTCCTTCTTCTCTTTCTGAATACTCTGCTGAGAGGTGAATCCATTCTCTTGCATTCAAATGTTACAACAAGAATAAAAATTGTATGCAAACAATATCAATCTTCTTGATACAAAACCTAACTTTATTAGATTGAGTTTTAAGCATGTTTCAAAAATTGGTTGAACAAAAAGTGTGTATTTAGTCAATGGCAAGTATTTAGAAGATTTTATTGGGTTGGAAATACTGTGGTACTCTATGTTTATTTAAATAAAGAAAAGTTGGTGAAATGCAGAAATTTTTAAATCTCAATCATTTAAAAATAAATATTAACCTAGCATTTTATTACAATGTGACAAAAAGTTTTTGTTTAAAAGCTAATTATATCCAGTGATTACTAATACATTTACATTTATAAATATTTTGTATAAATATGTAATTATGTGTATAACATCAAGTCTTAGAAATATATAGTAATTTTTTCAAGTGCCATTGATTATATTGATGAGTTATCTATTATGTTATCCTTGTTAGAAATTGTGATTTTTTTTAAGAGTCTGAGTCACTCCCTATCACAGTGTGGACTGGCCATTCTCAGGTTCTACCCAACTTTGTTAATTTATCTCCAAAATTCTTTTGACTTCATTAATTTCTTGAAATATATTAATACCTTTGCCATAGTACAACACACTTCTATATTAATCAGTTCAGGTTACAATTCTTTGTTTTTCAAACTTTGTCTCAAGGAGGTAAATTTTAATTCCCAGTTAAGATATGGTTATTGGGAATGTTCAAAGCAACCTTATAGATAAATATTCATGATCTGTCACTCATTGTTGTATCCTAAAGGTTCCATTCCAATCTCTGGGTGTGATCTTCACTTGACTTTGATTGGTATTACTAGGGGCTCGTAACCCCTTGTAAAGGGAATTGGGGTCAATGGCACGAACTTACTTTAACTATAATCACAGATTTTCAGGATAATTATACAAGTCCATTAGCAAAATTCAAATTTTCACCCCCACTAGTTCACAACAAAACACAGAAAATTCTTGTATAGCCTAATAGTAACACCCAAAGTTACAATTCTGTGTTTATTAGTGCCCACAAAAATCTGTGACTATACCATCTAGTTACTGTATTTATAATGAGTAAGATATAACTAACAAATCACAATGTGACAAGAGAAAAAAGCATAGAAGATAATGAAAGAGAAACAACTTCAAAACAGGTCAGCAGAGATGACAGATATTATATTGATTTGACAACAGAGTATCCTGCAAAATAATGCATTTATTTGAAAATACAGTGATTAGCAGAATTTGATTATGTAATATGATATCCCAACTCATCTGTAGAACAACTAAAATTTCCATTTTATTAAAATATCCTCCCAAATTATAAATGATTACAAATAGGAAATTATTTTAGCCGTGGGAGCTCATATAATAAATTGTAAGCAGAAAGGTGTTCTTTTAATCATCCCAGACATGAGCATATTGTAAAACATGTTGATTTCACATGTTGGTTTGGACAGCATTTGGGGGAGGGATAAAATCTATTAGAATATACCAATTAGCAGTGTACAATGGTGTAGACTTATAATTCTAGCACATGATAGTCTGAGATGCTTCCCAAGTTCCTGGTAAATAATGACTGAGACAATTTGAGATTTATGAATAATGAAAATAGGTCAACAGCAACAAGTTTCCCTCATTCTTAAACTACTCAATGCTAAAATAAAATTCATACCTTTAATAATCTTAAGTACTATTTAGCTCTTTAAGCATATACACACACACACAAATTTTAGTTAGTATTTTATAAATTAGAAAAACCTAATAATACTGAATGAGGGATGATTATTTGGATGGTGTTGGTATTGCAGTGGTAATTTATTTAAATTTTGTTAAACTGCATTACTTCATTACAATTTTCTCTCTAGATGGATACCCTAAAAATGAAATTGAGTATAAGTGGAAAAAGCCCTCTGTGGAAGTGGCTGATCCTAAGTACTGGAGATTATATCAGTTTGCATTTGTAGGATTACGAAATTCCACTGAAATCTCCCACACAATCTCTGGTAAGAGGCAACCAGAAGCCAATGTTCAATACTGACCATGAATGTATTGTTGCTTAGTTATGTAAAGTAGAATGAACATTTTGTTTTTTACTCACTACAAAACATATCCATTTCTTATAGGAGATTATATTATCATGACAATTTTTTTTGACCTGAGCAGACGGATGGGCTATTTCACAATTCAGACCTACATTCCATGCATTCTAACAGTTGTTCTTTCTTGGGTTTCTTTTTGGATCAATAAGGATGCAGTACCTGCCAGGACATCACTGGGTAAGACTATGCTACTATATCATAAGAATTTAATTAATAAATAAAACTTCATTGATGCATATATTAGAAATTTCCCTAGACTATAATGAGGTAATAAAAAATAAAATGTTTAATGTTATACCAAACTGAAAGGATTGATTTGTAACTATGAATGTAATGGCATGATCATATATATATATATATATATATATAGTATTTAAAAGAGTTAAACATTCTATTCATCCATTCATCGAGCTATGGCTGGTGGAAGGAAGAATGTGAATGGTATCTGTGGGGGTATTTGGAGAGGTAATTTGATGGTTAGGACCACATGCTACTCTTGAAAGCACCTGAGTTTGGTTTCCAGCACACACATGAACTCACAACCATCTACAATTATAATACTAGAGGATGGGATCCTATCCTACAGCTTCTTACAATGCATCCAAGTGTTGCACATGTAAATATACTGGTAAAATACTCATACACAAAGGCACTTAAATAACTGTATCTGTAGAAGAATGAGAATAACTGTGGATTAGACACAAAGAATATAGAGGTTCTTCTCATTTAAGTGACCTAAGGCTATCAGAGGTAAGAACAATAAGAAGATTGACATATGAAGAGAGTGGTAAATTAGTCCAAAAATGGACACATAAGCTTGGCTCTGGCACATATTAGAATTACACATAACTGAATTCATGGAAATATAAAAGTTCATTCAGTGTATTTGTAATGTTAAATGTTTGTTGACATAATTTTGCATGCATCTTTAAATTTGAAGTTTTAGAAATTAAGTTCAAATTACCACAGATGAAAATATTACATTAATCCATTAGCTTAGGTTACTTTCAGTGAGTAAGGCAAAACTAACAAAAAAAAAAAAAAAAACAGCCAGCAACAACAAAATCACCTTGCAATAAATGTTGCTTCAAGTAAGTTGGAAAGTACATTTGTGCTGCACACATCCAGAAGGAGTGTTTCACTGTGGTGTTATACACTGTAGCAAGAGATTCAAGGACATCATGTTTTCAGATGTGTTGTGGGTGACTTATAATTCCATAGTCAGCTTATAGTTTAAGGTGGCTACTGCCTTCTGGTCATTGTAATTCAGTAGAACAAAGTAAAGGAGGGGGTAAAAAGTAAGAAATCTCTAGTACTGTTGTGTCTTCTAGATATTAATTCCTGGCTTAGTTCTCCAGGCAAGATCTTACTCTGTAGTCACATTCTGCTGCAGAAGAGGTAGACAATGAAATTATTCTTTAAGAAAGCCTCTGTCAACTAAAAAATGTTTCCTTTTTAACTTCAGAGGAAGGAAAAAGTGAATATTAGGAGCCAACCTGAAATCTATAGTAATTCAAATCATTGAAATTTCCTCCACAAAGAACACAGTGAACATAATGTAGCCATGGTTACCAGTAGTTCTTTCTGGCAATCATATCCTTTTGTTTCCATTGTTTATTTCAGCTGACATTATTGTTAAATTAGACAAAAGAATAAAAATGTTCTGCTAAATTACTTTTAATCATCTATTATTTCTCCCTTTCTTCACAGGTATCACAACGGTATTGACTATGACAACCCTCAGCACAATTGCCAGGAAATCTTTACCTAAGGTTTCTTATGTAACAGCGATGGATCTCTTTGTCTCTGTTTGTTTTATCTTTGTGTTTGCAGCACTGATGGAATATGGAACCTTGCATTATTTTACTAGCAATAATAAAGGAAAACCCACCAGGGACAGGAAGCATAAAAACAGGACTTCGGTATGATTTATTTTTAACTTTTCATAGTATTTTTTTAGAATTTCATATAGGAACATTGTATACACACCACTCTCTCTCCCCTTCCTTTTCTCCCTGTCTTCTTTATATTCCAAACTCACAATCTGTCCTTTAATTACTATTGTTACATGTACATACATATACATATGTAAATATATGTGGACCCGCTGGGTCCATTTAACTTGCTCATCTACATATTTGTCCAGGACTATTAATTGGGATTGTACTAATTATGTGTAGTTTGTTGCTGGGAGTTTGTTTCCTCTCAGAATCAGCTGACCTCCTGTAGAAGTGGGAGCTTGTAGACTTTTCCTGCCTGCTTTGGCATGTTAACAGGTCTTGTCATGATGGTCTTGCTCAGATGAGTAGGTTGTTGGTAATTTGTGGGTGTTTTACCTTGTCTAGGGAACATGGTCTCTCAACAAGCTTCCTAATCTACTGTCTAGTAGATATTTCCACTTCTTCTTCCCTGATTTTCACTTAGTCTCTGCTTTAGGAGTTGCCTTGTAGGTAGTATCACTTTTGGCTAGGCACACCATAGTCACTTATTCTCTGTACTTTTCACTTGTTGTGTATCTATATAACTGTCTCCGTCTCTTGCAAAAAGAAGTTTCTTTAGTGAGCAGTGAGAGTTATACTCATCTGTGGGTATAAAAATAGCCACTCTGAAAATGGTTAGAAATCATATTGGATTAGCATCTGTTATGAAAATGGGATGCTTGAGAAATAGGATAAAAGATAAAGTGAAAGTAAAACTAGATTACTTATAACTGATCAAACAGAAATACTTATTTATAATTTTTCAATTAACTCTATTGATCTTCCTTGTAAAACTTGACCTTTATTTTTTTTAATACAATACCTAATCTTGACTCTACCATCCTTCAACTCCACTATTCATGCCCCCCACCCCACCCCAGGACACTAGCATCACATCTTCCTCCTGATTTCCTGTTCTTTTTTTTTTTAATAACTATTTACTTATTTTAATGTGTTTAGTCATATTGGTCTTGTCCACACGTACATAGGATCATCTGCTTTGGCCTGCATGATATTCTAATGGTCAAACTCCTAAATAAAAATAATCATCCCTTTTCAAGTAAACATCAGCTCTTAATAGTTGCTCATCTAGTGGGTAGGTTCAGAATCCACAAACTGCTTCAAGCTAGGAATTTTAACTGCCTTGATTCTGTGTAGGCAATCACAGATGCTGTGGGTTAATGCATGGAAAAGCTATGTCCAGAAGATGGTGTTATACCACAGCCTCTGCTATTTCATTCTTTCTGTTTCCTTTTTCTGAAATGTCTTGGGAACCTTTGCGGGGGTGATGATGGTGATGAGGATGTTCTATGTGTAACTGAGCCCCAACAGTTATTCCCAACAGTTTGAGTAATAACCACTACTCAATGAAATAAACTTCCCTGACAAAAGTGGGGGTCAGCAGAAATCTCTGTATAGAAGACTAAGTTAAGGCAGTTTGAGAGCAAGACTATCTAGAAGAACAACATGAACAGGTTCTTCTCTGCAGTCTAATCCTTCCCTAGCCAAGAGTTTCAATCCTGTTTTCCTCCTATGAAACAGGCCTCAAGTCCAGTCAAAAGGTCAGCGGGTTACCCCTTGAACACAATTTCATTACTGTACAGTGCAGATCCTGTTTATTAGGTCAGGAACAGAGTTATATGATACCATAGCTGCCCTTTCCTCCTCACCAGCCTGCATCACACCTTGCAGTGCTACGAAAGATAGGCAGTAGGTAGAATACCCTGCTCAGTTAAGGATTGATTGCTCTGTAAATGTATATGATTTCTTCAGCAACAGGATGTAGTTAAGGTGAACAACCAAGAATAATGGCAAAAGACTGTATTGTTTGGGATGCTATTGAGGCCTTCCTGAACAAAACTCTTAGGGAGGTAACTTTGTTTCTTCAGCTAAGATTTTCTTTTAGTTACACATCTCTGCTTGCAGTAGTATTGTTCACTAATGTAGAGTACTTCTGTTAAAATGCCCCTTTAAAAGAATGTATTTTAAATTAGACTATAAATGAATGGGCTTTCATGAGGCTACTTCTACATATTTAGTTTTGGTCAATCCATCCCTTACCCTCTTCCCCACTCAGTCTTTGATTTAGTTTCTGATCTACTGATGTGAAGAGACACCATGACCAGTGCAAATCTTATGAGTAAAAACATGAATTGGGTGCTTGCTTAGAATTTCTGAAGGTTCATGGCAGGAAACAGACAGGTATAGCACTGGTGCAGTAGCTGAGAGCTTTACATCCTGTTTCACGAGTTACACACACACACACTCACACACACACACACACACACACACACACACACACACACACACAGAGAGAGAGAGAGAGAGAGAGAGAGAGAGAGAGAGAGAGAGAGAGAGAGAGAGACACAGAGAGAGAGAGACACAGAGAGACAAAGAGAGAGAGACAGAGACAGATTTGTGTGACATGGTTCTTGGGACCAAAAAGCCCATTGCCAGTGACATATCTCTTCTAGGAAAGTCACACTTCTTAACTCTTCCTAACTGTCTACCAACTGAGAAGGAAACATTGGAATCTATGAGCTTATGGGGGCCAGTCTTGAACTCAAGCCACCACATTCCTCAATCTTCCCTTAATCCTTCATTGTCCCTATTTTTCTCTCTCACTGTATTTGATGAGTTGTAGGATCATAGGTACGCAGTACGCCCTTAAAGCAAACTTCATTTTGGTTAAGCCTTCCCATGGACCCTCTTGTCTACAATCCCTGTTACTCCACTAAGTACTTTAGTGTTTCTGCCCCATGATTTCCTCTTTTCTGCTTTCATTTCAAATGTATTCTACCACCCCCTTCTCTAAATGCATATCCCTCACCAAAAGCTCTTTTCATGTTTTCTTCTCTCCATGTGCACATGTCAAATACACAGAAGAAAATAACTGAGAGAGAATATACATTTGCCTGTTGGTACCTAGGTGACTACATTATTTAAAACTTTTTCAGGTCCATCATCCACCTGTAAATTTCATCCTTCATTTTCATTTAGAATTAAGTAATAGTCCATTGGATACATGTACCATATTATGAACCACATTTTCAATTGATGAACATATGGGTGAATTTCAATTCTTAACTATTCTGAATAAAGCAGCAATTAATATGAATGTGCAAAGTTCTTTACCATAAGCTATAAAGTGCTTTGAACATATGAGTAGGAGTAACATACACTCAGTCATATGTAGATCTCTTTTTAGTGATGGAAGAAATGTTCCTACTGGTTTTCTGAGTATGTGAGCTAGTTTATACTGACAAACAAAATCTAGTATTATATGAAAGGACCAAGACCAAGATAGCTTCATTCCATAGATGCAGGCATGGTTCAATAAATATAAATCAATAAGTGCCAAAATCAAAAATCTATTTTTACAGACTCAACACATTTCCACTAAGATCAGGGACAATAAATATGTTCTCACCATGTATATCCAATTAGTGCAAGATTCTTTAATACCACATTATTTTACATAGGTTAAATAGTGTCTAAACTTATTTAAATACATTTTTGAACTCGTGGTTTTCACATCTGTGAAGAACAAACTTGGAAGGGATATTGTCATGTGTGCTGAGCTATGAAATAAGACCTTGTGTCAGTACAACAAAACAAAATATCAATAACGTAAAAGATTTCTATTTCACAAGTACATATGGATTTCCAGTAATGAGTGGCACACAGAATTAACTTACTTTTAGAGAGTAATGTCTCTTAAGGTTAAAATCCAGGAAGAGCACAACGTCATAGCTCTTACATTTTCACTGGATTTTGTAGAATTATACTCTTTCACTCCACATTCCCAATCATAGTGACTAAGTTACAAATTATATAATATGATAAAATTGATTTTAATCATTCTGATATATGTAAAAATTAAATCATGGAGTGTAATTTAAGTTTATAATAGCACTTATAGCAACCTGAATGCAATACCTAATAATCATTGAGGGTTCCAGTGAGATCTGAGCACTTTATATGTTTCATTTGTGCTCAGAGAAACCTTAAAAACCCAAGTACAGTGATTTTCACAATGATAGCTTTGTCAGTGATGGATCCAAAATTCATGCTCAGCTCTTTTGTGAGCCCAGAGGTCCATATTTCTGGTCTTTCTTTCAACGTTTTCCTCTGTTCAAAGCACTTAGAAAAGTTGGCTTTCATTTCACCAATATTAACAAAGTGACAGTATGTTACTGATTTCAGGAAATACTTTGAAAACAGATTATGCCAAAATAAGTACAAGACATCCATCATTGACAAATAACTTTAAGGCTGTTATAACATGAGCACCGTGAGACTGATAGGATCAAATTATTTTAAATTGTGGCATCCATTATTTTGAGGTCTATTTTCTTTTTTTATGATACTTACTTTAGAAATTTGGGTATAATTTTAATTTTTCATACTATATATTAAGAGTTGAAGTCTAATAAACTTTGCATTTATGTCCTATGATGTTCAGTGCCAAAGAAGACATTTCTACTTGCAAAAATTCGAGGACTTGCTTTAATCCACAAATATTTTACTGTCAAAAATTCACATGAATTTAAAATATCATATTTATGACATGATATTGTGCTAAATGAACAAAGTAAAAAGAGCAATGATTTCTACTTGAATAATCACTGCTAGATTTAAAAATAAATATAATTATTATTGTGAATACAGGTTATGTGGGAATGTGGTCTTATATGTACCAGAATATGCATGAAGAGGTCAGAGGACACATTGTGGGGTGGGCTTACATCTTCCATTTTTTCTTGAATCCTAGAAATCAAATTCAGATAGTCATGTTTCCAAGGCAAGGATTTTACACATTGAATCATTTTGCCTGCTTGTCCACTGATAAATTATAAAGAAAGAAACACCACAATTTTTCCATTTACTTATAACTCAGATCAAACTCCTCTTTATTTTCCATCTCATCATTTAGTCCCCATTTTAAAATTTAATTGCCCACATCTGTGTGTAGCAATTGTCTTTATTTTATTTAATTTCTAAAACTTTTGTTAGAAATTCTCAGAATAAAAATAACTGACATTAACACACATGTAATAAACAATGCCATATGAGTTTTATAGTTTCTTTACACAGATATGTAACATGGGTATATTACTAAACAAAATACACCTCATATATTTTTAAAAACATACCCAGTATATTCCTAGGTCGTAATATATAGAATACAGCTCCAAGTGTCATTAACTTAACAAAATATAGTAAGAATTACCGAAGCCTAGACATAATTTTACTGTAGTTATTCAAGAAAATAACAAAGTTTTTTTTTTGTTAAATTTAGCAACAACCTCAGCAAATTAAATACTAGAAATAGAAAAGAAATAACAATGAGATGACAGTATTGAAGTATTAAGTGGCAAATAGTAATAGTCCACAGTTGACATTAATTGACTGGGGTGTGTGAAATATTTTATAGGCATTCAATACAACCTTTCTCTGTGTTTCATGTTTTCTCAGATACATATTTCATTAGCTCTTACAGCATTAAATGACAATTTGAAAAACTGGGACCAGCAATCAAATTTGTATCCTTGCCTAGTTTGTTTTCAGCCATGTGATCTTGCTAATCTAATGCACTGATATGAATACCAGAGAGCTCTATCCATTTTTTATCACATTATCCACAAAACAGATTGTGGAATCTAAGTTTTCCAATTCTTTCAACATTACAGCACAGCCCAGGCTCAGATCCTGCAGCATTCTATGCATCTACTTGATTATCTTGTTTCAGATTACTTCTCTCCTTTCTCTTTCTTTCTCCTTCTGAAAAAGGTTTACTTTAGTTAAGAAGCTAAAATACCTCAATAGTCTGTAGTCCATCATGTATACTCTCAATTGTTTGTTAAATGAAATCTAGAATGTCCTGAATATATGTAAACATGTGAATGTATTCATGTGCATATATATTCATATGCATATATATACTCATATATGAAGAGATAACATCTGAATATAACATATTGAATAATAATATCCAATTTAATTAAGATGTCTTCCACTCTTCACATTAAATAGTTGATTTTATCTTTCTATCCCTTTTCCCTTCTCTCTCTCTCCTTCCCTTTATGCATTTAATCTTTCATTTATTGCTTTCTCATTTATATTTTTTTCTTTAACTATTGTTTTTGCTCTGCCTAACAGTGACATCTGAAGAAATCCACATCCCATTCAATATGTGTATTTCATCTCTTAATAACACCCACAATTAAATTATTTAGGTACAGTTAATGAAAGAAAATCTTAGAGGTTAGGTTAACTGTCCTGGACTGTGAAACAGAATCCTTGTGGAAGTGGTAAAACTGTAGATATGTGATATCAGTAAACCCACCATCACATCACCAATGATGAACATTTCATGTTGGAGCTTTAATATCCATAGGTCATCAAAAAATCTCACAAAACCATGAGATACCTACCCTTTGAGATGATGTACAAAACTGAAGACAGTCCTGTTTTAATTTTTGGCTCTCATATTTGTTTTTTGTTTTTGTTTATTTGAGACAAGTTTTCTCTGTGTAGCTTTGGAGCCTATCCTGACACTTACACTGTAGCCCAGGCTGGCCTCAAAGATCCACCTGCTTCTGCCTCCTGAGTGCTGGGATTAAAGGCATTCACCACTACTGCCCAGCTTTATTTATTTATTTATTTGTTTGTTTGTTTAATTATTTATTTATAGCTCTCACATTTGTTAATGTGTCAAATGACAGGTATTTATTTTTTCAACAATGGAATGGCAATTTGGAGACAAAATAAATTGAATGTGTACGCGGCTTCCAGGAGTATTTAGAGACAGGTGTAGACAAGCTTGCAGGCAGGTACCGTGTCCAGAATTCTATCTTCCACACTCATATGAATACTGACATATTCTCTACAAAAAGCCTTGAATATTTACCTTCCTCAGACCCCAGTGGAAAATGCTGTTTAAAATATAAACAAGTAGATATCTTAAATGTATTAGCATCTAATATTAACCTCTGTCTCCTTTACACACATATATCAGTTTTTCACAGAATAGAGACTCTGATTTAGATGGTTAGAAGCTCATCCAAATTAACTTCACTCTGCTTCAGTTCCTATTTTCAGCAGTACATTGTTTCTTGAGCTAATACCATAGCCTTCAAATTTATCACCCTTCCTATTTTTGCCAATTAAGGATACACATTATGCATGCACATTCATATATGCACTCATGTAAAACCATGGACACATACACAAAAAATATAACAAATAGTTTATAAATCCAAAGTAACTATACAGGCTTCAAGAGAATTATCAATGAGAATGGTAGCTTTTAAAACATTTCCCAAAACCAAGGCATTTAACAAAAATAAATACCAGTAAGGTGAAAGTTATTTTTAAAAGAGCATAAGAGCTGCTATTACTAAAATAGACAATGACCACAAATCCGGGTGTACACTGGCTGCATCTAACATCTATGGAGTGCATAAGACACTGTGAAATATGGTCTGTGAGGTACAGATTATTAGATACGTAAGGTTGAAAAGAAGGTTATGAGAATGTGGGTCACAGGGCTCTCAGTTCTTCTTTCATTTCAAGTGAAAAGAATTCATTTATAAAGCATTTAAACTAAGTCTAAAGAAAGTTTGGTGGTGAAAAATTTCAGAGACAGCATAGCATTGTATTTGTGGAATAAGTTGAACTTTTCAGGAGAATAAACTGGGAGACCATTTAAAACAGAAAACGCCACATGATCTGACTTGAGGCATGTAGATTGGAATGGGGAGAGACAAGCTTGTCCAGCAATGTGACATCTAATACAGTAACTGTTATAAACTGGTTAGGTGGATTCTAAATGATATAAATTGAAAAAAAATTCAAAGCATAATATTGCCATAGAATTGTTCCACTACATGCCTTATAGTTGGTCATATTTAGCTTCTAAACTGGGCAGAGTCAATAGAAGATATTTTCCTAGTTTCAATGGACACCACTGGGTTACAACACAGTAGCTTTAATGACAAAATTCCCCATGTTGAAGATAGACCATAGTTTGTGGTCAGCTTGTGCATTTCCAGTGTCAGGTTAAGACCATAGCTTTGTCCTTTCTGCTGTGGTGTGTCAGAGACATTTCTAAACAGAATGGCATAGTGGCATCTATGAACTGTAAAGATAATGGGAAATAAGTGCACAGTGTGTATTCTTTAATTGCAGATCAGTTGGGGCCAAAATTTGTAGGCTATTGTAATAGCTTAAGAAGTTATCTGGAGACTCAAGGGAGTTAATGTGCAGAAGGGTCCGCCAACCCTCCGATTTACAGTCTCCTTTCTGTAAAAGGCTAATATCTTTTCTAGCCAGTACATGTCTGCATGAATAAACATTCATCTATCCTTCAGAGGATGTAATGGAATAACAAACACCTGTGTCAATCTGCAATTTCACAAAACATAAAAGATTTCTTTTTTCTGAAATGGTGTTTGACAAAGCTCCCAGGAGGTGTTTTTCTGATATTGGTGATATGTGAAATACAGAAAAAAAAGGCTGCTTAAATAATTATAAAATGTCAGTGCATGGTGGGATGTTCGATGAGACAGTAATCATTAAATGTCGATTGCAACAATAGCCAGGTGATGTGCTTCTGTGTGCAATGAGGGCCCACTCACAGTTAGCTATTTTGTCATCATAATAGCATCTTTTGTATGTTATTCTTCACAATCTAAATAAGTGTATTGATCACATAATAAGACTCTCATTAAAAATTCTAAATTTATACCTATAGCAGTATGTGAATGCAGTTGTAGCAAATAAACAAAAAGAACAATGTGTATGTGAGGGATGAAGACTCACAGATTTCAGAATTAAAATTATGTCCATTTTGTGGCTTCTTTTCATGGATATTTTTATTTATTTTTAATACTTGTATAGAATATTTAAAAGCATCAGTATTAGTACAAGAGAAAAGTTGTATGAAAGATGGCATTTTTACACACACACACACACACAGGTTAAGTTTAAATTTATGTTTATGAACAATTCCAATGCCACATTTGTTTCTTCTTACCTCTAAATTTTATCATAAAGTAATAAAACAAAGACTAATTTACCGTCCATCTTTTTACTTGATATTGTTACCTTTTATTTCTGTGAATTTTACTCCTTTATTCTAAAAGATTATTTTATTTTATTATGCATATGACTGTGTGTGCATTGAGTGCACGGGTCCTTAGAGTCTGAAAGAAGTCACTGGATACCCTGGAACTACAGTTACAGGCATCCGTAAAACATTCATAGTGGGTGCTAAGACTAAAACTCAGTTCCTCTGAAAGAGCTGTAGACCTTATGTGCTCTTAGGTGACATGTTTCTCCAGCCTCTTCTTTATTATTTATTGTGGAAATGTCTGTGTTCTCCTGTAAAAGTACTTACTAACTTTTTTTAACTTATTTTGGGAATTTCATGTGTACTTACGTTTTGATCAAATAGCTCCCATTCCCTTATTTCCAATTCTATTCTATGCCTCCCAACCATTTTCTTTCCCAATTCTGTGTTTTGTTTTGTTTTCATACTCACTGAATATACTTACTGCTACCAAGATGTGAATAGATATAGGGACACTTACTCGACCACATGCCTGAAGAAGGCTGAACTCTACTTCCTTTGCCGTCACCAATTGTCTACCTCCCGAGATATGAATGCGACTTCATGAAGTTCTCCTCAGCTTACCCTGGGATTGGCAGTCTTTATCTTGAGCAGGTCTTGTGCACTCATTCATAGGTGCTGTGATTTCTTGTCATGATTGCTGAAAATGTTTCACTGAAGATGTCCACTGTCTCTCAATCTTATAATATTTTCTCCTTTTCCACAGTTATTATTGAGCCTTGAAGGTAGAGTGTGTTACCCCACACTCTACAATATTTTTATATCTCTTGTTTTTTGCTCATTGAAATCAGTAGCTTCCCTGATGAGGGTTGAGAGACACACTAATCTACATATTTTGATTTCCTGGGCATTGAACACTCTAGATTATCTTTTTTATAACTTTTACTTCTAATTATATTTGAATTAGCTTACAAATTAGAGTAATTTTTGAATGATTCATTATACGTGTTACATTTTCTTTAGACTACTCTTTCCCCCCCCTCTCTATGTTCCCATCTCCTACCCTCATCCAAGCTTAAATCTTTAGTGCCTGACTTTGCCCAGACCCAGTATTTTATATTATATGAGTTCTGTCACCTTTTCAGTGATTTTACATTGTGGCAAGATCATATATTTCCACATAGTTTTCTTATGAAGAGTGCATTATTTTAGCCCTTCCCTCACACCATCACTTTACTTCCAGCTTGAATCTTTGTGCTCTACTCCTGGCTACCTTCATTTCCCCCATATTCTACTACCCCGTAGTATCCCTTGATGGAATACCCATCCATGGATCATTGCTATCTGCTTCTGCTTCTTCTTCATCTTCTTCACCTTCTCTTTTTTCTTCCTTTCTTATTTTCTTTCTTTGATTAAGCAAAGAGAGAAAATTTTAATTAATTTTTATTTAAATTAAAACAATGTTATTTTACTTGTCAATCTCAGTCTCTCTCCCTCCTGTCCTCCTATTCCCACGACCAACCCCTATCCCATGCCCCATGAACTCCATATAGAGAATGAGGCCTCACAAGGGGGATCAATAACATCTGTCACATCACTTGGGGCAGGACCTAGGCACTTCCTGGTGTATCTAGGTGAGAGAGTATCCCTCCATAGGAAATGGGCTTCCAAAGTCCAATCATGCACTAGGGATAAATACTGGTTCCATGGTCAGAGGTCCCATAGACTTCCCAGGCCTTCTAACTGACACCCATGTTCAGGAAGCCTGGTTTGGTCCTATGCTGGTTCTCCTGAGCCCCACTTGCTCAAGTCAGCTGTTTCTGTGGGTTTCCCCAGCATGGTTTTGACACATTTGCTCATCACTCCTCCCTCTCTACAAATGGATTCTAGGAGTTTAGCGCAGTGCTTAGCTGTGGGTGTCTGTTTCTGCTTCCATCAACTACTAGGTGAAGGCTCTAGGATGGCATTTAAGGTAATCGTCAATCTCATTATAGGAGAAGGGCATTTAAGGTATCTACTATTGCTTAGATTATTAGTTGGGGTCATCCTTGTGGATTCTTGGAGATTTTCCTAGTGCCCATTTTTTCATTAAGCCCATAATGACTCCCTCTATTAATGTACCTCTTTCCTTGCTCTCCTTCTCTGTTCTTTCCTCAACTTGACCTTTTTGATCCCTCATGTTCTCTTCCCTTCTGCCTTTCTCCCAACCTCTTTCTGCTACCTCCCTCCCTCCTCACTTGCTCCAAATTCATTCAGGAGATCTTGTTCCTTTTCTTTTCCATTGGGGTTCCATGTACTCTAGAACAGATGATAAGAAGCAAGGACTCTCCACTTTATTAACATGAGATCTCCCACTGAACCCAGGCTTCACTGAGTATGCTACTAGGCATAACCAGCTTGTCATGGGATTCTCTCTGTCTCTTGTCTCCTTAGCTCTGCTCTAACCAGCAGCCTCCACACTTGCATTTTACCTGCATTTTGAGCATCTGTGCTTGAATGCTCAGACTTGCAGAGCAAATGCTTTATCCACTAATCCATTTCTCAGCCTGCATGTGCTTGATGTTTAATATTTATCATTCTGCATTTTTCCTATTTAGAAGCACAATAGCTTTGCATAAATTTCAAATTTTAAGACATCCACATATCTGTTTGATTTTTTTTTAGTATTTACCATAAAAATCTTTTATGTCTGTGAGAAACAGTTTTTCAAAATTTAACATAAAGAAAAATTGATCAACACCTACATCAGAAAGAATTAAGCTTAGTAAAATGATTTGTATTTTCTTGACTTTTAATTCTTTGCTGAGGTCACAACAAAACAGTGATTACAGTAGATTTACCACCCACAACTTAGGTAAATCAAGACATTCAGAAGTTCTGAAGAACAGAAGGTGTCTACAGCTGCCGTCTTCTTGCCATTCATTGTTTTTCTTATTGTAACTGCTCTTGTTGTTAGCAGTGTGCGTATGTGTGCTTTACCAAGAAGTTTATAGTCTGATGTGACATGACCTTTTCAGAAAGTAATAACAACAGAAAAGCAACAGCGGTAGTAAGTACTGTCTACTTGCCACAAAATGCTTGCTATACATGTCCCATTTAATCATCAAGCTTGTCTGTCATATTGCAATGGTCACCTTTGAGTGATGGGCATCTCGGAGACAGAGGAACAGCCCCATCTTCTGTTCCAGTTCACATAATCACTGTTTGACTGGACACATCTCCCCCAAGTGTGTCTGACTCGAAAGTGCTTTGGTTATGTTACACCACACTCCACTCTCACCTGAGCTATGATATTTTCAAATGTTATTTTTATCACTGATGGATATTCAGATCCTAAATCAAAACGGTTTCTCAGAACAGATAGAACCATGCCAAAGACTGACAGCTTTTGTTCAATATTAGCTCTCAAGAACTTTACACATATCCTGTATCACATGCATGTTTGTTCTTACACACATGCATATAAATACACACACAAAGAAATATAATAAAAAAAATTTTACTCAGAACCCATTATGAAATGTGATTTTGATATTCATCTCAAATAACTCTGGTAAAATAGGAATTATTAATATTATCAGGGTTTGATTTTTTTCTGTAATAAGTTGTAAAATTTATGTAGGTTCTGAAAGAATATCCACAGGAGGGATAGTTACTTAGTTCCTATATATGCCATATTTTTTCTGTTCTTTCTTTCAAACTGTTTTCACCAGCAGAATGTCTCTTCTTGTTATTCTTTTCTCATTGTAACTAAAATAAGTAAATTATATAATGTTTAATATCAAAAATACTTGTGGCATTTTAATTGTGAGTGTTCAACATTGTAGAAACAAAGTTTATTCTCATTTTGTACTTAGATTCATGGTTGACAAGAGTTTTTTTTTTAGAGTTTTTTTCTAGAGGTATGTGAGTTTTATTTCTACAGTCATACTTTTTGAGATAGAATAAAAACTAAGTTTAACAGTAAATGGAAATCTAAAAATACATTTCAATTGAACATGATATTTGGAAGCCGTTTTCTAAATTACTGATTATCAGTTTCCTGGTGCATCCTTAGCGGGGGTCTGATGGGAGATGTTATTCTGTAAATATGTTTCTCATACTGGTTAATGAATAAAGCACTATGGCCAATGGGAGAGCAAGATAGGCGGGGCTAGGAGACAAGGAGGAAAGAGGAAGTAGTTAGGAGGAGTCAACATGGAGAGCCTAGAAAGTTAGCACTGCCAGAGCTGCTCTGGCCAGTAAGATGAGCCACATGGAAATACTTAGAATAGTAGAAATGGGTTAATAATTAAGACAAAGCTAGCTGATAAACAATGATAATAAGTGGCCAACAGCTTGTATCAAATACAGAGTCTCTGCTTGTTATTTGGGCCAGACTGGCGGCGGGGAGGCTGGGGGAAAACAACTAGCTACAGGGATCTGTTTATTTTCTTTATTTCTGTGTCTTTGTCTTACATTCTCATATATCATTTGCTCAGGTGTCCCCAGGTCTCCATACTGGATCCACCTTGATCCCCATGAACAGCATTTCTTTGCCTCAAGGAGAAGATGATTATGGCTACCAGTGTTTGGAGGGCAAAGATTGTGCTAGCTTTTTCTGCTGCTTCGAAGACTGCAGGACAGGGTCCTGGAGGGAAGGACGGATACACATACGCATAGCCAAAATTGATTCCTATTCGAGAATCTTTTTCCCAACAGCTTTTGCCTTGTTCAATTTGGTTTACTGGGTTGGATATCTTTACTTATAAATTTTGAGTGATAAAAAAATCATAAAAGTCTGGCTTAATCCAACGTACTTAGTTGTGTTCCAGTAACATGAAGTTTAAATTTAAGGTGAAAGAGTCCATTGCTAAAAATCTGAATGATACTGTTATAAGACTAGGGCTTTCATACACAAGTAAGACAGAAGTATTCAGGTTAATTTATGTAAATGGACATGAAGTTGATTGTCAGGTACAACACATTGAAATCATAACATATATTTTAATTTACTTTTCTTTATTTTGCTTGTATACAACTAATATTGGAACTTAATACTTCTGTGAGACATATTTTGAATATGAAATAATTTTAATACCTATTTTATTTAAATATAACTATTGCTTATACTGAAATATTAATGTCTAATATTACAATATTCTTTGCCTAGATTAGTCATTAATTTGATTTTTTTTCTTGTTTTTTCTTGCCCTGTTTGGGATATAGATTGTTGAAAACAAAGCCATGATTTTCTCGGATCTATTTCCAGGATATGCTGTTACTCTTGAGAAGAAAATAATATGTGTGTTAATTCCATTTTAAATAATTTCTCTTGTAACATGTTAATTTGTAACTGTACATATTTATGGATTTACAAAATAAACAGTGCTGCCACGTCTTATGTTTGAAATGTGAAACAATTAAATCAAGCTACTTGGTGATTACAGTTTCTAAAATGGCCACTTTTATCTGTAATCCAGTGAATTTTCTGCTCAAGTGTTAAACAGAACTCAAGCCACATTTAATCTGAAGATTTCCTAACTTAGATAGGAAATACTAAAGCCATCTTCTTTTATTTTGTTTGAAATGAAAGGTGAGAACAAAATCAAAATTATTTTCTGCCTTGGAGGATTTATGAGGTATAAAGAGGTTAATGCTAAAATGTTAAAATGCACCAACAGAGAAATCAAGTGGGAAATGTTCTGTGTTTTCATTATGTGCTACAAAAGAGTGTCACAAGTTCAAATAAGCAGGTAAAATGCTTGATTTAACAGTGCTTAAGGGACTATATGGCAATCTAAGCCACAGGTTTTCTTGAAGATTGACTTAAGCATATTCTATTCACATTTTATAAAGCAGATATATTTTGGAAACCTTACCAAAAATTTTTAGATACCCACTGATTTATGAGGTGAATTTTACAACTGTTTTATAATCACTATGTTCTCTTTTTTTGAGACATATGGAAATTCTCAAAATGCATCTTACAAATGGACTTTGTGAGAGGCAACATCCCAAAATCCCCAACCGAGAGAAGCAGACTCTAGAGTGTCTCATTTAGGGAAAACTTGTCACAGTTTTCAATGCTACATCTCTGAGCTGAGGCTTCAGCTTAGACATAAACTGTGGGTCTGGAGAGGTGGCTCAGTGTATATGAGAATTCTATTCTCTTGCTGAGGACTCAAGTTCATTTCCCAGAATCCACATGGCAGGTTACAACAACCTGTAATTCAGTGAGCCTGAAGCAATCATCTGGTGTGGCAGCGAACATGGTACACATACAAATAAGTTGTCAAACTCTCACATACAATATACATTTTCAATGTTCACAGCATCTAACACAATGAAAAGTAACATGAACAAACACATGTAGAGTTTGAAGAGGAAGCAGCTATGTAGTTTTTTGACACACATATTTTTATTTCAATAATTGCTCTACTTGATGTGGCAATCTCTGGGTGAAGCGCCAGATGTATTACAATGTGTGTTCCCCAGCTAAATACAACTCTTCCATCTTTCTCACAGGCCTCTTTAAAATACACAGGATTTGAAGAACAATAAAATATTAATTTCTTTTTAAATGGAAAGCCAAATAAAAATCTGGCTATGTATGTATTAACTTTTAGATATTCCACTCTTTTATGTTGACAGCATTAATTATTGGTATATGCTAATAACATTAACATGCATTTAAGGAATAAATGAAGTGTAGAGTATCCATTAAGGCATAACATGCTTCACAATATTTTTATGGCTATTTTCATATTTGCAGGGATGGCTTGCTCATTGTAAACTGTTTAATTTAGGGGCTTTTTGGTTTGTATTTAAGCATGAGTAATTGTTAAAATACTTTTAAATGCTTGGTATGAGTACCCTTGAGTTTCTCATTGATGCTTTATTAACTAGGCTATAATGTTGATAATATTTACAAGTGAAAATAAACTTCTTAAAAATACTACATTTTTACACATATTCCTTGTATATAACATCAAATAAACACTTTGTTTCAAAGCCAGTGTTACTTAATTTAAAAGAAAGATTAGGAAAAGAGGCATGCAAACCTAATTGATTCTAAAGCTAGAAATAAACAGATAAAATTGTATTTAGATCTTAAGGAATCACATAAGCTTACAACTTATTTTTAAGGAAGTACAATCCAATTCTTACTTTTTCTTATTTTCAAATTTAAAGCCAACTATGATTAACTATTTAAATAAATGCATCTTCTTTTTCTAGATGAGTTGAAATAATTTATTAGATTCATGTGGAATTTCTTTTCCTACACACATGGGAAAATGATTTTTTAATGCTAACATAATGCAAAAATATAGTCACTAGGAATGGCAAGTAAATGTCAAAGAGTAAGATGTAAAATCATTTGAAAAGGTGTTAACCCATATAGTCCCAGTTTTTAGTTACACCACCACCATTTAAAATTTTTGAGAAGTTGAATCTGCATAGCAACATTTAATACACTTAGAGTAAACAGCATGGTAGCACTTTGTATACTCTTGAATTGCATCCTAGGTGGTTTTCTCTTTATGCTCCATTGTATCCAGATTACTATTTTGAGGAGTAATTTTAACACATGTTAAAATGCAAACACAAGAACTGGCTTTGCATTTGTTAGCAAAGCCAAGTCATTTGGGATGACCTTTAGGACTGAGTTGTGTTTTCTCCCAGGTTAAAGTGACATGTCCATACCATCCTGCAACTGAAGTAAAATTAAGCCAATCAGGAACAAAATGCCAGCAGAGTCTGCCCTTCACATTGCAGGACTCCGAGGAGCATAATATTTTATGTGAATGTTGCGCATGGAAAAAGTTTGAAGAAATTACTTCCAATTTCTAATGGAACAAAAGGCAAATATCTTAAAATGTCTATTGTGACAATTCAACCCCAAATCTGGAACCATGAGATAACTATAAATGGGTTTTCCTATTGCAGGAAATGTAACAAGAACCAAAGTAAGCACTGGCACAGAAATTTGACAAGTGTGTATACAGACCAGACATGAACATAGATTATGTGAATACAGGTATAAACACACATTTGCTACTTTGTTGTTGATTCAATCACTGGTTATTAGATTAAATTTAGTGATGTTGTTTAAAGTTATTTTGTTGTATAATCAAAGTATAGTTCATATTTAGTCACAATGTATTTAGTTGAGGCACATGCACTGAGAGGTGCCTCTAATTGAAAGTTCAGATTTTCTGTTGCTGAGCGACTGGCAACAGTGCAAACCTAAATGTTGTCTGTTCTAAAAGAAAAAAAAATAATTAACCATATTATCAGTGAACAAAGATATCAGAACCCAGAACACTGTTAAAGGAAAATTTTTGCTTACTTACAAAAACATACTCTTGTTTTGTCTAGTTGATGACTTTTAAAATTGCATTCATGAATACTCTAACTTTAAAATGTATTCAAAGAATTCTCTAATTTTACATCAGAAATTCATTATCTAGGTTAGTTGGAGAATTTTCTTGCCTGTGTCTTGACTTTTCAGATATTCTACTCCTTATTTTATTCTACAAGAATTTGAACCCATGGGGAATTAACTCAAATACATTTCATTTTAGATTAATTTAATTATTAGAGTAATTAATTGATTTTAGATTAATGAAGATTGCATTAAGATATTTAAGTGCCATGAAGACATTAATTCTATTGCAGAGCTTTTATGCTGTGTGTGTACTTGGACATTGGGGGTCAGAAAATTAATAAAGTGTAATGTAGGACTGAAAGATGGAGAGCCCACTGTTGACATAAGTTACCAGTGGTGAATACAAGAGAAAAGGCTAGGTAGTAAATTTCAATTAACCAACAAAATTAACTAATATATAGTGTGTTTTGAAACATTGACAAGAACATCTTAAAGTTACGTACTTGCATGTTTGTAAATGGATACCAAAGCAAATTTTGGATGTACTACAGTCTTGTTTACTATTGCTTCTCAATCCTATTTAATTTACATAATCTTTGTTTTTGTCTCATTGTGTATTAAGAAAGGGGACTATATCTCAAGATATAAGTGTTCGGTGATCTACTTATATAATTCTTCTATAAAATATCTTCCTTATTAACAGTTTTCCACTACAATTATCAATTCTTTACCACCAAGAAATATTTCCCTCCTCCTCCCACAAACTTGGAAAAAAAAACAATGAAAATTTTGTTGTACTTCAGATTATAAAATGACTGCTACACAGACTTGATGACCTGATTTTGCATCTCCAGAATATTTGTAAAATACCACACATGTTGGTAAATGCTAATTAAAACATAGTGTTCGGGATCAGAGACAGGTAAAATCCTGAAGTTCATTGGCTAGTCTATATGTTCAAACCAGTGAATTTCAAGGAAGATGTGAAACCCTGTCTCAAATCGTGAGGTGGAGACCAACCCAGGAAACTCTTGGTGTAGACATCTGGTATCCACACATACACATATAAGCACACATGCACACACAAGGAAGGACGTGCATATATCAAACACATACATACAATTTCATACAGGCAAACATAAACAGACATAATTTTTAATGTAAACAAACCATTATTGGGAATGTTAAGTCAGGAATTAGATTTTTAAAAGTTTTTTGACCTACAAACAACGTCTGATTATTTGTCACAAGAAACAGATGAATATTTCACCATTAGGCAGTGAAATGTACAAGAACTCGTTGAGTCTGTGAATAAGAAAGATTGTGATAACTGGAAGGCGGGTAAGTAAGTGGGGGTTATATAAAGATTATAAAGCAGAGCTTTATTTTAAAAGAAAATAGTTTGTGTCTTTATAAGTCACTGTAATAACAGTTATTTGCATCCATTAAGTTTGCACAGCCACTTCACATAATAAAGTATCAGCTTGTGATTACAGTGACTTTTGTTGTGCTTCTGAGTCTTCATTTTGTGGAACATTTGCAAGTGTCTCACAAAAGAAATATGTTGCAATTTTGAAAACATTTTGTTCCTTCCTGATTCTAAATATAAAGTAAATCCAGAAACTTTTTATGATATAAAGAGTTCCGTGTTGCATTTTCTTAAAATGAGTTCCTCTGATAGTTTCACACATGCTACCTTTGCTCTGGTGATATCAGCATAAAGTTAAATTCTGGATAACGCTGTTTCATATTCTTCTCAATCAAGAGAACCAATCATTTTTGATAGGAAGTTTTTTTTTTTTTTAAGGAATTAAGCTATACGAGATCAGGTAAACATGCTTGTTTGTGAGTTTCATTGCTAAGTATGTATTTCTGGATTATTCTAGTAATTGGCGATTTAAGTTGTAATTTCCTGGGTAAATCCATAGGAAGGAAGGAGGGTATAGTTTTACTTGTGTGTTTCTGTGTGCTGCACCTTTAATGAACTAGATGTCAATATTTTAATTTTTAAGGAAAGGGAAATCTGCTTCACAATGAGAAGACAAGCTCAGAATGGAAGATGTTCTCCAAGCCCTTGAATTTGGAAGTAAAATTGAATTTGTTTACCTCTGCTCACAAACTATCTTTCAATTATACAGGGTAATCCTGATGACAAAGTAATTGCTCATTTTCTAGCAATTGAATATGTTGCTTTCCCGAAAGAGAAGTGAGTTCCAGAAAGAGGCAGCAGCTCATTCTATTCTGTTCAAAATGTAAAATCAACATCCCAAGGTGTTTAGTGATAGTATAAGAGCATCTTTGTTACTCACTCATTATTTCCAAAGTGCATTTTGTTTCACCTGAATACTACCTATAGCAAATAGGCTTTTAAAGAGTCAAATTCGTTAGGGATGATAGCACATGGGGGCAAAATGATTGTGAGGTTGAAGTCAATTGGGCTACCCAAGGAGAACTTGTAGTAAAATAAACAAAACAAGCAAACCAATAAACAAATAAAAAACAAAATACTATGAACCAAATTGAAACACAGGAGTTCTGAGTTTTTGGAAATGACACTATAAACTACAGGCTACCAGTGTCTAAGGTGTCTAAGGTCATACACACAACTGTTGATTTACATATCGCCTAGGTTGCTTTTTGGACATATTGAGAATAGAGTGAGTATATCAGAATTAATTATACAAGACTAGAATACTGCTTACTCTCTATCAGCTTACAAAATAAGTTTGTCAATTCCCATTTCACAACAGATTTACAGTGAAAATTAGAAAGTGCCATATTGATAATATAACTTTTGACTTTTCTTAAAATTTTAATTGAAATTTTAATTTTAAAAAATTGATTATGTTCTGACAGTGGAACTAGGATATATCCCTGGTGCACAAAAGGACTTTGGGAGCACATTCCCCATGGAGGAACACTCCTTAACCTAGAGGCAAGAGGGAGGGCCTAGTCCCTACTCCAAATGACTTGACAGATGACCCCTCCTGGAAAGCATCACCCTACATGTGGGGGGGTGGTAGTTGGGGAAAAGGGAGAGAGGGAGAGAGAAAAGGAAGGAAGGAGAAGGAACTTGTATCAATATTTAAAATAAGAAAAATAAATTTAAAAAACATAAAAAATTGGTTAAAGTTAGTTTCCTGTAAGGCAGTACAATTGATGTTTTGCCTTTCAATTCATCTTTGCAAAGATTGATTAATCACTTATATCTCCTTTTTAAAGAAGCATAAATCAACATATATGTCTGTTTCATTAAAGAGTGATAGTTGACTCCTTAAAATTATTTCGATGTTACTAGACCTAGATAAATTAGTAGGATGATCTACAGATGATTGTCAATCTTCTTTGCCACTTAATTTGACACAAGATTCTATAAATAAACATAAATGATAACTCTAAATTTTATCTTTATGGTTTCCCCTTGAGATAACATGAAGTGCTTACTCATTAAAATAGTTTATAATAATATAAATTCTTACATTATCATTCTTCCTGTCACTAAAACCCAAGTAGTTATATATGAACAATTTATTGATACACTGTTTCACATTGCACAGTATTATGTTTTCTCTCTTCTTTTCACCATTATGTTTTAATTAATCCAATTCACATTTCAAACACTCACAGAAGAGCTCATCAGACAGTATACATAATGAACAAGTAGGAGACACTCTTGAAGTTAATGCTGTAAGGTAGGTAATCTGCTTCATTGCAAGACTTAGATTTGTAATGTTTATTTATTTGAAATCTTGGCTTTAGATAATTTGGCAATTTTCTTGATTTGTTTTGTTTGTTTTTCAAGGCAGGATTTCTCCGTGTAGCCCCTAGCTGTCCTGGAACTTGCTCTGTAGGCCATGCTGGCTTTCAAGTAATGGAGAACTGCCTGCCTCTGGCTGCTGAGCGCTGGGATTAAAGGAATATGCCATCACTGCTTAGTTTGGCAAATTTTCAATGAACAAATATTTAATTTTGTTAAATTTGATAAAAATGAGTAAAATTGGTAATTACAAAAAAATAATAGGAACTTTTAAAAACTACCTATAAGCTTAAAATGTTAAAACATTAATAGAGTGATGTCAAAAACAGATATAAAGTCTAAAATAAATTCCTACTTTTATATTTCTCAAAAGTTGTCTCTTCTTTCACTTTTTTCTTTTTCATTTTTGTTTGTTTATTTATTTACATTTTTCTTGTATTGAAAATAGAGTCTTAGCCAACACATTTCTTTAATCACAGAATTCAAGAGGCAGAGGCCGGCAGCAGATGTTCTATGTGTTTGAGGACAACATGAACTACCAAGTAACTTCCAGGACAACCAGTGTTGTTAAACAGGAAGCCTTGTTCATAATAAAATACACACACACACACACACACACACACACACACAATATATTGTGTATTACACACATGCATGCATGCACACACATGCACACACACATGCGCGCACACACACACACACACACACACACACAAATCTGAAATTTCTGAAACACTGAAGAAGTAATTTTAACTAATTATAGAATTTAAAACAAGCATGATATCTCTTGCCTATATTGTCAAAATGAGAATAAATGGGAAAGACTTTAATTGGGAGAGGGGAAGAGAAATAACCCTTGGCTCTAAAAAGATATAGGGACACATATTTTATAGGCCTACTCAAACTACAAAGAGAGAGAGAGAGAGAGAGAGAGAGAGAAATGTAATTATATCAAATGGGTGATAATGTTTCCTCACAACATAGACTGCCTAACAAGAACCCTAATTTCAGGCATGATAAATTTCTCTAGTTGTTGGTCAAAGTAATACAAGAGACTTCCAAAAACACCACCAGCTATTGCCATTGTACTTGGTTGCCTTCCAGAACTTGAAGTAAGCTCTCATTGCTGAATGTATTACATACTTTGAACACAAGGGTTGGAGCAACTGAACTGAATTTGTCCTGAGAGTCTCATCCCAGACTACTTGCTCTCATAGCAGCTGAAGGTCCTAGGCAACCTTCCAAAGGACAGGAACAGTTGTTGCTCCCACACAGACATAAGTCCTAAGAACCAAAACTGTTCTTTAACTCTTCCTCTATGTTCTTTCTATCCTTTAGTGCTATGTCTCAATTTTTTTCTAACTTTTTTCCAGATTTTCTAAATGTTCCCTATATCTTTCAAAGTGTGTGATTACTATGAGCTTTCAAGTAACCAATTTCAACCATACATGACACTCCTGACACAACACTGAAGGCATTTTGACATGAGTATAAATTTTCTAATGTTCCTTACTCATCCTTGAGTCGCAAAGTCAGGGAGGGTGGGAGGTATAAAGCAAAGTCCTACACCCTTACATGTAATGGTGTGTAAGTGCCCGGGCTCCCTACTTATTTGTCAATTGAAGTGCTATTATGGGCTCATCATATTCCACAGGGTACCTTATAGTTCCTTGAAATCAGTAATAGGAAAAGCAAATGTATGTAAACAGTTTGTTAATATTTGTTATTAATAATTTATGTAAAATGCCTCTCAAGTTCTAAATTTTGTATTATGATTATGCTTCTGAAAAGACATGATGGTCCAGGAGGTGGGAAGGAACTGGGAGGAACAGAGTGAGAGAAAATCATAAGCAAGATATATGAATATATGTGATATATATATACACATATATATACACATGTATACACACATATACACACACACACATATGTGTGTGTGTGTATGTGTGTGTGTGTGTGTGTGTGTGTGTGTATGTGTGTATGTACATGTGGGAACAGATCTTAAAAAGATACTGTTCACTGTAGAATTTGTTAGACTGTCCCAGTGTCCCCAAATGCTCATGTAATACTGATAGATGACAAAAACTCTAGGTTAGTTAGTCTTTACAAAGAAAGAAAATATGATACTGGTAAAGACATGAGTGAATGTCAAAGCCAGTGTTTAAGGTAATTAAGAAGAAAATCAATGGAAATTCCTATTGATATGATGGATCTAATGTAGTTCAAGTAGTGAATTGTAAAAAAGTAAAATGGTAGCTGCTAGGGGCTTGGTTTGAGAATATGTTGGATGTTTCAGTCTTACAAGATCCATATTATATATTTTATTTGTTTCTGGATTTGCTTTATGAGGCTGAATCTTCTGATATATTTTAGCCTGCCTTGAGTTCATGATCATCATGTGTCAGAGTCCTGAGGTTTTGAGATTTAATACTTCTGTCCCCATGCCTAGCTATATAATATATTTTAAGCATATACAGTTATGCACACACACATCGATATATTTACATTCTTTCCATTCTAGATGTAGGGTTGTTCAATAAAGCATGGCTGTTATGTTTATTATAAATCACAGGATTTTCTGAGTAGTTTAAATGAAAACAACTTCTCTTTGCTTAATTTTTCTCCCATACTTCAGATTGAACCCTTGGCTTTGTGATTACTCAACAAGTGGTGTCTTTATAATATACCCATGATATCTCATTTCAGGAAGCAAATTTTAAAGGCTGCAGAATGGAATTCTTATTGCTTCTTTTATTGACACAACTATAAACTAATCACCTAATTTCTAATCTTTATTTTCATCAAAACTGGAGAGTAATATATATTCCTGATCACTTTAAAAGGTAATATTTGTGAAAATGTTCAGCATCCTGCAGACATTCAAAATGTCAAGCAGCATCATTGATGTTTATGTAAAATGTTTAGAAGAAGGAGATCTGGAAATAATGATTTCTTGATTCAGAACTGTAGTTCAGTCAGCAGTGAGGATGGACACTCCCCAATGAATCTTAACAAATGTGTTTCCTGATTTTCTCTAAACAGAACAAAGAATGCCTCCTAACATTTCCCTTGAGGCTGTGGATAAATCTTGCTTTGGAGACTGTTCCTCCAGCATCCTCAAAGTCATGGATGCTTATCTCAATTCCCATAAACTGGCCACGGTAGTATCGGCTTGAAATCCCAATATTGGGCAGTTAGACATAGGATGTAAAGAAATTCTAAGTCCTCTCCAACTACATTGTTAATCTGAGGTTAACCTGAATCATAAAGATCCTGTCTTTAAAAATAAAATCAAAACAAAGGAAACAAAATATAAACCAACTAACCAATGAAAACAAGTTGTCAAATGACCAGAATTTGATTTAAAAATCACATGGGAAGCGTTAAAGGCAAATTCTGTAATGTGAGAGAATTCATTTATTATTTTAGAATTCCTTTTCTCTATGGGCAAAATTTTAAAAAGTCATATTATTTATTTGAAATAGCAGAAGTTTACAAGATTAAAGAGAGCAAATGGCAGAGTGACTTAACTCACATCCACAACAGACAGGCATGCTAGGGGAGGGTACCTCTCTGGTGCTTTATCTTTCACATTCTTTAATGCTAAGCACTGGTAAGAAAATATGTTCATGGGTGATCTATAGTTATGTGATGATCAATATTTGTATTATGCTCTTAACCCTTTTCACAGTGCCATGGAATGCAAATTGTACCAAGGCTTTACACTTTCCCTGGAACTTATCCCAACCCATTACTTTGGTCCTTCCTTCCTTCTTTTCTTCCTTCCTTCCTCCCTTTCTTTTTGTCTTTGTTTTACTGAATAGTGAACCTAAAGCTCATGAACCACATTTCCAGCTATTGTTGCTAGCCCTTGCTTTCACAATCTTACTAAATAGTTCAGAATGACTTATACTTAATATCTTTCCTTTAAGCCTCTCTCACAGGCTTGCACTATCACAATTGCCAAGTGCCAATATACTTTGATTGATTCATTGGAAAATTATGAAAATAGATATTCAAGATCATGAAAATATAATATAAAGACTTCCAAAGGAAGTCACAATCATTCTGGATATGAATTTCACTGTTGCATTAAAGTATGCAAAGTGCATCTGGTTTAGACTATTTTGATGAATCTTAAAGTATCTTGTGGGGAGTAGATTTTCCTTGCCATATGCTCCAACCTTAGTTCATTGTTTGGTTTATTG
Organism: Cricetiscus sungorus; assembly: GCA_030556225.1. Taxonomy (NCBI): domain Eukaryota; kingdom Metazoa; phylum Chordata; class Mammalia; order Rodentia; family Cricetidae; genus Cricetiscus; species Cricetiscus sungorus. Next base: position 27,807,868 of record JANBXA010000734.1, read on the forward strand.
AGCTGTGCTGTCTTCCTAGTGTAAAGCTGATTCATTTTATAATTTATCACAGGAAAAGCTAATGAAAACCACAGAAGCTTTTTCTGCTCTCCTGGAATATGTATTTTTCCTAATGGCTTTTAAATGGTGTGGTTCTCAACCATGACCTGGATTTCATCTTTCCAAGATGAAAATTAAGATAGCTTTTAAATTAAAATATGTTATTCAGTGAAGTAAATATGTCTCTACTTCTTTAAAAGACACATGAACCATATCATATTTCAGAAATGATTTCCAGAAATGGCCACAGCAACATTTCCCAATGTATATATTCTAATAGTAGGACTTTAACTTGTCTCCCATCAACAATTCAGACATGGGATGCTTCTACAAAATCTGGAGAGGCTTAAAAGAAAGGTAAAGCTATTGAACCCAAGACCCCTGAAATAAATTTTCTGGAAGGTTTGGTAGCTGTAAAATGTGGAAGATCTAGGATTGATGTAAAAGCATTAGCTGGGACATTAACAGCAGCAGTGTGCTTCAAGGTGACAAAGGCACTGAGCCCAGAGAAATTCAATAGTTAATTATTACTGCATTTCAGTGAACATCCAGGTAAGAACTTTAAACCAAACAGTCTTACTGTTATAGGAATTGCCTCTTAAAATTCTAAAGTGATAAAGCAGATCTAAGAAAACCACCCCGCTTCACCCTGTAGCATTGATGCATGTAGGCAATGCATCCTTATATAAAATTCTAGCAAGTAAAATTTATCAAATGGAGATTCATAGCAGAGAAGGTGCTAACTAAATACTCCCGTGATCTTCTGGAATGACAATGAAGTAGTCTGTGACCAGCAATAACTCATAGAGATCACAGAGCTGTAGCTTCCACAAACAATTTCTTGAGGCTGGATTTATGACTTTATGGGTTGAATATTCAATATAACATCAAATGCAAATGGTAAATTAACTTTTAAAAAGGTTTTCTTAATTTTACATAATGTAATGTTAATGTATGTCTCTGTGTATATCTCTCCCTCTCTCTCTCTCTCTCTCTCTCTCTCTCTCTCTCTCTCTCTCTCTTCTCTCCCTCTCTTGCTCATTCTCTCACTCTCTGTATGTGCCCATGTCTGCCTTAGCATGTTTGTGGAAGGTCAATGAACACCTCTCAAAAGACCCTTCTCTCCTATTACACGTGGGTCCCACTTATCTAACTCAGGATTCCAGGCATGGCAGTAAGTGCTTTTACCCACTGAGCTTATTTGCTAGCATACAATAATAAATAAAACATATTGTTTATAGAAGACACAATCAAATGGTAAGCTTCTTGTTCCTCTGGCTTTTATAATTTTTCCACCTTGTCATATACAATGAGCCTTAGATGCAGAAGTTGTACTGAAGTACATATTTAAAATTGGGCTGTATAACTCTGCAAATTTTACTGGTTATAGCTTTCAGTAATGGTCTATATGTATCAAAACCTATATTCATAAAGTCTCGGGAACATGACTAACAATATGTGAACAAACAAGGACAGCAATAGCCATGTTAACTTGGATGAAGGAAAGCCCAAGAGATCTCAGTCATACTCAGGGAACTATAAGCCACCAAGAAATAGTGGGAGGAGGAGAAATAGTCTTTCCTAATGAAGAGCACACCAATTTGTTATTTAATCCTAAGAGGCCATCCTAAAAACATACATACACGTAGTGTTATATGGACTGAGTAGGTTGTAACTATGTGAGATATGTGTGTTACAAGCAGGTTTTTCCCACCACCACGCCAGACCCCAATAACACGCAGAGACTCTGTATTTGATATAATGCTGTTGGCCTGTTTCTAATTTCTTACTGGCTAGCTCTGTCTTAATGATTAACCCATTTCTACTTACCTAAGTATTTTCACATGGTCATCTTATTGGAGAGCAATGGGTCCACATGCTGCTCTCTTCAGGCTCTACATGCTGACTACTTCTAACTACTTCCTCTCTCCTTGTCTCCTAGTCCCGCCTATCTTGATTTCCTATTGGCCAACAGTGCTTTATTCATTAACCAATATGAGAACATATTTACAGAATGACATCTCCCATCATTTCCTCCTTTCTGTCTAAAATAAAAAGAAGGGTTTTAACCTCAACATAGCAAAATAGATAACAAAACAGTTATCAAACAAGAATCACACTTAACAATATTTAATACATTAACATTTAGTAATATTTAAAGAAAGTATTTCATTATCTATCCTATCTTTGTCAGTCTAAAGTCCTATATGTATTTTATCTTTACTCCTAACTAATAAAAACTATAATCATAACTATCTGTCTTCAACTCCTTTAAAGACCACAGGATAATATATAAACTCTAGATATGACAGAGACAGGTCACTGCCTGGTCAGTCACCCGAAGTTTTTTTGTAATGTTCCATCTTCAGCCCATAGGTCATAGTGTGTCTGGTAGACTCTTTAGCAAAGCAAGAAACTTTAAATTGTCCACCTGTATTGTCAGTTTGTCAGCACTGTTTTCTGTGTCCTGCAGAATGTCTGGCAGACTCTTTCACGAAGCAGGAATCCTGTAGCAAATGTCCATCTTGTATTAGCAGTCACTTTCCTGTGGGTTCTGCATGTCCAGATTATACAGCATAAAGTCAAACAGTCTAGACAAGAGCAGTATCTTGCCTAAATGGCTACTCTTGCCATATTGAAAGCAAACTTTACCACATGTTACTTTTATGTCCATATTTCTTTTTGAGGCAGGTGGCATTGCCAGGAGCAGTTATGTTTCACTGTCAAGAAAATCTCTAAACCATTTTAAATGCCATATTCAGCAGGTCTTTGAAAGGTTTGAAGAATGCCAATCCATCTCAAATACATCTCTGCATATCTAGATATCCTAACTAACTTAAATATAAGTTTTGACTATTATAGGTAACTTCTATAATCAGTACTAAATTATAGATTACATTTTTAATGAGCTATATAAACACAATATGTAAACAAGAGGAGAAATATACATGTCACAAAATTGACCTTAAATTTGTATCAATAAATGAAAATCCATTCCAAAGCAAAGTATTCATATCTAAACCATAATTCCCTTTTTACCTTTAAAATGATTGCTTGTGGTCATTAACCTTTATAACCAAGCCCAGTTAAATGAAAAAAAAAAAAGCATTTATAAAAAATATTTGGGAATTTGGGCTTTGTACTTTCCAAACTGCTTCCTGCTGATAGGGGCGCTGTCATGGGGATCCTAAGAAGTCACAGAAATCTTGGCTGTAGTTGACAGTAAGGTTGTTAATGTCCCATTGACGTTGCTTCAGGAGGTCTTGCTTGATCAAACCACATTTGTCTTGGAAGGAATCCCCAGCTTTTCATTTTCTGTGGAAACAAAATTAGAAATCCTTTTCCCCAGTAACTTGTCCTTGAACTTAAATTTTGGAGTCAAAGTATTTTTAAAATATATAAATTGAATTAATCCAAAAGCATTTTTTTATCAGTTATTGTTATTTCCTCAGCAGTCAAACAATTTAAAGATAACAGACAGCATACAATATCCAAAGTTTCTTTGTGCTTTTCATCTTTACGTGGCTTTTTTTATTACTCTATTTCTTTTATTTTTATTTTTACATATTTTGAGACAGCGTTTTTCTGTGTAACTTTTATCTGCCCTGGAATGTACTCTGTGTATCAGGTTTACTTTGAAATCACAGAGATCTGCTTGCGTCTGTCTTCCGAGTATTGGGATAAAAAGAGTGTGCCACCATTTTCAGCCACATTCTGTTTTTTTTAAAACTATTTTATTATTTCTTTTAAGCCTACATATATTTTAAAACATATTGTAAACCTTTATTGCCAACTCTCGTACACACCAATAAATTGTTAGCAGAGCTCTTTAAAAGCAATGTGGTTTTTTGCCATTTATGTTAATTTTGGAAACATCCATTAAAGGAGCTGTGCAAATTTTTACTTGTCTCTCACAAAACAAAGTTCATCCCATAAAAATACTGTTACCAAGAAGTCTTGTTTGTCTCTGTTTTGTTGTTTTTAAAAACTATTTTTTAAGCTTTTGTTAAGTTTTAAGTGAAAGTTCTCAATCCCACTTTTGACACCAGATATTGCAGTTTAATAAGGGTCACGATAAACAAATAGACCGAAAAGATGTTTATTCAGGGAGAAATAACTCACAACATAGACAGATGAACACCAGCAGGTTCCAGATGCTCTCTTCTCCGTGTCCCACCAACAAGAGAGTGTTCCCTGCCTCCTCCTCAGACCTAGTTCCATGGGTCACTTCTGTCCCTGGCTCCACCCCCAATGGATGTGGTCAGTGCCACAGAAGTAGACAAAGTGAATATTCAACTACGTGTGTGTGTGTGTGTGTGTGTGTGTAACAATTAATGAAAACCCTAAAAATTAAAAAAGCGAGGTATATAAGAGGGTTTGGAGGGGAAAGTAAAGTGGAAAATCATGCATATATATATTATAAATTCAAAACTATGAGATTTTTTTTGAGCTATAGAGCCAGTCCAGGATCCCGCTTTGTAGCCCAGGCCGAACTAGAACTCAAAGAGATCCACCTGCAACTACTCCCAAGTGCTGGGTTTAAAAGAGTATGCCACTACCACCCAGCAATAGAAATAATTTTGAAAAATATAGTTGCGTAAATTTTTATAAACTATAGTAATATATATGCTCATACACAAGTTGACCTTCAGCATTTCAAAGAAAATTATGTAAGTATTGCTTGTCACTGTAACAACCATAGTAAAAATATTTCTAGGAAATGGAAACAATAAGGTCAATGACTGCTTTTATGTCCTGTACTTTGAACTCTTTTAGCATATAGTTACATATATGTATGTACATAAATATTTGATAGATGGCATATACATATATATATGTCAATTTTCAATAAATGATGACTAATGCCTTCCCAGCTAAATATACTTGCATATAGCTTCACCATTTATTTATTTATTTGTTTGCTTGTGTGTTTGTTTTTGTCACTCACTGTACTCAGCAATTGAAAGTGTCTTGTTCTGTCTTATTTCTAGAGATGCTGTCTGTGTTGTCTGTGTTAAACACATGAACACCTCTTCTTAAGAATGGCAGGATTATTAAGAATCTACAATAGCTCCCTTCTATAGATGAGGACTTTACCTGATGTATAATATGACCTCACATTTTGTGTCCTTTGCTTATGCAAAGGGAGAAACATATTTTGGGGAAACATATCATTTAATTTTAATAGTGATAAGTACAGCCAAAATTATCAGTAGCATACTACATAGACATAAAAATAAGAAATAAATTTCTAGAATTCTGATGCAGAGAGGACAAGACCAAGTTGCAGAAACACACAAAGACAGCTGACTGAACAAAGAGGCGCTAATGATCCCCCCCAGACTGATAGCTGGGATGGGAATCCAGCATGGGTCTGACTTAGACACCCTGAATATGGGTCTCAGCTAGAAGGACTGAGCAGTCTAAGGGACCTCAGACAGTAGAACCAGGATGTATTCCTGGTGCACAAAAAGGACCTCGTGGACACATCCCCCATGGAGTGTTACCCTTTAACCTAGAGATGGGAGAGAAGTCCTAGTCCCGACTTCAAATGACTTGACAGATTTACATGACCTCACCTGGATAGCATAGCCCTACATGTAGAAAGCGGTTGGGGGGATGGGAGGGGAGGCTGGTCAGGGTGGATGTGAGGGGGGAAACAGGGTAAGAGGGAGAGAGGAAGGGAGGGAGGGAGAGGAAACTGGGATCGACATGTAACATTTTAAATTATATTATTAATAAATAATATAAAAATGGTTTAAGAGCTTTTTAATTTTATTCCCTTTGATTTTTTTGTTTTTTGTTTTCTCTGTGTGTTCTTTCTTTTTCCCCACTGTCCCACTTCTCCTTGGTTAATGAGCTCTATTTTAACCTGATCAGTTAATATATTTTTGAAAGTTGGGTTCAATGGAGGAGGTAGGGGATTTTCACTGAAAAGATGTGCTAAGAATGATATAAAATAAATTTTATTTGACAAACCAGTATCTAAGTCATTATAGTTGGTAGGAACTAAGGTAAAGCAAAGACTCTAAAGATGGGGAAGTGTAGCTATGCCTTTTAGAAATCATGGACTTTAGTTGCACTATGGCAAATCCAATATATCCTATGAATACCTTAAAATGCATATTAAATAAAAGTAATACTGCATTGGGTAATATAATGTAATGTGTAGTCGTTTAACTGTACAAGATTATTTACTCCCATAACAATATTAAAATAAAATTTATTTTAGAGCTATGGAAATTGAGACTCAGAGATGTAGGAACTTTAACAAACTCATTTGCTAAAACATTTCAGAGTGAGATATAAACAGACTTTGACACCCATCATTTAGCTTTATCTTGCATAAGTTTCACTAAACTGTTAATGTCATGTCTAAAATATTTTGCTGGCTTGAATCCTAATGACATTATTAGAAGTATAAAAGAAAGAAGCCCTTTCAGAATAAGACAGTGATATATACAAAGGCTATATTGGAAAGTGCACTGTGTGATTTTAACAAGTTCTGAAAAGCAAGCATGATGGTTAGCTTTGATTGACAATTTCACTAGTTTCCAAAACACTGGTAGCGTTAATAGAATGTGTAGCAGTAGATTATTTTCAGGCAGGAGAACCTGAATGAGGGCCACAGATGGTGCTATATCATAGACAGCTAAGCAAAAGGAAAAAAAGAAAAGGATAACTGACTGCATGTGAGCATGCTTTTGGCAGTATGGCTCTAAGCCACTCATACTAATCATACTACTGTGTCTTCTCCACCAGGATGAACTACAGCATCATCAATGGGACAATGAAGTCCTCCTTTCTTAATTTTTTCTTGTCAAGTTTTGGTTGAGTCATGACAAGGTAAAGCTATAAAAATACAGCTAGAGCAGGATGCATGAGGAAGGGGAAGGATAGTCATAGATGAATTCATAACATATTGTAAAAATTTTAAGAATTTTGAAATTTTACCTTAATGAGATAAGAAGTCATTAAATGGTTCAAGAAGAGAACTATACTTATCTGATTTTCATAAGCAAGGAAGATGTGATGGAGTTGTTACTAGACATTCTCTCTTTCTGAAAAGACTTCCTTCTCACACTTTTGATCCCCTTTCTTTCCTTAGATTATTATTCAATTATTTTCTTATGATGAGATTCTGCTTAATTTTCCTACTCAGCCAGTATTTGGAACAAGATATTAAACTTTATGTAAAAATGTTCTCAGGATGGGCTACATTAATTTTCCTTACATTGCTTGGTTATGTCAGCACAAAGATTCTATGGGTTTCTGTCCACAAGGTCACATCATGTCGTAGCATGGGAGTGTGTTTTGGACACTGCTCACACCATGTTGGACATAAAGCTTATCTTGTCAGGACTCAAGGATTGAGAAGCTACTTCAGAAATTCTTACCTTGTATTTTAGTTTTTCTCTATGGGCTCCATCACCTAAATCATCTATATTCTAGTAAAAATATGTCACCATCTGGAAAAAAAGAAAGGATGAGACCACAAGGACAATCAGATTCAAACAAAGCCAATAAAAAGATATATTTAAGATATTTGTTCTCAAAGAAAACATACATCTAATCTGTTCAGTCATACATTCAGCCATTCTGTATTCAGAGAACAATCATCTCCTTTTATATCAACCTAAAGTTAGGTATTCTATACACAAAGATAAAACACATTTTTGATCTATACTTTTTTTGCCTCAATTGATCTAATATAGAAACTACTTGAGGTCTTTCCACTTAGGCAATTCCAAGTAAAATATTTTTATGTGTTAGTATTATTGGAAGATATATCATTTGTTATTTGTAGATGTTATTGATTTTTATTTTCTGTGATTCTGAGTCTTTGGAAATCCTAAAGTGTTTGTAATTACACATAAGTGATATTTGTTGATATTTTTCATATTTATGGCCTTGTAAAACCTATTTTGTGGTCATTTATAATAAATATAGCTTATCCTTTGACTGTCTTATCAAGGTACCTGGCATAATTTTCTCCCACTTATACATTTTTAAAGATTGACACATAGCAATTACAAGAACGTCATCTTATCAGTATTTGCTGCAATTATTCAAGAATGGTTAACATACGGTCTCAGTGAAGAAAGTCTAAGTTGACACCCTTTTAATCTTTGATGCTAACAAAAATATTTATATTCTTCTCACTAATAAAATCCTTTTTTATAAGGTAATCTATGTAAAATGTTTTAAAAGCAAGGATAAGTTATGGGAACATTACTTTCCCTAATTGCTATTAGAGTCTGTAAGAAAATAAACTTCTCTGGGTAGATATATTTTGTCCTTTTGGTTGTTAGATTAACCTTTAAAGGTGGGACCATCTATGAAGACCTAGGAAGATATATTTTATCCCAGAGAATATAATATTTAAGAAGCTACTTTGAAACACACTAGTGCATAGTCCTACCATTTAAGAGAAAAAAAAAGTACATTTGATAAATCAAGGCGCTTTCTAACAATTTTAATTTTGGACAAATTGATTCATGTTGGAGTAAAAAATGTATTTTCTTTAATTTTTGTTGTTATAAGCTTTTCTGCTAATAGAGGCAGTATTGAAGGTTACCTCAAACTATATTTTAAGTGATTGCAAAATGGATGTCCTTTATGGTAGAATGTCTGAGTAATAGACATAATTGTACATGTGCATGTACATATATCTATTTGAGATCACAGACCTTATAAGGGAAATTTTCTATTTATATAAAGAAGGTATAATTTTAAATTTCACATCTGAACTATAATGCATTATAGGTTTATTATATATATATATATATATATATATATACATATACATATATACCTTCTAAGACAAATGAAAAAGAAAAACTATAGTACTAAGTGTTAACTGAATCATTAACTCCCTCACCCTTAGGTCACTCAGGATTGCTGTCAACTGAAAAATATCGCAGCCAATGAGATTGGATGTCTTCAATTAATAATTATTTGCCACACAAGTACTATTGGCCAATAGGAGAGCCAGATAGGTGGGACTAGGCAAGGTAGAGGTTTAGGGTTTTTCTTGGCAATGAGGGACAACTGCTCCTGGTAACACCACCTGCATCAAAAGGAAGATGTACATTGAAGAAACACATTATGGAGTTTGCTTCTAATATGGCAAGACTAGCCATTTGGGCAAGGTACTGCTCTTCTGGACTGTTTGACTTTATGTTGTAGAAACTGGACATGCAGGACCCACAAAAAGATGACTGCTGATGCAAGATAGACATTGCTACAGGGTTCCTGCTTCATGGAAGAGGCTGCCAGACAGCCAGACAGTCTACAGGACACAGAGAAAAGTTTCCTGCCTTGTTGAGGAGTCTGGACACACACTATGGCCTATGGGCTGAAGATGGAACATTACAGAAGAACTTCGGGTGACTGACCAGGCAATGAGTTGTCTCTGTCATTTCTAGAGTTTATATATTATCCTTCTGTGGTCTTTGATGGAGTTGAAGACAGGTAGTTATGGTTATAGTTTTCCTTGGTTAGGATTAAAGATAAGTTACATATAGGACTTTAGACTGACAAAGATAGGATAGATATTTTCTTTAAGTCTTACAAAATGTTAATGGACTAAATATTGTTTACTGTGATTCTTATTTGATAACTATTGCATGTTATATTTTGCTATGTTAAGGTTAAACCCCTTCTTTTACTTTAGACAGAAAAGAAGAGATGATGGGAGATGTTATTCTGTATATATGTTTCTCATACTGGTTAATAAAGCACTGTGGCCAATAGAAAACTAGATAGGCGGGGCTAAGAGACTAGGAGGAGGAAAGAGGAAGTAGAAGGCGGAGTCGAGATGTAGCCCGGGAAGAAGAGGACGCCAGCCGCGGCTCCCCGATAAGACGACCACGTGGAAATACTTAGATAAGTAGAAATGGGTTAATAATTAAGACAGAGCTAGCCCATAAACAATAATGGTAACTGGCCAACAGGATTGTATCAAATATAGAGTCTCTTGCGTGTTATTGGGGGCCAAGACACCAGACCAGCGGCGGGCGGGCTGGCGGAAACTTACATGCTACACAACAGGACCTGGCAATTCCTCTCTTAGGCATATATCCAAATGATCCACATTCATGCAACAAAGACATCCGTTTAAGTATATTCATAGCAGATTTTTTTGTAATAGCAAGAACCTAGAAGCCACCTAGATGCCCTTCAACTGAAGGATGGATAAAGAAGATGTGGGACATTTACACAATGGAACACTACTCAGAGGAAAAAAAAAACAATCTTGAAATTCACAGGCAAATGGATAGAACTTGAAGAAACCATCCTGAGTGAGGTAACCCAGTCACAAAAAAAGGAACATGGTATGCACTCAATCATGTATGTATTTTAGACATGGGGCAAAAGATCACCAGCCTATAATTCACACTTCCAGAAAACTAGGATATAAAAAGGAACCTAAGAGATTCATACAAGGTCCCTCACAGAAGTGGAAAGGAACAAGATCTCCTGAGCATATTGGGAGTGGGTGGGGAACAGTGAGTGAAGAGGGTGTTAGGAGAAAGACAAGAGGGGGAGAGGACAACATGTGGGACTAGGGAGATTTAGTCAAGTTACGAATAGACAAATAGATGAGAGCAGAGAGGGGGGGAGAGAAGGATGGAGGGAGGGAGGGAGGGAGGGAGGGAGGGAGGGAGGGAGTTGGAGAGAGACCATAATAGAGGGGGACATTATAGTTTTGAAGAGAAAACTGACTCTAGTGAAATATCCAGAGACCCACAAGTATGAACCCATGTAACAATCTGAACAATGGTGGAAAGACTACCTTAAATGCCTTTCTCTTATAATGAGATTGATAACTAACTTATATGCCCTCATATAGTAGCTGATGGAAAAAGAAACAGGCACCCACAGCTAAACACTGAGCCTAACTCCTGGAATTCAGATGCAGAGAGGGAGGAGTGATAAGAAAAGGGATTAAGACCAGGCTACAGAAACCCACAAAGACTGCTGACCTGAACAAGTGGGAGCAAATGGACCCCCAGACTGATAGTTGTGAAAAGAGCATTGGACTGAATCAGACCCCCTGAACATGAGTCTCAGTTCCAAGGCCTGGGCAGTCTAAGGGACCTCTGACAGTGAAACCAAGATGTATCCCTGGTACAGGAAAGGACTTTGGGAGGACATTCCCCATGGAAGGATACTCCCTTAACCTAGAGGCAGGAGGAAGGCCCTAGTCCCACAAAAATGACTTGACAGATTTTGATGATCCCTTCTGAAGGCATCCTCCCTGTAGAGTGGGGGTGGTGGGAGAGGGAGTTGAGGGGGCATGGAGGAGAGCGAGGGAGAAGGAACTGGGATCAATACATAAAATAAGAAAAAAGACATATATATATATATATATATATATATATATATATATATATATTACATATATATGTAATAAAAAGAGTATGAAGTCAGATTTCTGATTTGTGTGTGTATGTGTGTGTGTGTGTCTGTGTCTGTGTGTCTGTGTGTGTTTGTGTGTGTACTGAGTATTGTAGTGGGGGGTTTTACTATGGGAGATAATGAATACAGAAAGAACACAGCTCATTTTACTAAGTGGAGGCTCAGTTTTTCTGTATACCATGGTATTATAAAGAAACTGTTACCTATTAACTCATCCCAGTTCTCTCAACTAATACTGCTTTTTTCCTTTCCATTCCAATGACATGAAGAATTTTCTAAGTGTTTTTAATGTAACTCTGTCACCATAAGACATTGTCAGGCTGAATTGCAGTCATTATATCTGGAAAATGTGTTCTCTCATCCTTAGGAAGATAAACAACAGAGTCTGTCAAAGCAAATTCCCTGGACTATGTGATCACAGCAGCCTCACTCTCCATTTTATGCAAAAGGGGAATCTAATCAAGTTTTAATAACACAAATGTATTCTGTAAAATGACAGTCTAGAACTTTTCTATAGTGAATTGATCTGGATGGGGCAAAGCTCAAAAGAACATAGCTTGTTCTTAAATCAAATGGTACATAAGCATTCCTTTTCTTGGGGTTGGAAAAAGGAGGATACTAAGTGAGTTTATTTGTTTGTTTGTAGATTTTTCAAGAAAAATTCAAAGGGCTTAGTTGGCTTAGTTCCTCATAGGAGTTAGATCATGGTCTTTTTCTGTTAGGTAGTCTAAGATGCTGGCATGACCATTTATGTAAAGATTCTTAATTTCAATAAAATTCAGGAGTCAAATTGTCATGTTCTCCATGCAGAGACATTTGCCTTTCTTTGTGTAGCAGCAATGATTCCATTTATGTGGACTTGGAACTACATTGAACAAATTATTCTGCCTGTCTCTGTCTTCATTACATTGTTAACTTTGTTTCAGATCTGAGAGAAGAGCGAGTGCTTGAAATAATCCCAGCAAACTGGAGATGTGAGGTAATATGATTGCAAATTAATCTATCCTGTGCTTCACAACAAACTTTTAATCAGCCTAGATTCTACAATGAGACATTGTCAACACACACATGCATGCATGCGCACATACACACAGATATACACACACACAAATATTAAAATGTATAATGAGAAGATACTCAGTTGACATCACCTGATGTCATTTATTGCTTTACATCTCTGTTTGTTCTTTTTCCACAAACATATTTGCAACATAATTAAGGCACAAAAATCTCTTAAAAATCTCACATTAACCCCCCCCAAATTCTATATTTTAGATTTCTTAAAGGCAAGTCTTTGATATTTGCATTCACAAATTATTTCTTTTTATTTTTATTTATTTTTGTTTAAATGTGTTTGCAGAGACTACAGTAAAGTATTAAGTGCTCTCCTCTAATATTCTACAATATTCCTTTCAGACATGATCTCTCACTGAACTGGGAATCTCTGGACCCCTCTTCCAAGCATTGAGGTTACATTCACACATTGCCACACTGGAATTTTGTAGTTTCATCTGATCCAAAAGAGGTTCTTAGGTTTACTAAGTGGGCTTCTTCCTAGTCTTTGTATGATGTATTTGATTTAATATAGATGACTTACTTTTTTCACTAAATATGTACTTTTTTAAAGTATGTATTTATGATTCAAATATTCATGTTGTTTTTGTATTTCACCAGACATAATGTCAATCATTTGAGATACAGGAAAGAAGACCACTTGGGCCCTGACAATAAATTGCTTGTAGCATAAAATGAAGGAGTGGAATGAACTGTTAGAAGAATGATAACAATAAGTATGTTAAAGTAGAGAATTTCTTGACAGTAACACCATTAATATTTTAATGTGTGAGCATCAGAATGCTTACAAAGATGAAGTGCTATGCAAAAGAACATTTGGGTATGCTGAAGGAGGCTCCAATTGGGAAATGTAGCATATAGTATTGCCTATTTCTTCGTACCTGCTTTAAGGGGGAAGTGTGAGAAAGTAGAAGGTGCCATGAACTTTCAACTCTATAGAGTTCAATCATGGTGTATGTATTGAAATTTATAAACCTTACATGTCCTTCCCTAACTCCATTAAATATGAAGATGGAGAATACAAAAGAGTCCATCCTGTGACAGGATATGGTGGGACTCCATTTATCACTAGAATGTAAAAATAATTATTTTTATTATTGTTTTAATTTTAGGGTATTATTAGCACTTTGAAACAAAATCTAAATAAATAGGTAGTACTGAATGACCTTGTCTTTACTGTAGTAGACTTTGAGCAAACAATGATCTTCCTACCCAAGTCTCTTGAATGTTTGGATGAAAGGTTTGTCCTACATCCAATTTAAAATTTAGAAATTCTGATATACACTTGTGGAAACAAAGAGTATTGTTACTTTGGAACAGAGAACTTACATAGAGCAGCGCAGGTTGAGTTAAGGGAATGGTACTAGGAAAGATAGGTCCTAGATCTCCTGTTATGTTATAGAGCCAGGCACACTTTCACATTACTCCTTGGTAATTGTGCACATACACAGTGTGTGTTAAAACACTGACCATGAGAAAAGACCTTTATCTGGAAAAGATGATAGATGGCTCTTTGATGAAAGGTTTATATGTAAAGGCCAAAATATTGCACATCTATGAATGAAACCCCTTACTACAAAATTTGTTCACAAATTTAGAAGGAATGCAGGTTTCTGAAAGTCAGACACATTTGTATATTGTTTTCCCCTGGGACTCCTCATAGATAAGCCTGTGTGAATCAGAGCCATCAAGGCAGTTTACCTGTTTTCTTTCTTCCTCTTGGGGCAGCTTTTATATCTTTCACTTTCAAATGAACTCTGCCTGGTTTCTCATTGCTCTGCATTAAGTCTAATTTCCCTTGCATTACTCTCTGAATTCCCGTGATAGAGAATGGTTGCTCTTTTCATTGTAGTAGATCAGCTAACCACACTGTGTCAACATTTTCATCAAAAAGGTAATATGGGCTTATCTAGTCAAGAATTTTGTTTGCTGGGAGACCAAAGGGAAGCCAAGGAAGGTTAAATAAAATTGACTTCTTCACTTTTCCCTTTGAGCTTGAAGCTGCCACTATTTCTTTGCTTGTTTACTCTAACACCCACCTAACTGATAACACTATGTTCTTCAGTCTACTCCCCATGTTATTATGTGGGTCCACATTCAGAAATACACATGGCTTCTCATCTCCTAAAATAACTCCTTCCTTTCCATTACTAGGTTGTGATTTATCTTGTCACTTCTTATTGTCTAGCTTAAACTCCCCTTACCTCTCCTTCTATTTTTTAGCTATATAGATCTCCCTACATTCATACATGCCTCTGGAACTTGCAAATTTGGTGCTTTTCCCTCCCCCATTAGATATCATCTTCCACTTAAATCTGACTTTTATAAACTACAGATCAGACGACAGTTGACCTTTCTGTATAATGCCCAAGTTTTCCCCATTGTCCTTGCTCCACATTCTGCTTAGCTCGATGATACTATAAAGACACATCATGTGTGCTAAACTCAGAAAGAAACACTGATTCTGTTCCTTCCAGATTAATGCTCTTTTCTCTACTCCTTATGTTTCTACCTCTTCTGAATGTCTTATGGGTTCCCACAGGTCTCATTTATCCCTGTTCTTGACCTCATTTAACACCTTCTGCAGTCCATTGTGCTTCCAGGATCTTGGCTTGCTATCACTCCTTTTAAATGACAACTGCTCTGTGTTCTCTAACTTCTTATTGATTGTTTCAGTTGCTATTTATCAGTCACCACCTGTGAAACCATGTCAGCTTCTCACGTTAAGCATCTTTTATTTTGTGCTTCTGTAATACTTTCAGTGTAGTTGGCAAACATTTCCAATAGGATATGTGTTTGATACATTACTTTGTATCTTCGCATATACCCATAACTTAATAATTTTATGATTTATAGATTTGTACTGTGCACTCACTTTAGATTTCTGTTATTTTTAGAAAAATACCTGAAAAAATTAACGTTGAAAGTTGAAATATGTTTTGGTTCATGATTTCAAAGCTTGAGTCAAAGCAATGGTCAAATGTCTCTCTTGTGTTGGGACACATGGAAGAAACTCCAACAAAGCAGAGAGCCTAAAGCACAACAAAGTCATAATGTATCATGTTAGCTGAGAAACAATGAGAAGCTAAAGTGCCAAGATCCTGTTCAAAGGCATTCTCCAGATGACTTAAATTCCTTCTATTGTAACCTGTGTTCTAAGGCTTCCACCATATTCACAAAAACTCCATACTGGAGCTCTGATAATACCTTTAATTGGAGTAGGCTATAACACTCTGTGTGTGTGTGTGTGTGTGTGTGTGTGTGTGTGTGTGTGAGTGCATGTGCACTCAAACACGTGCACACTCATGTGTTTCAAGAAAGTTTTTCTAACAGCTCTAGCTATCCTGGAACTTGCTTTGTAGACCAAGCTTGCTATTAACTCATAAGGATCCATCTGTCTCTGCCTCCCAAGTGCTGGGATTAAAGGCATACATACACTGGGTAGGTGATAGTAGTGCATGACTTTCATCCCAGCACTCTTGAGGCAGAGACAGGCAGATCTCTGTGAGTCTGAGACCAGCCTTGTCTACAAAGTGAGTTCCAGGACAGTCTCCAGAGGTACAGAGAAGCCCTGTCTCAGAAAAAAAAAAAAAAAAAAAAAGCAGCATTGTGAAGAGACCCCATGACCAAGGAAACTCATATAAGAAAGATATTGGAGCTTACAGTCCATAGGGTGAGTCTATAACTACCATGGTGAGAAACATAAAAGCAGGCAGGCAAGGCAAGTGTGTTGCTGGAGCAGCTCATCTTGAGAACAGTAATAAAGAGAGAGCTAAGTGGACATGACATAAGCTTTCAAAGCCTCAAAGACCACCCCCAATAGGTTTCCTTCAACAAGACCAAATCTCCTAGTATTTTCCAAACAGTGCAACATAATAGGAGCCAAATATTCACATATGTGAGCCTATGTGAGCTGTACTCAGTGAAACAACTACAAAAACTTAAATTTTAGTGGATTTCTCTCTCCTTTTATTTATGTTTGGTTTGTATGTGCTTATTTTAGTTTACCTTGATGATGTTTTATAAATTGTATGGTATTTTTCAGTTAACAATTCTTCATGGACATGGCATATTTTGAAATGTATTCTACATAATGTGTCTTAATAATAGAAATTAATGAATTATCTTTAACAGCAACTTTGTATTTTTGTAGTTTCAAAAATATTAAGCTTAGAAATTTTGTTATACTTGCATGTTAACCAAAATGCTTTATAATCTGAAAGTAAATTTATAAAATTTTATTTTTATGTGAAGTAATTAAAATTTTTATTTTTTATTTTTTTTCTTATTTTACATATCAATCCCAGTTTCCCCTCCCTTCCTTCCTCCCTCTATCTTTTTCTCCCTCTCTTCCCTCCCTCCCAGGTCCCCTGACCACCCTCCAATCCCATTTCTCCCTACTCCACATGAAAAACATGGCAAAACTTATTTGCATAAGGGTGATTATTAATTTACCTTCTCTCTAAGAATATAAAAGTTTGTGTATTCAGCATTTATGCCTCATTTAGAATATCCTTATATTTTCACATTCTATGCTACTTCAATAAAAGCAAAACTTACTTATCATTTTTAAATATACATTTCTTTCCTTACCAATTAAATTCACTTTTTTCTGCAAGTAATACATATGCTTCACTTTTAATTAACTTTTTGTGTTTTTTTACATCACTCTATTTTAAATATTTCAATTGGATTAATAAAAAATATTAATAGAGTGAAGTAGTATGGTATTTATTGCAAACATTTGCCCTTCTTTATTCTTCCTATTGACTCTATATTTAGAATTATTTTGGCATTTAAAGCGAACATATCACTCTTCCCCTGAATTATTGGTATTACCAGATCTCATCCACATTTTGACCTCAAGCAAGTACACATACTTCACCATCTTTCCCTTTAAATGTAAGCCAATGAACATACAAGCAGATTCAGTGATCCACAGTATTCCTTTCAGAATCTTATATCAGGTTACAGAGTACAGACTCTCTGTTCCTTCTTGTATGTCATATTGTATCTAAAGCATCTAATCAAGCATAAACATGTTCTTATGTTTTAAAAAATATTTTTGATTTTATTGTTTTATATCATTCTCAAAAGTATTTTGAAAGTATACTTTATTTTGCATATAAACTATGTGATTTTAACAACTTAGATGGTTTAAGGCCATAATAGATCACTTTATTTTATAATATAAGGAAAAGCAGTTTTATATTATAGTTTTGACCCAGATGATACATATAATTGATAGGGATTCAGATATCTGTTGAATTTTAGGTGTGTATAGACAAATGAGGAACTTTCAGCAGCTAATGTAGACAGGAAAAGTTTCTCTTATATTCAGTCTGCTTTCTACTTTGATATATGAACCTAACTGCTGACCTGCTGGAATTGCATTTGACTTTTACTCTTAAAAATGAAATTCAAAAATGTCAACCATGTACTTTTTGAAACATCATTATTCATAAATATTTGGTACATGATTTCATAAGAATTTTGATTTCCCATGAGTTGTATGAGAAAAATGTTATAAACTTATAATAGTTCCTTCTATGTTAACACAAAACTATATGATTTATTAGAAAATATGTTGGTGTAACAACCTATCCTTCACAATGATCAAAGTGATACATTAAATAAGCCTCTAGACCTGAATTTTTATGAACTAAAGAAGGTGTTTTACTAATATAATTATAAAAGACATTATATACAACCTACCAGTTAAAATGAGTTTTTAAAGGGAATAAAATCTAGCCCAGTGCTGATGTTTCAGTAATAGATCACACTGTATTACATCAACCAAGAAAGATGACAAAGAGACATTTCATTTTTTTCTATATAGGGTGCTCTAATGGTCATTATGTTGTTTGTTCAGTTTTTATACCCCCTCAGAAGATGCCAGGAGAGAACCTTGTGCTAAAATGTTAGTACAGAAGTCTGAAAGTTTCCACAGCCCACACTTGATGCAGATTTGCTAACAGCATATTATAAACATGTGCTCCATTTGCTGATGGACACTGAAACGCAGCTCCTCTAGAATTTTCATGCAGGGTCTCTGAGTGGCTGCAATTTAGTATTGGAAGACATCATGTTCAAGGGGGGAGAAAAAGTTCCAAGGTATGCTGTTTGACTTCGTACCTTAGGCTGTTTCGCCTCTGTAATTTCTATAGTTGTTGAGAATTTCAAGTGAAAAGTTTGAGAAAAAAAAGTGGCATAAAGGCCAAAAAACTACTGTACAGAAGCATCTCAAAATATGCCACATAATAAAGCAGTGTGCATGTTTTCATTAAAATATACCTCAAAATGTGTTTGATATGATTGTTTATCTAATAAGAACTATATTGTTAATAAAAATGGAAAAGGCTACTAGCTTCCTGAGAATTTTTCTCGATCTTTTTCAATATTTGCTGAGAAAGAATATAGTAATATTGAGATTATCAATTTGTACATTTAGTATGTAGTATAAAATGGTGTTATATTATGGGATTATTGAACTGTGGCTTGGTGAGAAAAACATGTGAAGATTTACCTCCTGTACATAAAGACAGAGATAATTTTTTGTTATAAATTGATAAAAACTGTTAATGCAAATTAAGGTATATAATTTTTCTTTGATATATGTTTTCTTGATGCTGGTGGCTTAATAAGAGGAAAAATATAGGAAATTTTTTAAAAAATAAAATATTCTGCTAACACATCAATTACATATTATAATAATGCTATTAGAAATTAGGGTGAGGGGAGAACAATAGACATGCCTTTCGTCACGGGACCACCAGTAATTTCCACCGGTCTGGTATCTGACCCCCACCACCAGTCTTCTACTGGAGTTCTGGGACCCTCCCAGAGATACATCTATCTCCGCAGGACCACTCTGAGTTCCTGCAGGCTGGATCCTTGACCCCCATCGCAGGGCCTCTGCTAAAGATTTTTCACTCAGTTGGAGAATGCCAGCTAGACCCGCCAATCAGTGCAAAAACATCCTGAGTATCAGCCCAGCCTTTATCCCCTAATGCCAGGCCTTGGCTAGAGTCCTTGGCTAGAGCTAGAGCTGACTATCTGTGAGGAAACATCCTGCAGGCTAGCCTCTGCCAAAGAGGCCTCAACTGTCCTCTGTTGGAGCCTGATATTTGACCCACATTGCCAGGCTCCTGCCTAAGGAGAGACCTCCTAGAGAGCTTGAACCACCCAGAGCTACAGATATCAAACTTCTGACCCACCTAAACCCTTAAAAAGAGAGAGAGAGAGAGACCCCACCAACACTTACTTGAAGAAGCTATGGGAAGATGGCAATACAAGAAAATACCTAACATAGAAAGACAAGCATAACATGACCAGAATCTAGGGAATCTACACCAACTAGACCAGAACACATCAAAGCAAATGAATCAAAAAGAAGAAATGATAGAGGCCCTCAAAGAGGATGTGAGAAAATCCCTTAAAGAAAGAAGATAAAACAATCAAAAAAAATGGAAGAAATGAATACATTTCTTAAAGAAAGTACAGCAAGCCAAAAAAAAAAAAAAAAAAAAAACAATTAAACAGATGAAGGAAATGGTTCAAGACTTGAAAACAAAAATGGAGACAATAAAGAGAACCCAAATAGAAATAATGAAGGAAATAGGAAAACAGGGCAAATGATCAGGAACTACATACACAAGCATAACCAACAGAATTCAAGAGATGGAAAAGAGAAACTCAGGTGCTGAAGATAAATTAGAGAAATAGATTCACTGACCAAAGAAAATCGTAAATCCAAGAAATCCTTAACACAAAACATCCAGGAAAAGTGGGACACTGTGTAAAAGCCAAACCTAAGAATAATAGGCATAGAGGAAGGTGAAGAAACATAGCTCAAAGGGGAAGAAAACATATTCAACAGAATCATCAAGAAAAACTATCCCAATCTGAAAAAGGATATACCCATGAAAGTATAAGAAGCATACCGAACACCAAATAGACTGGACCAAAGAAAAAAGACCCCTTGACATATAATAATCAAAACACCTAACATACAAAATAAAGGAAGAATATTAAGAGCAGAGAAGGAAAAATGAAAGGTAACATATAAAGGCAGACCTATCAAAATTACGCCTGACTTCTCAATGGAAACCCACAAGGACAGAAGGTCCTGGATAGATGTTCTACAAGTACTAAGAGTCCATGGATGGCAGCACAGGCTACTATACCCAATAAAATAGAGGGAGAAAACAAAATATTTAATGACAAAGCCAGATTTTCATAATACATATCTACAAACCCAGCCCTACATAAAGTTTTGGAAGGAAAACTCCAACCCAAGGAAATTAACTATGCTCACAAAGACCTAGGCAACAGATAATCCCACTTCACCAGAAACCAAGGGTAAAGCAGGACAAATACATTCACAATACCACTGCCAACAACAAAATTATAACAAAATTAAGACAAACAAGCATTAAAAATCAATGGTCCTTACTCTCCCTCAACATTAATGGTCTTAACTTGCCTATAAAAATACACAGGCTAACAGAATGTATACGAACACAGAATTCATCCTTCTGCTGCATACAAGAAACACATCTAAGCTTCAAAGATAGATATTACCTCAGGGTAAAGGGCTGGGAAAAGATCTTCCAATCAAATGGACCCAAGAACAAGCAGATGTGGCTGTCCTAATATCTAACAAGTTAGACTTCAAACCAAAATTAATCAAAAGATATGAAGAAGGTCATTTCAGATTCATCACAGGAGAAATCCATCAACAAGAAGTCTCCATTCTGAACATCTATGCCCCAAATACAAAGGCACCCACATTCATAAAAGAAACTCTACTAAAATTCAAACCTTACATAAAAACCTCACACAATAATAGTGAGAGACTTTAACACACCATTCTCACCACTAGACAGGACCACCAATCAGAAACTCAACAAAGAAACAAAAGAACTAACAGAAGTTATATCTCAACTGGGTTTAATACACATCTATAGAACATTCCATCCAAACACAAAAGAATATACTTTCTTCTCTGCTCCACATGAAACCTTCTCTAAATCGACCATATAATAGGTGGCATACCATACCTCAACAGATGCAAAAGATTTGGAATAGTTCCCTGATTCTTCTCAGACCACCATGCTTTAAAAATGAAATTGAACAACAGAAATCTCAGAAACCCTACAAACTGATGGAAACTGAACAATGTGTAATTGCATCACGCCTGGGTCTAAGAAGAAATAAAGAAAGAAATTAAGGACTTCCTAAAATTCAACGAGAATGAGGGCATCATATATCCAAACATTTGGGACACACTGAATGCTATGTTACAAGAAAAGTTCATTGCACTGAGTGGCCATATGACAAAAACAGGATAGTCACATTAGAGAATTAACAGTGCAACTGAAAGCCTTAGAACAAAAAGAAACAAACTTACCCCTGAGGAGTAGATGCCTGGAAATAATCAATATGAGGGCTGAAATCAATAAATAGAAGCCAGGAAAACAATACAAAAAATCGATGCAAAAATACTCAATAAAATATTGGCAAACTGAATCCAAGAATACATCAGAGAAATCATCCAACATAACCAACTAGGCATCATCCCTGTGTTGCAGGGATGGTTTAACATATGAAAAATCTATCAACGTGATCTACCATATAAACAAACTGAAAAAGAAAAACCATATGATCATTTTCCTAGATGCTAAAAAAGCCTTTGACAAAATTCTACACCCTTCATGATAAAGGTCTTGGAGAGATCAGGGATAACAGGAACATACTTAAACATAATAAGAGCAATATACAGTAAACCAACAACCAACATCAAACTGAAAGGAGAGAAGCTTAAGGTGATTCCTCTAAAATCAGGAACAAGACAAGGCTGTCCTCTCTCTCCATATCTCTTCAATATTGTACTTGAAGTTCTAGCTAAAGCTACAAGACAACAAAAAAATATTAAGGGAATCCAAATTGGAAAGGAAGAAGTCAAACTGTCTCTATTTGCAGATGATATGATAGTTTACATAAGCGACTCAATAAACTATCAGGGAACTTCTACAGCTGATAAACACCTTCAGCAAACTAGCAGGATACAATATAAACTCAAACACATCAGTAGCCCTACTTTATTCAGAAGACAAAGAGGATGAGAAAAAAATCAGATAAAGATCACCCTTTATAAAAGCCACAAACAACACCCTTTACAATAGCCACACACAACATAAAATATCATGGGGTAATGCTTACCAAACATGTGAAAGACCTATACAATAAGAACTTTGTGTCTTTAAAGAAAGAAATTAAAGAAGATACAAGAAAATGGAAAGATCTCCCATGCTCTTGGATTGGAAGGATAAATATAGTAAAAATGGCAATCTTGAAAAAATCAATCTAAAGATTCAATGCAATTCCCTTTAAAATCCCAGTACAATTCTTCACTGACCTTGAAAGGATAATAGTCAACATTGTATGGAAAAACAAAAGACCCAGGATAGTAAAACAACCCTGTACAATAAAAGAATTTCAGTAGGCATCACCATCCATGACTTTAAGCTCTACTACAGAGCTATAGTTTCGAAAACAGCCTGGTATTGGCACAAAACTATACAGGTAGTCTAATGGAATCGAATGGAAAATCCTGATATTACCACCTATGAATCTGTTTTTCAACAAAACATCTAAAAGAATAAAATTGTGGGAAGAAAGCATCTTCAACAAATAGTTTTGGCACAATTGGATGATTGTAGAAGACTGCAGATTGACCCATGTCTATTGACCCAACTCAAGTCCAAATGGATCAAAGACCTCAACATAAATCCAGCCATACTGAACCTCTTAGAAGAGAAAGTATAAGGTACCTTTGAACAAATTGGTATTGGAGACCGCTTCCTGAACATAACTTCAGTAGCACAGATACTGTGATAAACAATTAATAAGTGAGACTTCCTCAAACTTAGAAGCTTCTCTTCTGTAAGGCAAAG
This sequence comes from Cricetiscus sungorus, assembly GCA_030556225.1. Taxonomy (NCBI): domain Eukaryota; kingdom Metazoa; phylum Chordata; class Mammalia; order Rodentia; family Cricetidae; genus Cricetiscus; species Cricetiscus sungorus. Next base: position 27,831,363 of record JANBXA010000734.1, read on the forward strand.
GACACAGTGGACAAGACCAAATGGCAGCCCACAGACTGAGAAAAAAATTTATCAATCCTACATCTGACAAAGGGCTGATGTCCAAATATACAAAGAACTCAAGAAACTAGTCAACAAAACACCAAATAACACTATTAAAAAATGGGGCACAGAATTGAAGAAAGAATTCTCAATAGAGAAAATCAAAGAGGCTGAAAGACACGCTATCAGGGAAATACAAATCAAAACAACTTTGAGATACTATCTTACTCCTGCCAGAATGGCTAAAATTAGAAACACCAATGACAACTTATGCTGGAGAGGATGTGGAGAAAGGGGAACACTCCTCTACTGCTGGTGAAAGAGCAAACTCGTATAGCCATTTTGGAGATCAGTATGGTGGTTCCTCAGGAAAATGGGAATTAGTTTACCACAGGATCCAGCAATTCCACTCTTAGTTATATACCCAAATGACCCACATCCATGCAACAAAGACATGTGCCCAACTATGTTCATAGCATTATTTGTAATAGCAAGAACCTGAAAGCAACCTAGATGCCCCTCAAGTGAAGAATGGATAAAGAAGATGTGGCACATCTACACAATGGAATAATACTCTGAAAAAAAAAAAGAATCTTTAAAATTTGCAGGCAAGTGGATGGAACTTGAAGAAACTATCCTGAATGAGGTAATCCAGTTAGAAAAAAAGGATCAGTATATGTACTCTCTCATATATGGATTTTAGACCTATAGCAAAGGATAACCAGCCTATAATTCACACCACCTGACGAAATGGGATACAAGGTGTATTCTTAGAGATTCATATATGGTCCCTCATAAAAGAGGGAAGGGACAAGTCCCCCAGAGCACATGGGAAATGGGGGGGCAGTGAATGTAGGGAGAACTGGGAGAAAGAGAAGGGAAGGAGAAGAAAGCACATGCAACTAGGTAGATTGAGTCAGGGTAGGAATAGAAGACAGGAGAGAGAGAGAGAGAGAGAGAGAGAGAGAGAGAGAGAGAGAGAGAGAGAGAGAGAGAGAGAGAGAGAGAGAGAACTTAAAAGAGGGAGCCATTATCGGTTTGAAGAGAAAATTGAACCTAAAGAAAAGTTTAGAGACCTACAAGACTGACTCCTTCTAACAATTTGAGCAACCGTGGT